>OZ020297.1:1825859-2425859 GCA_963971205.1 Aethes cnicana
CTGGACGCCGATGGAGCAGCGCTTGATGCGCGCGCGCCGGCGGCAGTGGTGGCATGACGATGACGACGACGACGAGTGGCGCGAGTGGGATGACCTGGAAGTAGGTGAACACAATAAGGCTGCGTTCCGAATCACGCTCACAGCGCCCACGGCACCTTGCATCCTTTTTCCTCTTGGGAGTCAACTTCCAAGAGGAAAAGGGATTCAATGTGCTTTGAACACTCTGAGCTCGATTCGGAACACAGCTGAAGGTGGTGAGCTTGGCAGCTGTGACAGCTATAGTTATAGTTTTAGTTCCGAGTTGCGGCTTTGCAGGGCTGTAGAGCCAGTATCACTGCGACCATTTCTGATCTATTGTGATCGCCACAGACTACAGTTCACAG
This sequence comes from Aethes cnicana, assembly GCA_963971205.1. Taxonomy (NCBI): domain Eukaryota; kingdom Metazoa; phylum Arthropoda; class Insecta; order Lepidoptera; family Tortricidae; genus Aethes; species Aethes cnicana. The sequence goes on from OZ020297.1 coordinate 1,826,243, forward strand.
TCAAGATTAGCCTCTGCAAGGAATTGCAGGATTTTCTTGGTCGTGAGTGTGACAGCTAACTGTCACAGAGAAATATAATTAACATTTTGGTTACTGTAGTTTTAACTTTCAGTATTTAACTGTAAGCATTTCTGAAAGCTAATCTATATCTCTTCATTGGGCTCCGCAATACAGGCCCAGAGCCTAGTGTGGAAACTGATGCCAACTGCTTTTACCTTTCATAAACCAACTAGTAGTCCTATTATTTGTATGACTGTATTCTGCATATTTTTCTGGTAAATAATCATTATTCTTATTCTATTCCTATTCTTATATATAAATGTGTTTTTTTTTAAACTACTGCTTAAAGCAGTTTTTTAGTAAGTATGTGTTTAATTGCAGAAGAGAACTGAATAATTATGATTGGACTCCCACTGACTTTTTCTAAAATATAATGTCATAGAAAAAGCAAGAAACTCACCTCTCCCTCTCTTTTTCCTTCTCCTTGTCTCCTTGTCTTGTCTCCTTTTCCTTCTCCACTTTAACCCTATCACTTTCCACTTTCACTTTAACATCCACTTTGTCCACTTTGTCCATTCCACCACTTCGTCCCAGCGTCGCGAAAATCTGCGGTGATGACGCCCTCTCCTGTTTCACCTTAAATGGTAACTCTAGATTCCCATAACACGGTAGAACCCTTCTTGGGGTGGGCTGGAACCTTATAGCCTTCATTATCAAGTTGTAATGTGTTGCTGGCCGTCTCACAGAAGATTCTAGAAGGACGTTCTGCTGCGTCACTCTGGGGTACTTGTACTTGAACATAGACTCGTGTAGGTGAGCGTTGATGATCCTGAGCTGCCGAGAGACAGATCCGAAGACCTTACGACTGACATCATCGTTTGGAACTGATTTATTTAGCTGCGCTTGCTTCCATGACGAGGTTAGACCTCCATAGAAATCTGTCTGCTGCTGCAGGGTGAATAGCCCAAAGTCTGTGTTGTTTACATCAAAGAGTAGAGGATTTCTGAGTGGAGGTGACTTCTGCAGCACATGAAGAGTCAGGATGGATGTGTTCCCATACCCTCCAGAGTCGAACACAGGCCAGATCCTGCTAAGTTTGGGTGGCTTCACACTATCATTCCATAGACAGAGCTCTTTTGAGTCCTCGCTGCGTTTCCGCTTTTTTCCTGGAACAGATAGTAAAAATGCAAATTAGCGCATGTTTGTGGTTACACCAACTAAGCTATATTATTAGCCATGACATGGTGACTTTCATGCTTGAAGATACATGTAATTTTCGGCTTACAATGAGAGACTGCTCTATTTACATTACAACCTGTTTTAAAATTTAGTGGTTGGTGTGCAACTGTTTATTATTATCAACATTGACTTTTTCATCTGCATGTTCTTACAAGTAAATGTTATCCCAAATACCTAAAAACTAAAAATGCAAATAATGATGATGTTGCTGATGAAATTCATAAAAGCTTCTTTTGTTACCCTATAAAAAATAAATTTCAAAATTTTATTATGCCACTTTGTCAGCGTAACGAATATGTATATTCATGCCAAATTACAGCTTTCTAGAACTAAGCATCTCCGAGCAATAGTGTGGCCAGACGGACGGACGGACGGATGGACGGACGGACATGGCGAAACTATAAGGGTTCCCTGAGGACTTCGGAACCCTAAAAATGCAAATAATGATGATGATGCTGATGAAATTCATAAAAGGTTTGTATTATAATTTAGTAACAGTGATTTGAACAGTTTAGTTATTGTTTTAATTAAGTGATTAAAAAAGCAGACAGTATGAAAAGATTTAATTTGTGTTAAATGTATTGACATCTAAGTACTTATGTCAGTTATATTTCATGAATAACATCACAATGCAGTCACAGGTAGGTATACTTTAAAAATATGTAAATTAATTCACCGGGTGGACAGCTAGAGCCAATTCAATGCGGGGTATTTCCTGTGAATCATAATTTCCATGCATAGCAATTTTCCTCTCAGAGAACTCCAAAACATTTACATTGACAACATAAATCCAAGGATGAGCATACGCAGGGGGAGATCCTGCCCACCAGAGTAAGTCAGAAGCTAGGGTATAATGCACAAATGGACAGTATATATTACTATTACAATGCGGTAGTTTAAGTTCATCAATACAATAAAAGTCAATCTGTAAACAATATTCTTTCAAAGGTCAAAAAGTGTATCTGAACTGGTCCTTGACACACGACAGCACAGAAAGTACCTACCCCATTTCCATTACATGTAAAGAATAAAAAGTACCTACAAAATTTGAATTACTGAACTTGAACAAGTTTGTTACAGGTCTAATGCTATGAAATAACAAACTATGCCATGTCCTTGATTATAATTGAAGTTGAAATGACTAATTGTAATATAGTTTTGTCATAAAGCAAACTCAGGAGTAGAAAGTTGGAGCACATACCAAGGTCAGACAATTGATGCAACATTAAGAATTCCATAGTAAATGCGCTCACAGTGCACGGGTAAGTTGTATCTCACCTTGGAAAATACGAGAAAACGTAAAAAAATCACTTCTAAATACGGTGAAGTGTTTATAAACACTAATGACCTCTATATGTGATGTAACTTGAACAAACTGCTAGGTTACTCGTTTTCCCACCAAAATTAATCACAAAATTCTGGACCCGTATCGAAGTGGATGTAATAAGAATTAAATTAATACTGATTTATAGTGCTATTGGCAAGTGTATAGAATAGATTACCTTTATGTTCCGATGACGAGCCCTGTCTCGCGCTGGTTGACATAGTTGGATCATATCCCAGTTTCGAAAGTTTTCGATAGTCGTGCGTCACTCTACGACGCTTAGTGCCTTCGCCGGCGTCTGCCTCGCTGCTAGCACCAGAGGAATCTTCGGCGAAATCGCAATTTTCACCAACTTTTACATGAGAATCCAGCGAGCCATTGGACGCCATTGTTTAGGACCAAACGCTGATATCAACAAACATACGCTGCTTTCGTCACTTAAATAACCATTTTACTAACCAATGACACACTGGCGACGTGGATAAAGTTAACAATTACATTTAACGGCGAGAAACACATTGATTTAGGATAAAAAACAACTTGCGACGCCATTTACTGCTAACTCACACTTTTTTTGTAGTTTTTCTACACGTACAAAATGTCGAATACCGTACGAGGCACAAGCACTACACCATACAGCCAACAATTATAAATGAAAAAAAAAAAAACAAAATTTCTGTTTGAAAGATGAAGAAATTGCTTATTAATTGTTTCAAGTTTTCAAGATATTATATTTATTATACTTTATAATGTATTAATTATCCATCAGTAATGGTACACTAGAAAGCGCCATCTATTGAGTAATGATTAAAATGTGATCGGCAGTAAAATGTCAGCTCGTTTCTCAAGTTTGTTTAGCATATAAGTTCTATGGCAGTTTAATAGATGGCGCTAGTAGTGTTAGGCCCACTTGCACCGATTCCGCTAACTTCGGGTTAGCCTCTAACTCGATTAAACTCCATACAACTAAACCTAAGTTAAGAGGCTAACCCGATGTTAGCGGCGTGGTGCAAGTCATCATCATCATCATCATCATTTCAGCCGAAAGACGTCCACTGCTGGACATAGGCCTCTCCCAAGGCTCGCCACTCAGACCGGTCCTGTGCTACTTGCTTCCACTGGTTTCCCGCAACCTTCACGAGGTCGTCGCTCCATCTTGTTGGAGGCCTACCGACAGCTCGTCTCCCGGTTCGCGGGCGCCACTCGAGAACTTTCCGGCCCCATCGGCCATCAGTCCTGCGAGCAATGTGCCCCGCCCACTGCCACTTAAGGCTCGCAATTCTTCGGGCTATGTCGGTGACCCTAGTTCTACTGCGGATATCCTCATTTCTGATTCTATCACGCAGAGAAACCCCGAGCATAGCCCTCTCCATTGCCCTCTGAGTGACTTTGAGCCTTCTTATGAGGCCCATCGTAAGCGCCCACGTCTCGGAACCATAAGTCATCACTGGCAACCGTGGTGCAAGTGACCTTTACTAACTAGACTGTCAATCTTCTTACATTACGGCGTACATCGGCAATAGCCAGGGGGTTTTAAATGTTCATACTTCGCCTGTACAGCGCCATCTAGATGTTGCTCATGGAGTTCAAATTTGTACATAGGCAGCAGCATCTATTATCGCTTATTTAACACTTACCTCTTTCGGTTAATTTAACAACTATGTTACCTAGGTATAAGTTTGAAGAAAAGTAGCGTCGGTAATTTGTAAAAAAAAACGATCTAGTCGAGGGGACTAATATACTTACTCAAACAAAAAGTTTTTCTTTTTAGAAAAATACTGGTCTGATTGTCGGATTGCTAATAAAAAATTTGGCGTGAGGATAGATTATAAACACGGGTTAACATACCTAAGTAGGTATAGCTAGGGTACTTAGCTAGCTTATCCTGGAAACACCTGCGGGAACGATCTTACAGAAGTCCTTGTGAATGCAGTCGCGACCACCGCTCTAAAATCATCTAAAAGAGGCGTATGCACAACAGAGGGCGAATACCATAGACGTAAATAATATAGACCCGGTCTACGTACACGTAATGTGTCCCCACTTCCTCGGTGTCCAATCCAAAGTTCTGTCACCGAGCGTGCGTTACAATAAGCGTTTTTGAAAAAACTTTTTTCGAAACTGTTTCTCAGTATCTAAAAAATCTCGTCTCATTGTTGGAAAAATGTGACCCAGCTTTAGTGTCACGATACAAGTTTAACTTTGGATTGGACACCAATGAAGTGGGGAAACATGACATGTATCTATGTTAGGCCGGGTCCATACGAAGTATTATTTATGTCTATGGCGAATGATGATGAAGAAGAAGAAGCAGTCGCGGGCAGAAGCTATAGTACTTTAGCACTTTACTATATTTATTTAGGAAGTAAGTATATTTTATATTTTCATAGTACAGGTACCTCATGCAAATGTGTGCTACAAGAATCGCTCGCGCAGATTCAAGGTTTGAACGTGTTAAAATTCACAAATAAAAAATGCAACACTTGGAAACACGGTGGACTTATTCATATACAATTGTACACAATGTGTACATATTTACACGTACTACTTATCGATAGTTGGGAGCATTAGACATACTAATGTATTTACAGCAAATAGATTCGGTGGCTATAAGCCGTGGTGGCCTAGTGGTTTGACCTACCGCCTCTCATGCCGAGGGTCGGGGGTTCGATTCCGGCTCGCACCTCTAAGTTTACTTATGTGCGAAATTCAATTTGAATTTACCACTGAGCTTTTCGGTGAAGGAAAACATCGTGAGGAAACCTACACGCATCTGCGAAGTAATTCAAAGATGTGTGTGAAGTCCCCAATCCGCACTGGGCCCGCGTGGGGACTATAGCCCAAACCCTCTCGTGATGAGAGGAGGCCTGTGCCCAGCAGTGGGACGCAGATAGGTTGTAGTAGTAGTAGTATTAGATTCGGTGGCTATAGTCCTGCCACAGAATAAGTAATAGTACTAACGTATAGTCCTGCGTCCATTGAGAACGAAATGTTAAAGCTATTTTATTTTGATTATTAATTTGCACAGACTTACATATTTAATTTGATATCTGACAGCTTGTAAATACCATATCTACACAAATACAGTCCCCTAGCCCCCCCCCCCCCTGAATCCGCCACTGAAATCGGTTAAAAATATACCTACTTATAAGCACGACACAACTTAGAAGGCACGCGGCGAAGCACTTAAGCCGTTGCCGCAGAGTCTATTATTGCTTAATCCGCGCGCCTTCTAAGTTGGGTCGTACTATACCCATCCGAGTCTCAGGTGAAATTTCTGGCATAAGGCATTCCATCTTAGGCCTGAGGGTAAGGCAAAAAAAAAGGTAGGTTTCTTAATGGGGGATCAAAGGATTTTGGTGTCCGTGGGCCGTAGTGACCACTTACCATCAGGTGGGCTGTGCGCTCGTTTGCCTATACTATCGACATTAAAAAAAACCCTATTAGGTTTCAGTTTTCGCTAGTTAGGCTCTACTAGATATCCAAGTCCGTACAAGCCACTATTCAATGCCTATGGATGCTAGACTAATACCAGCTAATAGGAACCCAAATTGATTACGTAACCCATTCATAAATCCTTGCAGCGGCATTACGTTTGGATATCGTTTGCGAACTTTGCGATGCCGATTACGTGTGTCAAAGCAAAGGGCGAGGTGCGCTCCTATACCCAGCTCAGCCGTCACTGTCACTCGTGCAACGAGTGAAAGGGAAAGCGCTACGCACAGAACGCCCGATTTAGTTAGTATTTAACACGTTTTAATTTCTATAAAAATACCGTTTGAAGACATGGCATTTATAAAGCTGTCAAATTATGCATTTGATATGGATCATTTTTATGTTATGGTTAGTTTTACACTGCTTGATATAATAAAGTCGAGTAAAGTTGGATTAAAGGTCTGAGTTAGAGGTTACTTTGGAATTAAATTGTATCGAGCGAAGTTTCGTGAAACGTGTAACGGAAGCTGTCAATTTAAGGATGATATAAATACCGAATCAAATATAACATATGCATTTTTCCTATTTTAAACTTTTAGCATTTCTTAGAAAAGTATGATCTTACATGAGCAATTTGACGATGCTGGGGTTTTTCTGTACGAAATTCAACCTTATGCGCGCCACTAGTAATGTTAAACTACCGGTCGTAACACTCGTAATCCGCATCGCAAACGGATGGCCAAACGTAATGCCGCTACTGTGCTAGTCGGGGTTCGATTCCCATTCTACTCACGTCGTGACGTGACAATGGACGACGTAATTTGCAATAGATATATATCTACACTATTAGTTTATATTTCTATAGTGTAGCGTTTGATTTTGAATGTCCGTCCAGGTTGATAGGTATTCAACTTAGCGAATAAGGATTCACAATCAGCCGGTGAAAAATGGCCCCGTCAAAATGGCTTCGTTGTAAAGAGGCGTTATTAGCATATTGAAACGTACCTATTTTCTAATGTCAGTTTTCTCCATATATTTTGACATATTCTGTTAGGCACTGTTCATCCATATGTTATTACTTATTATGTATAAGGTCAATGGAATTTAGTCAATCCATATGCATACTAGTTATTATAAATGCGAGAGTAACTCTCTGTCTGTTACCTCTTCACGCTTCAACCGCTGGACGATTTAGGTACCTAACTACCGAGTTGAAATTTGGTACCTATAGAGATAGATTCCCGGAAAAAGACATACTTACGTTTTATCAAGAATTTCACGACGAAGTCGCAGGCACATGCATCATAAACCAAATTTGTCTATAAAAGAACTTATTTTTTTCATTTAGGTATAGGTATGTAACTTTAGCTAAGTCCCGCCGCACCGTGGCGTGATGATTAGTGGTTGCCGCGCACTGCTAGCGAATGCACGCGCGCGCGTAAACTCAATGTACTTGTGCGACGCAAGAGTCAAATATGCTATGAAATTTGAACTATGTCAAAAATATATTGTATAGTAGAGGTGCAACGGATATCCGGTATCCGGCCTATCCGGCCATTATTTTACTATCCGGCCGAATACCGGATAGTGATTCTGTTTGGTATTTAACTTTGAAAAATGGTTAATATACAAGAAAACAATAACAAATTATCAATATTCGTTTATTAGTATTACCGTACAATTTAAACTTATCAAAAAGCCGCATTTAAAGTTAAGAAATCCTATGATCAGCATTAGTATCCATTCAACCAATCGTAGCGTATCGTATGTTAATTCTTAATCAATTTTTTTATTTCAAGTACTAACAACAACAACAACATTTAGGTACTCTTTATTGAACACCGTAAACAAATACAGAAAAAAAAACAGACTGGATCATAGTGTACAGGTATCCAACAGGCGGACTTATCGCTAAATAGCGATCTCTTCCATAAAGTAGCAAGTTAACTAACTTTGTTTTATCGACAAATTATTGTTGACATAAATAACTATTTGCCATTTGCCAAATTCTAAAACCGCGTACGTGACATTTCCGCTAACGATTATTCATAATTATGTATAACAACATAACAAAGGTATAAATTATTTCCTCGTTTAATTATGTAACATAAAAATAATGTAGGTACTAATTTATTTATGTCATGTTGAGGTAAAATTAAAATACATTTTTAGACATTTGTGCCAATAATACGATAAATAGTAAGGTATACTTTCTTCCGATATCAAATTTAATTTATTTCGTGGTAGATATTAAGGACATCGGGCGAAATATTATATCTGTGTAATCACTGTCGATGTTATACATTTGTTATATTTTTATTAATGTTTGTTTAAATTTGTTTTTATTTATAATCCATCTATACTCTATTTACTATAATAAAAGAGCAGAACCCGGCGCGTCTGTACATAGAAAGAAAAGTTCAAAAAAAGGAACGGAGGCCTAAAGATGTATGGTAGACCACAAAACATCGATTTTTAGAAATCTTTTCTGTCTGTATGTCTATCTGTCTGTCTGTTTGTTAGAGTTAATCTCCGAAACTACTGAACCGATTTGAATGCAAGGGTAGATAGAGCATCATTTGGAGCAGCATATAAGCTATGTTTGATTAAAATCGGATGTCGGAAAGAAAAGTTATCGGCAATTTTATATTCCACGCGGACGAAGTCGCGGGCAGAAGCTAGTATAATATATGTACATTCAGTAACATCAATAGTGATTATAGCATACAGATTGATTTCTATTTCACCCGTTGACCAATCTCTACTATGAAATGTCACAGTCAGTATCGATAAAAACAAATAAATAAATAAATATCTTGGGACATTTCACACATATTGACCTAGCCCCAAACTAAGCAAAGCTTGTACTATGGGGCTAGACAACGATATAAATACTTATATAGAGAAATACATACATATATAAATACTAAACATCCATGACTCGAGTACAAACATTCGTGTTCATCACACAAAGTTTGCCCCGAGCGGGACTTGAACCCGCGACCATCGGAACAGAAGGCAGGGTCACTACCAACTGGACCAATCCGGCCGTCAAACACTTGTATTGTTGTGCTATAAAATAATAGCTTCTCGAGATCCTGTGATCCTTTCTCGGCACACCTACTATCAATCAACTATCCAATACCAATATCATACTAAATTTTATCTAAATTCTTCTTCTTCCGGTACCATCTCCTATCGGAGGTCGGGGATCTGGTGCTCAACCCAAACCAGTCTCTGAGGTTACGGAGCCAGGAGGTTCGTCTTCGTCCGGGTGGTCTTCGGCCCTGTATTTTGCCTTGCATGATGAAATGCAGTAAATTATATTTCTCATTGCGCATTATATGCCCCAGATATTGTAACTTTCTTTTCTTTATAGTCTTAAGCAACTCCAACTTATCTAAATTGGTCCAGCCGTTTAAGCGCGAAGAGGTAACAGACAGAAAAATAAACACAAATAAATAATCCACAACACGTTTCGTCAAATAAATACGCTACCCTACCTCATACACAAATCTAGCATCCGTAACAGACTTCGTCAAACATATAAAAGAAATGCAATAAAATATACATAAAAAAAAACAGGTACTAAACGCTAAACATTCTCACCCACACCCTGGATCGTGCCTGGCTGGAATGTCCCCATTATACCCGCAGCGTTGCCGCGCTGAATGGCTATGGACATTTGCTGAACCAACCACGATCCAGAACGAGGGTCGCAGCCTCTGTCCAGCAGCCGACGCCCTAAGTCCCTAAACAACGATAAGGCCTCAGCGCTCCACGGCCCAGCCGTCTCAACCGCAACCGGAACGCAATCGTACATTGGCTTCAGGGCAGAGTACTTGACGTGTTTAAGTTTGGCTGCGGTTTCCGCTGCTGATCCCGCTTCTTTCACTGTTTGTCTCAAGTGAGACGCCGCAAATGTGCTAACACATGTTGCGTCCCACAAAAGACAACGCCCTCTCCGCCATGGAACCAATGTCAACCCGTCCGGCCTTTTGCCATCAGTACGGCACAGCCCCGGGGGCTCCAAAACACACGGCACATTGGCCGCTACCATGGCCCGACGAATAATTTCGTTTAAGGCGTGATGCCTAGGAAACCGCCCCGCACACCTCTGACAACTGAGGCCGTGGTGACCGTTCTCCTCCACCATGACTCCACAACCACAGCGATGCGCCTCGCACACTTTGCAGCCCAGTCTCAAGGCCACCGCTATTCGAGTGGAATCAGTGTCCAACAAGGTCCCCAACTGTGGCGAAGGCAAAGCGTGCAACCAGGCTCCGGACTCAGGTCTTGCCACAGCTTTTAGACGCGCAAGATCCACTCCTACTGCACCGCCCACCAAGCCATCATATACCTGCTTGCACTGCAGGTCATCCCATTGTCTCTGCACCCTAGGATTAAGAGGTCGCTCTTGCCCTGAGAACTTATCTTATCTTGAGAAAAATAAATGTCTCAATTACAATATGAATATGGACTATGGATTTGTAGGAGAAAAAAAAACAATTCTAAACGAAATTTTAATGATATGACAAGTAGGTAAGTAAGTACAAAAAAGGCCAATCAATTTGGGATTTTATTTATAAAAACAATCTTGTAAACAAAGGCTACAAAGGACCAGCGAGGTGCTTCCGGATTTGCCAAAATAGAAAACCTGATCGAATTTTAGACAATATTGTCGTGTCTTTGTTTGTGTAATTTTATTTAATAAATTGGAGAGATCTCAGAATACAAAATAATAAGTTAAAATAACTTGTTTTAAGAAGATACTTTCATGTGTGAGATGTAAGTAATTTGGTATATTGAATTTTTAGCTCATTTTTTGCCTCGAAGCTCACGAGGAAATAGGTATGAGACACTTACCCTAGGCTTAAGGACTGAGTTTGTCAGTAGTATATTATGAATGAGAAGGTACACTCATAATACAAATAAAACCTATATTTATACTTGCCTTTTACGATGCTTTTACTTGGCGATAAATGAAATTATGTTAGTAACTTTAATTTTCATACATCTGGGAAAAAAATCATTCATTTTCAACATAAAATAGACCAATAAAATTATTAAAAACCATCTCACGATTGCAAACGCAAAGACCAACTAGGTTACTATTACATATAGAGTATTGGAAGAGCTTTTATCTCTATATAAATGAACATTAATTTGGGCTTTAGGCAAGCCATAAAGTATTTTGGCAGTTCAATCAGTGAACAAAGCTACAAGATTTGAAATCAGATACAAGGTCAGTTGCTTACTATTACAATACAAAAACCATTGTACAGACAGACACACGGTTTGATTTTGGTAACAGTCATGTTTGCGCTAAACAACTCTAGCTTAATTAATTCGCATAAACAATGAGCTGGCGTAGGTGCTAGCATACTAAAATTATCGTTTTCTGCGAGAGCAGTAGGATCATCTATCTATCTCTATCGGTCGAGTCGGTAACAATAGTGACAGAAAAACGTCCTCGCGACAAACAAAAGCGTGTAAGAGCTAGAGCCTCAAGTAAAAATACATCGCGAAATCTATGGCCGAAGCGACCGCTCCGCTCGCGTTCCACATTCGAAATAATAATTGTATTAAGGAAACATGAGCGCGGCGCATGTGTTTGTTTGTTTGTTTACCCGCCGGTGACGTCATATGTTTATTCTCGCGGGGAGACGGGGGCGTATCGGTACTTGGATAAAACAATTGATTTTTCGATAAGATTTTACGGAGCGAGATAGTGTATGTATATTGTATGATAAGAGTGTTTCAGTAAAGATTTAATTGAGCAGAAAATAGCACGCCTAACATTAACATTGGCCTACAGTCGCTCTTATTGATCGATAAGGCAGGGGTTCGATGTAAATTAAGGTTTTATACGATTTAGTTCTAGTTTTAGATTTAAATCTAAACGTTAAATTGACCCATTCCTCTTTCATGTGAGGAGCTTCAGGTTAATACATATGCATACAAAAAACAATATAAATATTCTTCTTGATTCTTCATAAGGTCTCAGAACTGAGGCAAGGTCTAGTTAGTAGGCTTAGTTTGAAACTAAGTATAGAAAGCATGTCTTAATCAATACGAACAAAAGGACACATGCGTGAACTCAATACTAAGAAGACTAGAATAAACCAATTTTAATGACCCTGAAGAAAACCATCTACAATGGTTTCTACACAACGATATCAATACTACTACTACTACTACAGCTTATTTGCGTCCCACTGCTGGGCACAGGCTTCCTCTCATCACGAGCGGGTTTGGCCTATAGTCCCCACGCGGGCCCCGTGCGGATTGGGGACTTCACACACATCTTTGAATTACTTCCAGTTGCGTGCAGGTTTTCTCACGATGTTTTCCTTCACCGAAAAGCTCAGTGGTAAATTCAAATTGAATTTCACACATAAGTAAACTTCGAGGTGCGAGCCGGAATCGAACCTTCGAACATCTGCATAAGAGGCGGTAGGCCGAACGATCAATGCTTAGGTATATTATATCGAGTGGTTTTTTTTGTCAGTACAAGTTTACTACTGGATTAGAACCCACGTTATTCGGAACAGAAGCCAGGCAGTCGTTTGTATACCCATAGTTTCTTCGTGATGTTCGACATAATTGCTCGTTAATATGTCCCAGGCACTATACGTCGTGTCGCGTATGGCAGTGATTGCGAGGTGTCAAGCGAACCGCGGTGCCCCTTGTTTACACACGCACACAGCCGCGGCCGCGCACACCGCCGCGCCCATCGACTCGCTTATTTAGGTATATTGTTGTTTATTTTATTCGGCGCTATGCTCCGACACGGCGAGCCTTTCGACTCAGTTTTAACGCGCACGTTTTATGAAACGACAACTACTATGCGTCGATGTTCGCTCGCTAAGAACAATTATTAATATCGGCACCGAAATAACGCGGTAAACATATTCGCGATTTTCATTAGCACCACCACTTTGCCAAATAGATCGTTCGGTTTTATTTATTGTTTATTTTTTATAACCTATTCGCATGTCGCCGGTGCCGGTGCGAGTCTCCGCGAATTTTAATAGCCGTTAATCATAGTTTATTTTTGCCGCGCAACGTGTGTTAATAATTGTGTTTGGTTGGACTTGTTTCTTCATACTGACGGTTTCTCATAGTTTTTGAAAGTGAAATAAAGCTAGACATATTTTTTGCAAATTTCATGATTATAAGAACCGGTTCTATTTTTGAACAATAATCCTGGCTCCTATTGTGTTTTAAATTGGACCTTTGGCGCGAGTTATCAAAGTTTCAAATTTAGATTCGTTTTGGCGGGAAGGCGAGGTGCTAACGGAGAAGTAGGCTGCACAGAAAGTTTGGAAAAGTGTTAAGCACACATCGGATGCTGGCGAGTGTTTTTTCAACGCGTTTTCGAGGCTAAGCGCTAGTTGTTTGAACAAGTGTGTTTTCTAATGGATTTATTTTGAGGTGAGTTTAAATTTACTTGTGCTGGTGTTTGTGTTGTTTGTTCTTCGTGTTTTGTGTGTGTGTTCGCGGTGCCGGTGGCGGGAAACCGAATACCTAGCCGGTTTGCTGGGTGTGTGCGTGTACAAACAACACGGCCGTGTGCGTGTGCGACTTATTGTCACTTTGTTTAAGAGGGGAGACAAGGGAGAGGTTACTTGTCATGTATTTAGGCGAAGATTTAGGTTTGATGAGGTGACTTTTTAATTTTTAAATTGCCGTCGGAAGGACAACGCGAATGTTTGCCCACGCACGGTCATTCGATATCTGTGATTATTGATATTTGACATCACGCCACTGCCAAATTGATTATGCAAATTCAACAAAGCCTTTAGGCTAAGTTAAGTAGGTATTTACGCTTCAATTTATGATTTCGTTTTTGATTCTGAAATCAACACGTTCCAAAAATGATATGATTCATTAAAAACTCTGATAAGTTTCCATATTTCAAAATTTTCGATTTAAAATTTATAGAATACCTAACTAGCTTCTACCCGTGACTTCGCCTGCGTGGAATTCGGTTATCGCGCTCCCTATGCGGTTTTATGGGATAAAAAGTAGCTTATGTTTATGTTTCCCAGGCCTTCAACTATCTCCATGCCAAATTCCATCCAAATCAGTCCAGCGGTTAAAGCGTGAAGAAGTAACAGACAGACAGACAGACAGACAGAGTTACTTTCGCATTTATAACATTAAATATGGATAATTAACATTAGAACTGATGTTTAGACTAAAATAGGAATACCGTGATGTCGGTGACATAATTTTAAAGTAATTATAAATGACATAGGTACAATACTTTACTAAAGACATTAATTCTTACTTCAGTTTTTTTTTATTCTACGTAAAATTATGATGACAGAGTTACCGCGCTGCCTCTATCTCATTATTAGGCTTCAGAGGGAACAATAGAGAAAGGTACGAGCAAAACAAGCTAGATAACGACTTGTATTGTAGCCTAGTGTTGACGCTGTTTGAAAAAATGATTTAAGTACGGAAATGTCGCAGAGCACACTGTTTCCATCCAAAAATCAAGGCAAATATTTTTTAGACCTGCGACTTATGTTGCATTAGCTCAGTAAATTTAATTTGCTACTTACTTAAATAGACAAAAAAAAATTCAAACAAAAATAACTATGTGACAAAAAAACGTACGAATATTTATTTTTGAAAAGATACTGCATTGAAGAAGAATTTTTGCTTACTTGGTTACTAGAATAAATTTACTTACTTGGTAATTCAATAGTTATAAGAATAAATTGAAAAATCATAAACCATGATTTCTATCACAAAAGTTTAAATTCTTGTTATTATATTCAATTGTTCGTTAGAAAACATAGTAGTCTAATTAGAAATTAATCTAAACATGTTATAAAAATTAGAAAGAAATACTAGTTATAGGTACCATTACAATCTACTTAAGGAAACAATTTCAGCTTTAATTAATTAATTTATCTTTTAATTTGGTTACCAAATAAGGATAACAATTCTAAACAATTATTATACCTACCAAATAAATTAGCACTCAATACCACGTACAAATTAAGATAAAAAAATAATCCAAGCAAGTAAATACTAACGGAAAACAATATCCCAATGTTTAATGTCTTTTGCGGATATCATTAAGGTTGCCTTTGGGCGGGCATGACTTTAATCATTAACTTTTTCCTTTTTTTTCATACTGGCGTGTCGCATAACGTTAACATGTAAAATCCCATTTTTTTAATTTTACCTTGTCCTTAGAAATTTCGAGAAATCCTCACTTAGCGCTCCCCTCTAAGAAATGTATTCCCTGTAGTTGCGGCTGTGCGTTTTCATCAGTCAGTCTGCAGTCAGTGAGTCAGTAACAGAAGATGTTTTGACTTAATATTGATTTATGATTACGAAGTGAATTTTTCACACCAGTTTGGCCGAAATGATTAATTTGAGTAATTATAAATCGTGAAATAAATAAAATTTAATGATAAAACTCATGCCATTGATCAATCGCGAAGCCTGCGGCAGGCCACCTCTAAGACCTGTCGTATCAGCTTTTACAGATGTAGAGCATAAACATTTTCCATCGGGAAATCACGGGAAACCGACAAGACCCAAACTGTCAATCAAGTACCGAAGTTAATGACCGACACAGTATATGTCCTTTAATTTTAAACATCCTTAAATCTTATTGTTTTAGATAGATAGCTTAAAAGTAAAGAAAATATTATTACATGGCTCAGTTTTTTTTTTCAATGATAATTTTTCATATTATTTCACAAATTATTATTTAAGAAATGTATGTAAATATGTATCACTTATTTACTAGAAGTATTTCTTAACTTTATTTACTAACATGATTTAGTTTAATATGACTTATTTTAATTATAATTTTTCAGAATAATAATTTAAGTATACAAATTTGCGGATTATTTAGCAACGTTATCCCGACTAAAATATTGATATACTGTGAATACAGAGACCTCACACAAGGCTTTGATAATAATCCTCTACAATACATTTAAATAGTGATTATTTCAAGGAAGTCACGTAAGTTTCAAATACTTATAATTATAATTAGTTCATTCATAACATAATTCACGGAAATACACGACACGTAAAACTTAAAAATATGTGCTCTATAACTCATTGAACAAACATTTCATATAACATGTATATTATAATTATAAATATAACCCTCGAGCGAGACTGGGAAAGGCAAATAAAGGGGATGAAGCTATAAAAACAAGGGTTTCAAGACCCCAGTATTGAGCTTTTTTCTTATACCTCTTAACGAGAAGCTTTGAATATGCGTATGAACTTGATAATTTTAAGCTTCTCTACTTAGGTACCCCCTGTTGATGATAAGTATAGTATTTATTTCATTCAAGATGTTTTTTGTAATTCTTTGACGTGTAAAAGTGCCCGTATGCAGCCATTCTGCTGAATAAATCATTGAATTTGAATTTGTATCTAATTTCCTTTTTACTTAAGATATTGCAATAAAAAGTAAAATAGTACAAACATTTTTCAACTTCATTTTCCTACCCTTTTATGAAAATACATGTTAAGCAATCTAAATTACTCAACTAACTTATATAAAAGATAGGGAAAGAACATGTCACATTATTTATTGAAAATTGAATTGTATTCTCAAAATGGCGTTCAGTGAGCTTTTTGACATTAAAATCCAATTACAGAAAAAAAGTGTCATGACAAGACATGTCCTTTAGCAGTACTGGTGAATATTATATTGTGATACAATTAATTTCAATGTTAAATATAAATAATATGCTAACAGATTAGTTATAAAAACGTGATAAGTCACTGGCAATTTGATATCAAGAACTTATTGACGTAGGTCCGCCCAAGTAAACTGAGTTATTCATAGAGATTATTTATCAACAACATACGCATTTAACTACTGGTATAATACCTATTTATGATCGATAAAAATGCAATTGGTGTTTAAACTATTTGAAAATTCAAGATTCTGCTTCAAATTTTAGCTTTAATCAAACCAGGTAATTATTATTTTTGTCTAAATTAACATATATTTTTTATAAAAAAATCTTACGTCGTTTAGATTTTCTTTCAATCAGGAAAAATAATTAATCATAAAAAAGGCATAACAACAGTGGCTACGGGTCATTCGTCATGTACTGATACATGAAGTACATATACACCAAAAAAATATTAGGCCATTGGGTGCGGTGTGCTCAGCTTCCTTGGTGACATAGATAAGTTAAGTATTACTAAAAGAATGTTAACTATAGTATCACCTAGATTTACAGACTGCTCAGTTTAGTTATTGTTTTACCTGAATTAAAAAAAACGGAAGCCTCTAGTCTAGCATTAATCATTTCCGCCTTACGTAAATGAGTTAAAGTAAAGATCTGCGATAATCTTGAATACAATGTTACATTAACTTAACATGCAACGTTTCAGCTGCTTTTTATAGCAATCGAACAACAAGGTATAAAATATGACGATAATATAAAACTTATTTAATATTACCCAGGTATTCGAGCGTAGAGTGGGACAGGTAAACATGTGATAAATATGAAAGTAAGTAAATTCTGCTTTCTAACGGATAAGTCAATAGAGATTTACTTAAACAGTCAAATGTATGTTTAGTTATTCAGCTGAATGAATCGTATCAGATCGCCTAAATTTTAATTGTAAAATTCAAACTACACCAATGAAATTAGACATATGAGGGGCCTACGGTGGCAAAAATCGATCTAGAGCTAGATCTCACATCTTACTTAGAAAAAATAATTTCTTCTAATTTCATCCGAGCAAATATCTATCGCCCAGGTACAGCAAGACACAACTTAGAAGGCGCGCGACAAAGCACTTGAGCCGTTGACGCAGAGCCTATTTTTGCTTAGTCCACGCGCCTTCTAAGTTGTGTAAATCTGTATTACATTATTGATTCTTCAGATCAGGTCAGATAGCCCACGTACGATAGCTAATTGTCTTTCGTCATAAAGACCCTGCACAAATTTTCTACTCAATTCTCTTTAGTGAAGGTGTTAACGTGATTGTAATAACCTTAATCATAGAAGGCGGAAACATTACTAATTTGTTGCCGCACCGAACAATACTTGTGTAGTTATGTACGAGTACCTATATGCTTAAACAAACAGTAACAGCACCATAAATTGCGTTGGCCACAAGAACGAGCGTTATTTAAACAAGCCTCTTTTTAGGCAACTTAGCAACAAACAATGTACTATATCAAGTATGTTTTTTTTCCATCGCGCATGTGTGCGCTATGTTTATGTTTGTGTCAGCGTGTGCGTGCAGGCGTGACGGTCTGCGATAGCGTTATCGGTCCGAGGCTTGCAAAAATACACAACAAACACACAGTATATGCTGGCGTTCGACATACTGTACAGGTGTGGTTATTTTAAAATAAGGCATTGTTTTCCGATAATGATCCCATATCCGCTGGCTCGCAACCTTAAACAAAACGTGTACTCGATCGAGTTAGTTTCGATTCTTAGTTCAATGAATGCCAATCTTATAGGTAATCAAAATCTATAAATCAGCTCCGTTATCTACCTACTTACCTAACATATGAGAGTGAAATGGTTCCGAATGGAGGACCGATCACCCGAAACCTCACCCTGAAACCAGGCAGTCGTCCCCTTCTATAAATAATAATACCTAACATATCAATACTATGCTATCTAAAACTGAAATGACACATATATCATATTCATTATGTATACAACCTGACTCATTATATTACTTACATAATTGTTCAAATACTATCAAAAGTTAAGATAAAACTATTGCGATGTATTTTATATATTCGGACCAGGTACCATAAACCAAACATATATCACATTTTAAAAACCTAATAAATAAACCAGTGATATCAAATTACCTAATTCAAATACCACAACTACAACAATGATAAAAATTATCATTTTATGTCATATTTTTAAACCTGTTTAGTATTTTCCAAGTGAACATTTTACATGCCGCATCTGAAAACTCGCCGTTTACGCGGTTCCAACGCGAAATTGCGCCTTCCTAGTGATAAAACAAAACAACCTAAATAACGCCCGACCTCGAAATCTAAATAGCAGCTATCAGCTACGTTTCCGACCTCCTTCGGCATCCTAACATTCGGCAACACACGCGTATCTGATTGCCTAAATACGTCAAAATGAAAAATATATACACATAAAAATATTTAGAAACTCGAATATAGCACGTACAATCATGTATCTACTGGTAATACATATTCTGTGTGTAAAATGCTTAATACTTAAGCACTAACACATACTTAAAAATATTTATTACATATTATAAAATCTACTTTTATAGATTGGAAATGCAATGAGTGTTTTAATTGCATTCCATTATTAAAGCTGTATGACATGATTATTTTCATAATCCTACTCTTAAACGCAAACGCAACTTATTTAATGGTTCATATAATTTCGAAATGTTTGTTAAGTTTCATATAATACGGTCATTTGTAGTCAAAAATATATTATAAGAAAATGTCAGATACTAGGTTATAGTTTTAGTGAAACAAATGACGGAACCTTTTTAATTTTATTTTATGGCACAGAAAAATAGTGAATTAAACTGTATGATAACTACATTGACAATATTTAAGGCAAAAATATATGTATACGAACATTATTCAAGTAAGGACGCTCGGAAATATAGTTTCTCGACTGTAAATTCAACAGTGTCAAAGTAGGTACATTTTATTTTGTAAACAAACATAAGAATATAAACAGGTGTTACAGCTTTTCAAATTTGACTGGACACCTGGTTCCATTGCTGAATGTATATATAAGGACAGGTAAGGACATTAAAATGTGTAGGTTAGGTATCTACACTTCTGGACCTTATTACAAAATCTCAATCATATCAAAAATCTAGGTATATCAAAAAGTCATTTTTTTTAAAATAACATTTCTTCTTTGTACTTAAGTTTCAAGGTAGCAATAAATTTCGCCTATTCCACCTATCCCTACTGCGATATCCCCACTATATTATTCCTTCCGAGTCCCCACCAGGGGGGAAGCCAGTATAGATGGTTGGAAATAATTCCGCGAGTCCCTACCGCAGTGGATTTCAGTAGGGATATATGGCATAATATCCCTACCAGTAGAACTAAATGGAAAAATATTCCATATGTCCACACTGTTGGGGATATCGCAGTAGGGATAGGTGGAATAGGCTATAAATTTGTGTTTGTGAAGTGAAATATTAGGTAGGTATAACTTTTTTTGATAATTCGTTTTGTTTTAAGCATTTTTAAATATTTCTACGCTGAATTGGCAGAATATGATGGTCTTGATATATATCTACCCATTGTAATAACTTATTTATGAAATAAATTATTAATTAATTCATTCATTCATTTAACAGAATGACGTGTTTACAGGGTTATCAATCTATTGTGTAAACATAAACTATTTTTATCGTGTATGTACCTATGTGAACGCATTGATTTTTGCATACATTCGCGTTTCATTACGTAGCTACTTTCCCAATTATAATATTATAAGATATTGTAATTTACTAGTACAAAAGTTAAAAATAAATAAATCCGTTGAAGTCGGTTTTATTTAACGCCGTTTTATTCTCTGGCGGATTGTCATCAGTTTTGGGTTGGTTCACTTGACACCGACTTTGCAGGCTGTCGGAGTTTGACGTCGGTTTATTTTATTTTATTGAAATTTCTTTTTTCGGCTACATATTCCAAACATGGGTACGACCACGGAACGCAAGTGTCACTGTAGTCTTTGAAATTGATGCCAAAAATCAAAATCATATATTAGTACTCGTAGGTACATGTGCTAGCAAATTTTGAGAAGTTCCCCCATTTTTTCATGGATCCCATCATCAGAACTGAACCAAATTAAATTGGACCTATCCGGACGTACATACCACCTTTCGATAAAAAAAAGAATCATCACAATCGGTTCACAACTGACGGAGTAATCAAGGAGCATATACAAAAATAAATAAATAAAAAACATACAGACGAATTAAAAATCTCTTCTTTTTCGAAGTCGTTAAAAAATGAGTTTTTCCCAGATTTGAGACATAGCTAGATCGTTTTTTCGCAACTCCTTTAATCTATTGCAAAGTCCGTCCAAATCGAGAGCCGTTTTTGGTATATCGGTAGATACGTCGTTTAAAGTACTAAATACCTATGTATAATAATGAATATGTAGAGCAATAGAAAAATGCACTATTACCGGGACTTCATCGCGTAAAAACTATTTGTATTTTACCTCGACGTTTCGGCCGCGATGCAGCCATTCTCGTGGTCGTATCGCGAAAGTTTGAGACAATGAATAGAAAAATGAATTAATATTTTTAAAATTTTAGAATAATTAATACCATAGAAAAATAATGTAAACTTAGAAGGACAACCTTCAAACAAATCAGCGTACGCCCCAAAATAAGTGTTAAATGCGATAATAGATGGCGCTGCCTAGATAGCCTACATATAAATTTGAACTCCATGAGCAACATCTAGATGGCGCTGTACAGGCAAAGTATGAAAATTTTAAGCGCCCAGGCTATTTCCGATGTACGCCGTAATGTAGGGAGATTGACATTTAATATTAATTACCTTGTCTCTGATAATACCTACTTTATGGGATTACTTATTCTTGTTTCTACATATTTTCCGACCGTCACAGATAATCTCCGAATCCACAGATTATACCTATTCTTAAATTATGGATTAAATTTTAATGACTATTTAGGGAGTTGGACACAGTTTATATTTATGATTATATTAGGCACCTACGTTTTTTTTCTATCTGACTATTTACTTACCACATTTAATTCACTTTAAAATGGACGCACTCGAAACAAATGAATCCAAATGGAGAATTTAAGAGCGCAGTAATTCATAATTAATTCAATAATGTCAGTAATACAACGGTTATGTTAGTTAACATTAAACGTGTAACCATCTAATGTAATGTTACAAGCATGAGAATTGGTTACATAAGAAGGAAACAGAACAGCGAGCGGTGAGAAAACGGCCGGGTTTCTTCACACTAGTGTTGGTCCGTTTATCGTTGAAACAAATAGTAGAGTTACCACAGATTAAATAGACGAGAAAGTTTTGATTTGTAATAGAAAATATCTAAATTCACAATTCATGTGCGAAATTGAATTTTAATTTACCATTGAGTCGTTCAAGTCTAGACTAGAAGACTCCTGCGAAGTGATTTAAAGTGTGTGTGTGTGTGTGTGTGTGTGTGTGTGTGTGTGTACGTAGTAAGTACCTATTAGATATACTGTCCTACTGGTACGATAGTAGTATAGTACCTATTATTAGATTTGTTGTGGTACCCTGATATCTCGTCAGTTTTCTTCCACCTTAAGGCCGTTCATAGACCCAGCTCAGCCGTCACTGTCACTCGTGGGACGAGTGAAAGAGAAAGCGCTACGCACAGAACGCCCGATTTAGTTAGTATTTAACGCGTTTTAATTTCTATAAAAATACCGTCTAAAAAAATTGCATTTATAAAGCTGTCGATGTATGCATATAATATGGATATTTTTTGTGTTATAATTAGTTTTACACTGTTTGATATAATAAACTGGAGTAAAGTTGGATTAGCGGTCCGAGTTAGAAGTTACTTTGGAATTAAATTGTATCGAGCGAAGTTTCGTGAAACGTGTATCGAAAGCTGTCAATGTAAGGATGATATAATCAAATATAACACATGTTTTTTTTCATATTTTTAACTTTTAACATTTCTTAGAAAAGTATGATCTCAAATGAGCAATTTGACGATGCTGGGTCAGAGAAGGGCCTTAAGGCGCTGACAAGACCTAAAATGACTTTATTTAAACAGTATTTAAAAGAAAACTATTTGATTTTGTAAGGCGAGTAAAATATATGTTAATATTCACTATATACTTAAAAACTTGCTATTTCGTAAAAAGGATTTCATGAAATCGGTTCGATGAAAAAAAAGTTACGTCTTCTAATCCTATTTAAACGGTTCTATAAGTTATTTTTTTTGACGCAGATTTCTATACTTAATTAAATACACTTTTCCGTCATTCTCTAAACATCATCTCATACATCATCTCAAAACATTTGCTAATTTATATAGTTCGTGCAAAGTGGGATTTCTTTTAATCTTCATCATCATCATCATCATTTCAGCCGATATACTTCTCTAGACGTCTTTTAATCTTATATTTTCTGATTTTCTACGTATATCGCCCACATGCCGCGGTCGTGCTTTTCGCTCCCTCCAATGAAAAATGAAAAAAATTAAAATGAAAATAGTTTATTTGCTTGAGACATGGTAAAATAAGATGATAAGAAAAAATTGCAAGTGTCAGCACATCTCGACAAAAGTAGTCATGCAAAAATTCTTAAATTATTACAACAATTTGAATACCTATGTCAACAATTTGAATGTCAAAAAAAAAACCTAAACTTAATCTATATTTTATCAAAAAAGTCATTTAATGAATAAAAGCTCTTATCGGAGAGCCATTTGTACAATGCAGTGGTAAATAGCTTCAAGGCAAGCTGTCTGTGATATCATTTGGTAAATGATTATAAATTTTTACTACTATGGGATAACAATTTTTACTACAGAGCTTAGTATTATATTTATAAGGCACAACAAGTCTATTTGGATACCTAGTATTAAAACCCTAGTATTAATGCAAACAGACATTGTCCGTTGAGACAGTTGTCTGCCTCGATTGCTCAAGATCATTGGCTCTGGTCAGCGTCTTAAATAAATGTCGATATAATAATAAGTGGGATATAAGAACGGTGGGTCAAAAAAGCCACAGAGTGGGTTCCACGATATGGCTGTTGGAGAAGAGGCAAACCCAAAAGGAGATGGCGGAACAATTTGGACGCATTTGACCCAGATTGGCGGGAGCGTGCACAAAATAGAGGAGAGTGGCAAAAAAGAGGGGAGGCTTTTGCCCAGCAGTGGGACACTTTATCTACTATATAAAAATAAGTCGGGTTTTCCTCCCTGACGCTATAACTCCAGAACGCACGAGCCGATTTCCACGGTTTTGCATTCGTTGGAAAGGTCTCGGTCTCCGTGAGGTTTAAGGCCCTTCCCTGACCCAGCTTCGTCAAATTGCTCATTTGAGATCATACTTTTCTAAGAAATGTTAAAAGTTAAAAATATGAAAAAAATATATGTTATATTTGATTATATCATCCTTACATTGACAGCTTTCGATACACGTTTCACGAAACTTCGCTCGATACAATTTAATTCCAAAGTAACCTCTAACTCGGACCGCTAAACCAACTTTACTCCAGTTTATTATATCAAACAGTGTAAAACTAATTATAACACAAAAAATATCCATATTATATGCATACATCGACAGCTTTATAAATGCCATTTTTTTAGACGGTATTTTTATAGAAATTAAAACGCGTTAAATACTTACTAAATCGGGCGTTCTGTGCGTAGCGCTTTCTCTTTCACTCGTCCCACGAGTGACAGTGTCGGCTGAGCTGGGTCTATGTACGGCCTTAAGGCGGTACGAAGTCCGTGGGGTCAGCTAGTAGGCTATAATAATAATAAGTATTGTCTTGCGCCCATCACTACGCTCTGTTTATTTGCGTTGCGAGTTGCCGTGCGAAAACCTCTCAATTTATGTTTCTTTCAGAAGATAAAATTGACTGCACTTTGTGTAAACACTAACTGTCGCGTCAAAATGAGGTATCTTTTGTTTATGAAACGTCATTGTATACTTTCTGAGTTCTAAATGAATGCGGATGCTTAGCTTAGGTAACATAACAACACCAATAAAACTGCTTTTTGTACCTGTAAGTATATATGTGAAAGTAGTTTCAATTAAGAGACGTATGGCCGTTTAAAAAAATATGGGCCCAGGAGACGGAGGTTTATGAACAAGATACTGAGTAGCGATACAAAAGAGATCAAAAACCGTTGTTAAGAGGGGACTCTTAACGCACTAGTACGCACGGCGTTTCTCAACTTTTCATACAAACGTATTTTCACTTTTATTCCCAAACTAGCTTCTGCCCGCGACTTCGTCCGCGTGGAATTTGTTAATAGCCTTCCCGCGAGAACTATGCATTTCCTCGGGATAAAAAGTAACCTATATGTTGACCAGTGTTATAAACTACCCCCATACCAAATTTTGTTTCAATCCGTCCAGTAGTTTTCGAGTTAAATCCGGACATACATACATACAGTATTTTTTCTAAAAATCGTTATTTTGTGTTCAGTATCGTTTATATAGTCCCTTTGACTTGATAGTTTCTTTTAATTTTCAATTTTCAGCCGCGACTTCTTCTACAGAATTATTATTTATTATATGTATAGATTTTTGCTTTTTTTTTCTCTGATTCATTAATCTCTTATGAATAAATAGTTTAGTGCCAAAATTCATTATTTAGGTAATAGCAGACTGGTTTAATTAAAGAATGTTTTAGTGAACTCATCAATCATTTCCTTTTTACTGGACAATAGGCAGGTAATCTAACAGTAGGTAATCTGCATAACGTGTTTCTTGAAAGTGTTTGTAATCTAGGATTATAATTTAATTTTTCCCGTTCCCGTGGGAATATCGGGAAATCCTTTCTTATTGCTCCCCTACGCTCCCCAAGGAACCTGCATGCCAAACTTCAGCTCTCTACGGTGATCCCCGCGACCTAAACATTAAAATGTAAAAATCCCTTTTCTCCCCGTTCCCGTGAGAATTTCGCGAAATCTTTTCTTAGTGCTCCCCTACGCTCCCCAAGGAACCTGTATGCCAAATTTCAGCTCTCTGCGACCAGTAGTTTCGGCTCTGCGTTGATATGTCAGTCAGTCAGTCAGTCAGTCAGTTTCTTCTTTTATATATTTAGATAGATAGATAGCTGTTTCCCGCGACTTCGTACGCGCCTAAACATTAAAATGTAAAAATCCCATTTTTCCTGTTCCCGTGGGAATATCCGGTAATCCTTTCTAAGTGCTCCCCTACGCTCCCCAAGGAACCTGCATGCCAAATTTCAGCTCTCTACGATGATCCCCGCGACTACGTACGCGCCTTAAAATGTAAAAAAACCATTTTTTCCCGTTCCCGTGGGAATTTCGGGAAGTCCTTTCTTAGTGCTCCCCTACGCTCCCCAAGGAACCTGCATGCCAAATTTCAGATCTCTACGATGTTTCCCGCGACTTCATACGCGCCTTAAAATGTAAAAAAAACATTTTTTCCCGTTCCCGTGGGAATTTCGGGAAGTCCTTTCTTAGTGCTCCCCTACGCTCCCCAAGGAACCTGCATGCCAAATTTCAGATCTCTACGATGTTTCCCGCGACTTCGTACGCGCCTAAATATTAAAATGTAAAAATCCCTTTTTTTCCCGTTCCCGTGGGAATTTTTCAAAATCCTTTCTTAGCGGATGCCTACGTCATAACATCTACCTGCATGCCAAATTTCAGCCCGATCCGTCCAGTGGTTTGGGCTGTGCGTTGATAGATCACTATATCAGTCAGTCAGTCAGTCAGTCAGTCAGTCACCTTTGCCTTTTATATATACAGATTACTAAACAGATTGACTCGAAACTTGGCACACATAATAAAATCATTATTGTGAGTGTCCGAAATTAGTAAATGTCGTGGTAAAATAAAACACAATTAAATTACAGCCAAAAAACTAAATTTTGAAGTTTGTATGGAGGAAACTAAAAAGGTCCTAGTTTCTTTGTTATTCAATTTATTAAAATTAAAGTGTATTTTGGACACTAATATCTCTGCTCCACTATTACTTTTAAAATTTGGTGCCAATCTGATAAGTAGTTTGCGAATTAAAACGTAACTACGTTTGTATGGAGAAAGGAGCGTACTGGGGACTCGTAATATTACTCGTAAAGCAAAATTATTTTCACCTCACTGGCTAGAAAGTGGTCGTTTTGCAGCTTGATATCCGAGCGCAAAAGTTGTTTTTATCCGCTAGCGTGGAAAGTGTTTTTGAAATTCGAACGACGCATGACGCCACTGTCACAATAAAAAAACAACGATACGTTCTGAAACGCAAATGGTAGTGAGAGTTTTATTAAAATAAAGGTTCAATTTACTTGATATCATCATTAATAAAATTATATTAATAATACACCGTTTCAAATGTATTTCATTATTTCACTATGTTTTATCACAAAAATACTTAAACATGTGTATATTTTAACTGTATTCAATGAATAATTGAATCTTGAAGTACGAGTAAGAGTGATTTGGAACGCAACCTCCGGAAAAAAAATTAAAAAAAAATTAAAAATTTAAAAAAGTTTTAGATTGCTGGTTTTGTAATTTAGAATACCTATACGAAGTAATAAAGAAAATATGAGCGATTTTAGCGATGACCATACGAATTTAACTCCTCCAGAGTCAGCACAAACTGTACGTGACGCCGAACTAAGTCTTCTTCCCGAAAAATCGCGCGTGAGGTGAAAAATTTTGTGTTGCGCTCAGCAGCAAAGTCGTTTGCGGTCTCGTGCCTTGAAACCCTCGTTACACTCAGGATTCTATATTTGAACCACTCGCTTCGCTCGTGGTTCAACCCTAGAATCCTTCGTTCACTCGGGTCTCAATCACGCACTCACAGCAAACAACAACTTTGCAGCCTTGCATAACAAATAACTATTTCTGATAATTGCTTTTCTAAAATAGCTATCACCAAGCAAAGTTTTTTTTTAAAACATCGACTTATGTGGTTTCAGCTAAATTTGTCATCTTGGTACTAGGCGTAACTTCCTGTGGGAGCTGTACTTTTCGTTTATTTATTTATTTAAACATTTTTGCACAAGAAAACAAATATTTACAAATAGAGAACTTAATGCCCAATGGCATTCTCTACTCAATTTTTCGTTTTCTCTTTTTCTTCATCATCATCATTTCAGCCGAAAGACGTCCACTGCTGGACATAGGCCTCCCCCAAGGCTCGCCACTCAGACCGGTCCTGTGCTACTTGCTTCCACCGGTTTCCCGCGACCTTCACGAGGTCGTCGCTCCATCTTGTTGGAGGCCTACCGACAGCTCGTCTCCCGGTTCGCGGGCGCCACTCGAGAACTTTCCCTCCTCCTCCTCTTTCTCTCCTCTTTTCCTTTTCTTTTTTTTTTTCTCTTTTTAGGGTTCCGAAGTCCACAAGGAACCCTTATAGTTTCGCCATGTCCGTCCGTCCGTCCGTCCGTCCGTCCGTCCGTCCGTCCGTCTGTCCGCACTATTGCTCGGAGATGCTTAGGTCTAGAGAGCTGTAATTTGGCATGAATATGCATATTAGTTACGCTGACAAAGTGGTACAATAAAATTCTGAAATATATTTTTTTATAGGGTACCTCCCCTACTCGTAAAGTGGGGATGTAATTTTTTTTTCTTGCGTACCCCATGGTGCGGCATATCGTTGAATAGGTCTTAAAAAATATTGTGGGTTTGTTAAAACCATTTTTTGATTAAGTGATGCGTTTGTGAAATATTAAGCTTTAAAGTGCTATTTTTTGTTAGAGTCACGTGTTCCCCCCCCCCCTGCCAGCTAAATGGTGGTATATGGATGGCTGAAAAAAATCACGGTTGTGGCATATATAACGTAGTTGAAAGGAAAACTATCAGAGCTAAGTAGGCTGTACAAACTTACGAGTAATAGTCGACCAACTTATAATGATGATTTTTCTCGAGCGACAGGGGCGTCGGGCGGGCGCGTCATACCACAGGCTAGCTAGATGCTAATAAGTCTTAGAAAGGTACTGTGGGCATCCTCAACTTCGGAACCCTATAATTTGCGCGTGGCCCGACACGCACTTGGCCGGTTTTTCTTATCTATAGTTAAATATTTCCACCGACTTTTTTTCTTTTTGAGACGCTTATTTAGTAGGATCATAAGTTTTTTTAATATATTTAAGCCTTTAAACTATCAGGCACAGAGGCATTCCATCTTAGGCCTCAGGGTAGGCAACGCATTCGAGATCATGGCTTCTTAATGGGGGATCATAGGATTTCGGTGTCCATGGGCCGCAGTGACCACTTTGGCAGGTGGGCTGTGTGCTCGTTTGCCTAAACCAATGATATAAAAAAAAACATATATATTATATTCTTTGATATTATCTACGCCGTCTTCGCCCTAGTTTCATTGTAGGTATAATACCTAAAGATGAAAAAATCTACTTGATAAGTAAATAGACTTATCTAGCAACCGGGTTACAAGACGGATCGATAAAAATCCGCATTTTGATAGAAAACATATCGAAGATAGTGATAAATACTTAAACAAATTTAAGGCATTAATCCATACTAATATTATAAATGCGTAATTAACTATGTTTATCTGTCTATTACCTCTTAACGCTTCAACCGCTGGACCGATTTGGATGAAATTAGGCATAGAGATAGTCGGAGTCCCGGGAAATACATAGGCTACTTTTTATCCCGGAAAACGCATAAAAACGCATCTAGTTCCTGCTAGTTACTGGCTAGGTATGGAGAAGGGGTCAAAAGTCGATATCTCCGGAAATATAAAGAGTATTTGAAAAGATATATAAATAGTTTATTTAATATAAATAAAAAACAGCCAATTTGTGTTCTAGCTAAGTAAATTGATTTTTCTGTTACCTATAGGTCAATAACTATCCTCTGTATTTTTTCCAAAATTTTAGGTCCGATAGTTTCGGTGATAAAGGGGGGGGGGGGGGATGGTCATTTTCGTCTATTTTCTTAAATAACTCAAAGTATGGACCAAAAAGTATTAAAAAATATATATATTTGGGACCCTCATAAAAAAGTACTTTCATTTTATATGTCACACGCATAGACATAAATAATACTTCGTATGGACCCGGCCTAACCTAGATACATGTCATGTTTCCCCACTTCATTGGTGTCCAATCCAAAGTTAAACTTATATCGTGACACTATAACTATGTGTAAATTTTGAAAAAAAGGCTTCTGCTTGAGTTTGTTGCGGCGCTTCTTCTCAAGCAATGGGTCTAGGAAGCGCTAGTAAATTCTTTTCTGACGTGTAAAAGTGCCCCTATGTGGCCAATTTGCTGAATAAATGATTGAATTTTGAATTTTGAATTGACTAAAGCTGGGTCACATTTTTTCAACAACGAGACGAGATTTTAGATACTGAGAAACAGTTTCGAAAAAAGTTTTTTTAAAAACGCTTATTGTCACGCACGCTCGGTGACAGAACTTTGGATTGGACACCGTGGAAGTGGGGACATATTACGTGTACGTTAGACCGGGTCTATATTATTTACGTCTATGGTCACACGATATAGTTTGAAAAACTTCACGAATATTTTTTCAAATTTAGCGCCCAAAAATAGGGTTTATATTTAAAATTTATTTATTTTCGTTACACGTCCGTCTTTGGGTCACGAACTTACATATATGTACCAAATTTCAACTTAATCGGTCCGGTAGTTTCGGAGAAAATCGACTGTGACAGACGGACGGACAGACACACGAGGGTTCCGTTTTTACCTCTTTTGTTCGGAACCCTGACAAAAACCCACATTGCATGAACAATATAAATTAACGTTTTTTTTGGTATGAGTATGACCATGTATTACAGAATACTGTATTTAATTATAGAAATCTGCGTTAAAAAATAAAGTTATAGAACCATTTAAACAGAATTAGAAGACGTAACTTCACGATTTTTTTTCATCGAAAAGATTTCGTGAAATCCTTTTTACGAAATAACAAGCTGTTTAAGTATATAGTGAATATTAACATATATTTTACGCCTTACAAAATCAAATAGTTTTCGTTTAAATACTGTTTAAATAAAGTTAATTTAGGTCTCGCCAGCGCCTGAAGAAACCAGCACGCTTGTGTGAACTGTGAAGAAGTTCAAAGGTTTTGTTGTCTTCAATTCAGGCTAGGCACACGTGGGGCGTATAAAACAAACCCACTTGTGCCCAGCATTGGGATGTAATTAGGCTGTATGGTGTTGTGGTGGATCGATATGGACGTAAGCTACACCTGGAGTTCGCATACTAGGCATAGACGTAAATAATATAGACCCGGCCTAACGTACACGCAATACGAGTATGTCCCCATTTCCTCGGTGTCCAATCCAAAGTTCTGTCACCGAGCGTGCGTTACAATAAGCGTTTATTAAAAAACTTTTTTCGAAACTGTTTCTCAGTATCTAAAAACTCGTCTCGTTGTTGGGAAAATGTGACCCAGCTTTAGTGTCACGATACAAGTTTAACTTTGGATTGGACACCAAGGAAGTGGGGACACATGACATGTATCTACGCTAGGCCGGGTCCATACGAAGTATTATTTATGTCTATGATACTAGGCAAATGTCTCGAGAAAACTCAATTCGAATTTGGAAACCACAATATATTTGCTCGTAAGTACTTAATTCTTCGAGAAAAACAACCAGTTAGTATCAGTAGGTAAAGAAGAGAATTTATTACCGACTCGGTCGAGCAAACAACAACATTTTTGTGTACCGTCCTCCACGAAGCCGGCTGTGAAAACACGCACACAAACACACGCACACAAAACAAACCAGGAAACGTCTAGCGAAAAACAAACAAGGGTCTTTTGTGTTGTGTAAACAATTGGCTGTATGCAACAGGCATGACGCGCGACGAAAAAAAAGTACAGGTTAACTTCCATAGGTGGCGCCTCTACAAGTAAAACTTGAGAAGTCCGTTGACACGCTATGTGCCTCATAAGTTCATCCGTTACATGGTAGATGGCGCTATTTTCAATAGTATTCGGGTCAGGCGTGTAATTCTGCCTTTATCGCTTGAATGAATGAATAAATTATAAACCACTGAATCACATCATCAGGCCATTTGATAAGGAAAGAAAGATGTTTATGTGATGGAGTGTAAATAAAGAACTGGCGTGATAAGAAATGCTGTGTTTTACGATAGTGTTACTTGCCTACCGTTTAGTCAGTAGTGAGTGTTAGATCTAAAGTCTAAATAAGCATTTACCTACCTTATATGTATATTAAGTAAATATTAAGTAAATTTCATTTGATTTTAGCTAAATAAATCTTGTTATACCTACCTTATCTTGTTAGAGTACTAGACGTTGTAGCCTTGCAAACTTGATCATCTCCAATTTTCTCGTTATGAGATTATGACGTAGAAATAGTCATTATCTGAGATTTAAGTAAGTAAATCTGGAAAAATGTTCGATAAGTATTTAATTTTACGATATGTGCGATAACAAAACCCCTTTGCATCATTTTATCGTCTACATACAAGTTTTCTATTCTATTCAAGTATAAACATGAAAGTTGATGTGCGGATGTTTGTTGCGGTTTTACTGCTGAGCAAAGGCCCCCCTTCTCCCATCTGTCGGCAATGCTGATCATAGGATAGGTTTTTTTATAAAATATTTTTAAAATTGATGTTTGATAGAGATGTTTGTTTTGTATGTCAGTTGTATTTTGGTTGTATTAAAGTCCTCGTGAAGAACTGGAGTTTCTTTGGTTCCCTCGGGGACGCCATCCTTTGCACGATCCCGATTTTCAGCAGCGTCTTGCCGGTTCGTCAAAAAGGAGTCCAACTCATCTCACCATCTTCTTCACGTTACGTATTTCTATGCATCTACGAAATCATATTTGACTGTATACATAACATAGTTGCTGGAAAACCTGAGAATTTACATTTTTTTATTTCCATGCTACGCTAGATTTCCCGTATGCGTGTCATTTGGTGGTTGCACTACTGTTTTGATTCGTAATTGTTATGGTAGGTGTTTAGAGCAACCAGAGTCTGGTGTCGGGTGGCGGCTAAACAGCCGTGTTTTAGCGCTGTCGAATCAACTGTTTATTGTTGTAGCCTGGGGTCAGGTACGAACACTTAATACCTAGAAGCGAGATCTGAACAGCCAGCTGCCTATACAAAGTGCAGTGGTTTGACCTACCGCCTCTCAGAACCTGATCTCCAGCGGTGAGGTTTGAGGGATCGTCCATTACGCGCGACTACGCGATTAGCGATGCCATCATCGCGTGGTTGCTGCTGGCGCGTGGTTGGCGATTACGCGAACACCTATTTATTTATTTATTTAAACTTTATTGCACATTACGTATTGGTGAAAGTTGGTGATGATGATGGTGAAGTCAATTTGAATGTGGGTTTGTTTAATCAACGGCCGGATGATGATGATTGTAGTGACTCAGGTGTTGCAGTACACATTAGTCATAGATAAGATTGCATGACAATATTTAAAAATAATAGTAAATGTTTACGTAACGTTGCATCGTAGGTAAAAGCGGGTCTAGCTTCTATTTGACGCTAGAATGGTTCTGTAGGTTTTGTTTAAAAAAAGGGGCATTGCATATCCTGTAAGATAATATAGAAACCCAAGAAGGGATTTACCACACCTGCGTGGTTTCCCCAATCCGCATCTGGGCGCACATTTTGACGAAAGCCCAATCCTTCTCGAGATAATAAGAGAAAGCCTGTGCTCCGCACTTCGGCAGTGAAACGTAACATTGTGAAACAGACTAGACTGTTATTGTGGACTAAAGGAATTTTTTTTTTCAGCAATTCTTAGAGATTAGAAAATAGTGCCCACGAAAATCATAGCAAAACTCTCAGTAGTTAATTACTTAACATCTGCTACTCGTTATAACATCTTTGGCCTCCTGGAGGATAGTTTAAAAGTTGAATTTGAGCGCCGTGACGTTTAGAGATTCCTTAGAGAAGCCCTATGAAATTCGATTGCGTTCCAAATGAGGCCCCAGATACTCGTATGTTTAGGATGACTAGGTATAATAAATTAGTAATGCTGTGCATTTTTTGGAAACGATATCAAATTTGGGGTCAAAACTCGAATTTTCGACGACAAACTTCGAATTCGCCGACCAACAGTACAAAATACTCATACAGTGGCGAGAGATAGTAAGGAGAATAACAACTACCAAGAACGTGACTACGTGACGGGCACAACCGCTCTGCCGAGAGCACAGGGCAAGAGCGAAACCATTGAGGAGAGATTCGAATTTTCCAATTTCGCACAGGCTTTCGACAGCACAAACTATAAAGGAACCCTCGCTATCTACACACAAACACACGGTTCAGCCTGTAAAGTTTATTATTGTTATTTCTTTCTGTTACAGATTGTATTCAAAACATTTGACCGGCGCGGGCGCAGTCAGCGCGCGAGCGCCGCCGGGTGTGCCGCAGGGCGCGTTACTAGGTCCATGACTTCATGACTACATGTGCAGTGACATTCAGCTGATTGTGGATCTGGATGTGTCTCCAAAAGGATGACTGTGCTGGATTCCATGACGAGGTGACGGTGAGTGACCTTTGCAAATTTTAAATATGCACTTATTTCGTCATTACTTATTTTGGTAAATTATTTGATGTAGTGGGGAATATAAGGTAATTCTTTCACGACCGGATTGGTCCAGTTGGTAGTGACCCTGCCTTTTATTCCGATGGTCGCGGGTTCGAGTCCCGCTCGGGGCCAAATTTGTGTGATGAGCACGAATGTTTGTACTCGAGTCATGTGGGTGTACATATTTATATATGTATGTATTTCTCTATATAAGTATTTATATGTTGTCTAGCACCCATAACACAAGCGTCGCTTAGTTTGGGGCTAGGTCAATATGTGTGAAATGTCCCAAGATATTTATTTATTATTTATTCTTCGAGGTTTTTTGTCTAATTTGATTTTGTCCGAGATTATTTATTTTTTAAATATATTTCGAAATAAGGCATATTGACAGCAGAAAAAAATAAAGTCTGTTTTTTTTTGTATGGGACCCAAAAATAGGTATCTTGTTTCTCAGAAACTATTAGAGGTCCCGACTTCTACCTTTCAAGACTTTGTTTTTCTACTTTTATAGAGTAGGAAACGATAAGCAGATTTTTTATACAGGTGCTGTTTTTTTTTTAGTCCAGTAAATAGTCCACAAATTTTCGAATTTTTGTTTGTATTTTTTGGGATTTTACATTATATTTCGGATTTAACTACTGGACCGATTTGAAAAATTCTTTCACCGTTGGAAAGCTACATTCTTCGCTGTGAACATAGGCTATATTATTATTCAAAAAATTTTTTTTAATACCCGTGCGGAGCCGGGGCGTGCTGCTAGTCTTCCATAAAATGATTGAGTTGTACTTGTAAATACCTAACAACAAATTTGAACCAAAATCAACCCTTTTCCAAAAAAAAATGACAATAAAACGTCGCATGTGTAACTTTTTATTATTATTATAGAATTAAACTATCGAAAAATAATGTGGAATCCCAAAAAAGACAAACGAAAAATTCGAAAATGTGTGGACTTTTTACTAGACTAAAAAAAAAACCAGCACCTGTATAAAAAATCTGCTTATCGTTTCCTACTCTATAAAAGTAGAATAACAAAGTCTTGAAAGGTAGAAGTCGGGACCTCTAATAGTTTCTGAGAAACAAGATACCTATTTTTGGGTCCCATACAAAAAAACAGACTATTTTTTTCTGCTGTCAATATGCCTTATTTCGAAAAAATGTATACTACATTTATTGTTCCTTATTTAATTATCTATCGGATAGCATTTTTCAAATAATGATTTTCTGAAAAAAGTGCGAATGTCCTCTTTTCGAGCCATCCAGCCCACCGTGCGTCATACCGCAGCCTAGCTAAGATACTATTAGGTCCTTACATATGAAATTGGCGTTTGGCGAACTGGCAACTTTGATTCAAAATATGTGGCGTTCGGCTAGGAATTCCAAATTCAAATTTATTTCAAACTAGCTTCTGCCCGCGACTTCGCCCGCGTGGAATTCGGTTATCGCGTTCCCGCGGGAACTATACGTTTTTCCAGGATAAAAAGTAGCCTATGTGTTATTCTGATCTATAAGCTACATTACTGTAAAGTTTCATTAAAATCCGTTTAGTAGTTTTTGCGTGAAAGAGGAACAAACATCCATCCATACATCCATCCAAACAAACTTTCGCCTTTATAATATTAGTAAGGAAGTAAGGATTTAAGACCATGTATTTCTGTGTTCGAATTACGAAATTTATTTGTTATCGCGTCATTTGTTTTTCTTTCACATCGTTCTGTTCACAATATGGAGAACTTAAAATATCGCTATATTTACGAATATGAGTTTCACCTCGGCACTAGTGCTGCAGAAACGGCTCGTAGGATTAACAATGCGTATGGGGAAGCTACTGCAAAAGAAAATACGGTACGTTATTGGTTCCAACGTTTCCGTTCTGGAAATTTTGACCTACAGAACAAGCCTCGTGGACGGCCGGAGACACAAGTTGATAACGAAGAATTAAAAGCAATTGTGGAAGCAGATCCATCGCAAACCACGTCAGAGTTAGCGGCAGGCTTCGGTGTGAGTGATAAAACCATTTTGATTCACTTGAAACAAATTGGAAAAGTGAAAAAACTTGAAAAATGGGTACCGCATGAATTGAGCGACGCAAACAAAGAAACACGCGTCGAGTGTTGCGTTTCACTTCTCAACCGGCACAATAATGAAGGCATTTTGAATCGTATCGTTACTTGTGATGAAAAATGGATCTTGTACGACAACCGGAAACGTTCTTCACAATGGTTGAACCCAGGTGAACCAGCCAAATTCTGCCCGAAACGAAAGTTGACTCAGAAAAAGGTACTGGTAAGTGTCTGGTGGACTAGTGCCGGTGTCATCCATTACAGTTTCTTAAGATCTGGGCAAACAATCACGGCTGATGTGTATTGTCAACAATTGCAAACGATGATGGAAAAGCTAGCCATTAAACAACCCAGACTGGTCAATCGATCTAGCCCACTGCTGCTTCAGGACAACGCTCGACCACATACGGCACGTTTGACGGCCGCAAAACTACGGGAGCTGCGACTGGAATGTCTTCGACACCCACCATACTCCCCGGACCTTGCTCCAACTGATTACCATTTTTTTCGGAATTTGGACAACTTCATGCAAGGAAAAAAATTCAATTCTCACGAGGCTGTCCAAACGGCCTTCAAAGATTTTATTGATTCTCGCTCACACACTTTTTTTAGTAAAGGAATCAATGAACTACCTTCGAGATGGCAAAAGTGCATAGATAGCCATGGTACATACTTTGACTAAATAAAAAAATAGTTTCATAAAAAAAAATCGTTTTCATTTCTGCCATATGAAACGCCAATTTCATATGTAAGGACCTAATAATAAGTCTTAGAAAGGTACTGTGGGCATCGTCAACTTCGGAACCCTATAGGTACATTGCGCGTGTCCCGACACGCATTTGGCCGGTAATTTTTATATCGAACCGATTTCATGAAATCCTTTTTACGAAATAGCAAGTTTTTTAAATATATTGTGATTGGTAACATAGGTATATTTTACTCGCGTTACAATATATTTAAATAATGTTTAAATAAAGTCAATTTAGCGCCTTAACAGTAGGGTACCTCTTTTTAGTAGAGCCAGGAGCCACACTGTAATCTTTGATTAATGCTCTAACTAATTTCTTCGCGTTGCGTTCTTAAAATTGTTCCCTTGTATTTAAATTCTCAGTGCGATATGTTAAGGAAATAACAACAACTACTGTTATTTAGTCAATATTTACTCATGTAAAGTATTTAGGTACTTAAAAGTCGTTATCTGTTAATTTCTGTTTTATCTCCAATTAATAAATAAATAAATTTGACCTGGCCCGATCGGGAAAGTACCTACCAAGCTCTTACAGAATATCGACGTGATGTAAATAGCCTGCTATTGCGTTTCGTACCATAAGTGATGTTATCAACGCACAGCTAAGTTTACTACTAGTGTCTCTGAGAGTTGTAGAGATAATCTACTATAGGAATTAAGTCCCGCGCCTCCACATTTCAAAACGCTTCAATTTATTAAATATAGCTGCCTGGGCTCGAGCTATGAGTTTGTGGCCTTCGGGGTGGTGACTATGGGGTCATGGGGCAAAGGGGCGCTGGGGCTCCACAGGGAGCTAGGGAAGCGCTTGAGGGAGGCAACGGGAGACCCTCGCGCCGGCAGCTTTCTCGCGCAAAGACTGGCTATTGCCATACAGCGAGGGAATGCTGCCTGCGTGATGGGAACCCTTCCGAAAGGCCCTAATTTAGGTTTTTAGGTTATTTTTTAGCTTTAATTTTTCTTATTTCTGTAAATTTAAATGCTATTTGTAGTTTATTTTTAATATTTTAACTTGTTCTTTTCTGAATAAACAAATAATCCTTCAATTTATTTATTATTATTTAAAAAGCACCACCAACACTCTCAAAGCATACCTATTTGATGGCCGTCTCAGCACGCACACATGCGTTGAGAGAGTTGGTGTTGCTTTTAAAATACTTTGAAGCGTTTTGAATTGTGGAGGCGCTGGACTTCCTATACCTAGTAGATTATCTGTAGTCGTTGTTGACCTCGCTAGTACATTGCAAGCTTAAAACAGTTTTTAAATGTTGTATACCCCATAACTTTGGGTCACCGACATAGCCCGAAGAATTGCGAGCCTTAAGTGGCAGTGGGCGGAGCACATTGCTCGCAGGACTGATGGCCGATGGGGCCGGAAAGTTCTCGAGTGGCGTCCCCGAACCGGGAGACGAGCTGTCGGTAGGCCTCCAACAACATGGAGCGACGACCTCGTGAAGGTCGCAGGAAACCGGA
This sequence comes from Aethes cnicana, assembly GCA_963971205.1. NCBI lineage: Eukaryota > Metazoa > Arthropoda > Insecta > Lepidoptera > Tortricidae > Aethes > Aethes cnicana. Next base: position 1,864,805 of record OZ020297.1, read on the forward strand.
AGCATAGACATAAATAATACTTCGTATGGACCTGGCCTAACGTAGATACATGCCATGTGTCCCCACTTCCTTGGTGTCCAATCCAAAGTTAAACTTGTATCGTGACACTAAAGCTGGGTCACATTTTTTCAACAACGAGACGATTTTTTAGATACTGAGAAACAGTTTCGAAAAAAGTTTTTAAAAAAACGCTTATTGTCACGCACGCTCGGTGACAGAACTTTGGATTGGACACCGAGGAAGTGGGGACATATTACGTGTACGTAAGACCGGGTCTATATTATTTACGTCTATGGGTGGACGCAAGTAGCACAGGACCGGTCTGAGTGGCGTGCCTTGGGGGAGGCCTATGTCTAGGAGTGGACGTCTTTCGGCTGAAATGATGATGATGAACTTTGGAACCTGGTCACTACACAAGAATCTGTTGAGAAATGCTCTGGAGAACAAACATAAGAGAGTTTTTTGGCCAAGGTGAAACGGAGACCCTTTGTTCGCTTCGCTATACTACTACTACTACTACAGCCTATTCGCGTCCCACTGCTGGGCACAGGCCTCCTTTCATCACGAGAGGGTTGGGGCTATAGTGCCCACGCGGGCCCAGTACGGATTGGGGACTTCACACAGTCACACACATCTTTGAATTACTTCGCAGATGCGTGCAGGTTTCCTCACGATGTTTTCCTTCACCGAAAAGCTCAGTGGTAAATTCAAATTGAATTTCGCACATAAGTAAACTTAGAGGTGCGAGCCGGAATCGAACCCCCGACCCTCTGCATGAGAGGCGGTAGGTCGAACCACTCGGCCAACAGGGCTTGTTAAAGCTTCGCTATAGCCCGGTTAAAAACACATCTGTGTGTGTTTCTTTCCAAAACATCTGTTTTGCATAGACAGTGGCGCCGCTGTCATGTTTTTCATTTTCCCGGCACTTGGTTATTTTTCTCTAAAATCCCTGCAATGAAAGGTTTCATCCTCCGATAATGGGGCAACACTGAATGGCTACGTTCGCCATGACTGGCCGCTTGAGCGTGACTCAGCTATGTTTCGGAAAAAAAACATATTTTCATCGGTTCCCTTCTGTAAAAACAGGACATTAAAATCAATTTCGTATTATGGAGTCTTAAAGGAATTCAAAGATTAAATTAATCTTATGTCATTAGTACATGACCATTGTTATATATTGTTTAGTACTAATCTACTTGAGAAGTAAGTATCATAGGTGCTAATAGTACAAGAGGCTACCTAACAAGTTATTACTTGAATACCTTGGTATTTTCATCTCACTTGCTCGAAAAGGAGAGACCCTTTTCGAGCAAGTGAGATGAACAGTTACAGTTAAAATTTAAAAACCGGCCAAGTGCGTGTCGGACCACGCGCAAAGTATAGGGTTCCGAAGTTGAGGATGCCCACAGTACCTTTCTAAGACTTATTAGCATCTAGCTAGACTGTTGTATGACGTGCCCGCCCGACGCCCTTGCCGCTCGAGAAAAATCATTGGTATTTTAATCATTTCATAAGTTGGTCGACTATTACTCGTAAGTTTGTACAGCCTACTTAGCTGTGATAGTTTTTCTTTCAACTACGTTATATATGCCACAACCGTGATTTTTTTCAGCCATCCAAATACCACCATTTAGCTGGCAGGGGGGGGGGGGGGACACGTGACCCTAACAAAAAATAGCACTTTAAAGCTTAATATTTCACAAACGCATCACTTAATCAAAAAATGGTTCAACAACAAACCCACAATATTTTTTAAAGACCTATTCAACGATATGCCGCACCATGGGGTACGCAAGAAAAAAAAATTACTACCCCACTTTACGAGTAGGGGAGGTACCCTATAAAAAATATATTTCAAAATTTTATTGTACCACTTTGTCAGCGTAACTAATATGTATATTCATGCCAAATTACAGCTTTCTAGAACTAAGCATCTCCGAGCAATAGTGCGGACAGACGGACGGACATGGCGAAACTATAAGGGTTCCTTGTGGACTTCGGAACCCTAAAAAAGATTCTATGTGTATTTGTACAAACTATTCGCAGAAACGGCTCTAACTATTTGGGGTTTACGGGGACGACGAATCCGTCTAGCTTAGGTCTCAAATCTGGAAAAACTCATTCTTCAACTATTTTGACCCGAGCTAAAACTCGATTGCCCTGACACTGTGCTTTATGACGTAAACATTTGAGTACAGATGAAAAAAAATAATCTCTCGTAATGTTTAAAAAAAGCAATACCAGCGCTGTGTAAACTCAGAACAACCGAGAAGAGTAACCTAAACAAGTATCGGTGTCGCTTTCATCCATATTATAAACAAGAAAATCGATTGAAAACACATCGCTACGGGCGGTCAACAGGCGTTATTTTATAAATACGGCCCCGTCACGTCGCGTTACCTCAAACTCACTTCGTTTAGCAATCGCAAATATTCACTAAATAAATAATCCGCGATTTATAATTTAAGATCAGTCTGGGCAAGTTGCGCAGCCACCCTACAAGAAATCGATTAACGTTATCTAGAATGCAATAAATAAAACATAGTGTCATATTCATATTTGACGGCCGGATTGGTCCAGTTGGTAGTGCCCAGCAGACCCCAGTTCTACTGCGGATATCCTCATTTCTGATTCTATCACGCAGATAAACCCCGAGCATAGCCCTTTCCATTGCCCTCTGAGTGACTTTGAGCCTTCTTATGAGACCATCGTAAGCGCCCACGTCTCGGAACCATAAGTCATCACATCACTGGCAACACACGTCAACCATTTAGGCCCAATAAAAAGGAAAATGAGTAGATGAATTTAACAGGAAGAAACTACAGCAATGCTAGGAAAATGAAAAGCTACACTCAACGGCAATGAAAACGGGTCACTTTGTATAGGATTTTCCATACAAAGTTACCCGTTTTCATTGCTGTTGAGTATATTTTAGGATTCGTCCAGACGATATTAAGAAAACATCTCATTTATGCTATTTACAAAGATATACACTCAACAGCAATGAAAACGGGTCACTTTGTATCCTATACCCACAAAGTGAACCGTTTTCATTGCTGTTCAGTGAATTCACAGGTGAGCAACGAAAAACAAAATGGCAGGGTCTTCTGTTCCGATGGTCGCGGGTTCGAGTCCCGCTCGGGGCAAACTTAGTGTGATGAGCACGAATGTTTGTACTCGAGTCGTGAATGTTTAGTAGTTACGAGTATATATGTGTATGTATTTCTCTATATAAGTATTTATATCGTTGTCTAGCATCCATAATACAAGCGTCGCTTAGTTTGGGGCTGTCCCAGGAATTATATTTATGCTACCACCTAGGCTCTGTTCAAGAGGTACCTTTAGTTTCATTATCATCATCATCATTTCAGCCGAAAGACGTCCACTGCTGGACATAGGCCTCCCCCAAGGCTCGCCACTCAGACCGGTCCACCTTTAGATTAGGTGAAAAAAATAAATGGACTATGTCTGTACTTGTGACTGACCCTTAGGTACCTACCACCTTTTGAGGGCCGGTACAGACGGACTGCAATAGAACTGCAATTTCTATGATAGTTGGTGCAGTGCGAAATTCAATTTGAAATTACCACTGAGCTTTTCGATGAAGTAAATCATCGCGAGTAAACCTGCAATACAAGGACGTGTGTTGATGTCCTCAATCCGCAATGGGCCCGCGTGGGTACTATAGCCCAAACCCTCTTCGTGATGAGAGGAGGCCTGTGCCCAGAAGGGGGCGTAAATGGGAGTCCCAGAGTGACAGTGGGACTCTCATTACCAGGCCTCATCTTAGGGTCGTACTTATTTGTTTTTTGTATAGTTTATACGATTACAATAGCATGATCAACTGAAAACTGCTGTGGTCCGATCAGAATCTTTGTTTGTGTCGATAATTCGTTATCGTGAAAAGCTAATATCTGTTGTATACAGAGAGGCCTATCGCGCCGATAGCGACAAACAAACAACTGTTATGTTATGTATTTGTTATGTTTTATCGGCTATTAATAACATGGCGTGGAGATTGGTTTTCTAGCATGTTCCATGTACGCGCAAGCATTAATCAGTAAAGTAGGTATATTCTTTTAATCTTTATTTCTTATTTTCATGAATTATTTAAGACGTTCGCGACATCACGTTAAGAGACGTAAAACTGACATTGCACTACGGCTGTAGACGGTGTTTTTACCCGACTGCGCTAAAAGGAGGTTTATGATTTTTGGTATGTTTGTATATTTCTTTAGCACGCTCTGTAGCCTAAATGGCTGGATGTATTTTAGCATGCGAGGTGTCGTTAGATTCGTCTTAATTGTGAGAGTGACACTGAGTGTATCAAAACTGTAAAAAACAAAATGGCTGACTTTTGGAGGCATTTATACCCGCTGCAAACAAACTTTTGATGTCACATTATATATTTTTGTAATCCGTTCAATAAACCCTTTATTTTGATACCCCACTCGATAGGCTTTGACAAGAAAAATATTTTTGGAAACGTTTAAAATGCCTCCAAAAGTCAGCCATTTTGTATTTTGCTATTTTGATATACCCAGTGTCACTCTCACAATTAAGATGAATCTAACGACACCTCGCATGCTAAAATCCATCAAGCCATTTAGGCTACAGAGCGTGTCAAAGAAATATACATACATACACTCGAAAAACATAACCTTCATTTTCTGTAGGAAAAAAAATGATCCTGACATGCCCCACTTGTTATCAAAAGTGGTTAGTTCGGTTTGGACCATGTTTCGACTGTCTAAACCATTGATCTATTATAAGTAAGGATTCACAATCAGCCGAAGAAAAATAGCCCGAACAACTCGAGCACCCGTTTGGCGCTCAGTTAATTTTACACTTAAGTCTTAATAGTGTTAGGTTTCTTTTTGTATAAAATATTTATCTTGACACATATTATAAAGAGGCGTTATTAGCATATTGGAACGTATTTTCTAATGTCAGTTTGCTCCTTATATTTTGACATATTCTGTTAGGCACTGTTCGTCCATATGTTATTATAGGTCAATGGTCTTAACACTTCAATGACCAAGAAGGCACAGCCGCTGTGCTGTGGGGGAATGCAATATAGGCTTTTATAGTGGTGTTGAAAGAAACCAAAAACAAAAGGTTTGTTCTTTGTTTCAGAGACCAATGGTGCAGCTACCTCTATTCTTGGTAAGTAGAATTTCTTACTTAAAACCGTGACATTTGTAACAACACCTTACCTTAAGCCTGAGTTACAGAACTAACCTAAAACTCAAGGTTGCCAGTGCTAAAACTAATCCATACTAATATTATGAATGTGAAAGTGTGCGTTTGGTTGTCCTTTCTACACGTCGCAACGACTGGACTGATTTGGCCGAGGTATGGAGACAGTATGAGACCCTGGAAATAACATAGAATACTTTTTATCCCGATATTGCAATGGGAACGGGTTTTCTACAGGTCAAACCAGTTTTCTGAATACTTCTATAACTATGCCAACCTCGTGAGAAAACCTGCACGCATCCGACGGCCCGGATCCGGATTGGTCCAGTTGGTAGTGACCCTGCCTTCTGTTCCGAAGGTCGCGGGTTCGAGTCCCGCTCGGGGCAAAATTTGTGTGATGAACACGAATGTTTGTACTCGAGTCATGGATGTTTAGTATTTATATATGTATGTATTTCTCTATATAAGTATTTATATCGTTGTCTAGCACCCATAGTACAAGCTTTGCTTAGTTTGGGGCTAGGTCAATATGTGTGAAATGTCCCAAGATATTTATATTTATTTATCTGCGAAGTAATTCAAAGATGTGTGTCAAGACCCCAATCCTGGGACTGTAGCCCAAACCCTCTCATGATGAGGGGAGGCCTGTGCCCAGCAGTGGGACGCAAATAGGCTGTAGTAGTAGTAGTATACCACCTATATCATCATCATCATTTCAGCCGATAGACGTCCACTGCTGGACATAGGCCTCCCCCAAGGCGCGCCACTCAGACCGGTCCTGTGCCACTCGCATCCACCGCGTTCCCGCGACCTTTACAAGGTCGTCACTCCATCTTGTTGGAGGCCTACCGACAGCTCGTCTACCGGTTCGCGGACGCCACTCCAGGACTTTCTTGCCCCATCGGCCATCAGTCCTGCGAGCAATGTGCCCCGCCCACTGCCACTTAAGGTTCGTTCTTCGGGCTATGTCGGTGACCCCAGTTCTGCTGCGGATATCCTCATTTCTGATTCTATCACGCAGAGAAACCCCGAGCATAGCCCTCTCCATTGCCCTCTGGGTGACCTTGAGCCTTCTTATGAGGCCCATCGTAAGCGCCCAGGTCTCGGAACCAACCTATATGATCGTATAGTATCATCGGGTACGCACATTCTAAGTCTACGCAGGACGAAGTCGCGCGCAAACAGTTAGTTAGTTAATAATACTGATTCGATAATTAGCTAATCCAATATCGATAAGGTAGGCAACGCATTCGAGTCTTATGGTTTCTTAATGGGGGATCATAGGATTTCGGTATCCATGTGCCGCAGTGACCACTTACCATCAGATGGGCTGTGCGCTCGTTTGCCTATATCATAGGTATATGAAAAAACTATTTTTAGGGAAAATCGATAATTTTCGACGGGCCAGGTACCTAAGCTGCGGTTTAGCTTGAATTATTACAAATTTAATGGGCTTTAAATAAGTCCTGAATGGTGTCGTCGAAATACGCATAGTTTCTGAGAATTAGAGCAATAAGTGAAAAAGCTCCCTTAATCCCTTATTACATGCAGATTTCGCGTGGTGCGCGCCTAGCATATTTTTTTCGGACTTGCAAATTTGGGTTCACACTCCCTTAACTGGTCCATACAACAAGGTGGAAAATATCAGAACTATATCATGCTTTGCGATTTTATGGTAATTAAGTGTATTTCCCCGCCGGCCTATATTTACAGGCCACACCGTGTATTTGTCACGTAAATACCTTATTTATTGCACTACAGCGTTAGCGTTTATGAAGCTTTATTTTTTTATAAATTCACCGAAAGGTGATCTCGTGAAAGTTTTAAAATAGCAATATTAATAGTAGATACATTCGAGTCAATATGTTCACACTTTTACCTTACTCCGTTGAAATGTCCAAAAAATTACACATACTAATGAACGCGACTGTACGCAGTACATATACATCTAAGTATTAGTTAACAAACGAATTTAGTCAAGTTTCACCTTTAAGTGTATTCCGGTAAGGTTGAAAACAGGTGAAAAGCTGACGTGCTCATGCTACGCGGCTACTACGCTGTAGCGTCGTAGCCTGAGGTCGTAGCAAAGGGAGAAATGTTAAACCTAATAAAGCTACGAGTTTCGTAGCACTCATTATACATGTAATAAAAAAAATATAGGTATATTTATTTTTATTTCCGTTTCCTTCAAGCTTTTTTAATTGGAGTAATCATATACTTTAAACGAGCTAATCTTGTTTGTAGGTACTAGAGGTACCTCCCTATATTTATATTTACAGACGATCTCAGAAACACCTCTAAGGATTTGGACGAAACTTGCAGTCACTACATTGCTAGCTATAATGTTTACGGAAGCGAAAAAAGGTCTCATATCTGTAAAAAGAAATTTTAAGCTATTTACAACCGAGGAAAGCTCGGTCGGCCAAGAACTATACTGTAGGTAATAAATTGAGTATTTATTTGTACAATTTTTTAATTTAGGTCTGCAAATATTTCGAAACCATCTCAAACAGAACAAAAAAATTTGGATAGGTTCTTATTTATTCAGATTTTATTTTAAAACATTACCTTTGACTCTCCAAAAATACAATGCCTTCAATCTTTTATTGAAAAATAACTTAACAGGTCAAAATAAAATAGGTTACAAAAAATCAAAAGCATCAAAATTGCGGTCAATTTCGGAGAGGCTGAACAGTCCGTATTTGCGCCACTGTGACTCACTTCAAGGCCCTTGCAGTGCTCAAAGTAGTTTGTTTTTTAATTTAATTGTATGTAAGTACTAATAGTAGTTTTTCAGTATTTGTAAACTAACAATAATACGAGTCCTGTTACTCGAAATAAACGATTTTATTATTATTATAAAAGCCCCCTAAGACTCTTTCAGGCACTTATTTTAAACCTCAAGGGCCGATCCTCAAGCCATAATCCGTAGAGGGTAGACAGTGTTGACAAAAAGGATTCATACATTCTTTAAGCTACTTGAATCTTAAATCAGTACCCAATGTTTGCTTGATCTCTGGGAGAAGGCAGGACAATGAATTACATAACCTCTTATTTAAAATGCGTCGTCGAAACCCACTTTACTTAGTTTAATAAAAAAAACGATTTAGGTCAAAGAATTAGTTATCATTACCATAAAATTCTTGTTAGCTTTTTGGGTACGGTACCCTCGTCTAGCAGTATACATTTTTTGCAACTTGTATGTTTTTTAGATAATCATGTTTGTATACTCAGAAATTTCATGACAGTGTTCCATGAATTCGTTGACGTTGGTAGTGCATGTTGCTGAATGAATTTGAAGAAAAGTTTACTGAAATAAATGTAAATAATATTGAATGACAAAATATATAAAAATATACCCATTGTCAACATCTTTACTACAACAACCCTTACTTTACCAAGCGCCTTCTGCCCTATGGAGGGTTGAAGTAAAGGAGCGCAATCTTTATACTTCCAAAGGTGGACACCAAATCGGGTAGGTTGGGAGCGCTGCGGTCGTCACAAGTGTCAAGCCACCTAGGCGGAAAGTCTGCAGTAGCGCCTTCAGATGGCGCTGCTGAGGCGAAAACGGTTGTGAGGAGTGTGTTTTGTTTTGTATTACCGTACACTGCTCGGCCTATAGGCCAATTACTTGACATTGGCGAAATTGTCTTGCACATAGACAGAAGCCATTATTTAAAGAAAAGAAAGAAGCAGTAGCGCCTCAGAATGGCGCTGCTGAGGCGAAAACGCAGCGAAAACGGTTGTGAGGAGAGTGTGTTTGCTTATCAAATCCGCTGGACACGTTTTCAACTGTTTCGCCATACCTATAAGATTGCGCTCCTTACCAAGACACATTCCACACTCCATAATCTACCCTACTAAAATTAGAATAAATTGTCAAAAACACATATGAGAGCTAAGCTGAAAGGTTAATAAAACTGTTTTTCAGGGGGATGCCGTTAAAAAGCTCCTAGTCGGCCATTTTGGCCAACTATTGTCATACTGACTGGCAGGTTGTAAAAAGTTTGCATTTTTATTAGGGGCAGATAAAAGTTTTATGGACGCCTTTGCGTGACGTCAGCAATCATAGTTGATGTCGTAAAGTGAAATTAGTTTTTGGCTTAGTTATTTATCATTGATTCGTGTAAATATTATAAGAAATTTAAGAAATTTGCGATGTTTTCCTTCACCGAAAAGCACAGTGGTTAATTCAAATAGAATTCCGCACATAAGTAAACTTAGAGGTGCGAGCCGGAATCGAACCCCCGACCGTCTGCATGAGAGGCGGTAGGTCGAACCACTAGGCCACCACGGCTTACGGCGGAACATCGTGAGGAAACCTGCACGCATCTGCGAAGTAATTCAAAGATGTGTGTGAAGTCCCCAATCCGCACTGGGCCCGCGTGGGGACTATATATAGCCCAAACCCCTCTCGTGATGAGAGGAGCCCTGTGCCCAGCAGTGGGACGCAGATGGGCTGTAGTAGTAATAGTAGTAGTAAGAAATTTTGACTTCGAAATACCATGGATCGACTAGTGTGAGAGCTCAGAATCCATGGTGATCTGTATTAATTTAACTATACCATCATACCTGTAACACAGGGATTAAAATATTGAGTAGGTACTAGCTTCTGCCCGCGACTTCGTCCGCGTGGAATTCGGTTATAGCGTTCCCGCGGGAATTGAGTGTTAAATTATATACTAAAACCTTCCTCTTGAATCACTCTATCTTTAAAAAAACCGCTTCAAAATCCGTTGCATAGTTTTAAAGATCTAAGCATACGTAGGGACAAACAGCAGGAAGCGACTTTGTTTTGTACTATGTAGTGATTTAGCTCAAAACCAATACAAAAGCAGATATTGCTAATACAGAACAATCTTAAATCAACATGTATTGTATAAAAACTCTTCTATTAAGGCCCTTCCCTGACCCAGCATCGTCAAATTGCTCATTTAAGATCATACTTTTCTAAGAAATGTTAAAAGTTAAAAATATGAAAAAAACATATGTTATATTTGATTATATCATCCTTACATTGACAGCTTTCGATACACGTTTCACGAAACTTTGCTCGATACAATTTAATTCCAAAGTAACCTCTAACTCGGACCGCTAATCCAACTTTACTCCAGTTTATTATATCAAACAGTGTAAAACTAATTATAACACAAAAAATATCCATATTATATGCATACATCGACAGCTTTGTAAAGGCCATTTTTTAGACGGTATTTTTATAGAAATTAAAACGTGTTAAAAAGTAACTAAATCGGGCGTTCTGTGCGTGGCGCTTTCTCTTTCACTCGTCCCACGAGTGACAGTGACGGCTGAGCTGGGTCTATGAACGGCCTTAAGGATCGAGTGATTGATAACAACGCATATTCAAAGGTACTGGTCGTAGGAAGCTGATAGCAAGTATTCATTGGAGAGGGCTAAGAGAGGACTTCTCGGAATTTCTACGACAACGGGAAAAAATGGGACCGAAATACGCAGATTATAGGTAGGTACAGTCAGCAGCAGAAGTAGATAAGCTGTCCAGGTGTTCAAAATGACCTACACACGACCTTATTCTTAAGACGTTAAGGGCGTGTGTAGGTCATTTTGAACACCTGGACAGCTTATCTACTTCTGCTGCTGACTGTACCGCGGGAGATGGCTTGTTCTAAATAAACTAGACTGCGTGCGTAGTTTTAGAACCTTTAATAAAAGGTTTATTCCTTTCATAAAACAAGCTCTAAATGTACCTACTCTATATTTAACTGAATTCCAGAACGTTCCAGATAAAAGCCATTCGCACCTACACCGAGCACCGAATCTCTACCTATCCTAGGATAGAATTATTGTTCAAACTGCTGGCTTTTCTAGGCGGCCATTAAGCTGAGATAGGCCAAGAGCTAGTGTTTAAATTTACCATCCTTTTTTTCAAGCTATTTTCATTTTTAGGGTTCCGAACCTCAAGAGGTAAATACGGAACCCTTATAGGATCACTCGTGTGTCTCAAGAGGTAAAAACGGAACCTCTGTCCGTCCGTCTGTCACAGTCGATTTTCTCCGAAACTACTGGACCGATTAAGTTTAAATTTGGTACATATATGATGTGTAACGAAAATAAATGAATTTAAAAAATTGATTTTGGGGGTTAAATTAAAAAAAAATAAGCTTTTCAAACTATATCGTGTGACATATCAAATGAAAGTACTTCTTATGAGGATCTCAGATATATTTTTTTATTCCTTTTTTGGTCAATACTTTTCGAGTTATTTAAGAAAGTAGGCGAAAAATTACCATTCCCCCCCTTTTATGTCCAAAACCACAGGACCTAAAATTTTGGAAAAAATACGGAGGATAGTTATTGACCTATAGATTACAGGAAAATTATTAAGAAGTCCATGGTATTTGAAATCTATCATATAAAAGAGCTTATCATGTGCGACGGTTTGAAAATGACGTCATTGAAAATAATCAAGGGTCGGAACCCTCTCGACGCGAGTTTAACTCGCTTTTTGGCTGCTTTTTTTTAATAAGTATGTTATGTTCGAGTGGTGAAAAATAATGAGGTAATTACTATGTTCAGACGTTAATATTTTGGTCTTGTAAGTATGTATTACTTACTTCATCTAAAAATTTAAAACGGTCTAACAATGTAGGTAGAAAATAATGTTTCAAAATAGTTCACATAGCCTAGAATACAATAAATTCATATTGTACATTTCTGAATAAAGCATAATTGTACAATAATTCATTTGTAGTTCAACTGGGTCATTCACGATTCATAACACTTTAACAGATGCATCAATTTTTAAAACTGCTCTAAATTTTTTTCTTTATCAAAAATAATAAAATAGTATACATAATTATTATTTTCATACAAAGATCTCAAATTGCTCGCCCGCCTATCTCTTGCGAGTAGGCGTCGCTTTAAAGCGGCCGGGGCGTCGCTGTTGAGGCGCGACCACGCCCACTCATCAGCGCCGCAGCCTCCGAGACCTACCTATAGAGCCTTCGTTAAAAGCCAGCCATTCTTTGTTGGACTTTTTATAAATTTTCTAATGCGAACAAGTAGATTTTTAGCTCGTAATTGTTCAAAAGCATCGATATTATTTTATTTGGTAATTTAAAAATCTCTGGCTTAGTATGAAAATTAACGTGACACCGTTTTGATAAAATATTCAGAACATCATCCTTATATAAGATATTAACTGTAAATTTTCCAGTGAGACTATAATTGACAGAACGACTCTTTCATAAAAAAATAGGTGAGTATATATGCAAAAACATACTGGCCAGTTTTTCACCCAGTAAAAAAGTAAAGTCAATTTCCACAGACAAGTAACAGAAGACAGTGGTTACGGCTAAGATAAAGGGTGTCTGTGGGCCCTAAATTCTAATTCGGGATGAGTAGTGGCAATCGATGGCCGCTAAATCATCAGCCGATAAAAATGTCGTGTCCTAGCGAGCTGGGAAACCGTCACACCGTGCTCCGAGACCGAATAGATTTCCATTAGGTACTTTAGAAAGAAATCTAATTTATAAAAAGAGCATGCACATGCATTACCAGCTTAGATCATATTTTGATGTGAGATGCCGGTCAAGTAAAGTGCCTCACTATTCGAAATAAAAAATGTGACATAATATCTATGATACCATCAAATGTAAGTACCTAGAGTGGGCTACTTACTTGCAAAATACATTTTGTATACAAATATACCGGTATTGTTTTTTTTTTGTAAAATATGAATAAAGTTCATTTCATTTGACGGCCATTGAAACATTTTCATCACGGAGAGAAACCTGTAATTTTATCACGGTGTTTTTATCGTGTCGCCTTACTTCTGATTTTCTGAGTTAATTGAGTGTGCCTTTTTGAAGTAAGCGAGCGTTTCGCGTCGTTTCCGTGTGAGAGGCGCCCAACGCATGCGCGGACACCTTATATTAGATTATAATTGAAATAAATCCAGCCTTAACTCCCCGAGGACTTGTAGAGAACCGATTACCTTCTTATCTCATTCGTGGCTACCAAACTTATGTATGGCCATCATTTTTACTTCGACAAAAGGTCCGCCATTTTTATTGCAACGCTCAAATGGCGGGAAATTCGAAAATGGATTTCGAATAGAGATTACTGACGTTGCTGTTTTTATTATTTGTGCCATTAGTTTTAAAATTCGAATAGTATTCGATTTTTGCTTCAGTGTATCTGTAGTGTGTGCTATTTTCATTTATCGCCAAAAAATAAACATTTTGCATCGTCGATAACATCCTCACAGACCACGCATGCGCACAACTCGTCTCTCCCAATGGCATTCCTGTCAAAAATATGCTAATGAATCTATAAAAAAGCGATTTAGCAAACTAATATAGTATCTACACTAGTCCATGCATCATAAAAATCAGTATTTGTAAAGTTATTGCGGAGTTTCAGTTGATTTTTGTGAATTTTCGCGTGCGAAAGGGGATAGCGTCGTCCCTGTCGGCGCGCAGCGCGCATGCTCCGTTGTAATGTTTATATTATTTGTATTTGAGCTGTGTATCACGTAAACTATAACTACCACAGGCACAGCGCCAATACTGAGGGCCAGTGCCCGCCCCACCCCGCGTCGGTAGTTAAATATTTCTTGCTTATTTCGCCCAAGCATTGTTGTTGCCGCCGCGACGCTGGCTGTTGCGTATTGTTTCACAAGCAAATATATTAACATTGCAACAATAATACGTTTAGCTAATGGTTTTTAATATTTTTAAATAATATTTTCTACTTTGTTACTGTATTTAGGGCAGGATGCACCGCGTTGCAGGAGTGTAAATAATTTGCATTGCAGTTGCAGTCGTGGAACTTATGAGTGGTAGATTCGGTCGCTGTTCAGTGTTGTATATTTGTTTTGTTGTTAATTACAGTAAATTGTTGTTGTTTTATTGTTTATTGAGTAAATAAGTACGGCTGTGAGTGGTTTAGCAAAATTTGTGCAAGTTTTTCTCACCGATTTTCGAACGCAACGGACTCGACTAGCGCGGTTTTGGCCCGCAAAAAGTATTTTTTACCGGTTTTTCGAGGATTTTGGCTGTATTAATTCCGCGTAGATGCAGTGTTTACTATATCCAAGTGCATTTACGATGCGAGACCAGATTTTCGTAAGTAAAAATAATATTTAATTGACATTAGGTTAATTTTTGCACCTTTTTACTAATTTTATTTCGTATTTTGTCTTTTTATACTAAAACTTAAAGTGCAAAGAAAAATTAATGTTTTTGTTATAACTGTGAAGGTATAATTTTTACACAAACTGAAATTATATTTAAAATATTTCTGCATTATTATAAAATATTTTTACCCGAATTGCACAAAAACTGATTCCATTAAGCACATAAAAATATTCAATTATTAAAAGCGAATTTCCATCTTTCACTCAACAGAGCGTAAAAAGTTTGAAATCGGAACGTCAGAACTTATAAGCACGTGTTCGGTCGCTGATGTGCGCCCCGACCAATCACGGCGTCGCTTATGAGCGGCGGCCAATAGCGGCGCACCGCTCAACAGCGCCATATTTGACAGCTGATAAGAGATGAAAATTCGAATCTTTCGAATTCCATTTTCAAAAATTGTTTTTATTCCAATTTTGCTGTGATTGTTGATGTCGGCTCTTGGTCTTTTGGAATTCGCGAAAAATTATTTTGTCTTGTTACTTTTATTTCGCATTTTGTTGAAGCAGTTCTAATAAAATCGTTTACGTATGTAGTTTTTTGTTTCGGGTACTTTTGTAAAAAAAAAATGTTCGTATGTATTTGTTTTCTTTGTCTTCGGGTGACCCACTTTCGAATCATAATAAAAGCAAAATTAATTGTAAGTAAATTGAATAATATCGAATTATGTATTTTGATTAGGCACCTCTTCATTACTATCATATCAATCAACAGTAATATCAATAAGAGTAAGTAATAATTACTAGCAGTGATATTTTTCATATTTTAAAAGCCATATTCTGTGGTTTAATAGCTATTATTTTTGTTATACATGGTGGGTCAAAAAATATGGCAAATAATTAACCCACAGTATCGGCTATGGATTCTAAGTATATTGTATAGGTCTTTAATTTTTTTTGAGTTGGTAAAAAAAATATTTTGTATAAGATTCAGGCGTCGCTCACACAACCAATCCCATATACAATTTTTTTTTTACCAACTCAAAAAAAAATAAAGACCTATACAATATACTTAGAATCGATAGCCGATACTGTGGGTTAATTATATGCCATATTTTCTGACCCACCGTGTATATTGTAAAAAAAAATGCGAGTATTTCAAAAGTAAGGTAAGGAAATAATGGAGTAAAATAAACATGATATTTAGAGAATGGCCTAATAAAGTTTATTAGGTATTCAGGTCAAACATGCACATGAGATACAGTTGCTTAAAATATAGCTTTCCTAAGACAAAAATTGGAAAATCATGGGAGAGGCCTTTGTCCAGCAGTGGGACATTCCAACAGGCTAGAAAAAAAGACAAAAATACATAGAAAGTAGCTTTTGCATCGTAAATGCAGTTTTCTACAAACTGTTATAATATTTACGTGATACAAAAAAAATATTCGACGAAAATACATTACTAATCATCCATCAACGAACTTGCAATACATTTATGAAGTTTTGAGTTTTTGAGGAGTTCCCTCATTTTCTCACGGATTCCATCATCAGAACTGAACCAAATTAATATGGAACCAACTTGGAAGTACCACCTTTCGAACAAAAAAATCATCGAAATCGGTTTACGTTTAGGTACTATTTATTTTTGGTGAACATACATACAAAATAAAGATTCCGACGAATCGAGAACCTCCTCCTTCTTTTGAAGTCATTTAAAAAGTAGCTAGATTTGAAGTTCAATTTGAGTGCCGTGATATTTTGACGTTCCTTAGAGCTTCTCAATGAAATCCCTTTTGCGTCCAGAATGAGCCCCCTTGAGAAGGTTAGAGCCAGATTAGCAGAAAGAGGTCCACTGCTGGGCACTGTTCGCAAAGTACTCCAGCAGTGGTGTCTGGAGTGGCCATTGCAACAACACCATATTGGTCGCAAAAAAAAACGCAACACTACTGCAGTTCTCTGACCTGCGTTCCGTGATCTTCATCAGGTCGTCACTCCAGTACGATCATCTCCACAACAAGCGCCCACAAATTGCCATTAGAATTTAGCAATTCTTCTATATCAGTGAGCGTAAGTAATAAAAAAAATTGCTAAAATGCAAATATCATAACTGCCTTCTTGCATTTTTTTTCCAAAAGAAAATATTTATTCATGGGATATCTAAATCAATCATTAAGAAGAAAAAACTGGGAGCTATTTCAAAGATTTCCCAATTAGAACATTTCTTGTTTTCATGAAAGTTGGCGCCCAACCTGCGGCCTGCTGATTAGTAGCATTTTGAATATGTTCATTTTTTAGGTCCAATGCGCATTAAGTCTAATATTGACCAAAGCGTAATATTAAGGAGAACATGTGCCCGTTTAGTTTTTGTAGCTATGTCTATTCGTATGGGTGACAAAAGCTAATTCATTCGGCTCTGCAACTTTCATTATCATTATCACAATCATTTCAGCCGAAAGGCGTCTACTGATGGATATAAGTATTCCCCAAGGTTCACCACTAGACATCCCCCTGGACCTACTTACTACTGGATTTCCTTAAACTTCATCAGTTCAGTTCTGGCCGATCCATTCTGCGAGCAATGTTTGCCATTGCCACATGACAATATTTCGATCTATGACAGTAACTCTATGTTCTATTTCGGATATCACGATGGCATCCTTTAAAGTAATATGGGCATTAAGGAACTGAAGATTTCTTAGAAAGGTCATCTACATTAAGTAATTGGCGCCCAATTTGGGGCCAAAAACGATCAGGATTATTTTGCATGTCATTTTCAATTTTCAGACTCAATCCACACTAAGCTCTCGTACTAATATTGGGGCGTAAAAGTTGGCTTTAGTGTTGGTCACACTTTCAGTGATATGCTTTCCTCTTATGATACCTACATTCTTTGTCTATGTATTTTTCAATCACAATCACAGGACCTACGTGGAGTGTACTACGTTCCACCAATTCTTGACCAGGGTCTCACCATTGCAGTCACCAATAGGCTTGGTTGGTGATTTTTCTACTTGTTTTCTAAGTTACTTACAAGGTATGGCACTTGAGGAGTATATTCTCTGAACTCACACTTACCAAATATCTAATCTAAGTATACTACAAATGCGTTATGAAAAGTAGCAAGCAGTAAGTTAGCAGTATGCGTTATGGAAAGAATCGCTGTTTAGCGCTTGTTTACCTGTTAAATGTGTATTATTTTTGTATTTTCTGTGTTTCTAATCATGGTGTCCAATAAAGAATATTTTTGTTGGTTGTTGTAACAAGAAATCCCATTGTATGAACGTCTCCCGTGAAAGCCATTCCAGAACTTTCTGACCCCAATCGGCCATCACTGCCATCAGTCCTACGAGCAATGTGCCCTGCCCAAAGAATACCCAGCTAAAATTCTCACACCGGACATGGTATCTGTTAATGTCGATGTCAGACTCTTCGTTTACAAGTTTCTATGCTTTATATAAGTACTTAGTTTGAATTAGACCCAATAATATTGGCGAGAATGATGCAAGATAGAATGGATACTCTATCGATGCAAACCACAGGCTTAGTGAGTTACTTCGACTTTCTTTCACATAAATAATTTCAGAGGTGCGAGCCGGATTTGAATCGGGGACCCTCTGCATGAGAGGCGGTACATCAAACCACTAGGCCACCACGGCTGTCAGCGATTGTCTGCGTCGTAATAACTATGAGTTTGCAAAATTTGAATCCGATGCGTCTGGTGGTTTCCCCAATCTATACTGGGTCCACGTAGGGAATTTTGCCCAAGTCCACTCGCGATGAGAGGAGCAGTGCCGGATTAACCATATAGCAGGAGTAGCAAATGCTGCAGGCCCCGCGCCTTTGGGGGCCCCGCGCTCCCGGCGCACCACACTTTCTGTACGTAATAAAATATCAATTTAGATTGGATTATGTTCCGATATTTTGCCAAATGAATAGACATACTTAGACAAGTAAAGAAGCGATGAGATGATGACTAATGACTTAAGAAAAGAAACTCTTCGTGCACGTGAACCGGACTTTACTAACTCAATTGTTTCGGGAAAAAAGTAGTACCTTACTACTTCTTTTCTTAAGTCATTAGTCATCATAACGTGTATGTGTAGTTAGTGTGTGTGTTAAGTATGTGTATTTAGCCTGAGCTGGGTTAGTTGGTCTGACAGCAGGTGAGCTGAGAAAAAAGGGCCCCTTGACTCAATTTACGACGGGCCCCGCGCTAGCTTAATCCGGCACTGGAGAGGAGGCCTATGCCCAGCAGTGGGCCGTAAATAGGCTGTTGTGGTGGTCTAGTAGTTTCAGATGTGCATTGATAGATCAGTCAGCCAGTTATCTTTGAGTTTTATATACATATCTTTGAGTTTTATATACTTACCTAAATCTTTGAGTTTTATATACTTACCTAAATGCTAACTGGCTGACTAGTTTATGTATCTCTCTCTCCGGTCGGTCCTTCATGTTCGAAGATCGTGGTCATGGTGGGATGAAAGTCTGGAACGGATGAAGTGTCTCCATCGGCTCCTGTCAGTCGCTATGCTAGCGACAGTGTAAAATGCTGGTGTGTCCGGATTCTTGAGTTGGTCGGACCATCTGGTTGGTGAGCGGCCTCTGGATCTTTTCCCCTCTGTGTTACCAACGACGATAAGCTTTTCGAGGCTGTTGTCTCCGCGTCAGTTTATGTATAGCTAACATCAAAAATAGATGATCATCAGTTTTGTACTTACTAGCCGCTTTAACGTCAGCTCACAACCTTCCATACGATATTGTCTAACAAGTCACAGCAAAATTATAGATAAATAACTATGCATATAGATAACCAATAATTTTGAGCAAAGCATGTAGGTAATTCTATCCCTTACGAAATTCGACAGTAGAAAGCCAATACAAAATTCGCATAGCCATATAAAATCCTATAATCCTCTATATCTATACGGTCATATAAAACGAAATATAATGTAGCTAGGCGTCTCTCAAGAGCGGGTGGGCGTGTCCCTTTTCAGCGGCGCGCCGTGATTGGTCGCTGAAGATGGAACACGCCTGCCGCTTTTCAGCGGGCGCGATACTCGCTTTATATTACCCCGTGTTTTATATGAATAATTTTAAGTTAACAGCATGAATTAAATGTACAAATGGTAATTTTAAAATCAAACGACATTTTGACGACAGGTTTGGCTCAGTTGGTAGTGACCCTGCCCACTGTTCCGACTGTCGCGGGTTCGAATCCCGCTCGGGGCAAACTTTGTGTGATGAGCACATATGTTTGTACTCGAGTCATGGATGTTTAGGTATTTATATATTTATGTATGTACTTCTCTATATAAGTATTTATATCGTTGTCTAGCACCCATAGTACAAGCTTTGCTTAGTTTGGGGCTAGGTCAATTTGTGTGAAATGTCCCAAGATATTTAAACGCGGTTGTAGTTTTTTAGTACAACACGCGGTGTGCTGTTATCGGAGCGATTATCAAATTAAACTGTTTAATATTCTTAAAAACACGTTACCACGTTACGTTAGCTAGGTATAATCAAATTTAATGTACCTACATAATGACGATGCAAAAGTGATTGTAAATTCCTACTTGAATAAATGTTTTTTTTTTATCTTTTATCTTTACCTATTCTACGAGTAAATTATGCTTTGGGCAGAATTAATATTTATTAAAAAAAAATAAGTAAGATAACAACTCAAAAAAAAACCATTAACAAATTTAACAATAGAATGAATTAAGGCGCTGAAAGGCCCAAATTGACTTTATTTAATCAATATTTAAACGAAAACTGAATTTTGAATTTTTGAATAATCAAAAGCTGTTGCTGTCGAAACAAAAAAAGGTGTAAATAATTATAAAAGCAATTGTGTCACTCACAGGATTCTACTAAGTTTTTATTTATTTTAATTATTTATATTTATTATCAATACGAGCTGAACGGCGTCGAATCTCTTCAAAAAAAAATTAAATTGCAGAAATATTAACAGATATACTGAAAATCATGTAACATAAGAAGAAAGACGACACAAGACTCTTTGTAATTAATAATGAATCGACTGATAGTTAATTAATTTTTAATTAAAACGAATATTGGGACATAAAATTGCGAGTGAAGAGGAACAGAGTAGGGAATATATTTATTGATTAGTGCGGGAAAAGGACGGAAGATGCTGTACGCAGTGAGACAGGTGAGTGAAAAAAAAGACGTTTTTAGAATGCTTCGTATGCAATGCTGGGTTGCATCAAAAAGTTAACGTCCGTTAAGTATGGCCGCCGAGACTTGATTATATGGAGAAAATGACGTTTCCCTATGTAATTACAGCTGGCGCCATATTCTATACTTACTATTAAACGGGCAATATGTATTTGTAATCACGTTCTCGAAAACGGCTCTAACGAATTTGGATGAAATTTGTATACCTAGGGGTTTTGGGGAGTCAAATCGATCTAGCTTATTTAAAGGACGTTTACTTTCTGATGTAACCCGCAAGCTTTAAATCATGGTTTTTAAAAGTATAGACTATTACTAAGTTGGCCTAAGAAAACAAGGTCTGCTGCTCCGGGTCGCGTGACACCGGTACGTCAAAGTCGAGTTGCCACTTTATTGCAATAAAACTAAAACGAAGGAAATATTTTCTGCCGTTATAATGCAAAATAAATTATTTGCGCATTACAATCGTCATTTACTTGTTTGAGCACACAAAATGGGGCAAGTTAAAAACAAATGAACGTAATAATTTAAAGAAACACTCACAGGATACAGGAGTCGGGGATTATTTTAGTACACCACTTGCAACACAGCAGTGTGAATGACGTTCCGGTGTCACCCACACTACTTACTACACAATATTGGAGTGGCATACCTGGCGAAGTGTATTTGTATCGATATTAGGTACGATAAAGAAGAGAAGAAGGACGACTTTAAGAATTGTTAATAGGTATTCCATTTTCCAATAGGAAAACGCATAGTTACATTAAATAGATGTAATTTTCCAATGGACAAGAATACGCAAAGCTCGACTTAGATGGCGCTGCAAACGCTTGACCCAAACCAAAACCCAAATACTGCAGCTGTCAAAATTTTACGGGTTTTTTTATTGAACATTTCAAGAAGATTTGTTTAAAATTTTTAAATATTGACCGCAATTTTAATTTTGGTTCAGTTATTTGTGATGAAAATGAAGACATCCCAATGCAATTATACCTGCCCCCGATACATACCAAGTCTTTCGGAAATACGTGTCGTCCTTTCTCATTGCATCCTGGAACTGCACAGCGCGGCATTTTTTTAATAATTTAAGTAAAACCAATAACAACAAATATTTCTCTATGTAATTGACAGATAGTTTGGGTCAAGCGATTGCAGCGCTCCTAGTGGCCAAATTATGCAGATTTCTTGTCTATTTTTTATACCGGGTAGAGCCGTGGACAATGCTGGTATCAGAGCAGCTTCAACAAATTCAGTTGTTAAACCTAACTTTCTTGGTGGTTTAAAGATTAATTAATTAAAACTATATTGCACATTAGTAAAAAACGAATATAAAATGCGAATTTAATGCCATAAGGCATTATCTACCAGTTAACCTTTGGGCAAAACAGAAATTGTTGTGGCGGATTAATCTTAAGTCTTGATTGCCGCCATTTACAAAAATACGAGTAGGTACCTAAGTATCATCAAGATAGTTTCGTAAGCAGTCATTGTATTTTTACCGTCATTGAAAAATTATTCCAACCCGAATATTTTGCTGATAAATAAATAATCGATTGAAATGCCTTTTATACTTACAAACGGTCAAAATTATGCACCATAAATATTATTGTTTTCCCATACTGTTGTTTCAGTATAATAAAAATAATTCAGATGGCATCGTTTACGAACTGACTTGTTTTGATTTATCCTGTTTGTCCGATACGACTTGAGAACGAAAAGGTTGCATTTTATATTTCGTGACATTACAATTTCAACTTTAGTTTCAAGGTTTAAGGTTTCAATGTAAAATACAGAAACGAGTAAACGGTGCCTTTTCATTCCGAAGCCACTACTGGATAAATCCAAACACGATGTAAATAGCAAGTCAACAAACATACAGAAAGGGTTCTCGAGAAAAATATGATCGTTTTATAATTTTGAGTTTAATAAAAAAGAAGACTAGGTAGGTATTTCGTTGCATTTATTTGGTTTTTTAAATAGAAATACCTACAAGAAACTAAACAATATAGGAATGCGTGCATCCAGATAAGTTTTTTTTCCATGTCGATGGTATAGGCAAACGAGCGCACAGCTCACCTGATGGTCGCCACCGAAATCCACATGGACAGGGCAATAATGGGGGATCAAAATCACCCATTAAGAAACCATATTAATATCTCGAATGCGTTGCCTACCCTGAGGCCTAAGATGGAATGCCTCTGTGCTGGAAATTTCACCGGCTGCCTTAACCCCCAACCGGAACACAACAGTGCGAGCACTGCTATTTGGCGGCAGGTTAATGGGGAAAGACGGTGGTAAAGGCAAACTTATACGTATAAGTAGAACCCAGAGACAAGATGACATAGACTGACAATCAATTACATTGAGGTGTAGGTATATCTTTGTAGTGCCTGCACGAATCTGCGAAGTAAATCAAAGATGTGTGTGAAATCCCCAATCTGCGCTGGGCCCGCATGGGGACTATAGCCCAATCCCTCTCGTGATGAGAGGAGGCCTGTGCCCAGCAGTGGGACGCAAATAGGCTGTAGTAGTAGAAGGTATATGGGAAAAGCTCTATATGTGACCAAAATCCAGGGGACGATTCTTTTCAAGCACACAAAGCTGATTTAAGTACAACACAATTTAGCGGATTTTAAAATATTTTGATTTTTCGCTTACCTACATCTAGATATTATTTATTACCTATATCGTTTAAGGAACCTTTATGCCTTGTGCCAAATCTCATGTTGCTACATCCAGGGGATGAGCTTGTGATCGATCAGATCTCTCTTGAATTTTGATAAAGGTTGTGTTGTAGTTGTAACGTATGAACATTTTATCTCAACTTGTAGCTACTTTATAATTATCACAGAAAGTGTATTTATTTACCTTATCACGTATAAAACAATAACAACGCGGGACGTGCGCTCAAAAACATGTTAGGTAACAAACACCTGACACAGCGCTACTCCGAGAAAAGGCTCTCGCGTTCGTACACACGTGATTATTTATGAATATTCTCACGAAATTAATGAATTAGATAATTAAGTTAATTGATATTTGAAACGGGCGCGAACGCATCGACCACAAAATAATGGCCTTCGCAAACGAATCCACACATTCGTTGTTACACATTTCATATGGAGTTCCTTAGAATAGAATAGAAATAAGCAGAATATTTTTAAATATATACCTTTCAATCCTACTGTGGCTCTATTAGATACTGTAAAATGTGAAATTCTATCGCGTTCCCGCGGGAACTATGCGTTTTTCGGGGATAAAAAGTAGCATATATCTTTCCCGGGACTTCAACTTATTGCCCCCATAACAAATTTCATCTCAGTCATACAGTTAAAGTTGTATTCGCAATTATAATATTACTTAAAATGGATAGCGGATTAAAAGCCAGCATGTATAGACATGAATATCCATATTAATATTGTATTGTATTGTATTAATATTATAAATTTCTATAACATTATAAGTTACTTTCGCAACTCTGTCTGTCTGTCTGTTACCTCTTTACGCTTCAACCGCTGGACCGATAGAGATGAAATTTGGCATGGATATAGTTGGGGTCCTGGGAAAGGACATAGGCTAACTTTTCATCCCGGAAAAACGCATAGTTCCCGCGGGAACGCGATAACCGATTCCACGCGGGCGAAGTCGTGGGCAGAAGCTAGTATAAGTATAATTTCACAAAAGTTTCTAAGAATCGAGCAGACAGGAGTGAAGTTTATTCCAATCACAATCCCCTTTCTTTCGTCGGAGTTTCTCGTCGATAAAATAAATGAGAGAGGAGGTTGCGGAGGTTCTTTAATTAAACTTGGACCAGTAGTATCCCATGCTTTGTCTGAGCATTTTGTTTTAACTAGGTAGGTACATGTATAGCTTTACGATTAAGGTTACCATCTGTTTGTATTTAGCCGGACATGTTTGGCTTTTTCTAGTTGTGTCCAGCCAAATGTTTATATGTCCGGCCTGTCCGGCTTTTGTTTGGCTTTTAGTCAGCGCCTCAAGCGAACCAATGAGTTGCCGAAATCTATGGCTACGAGGACGGACGCAAACGAAACTCAATTTTCAAATCACTTTCTAATGTAGAATTTTGTTGTAGGAACTACATATTAAAATTACGTGGCAGAATATTATTTTGCAATTCCAAGGAAGGGGCGTCATTCCGGATGCAAAAGGGATTGATTTCATTCAGCTACAAATAAGGAAGTTGTGTTTGGGTTTTAGTTGTGGTGATGTCAGGCTTTTAGGGTAAAAGTCCGGCTTTTTTCTGGGCAAAGTCCGGCTTTTTCATTTTAGGAGCAACCCTATTTACGATGGACTTCGGCGTCCTTTTTATGGGTTGGGTAAAAATCCTATTTAATTTTGCCACGTAGCCATTTCCCTTCAAAGCCGTGGTAGCTTAGCTCCTAGTGGGTTGATCTACCGCCTATCATGCAGAGAGTTGGGGCCTACGCGCGCCTCTGAGTTTAGATACCTACTTATGTGGGAAATTTAATGTGACTTTACCACTGAGATTTTCGTTGAAGGAAAACATAGCGAGGTAACCTGCTTACGTCTGTGGAGGTTAATTCAAGCATATACATGTGCGAGCGTCCCCAACTGGGCTCGTGCGTTGGGACTATAACCGAAAGCCTCTCGCGATGAGAGAAAGCGGTGCCCAACAGTGGGGCATATGGTTTAATATGGTGGCTTACACACTACACGCTAACATAGCCGTCAGGCTGTCATTCCCTACAGAAAAGGCAAAATTCATATTTATTTATTTATTTATTTCTTATTTATTATATTTATAACTTCATATTGCACATACAAAATGTATACAATTGGCGTACTTAATGCCTTAAGGCATTCTCTACCAGTCAACCATAAGGCCGAACAGAAAGAAAAATGAGTAGGTGCATCATATTGTTCATAAAGTAGGTACTTTGGACGAATGGTCTGGAAAAAGTCATTCAAATTCAAAATGTGCTATGGATTTTTAAACCCCGACGCAAAAAGAAGATGTTTTATTAGGGGGGGTGTATAAGTTGAACGTGTATTTGTGTGAATTTCTTTAGCATTGAAGCTTCTCAACGGATCAACCGTGTTTGATTTAGTTTTGATTATAGGTGTGAACTGGACATGTCACTTTAAGTTTTTCGCCTATAATTTCATCTTCAATAACACTAATAATGAATTTGTCTACTCATAGCCTTATCTATCGATTCACTAATGTTATAAACGTCATACATTAACTATATGAAGTGGCATAGATTATAAAATACGCCTGTACAGGCGCGTCGGCGAAACATCTCGTGGTGAGGTCATACTGCAAATATTGTTTATACGGCTAGTGGCCTGTTAGAATAACATACGCTATTTTTTCAAATGTCAACGTATACAGGGTGTTTAAAAAGGTTTGATGACAGCATCAATAAATTGCAAATCTGTTTAGTCCGTCGGTTAGAGTACTTAAGTATTGAAAAATAATGGCAGCTCGTGACATCAGAAATTCTGAATAAAGTAGGTACAAATATTGTACTATATATTGTGAATTTTAAATGCGTCGTATCTTCATCAATGTCAAAAGAAATTTGTTTGTTTTTTCTATCACGCATACCTACCTACTTTTATATACACTGACATTGGAGAATTTGTTTTTATGTAAATTATTTCATACTTTATTACTTTATTACTTATCATTCTATTGCTGTATATTTTAAATAAATGTTTCGCGCGTTTTGACTTGGCGTGACACATATTGCGTTCAAAGAACACGCTGTATATGCAGCGTAAATATATTATATAGTGCTACACTCCGTGTTTATAGCTACATGACGTATTGTGTAAACTAAATAGTGTAAACAAACTGTGACATCATGCACCCACGCCTGGGTTCACGAGTGATTAGTTCATCTGTAAACTATAGTTATTATAATTTCATCTATCATTGTAACTGGTTGATCTTTCACTCCATTTACTAGTTTTTTTTCTCTTGTAAAAACCTAGAATTAAAGATTAACCATTTTACACAATCTATTCATTTTACACAATATTATATACTCCTTTGTCAAAGTCAAACACTTTTTAGCACATATAAAATTACAGTGAAATACATGAAACGTACCATGATTCTTCATGAAAATTGTTAAGTATTAGGTACCTATTCTTGGTATTCGAAATAAATAATAGCTAATATTAATAATTTATGATGAAAATGATGACGCTTTTGTAGTTGATGATGTTGAAGATGATGATTATGATTATGTAGTTGACGGTGATGCTTTTGAAAAACATGATGAATTGATGATGGCTGTGTTCGTAGATGACCATAACGATCATGATGTTGAAAAAGGCGATGTGAATGCTTCTGTACTTGATGATGATCAAGATGATAATGTAGTTGATGACAATGATGATGAACAAGCTGTTTCCCTTGCCGCAGGGTCCCGAGCCGGCTTTGAACTCCACCCCCGGCGCCGCTAAGCCGCCGCTACTCAACGCATTCGAGCTGGACCGCTGTCTGGACAGGTAAGCTCTAAATATCAGTAGGAAACTTACAAAAAAGGACAACAAAACTGAGATACGATTTTGGTGCCTAAACGAAGCGAGTCTGTCTTGAATTGCTTGATTGCTGTTACTGCATGCTGAGTTTACCTCTAAGTAATTGTTACACTGTTCCTTTAAAATTACGCATGTAATATTTTTAGTATTGGTGTAAACAATTGGTGGTGAACCTTAAAATAAATAAATTGCTGGGTCTTCTATCTCTAGTAGTTTACTACTTCGTGGTCTGCATGCTTGTTTGTCACTATCTGAGTGTAGCATTGTCATGTCTAAGGCCCATTTGTACCAAGCTGTTAACTTCGGGTTAACCGCTTAACTCAGATTTATTTGTACGAATTTGACGTGGGTTAAGAGACTAACCTGAGGTTAGCGGCTCGGTGCAAGTGGGCCTAAGTTGTACATTTCATAATCAAGGTATTTGGCGCCCCAATTGCAATTTATTACGAAGCGTTTCATGGTCGACGTATACTTAAAGATATTTAGAAAAAAATAGTTTTAATTTTAATGCTGTTGCTATTCCTATGCTAGGGAGCTCCGTGTTAATATAAATCGGAAGAACAGAGTCAAATAAGGGTTTCTTCAACAGAGAGGAGTCCGGCAGGTGGGGCGGCGAGGCGCGGCGGCGCCGGCGCAGCCCGCCCCCGCACCGCGCCTCACCCCCGCGCGACCATGAGCCCCTCGCTCTCGCACGGGTATGTACTCTTCACGCGATGCCATTGAAATAATATGACTTGGGGAATGCTTGTCTAACCCTGATTGCCTTGAACAAACATCTTCTCTCATTCCTTCAATAATTTTTGACTTCATAACAGCATCGACGACATTCTGCCTAGTAAAATTGATACTGTGTGTTGAAGAAGAAGAAGAAAAACATTTATTTCATAACAACAATAATAAGTATAAACATAAAAACAAGGACATAATAAATTGTTGCCATGAAAAAGGTCCCGGCTCACCATGGCGCTGGTTGGGAACCAGCCGCCGGACCACAAGAGTGAAATCACGGAAGCCCACATGAAATTGGGCCTAATAACGTCTTCTTCACGACACCTGTTTCTGCTGTAATGTTAGCAATAGACCCCACCAATAGTACCAACAAATATAAACCTCCGCTTGGTTCTTTAATGCAGTCTTGGTTCTTCAGGCATCAGCCCCGACATCGCCCACGGCGGGGTCGGCACATTCGTCGCCGGCGCCGGTGTCTCCGGCCGGCAGCGGCGCGGGCGCGGGCGCGCGCTCCCCGCTGCCGCTGGTCGCGCCAGACCTGCTGGCCATGCAGTTGCTCGACCAGCACTCGCAGCTGCAAGCTCTGATGAAGCAGCGGCTGTTCCATCAGCACCATATGCAGAAGCAGGTCAGAATCTGGATCCGGATTTGAAAAAGTAGAACTTGCTGCTGTCTTCTTGCATTAAATAACTTTGACTTTTGATTTTGACTTTGTCTGAAATGATGACATGGCGTTAAAGGTCACTAAATACCTACTCTATGGTGTGATTTTCAACGGATGGCTAGCATGCATGTTCCAATCCCAAAGTAACCTCTCTGTGTTCTAAGTTCCAACATTAGAGATCGGGCTTCAATCTCCTAGAGGTAATCAACGCTAACCATAACTGGTTAAAGTGGGCCTAAGCGTGACAAAGTCAATAAACCATCGAGTCTTCACTACTTAATCTTTTCATTTGGCTTGTCCACCTCAGTGATGTCTCAAGAGTTTTTGTGCCTTGTTTTAATTTGGATGATTGGATTTAAATACTTTCTAGTTCAAGAGCGGTCACAAAAAATTGCCACTTGCTAATTAGTTAAAATGTAATTACTTTGCTTTATCTAAACAGCACATGTCCTCGGAGGCAGCGAAACGACAGCTGGAGCAGTCCCGACTTCAAGACCAAATCAACTTGAATCTGCTGTCGCAGTCACATCTCCCGCCACCTGACTCTTCTCCAGGTAAGATTCTGACTGACTGACTTAAGCTCTTTTGATAAAG
Source organism: Aethes cnicana (assembly GCA_963971205.1). NCBI lineage: Eukaryota > Metazoa > Arthropoda > Insecta > Lepidoptera > Tortricidae > Aethes > Aethes cnicana. The sequence continues at coordinate 1,893,838 of OZ020297.1, forward strand.
AACGGAGACCATTCCATTTATAAGTACGTGAATTAATTTTCGTCTAACAAAGTTGCATCATTGTCAACCATATCATTTCGATTTAAGCCTCTTTCAACTTCTCCACTTATTCCTATCCTGCGCTGCGTGAATCCAGTTATTGTCAATCCGCTTCTGGATCTCATTCTTCTTATTATCACATCATGTGCTAATGCTGCCAATACTACAGCTTATACTAATGAATAGAGATGCATGAATGGAGAGAGATCCTTCCCCTGTCTCAGACTCTATTTATGCACTGCTGGATGTAGCCCGTCGTTCGTCTTGAATTACGTCTTCCTGAGCCGGTCCGGTGTAAAGCTATGCGTATTTAGAGATTGACGTACACGAATGTCCTTAATCCATATTTAAGGTTTTGAAAATGTCTTGTGTTGTCCAGGGTCCTTGCAGCAGCAACTAGGCGCTCAGCAGCAGCAGCTGGTGCAGCAGCTGCAGGCGGTGCAGCGCCAGTACCTCCTGCACGGGCCGCTCGCCGTGCCGCCCAACGTCAGCCCAGGTCAGTGTCTTACATTCAAGGTTAAGGGCCATAACGAATTGTCATCATCATCATGATCATTATAGTTAGAGCCGTCTACATGTGCAAGTAACTTTGTTCTTTTTTGACATCATAAGGACCAGATTAAATGCGTTTATAATTATAACATCTTGTATCTCATCAAGTCACTGATGAAACTTTTTGAATATGATAACGGCTGATTCGGTCAGATATCTAAGACTCTATTTGAATCAAATGTCCAAATGTCTCGTCTCCGATACTAAAACCCTTCTGGTCGCAGGCATGATGCTATGGGGCAGTGAGATGGAGGAGCACCCGCTCTTTGGTCGCGGGGTCTGCAAGTGGCCCGGCTGCGACGCGCTCGCTGACGATTACCAGGCTTTCCTTAAGTAAGTTTACATAAAAGATGAAATTGATCAAAATAAAACAATAAGTTCGTGTATGGTAATGATTCATTTGGCTTAAAATATTGATGTATAGAAACTAGAGACTCATCTTTTAAGTTGGACAAACATACAAGAGTAAGAGTTGCACAAACGTCCACAGCTCCGTGTCTCCAACAAACGTTTCTAAATCATACTTCATGCATTAATATCAAAGCGTGTCTTTAACTACAAACTGTAGACTTTTACAGTTACTACCTTGTCCTGCATCAAGCGTCAAGTTATCTGAGTCCCAATTAAAACCAATATTTCTACATCCACCACAAATTCTGGCTGGCTTCTAAGAGTTATAAGGCAGAATTGTTAGCACTTTAGAACGCGACCTCCAAAACACCATCATACATTAGCCTGCGAAGAGACTAAAATATGAACTTACTTAGGCATTTGGAAGCGGCGCACACGCTGGACGACCGGTCGGCGGCGCAGGCGCGCGTGCAGATGCAGGTGGTCGCCCAGCTCGAGCTGCAGCTGCGGCGCGAGCGCGACCGCCTCGCCGCCATGATGCGCCATTTGCACGCCGCCCGCGACTCCGGGCACCAGCCCCCCTAACACACGCATGGTTTGTAATAAACCATAACGTCATCATCTTCTTTGCAGACGAAAGGTCCAGCCACAACGATCGGTCCTGCGTGTCACAGTTCAGTCGACTTAACCACGTCGTCGCTTCATCTTGTTCGAAGCCTACAGAGCGCATTTTTTGATTTGCCATTCGAGAAGTTTCTTTTCTAGCACCACTGGCTACTAGTTCTGAGGCCAAGAGAGCCAGGAACTCGCTACGTTCTGAATATAAGATCCTCCACCTTTACGTTGCCAGAGAGTAAAGACTTTGGATGTGAATCAAACAAAGTATGTATACGTTTTAGGACAGTAATTAATCCTTACTAATATTATAAAGGCGAAAGTTTGTTTGGATGGATGTATGGATGGATGTTTGTTCCTCTTTCACGCAAAAACTACTAAACGGATTTTTAATGAAACTTTACAGTAATGTAGCTTATAGATCAGAATAACACATAGGCTACTTTTTATCCTGGAAAAACGTATAGTTCCCGCGGGAACGCGATAACCGAATTCCACGCGGGCGAAGTCGCGGGCAGAAGCTAGTCATTTATAAAAGGAATTTGAATCGCGGTGCCAACGGGAAAACAGCATCTGCCTAGATTCTAGTACTAATTTTTGAAGCGGAAGGAAAATATCAAGAAAGTTAAACCTAACAAAGCTACTTGGATGATGACGTTGATGACTTGACTGAGTATTTGGAGGGTGCAAAAATTGAAATAAACTGTTTTAGCGATCTAAATTTGGTTTCATGGTGTATTCCTAATGTAAATTCGTATAATTTTACAGGCACACCCAATGAGGGAACGTCTCCAGGCCCGGTGCGCCGTCGGGTCTCCGACAAGTCCGGCGTGGCCATCGCTGGTGGTAAGTACAATGTCGAAACATCATGTATAAGAAAATAACCATTAGTAAATAATATATACCATCATGTATAATAAATACTTATTTCACATTAAAAACCTGTGGGGATTTTCTCACTATGCATAATTTCAACATCATATTAATTAAATGATGATCACTGATGGTCATAGTCATAGGTCTTCCCCCGCGGCTCCCAACTCAGACTACTTATCGTCTTGAGGAGGATAGATCTTTATAGCATTACATATTCATTACTTGCATTCCATTGAGATCTTAAGTTTAGTTATAGTCATTCTCTACAGAATACAATATCAAGCTCCTTAAAAAACCTTACCAGCAACTCAATCGTAATGAAATGTAGCGTCTATTTACTTATAAGCGAATACAGTGATCACTTTGGACATGGACGGATGGTAGGAGATCGGCCGTCTGATAACTTGTCTGCAAACCGCCTAAGAATTCCATGTCTTTCTCCTGATCTTTCTCCTCATGAACCACCCTTAAAATGTCTTAGGCATATTGCCCGGTCTTTTATTGTTCCATTGAATTGTATTAAACATTTCTGTCTGTAAGGTCTTCCATACATGCTCGAAAGGGCTGGATTAGATGTGCAACAAGGTAATACCTTACAATTTCAGTCTTTAGGTAATCATCGTTCATTTGGTTACTTATTTGATTTTAAATTCTATGCCTGCTTCGTCTTTTTGTTTAAATTATTTCTAGAAAAGCTATATTGACAAATCATGGACTAAAAATTCTCGAATTATTATTACTTTTTATTATGTTTGATCATAAATATATTTCTTGAATTTTGGTTTGTAATTTAAGACTTCTATTTTTGCAGAGATTCAACGCAACCGCGAATTCTATAAGAGCGCAGATGTGCGGCCTCCGTTCACTTACGCCTCGCTCATTCGACAGGTAAACATTTCCGATACGATTTAGAAGTCAGTGAAGCCTTTGATACTGAATACTATTAAACTTGAAGTACTTTTACCATGCATGGGATCTAACTTTAGTGTTATTATGTCTATCCAGATTTCAGGATAAAATATACGTGAACTTTTATCAAAACTGAAACTTTGCAACAATTTAACACGATATAGACAAGGGCGTACCTCAGGGTCGTATTCCTGGTACATAGTTTTTAATGTTTGTCAAGAACATTCAGAAACGGGCTGTAATTTCTTTTTGCAATTATCGGGTTCAGTTTTTATTTAATGCATTTTTCGCCTTCCAGTCCATCATTGAATCTCCGGACAAGCAGCTAACCCTGAACGAGATCTACAACTGGTTCCAGAGTACATTCTGCTACTTCAGACGCAACGCAGCCACTTGGAAGGTACGTTGTAGTTTTTTTCATTACTAAAACAAAGTAAGGGTCATTAAATAAAACATTAAATACTTAATAAAGATTATTTGTTTAATAATAATTATTGTGCAATTACTGACTGAAAGTTTCTACGGGAGCTTTTCAAAAATAAAGGTACTTGTGTCATATACTACTGTAACGTAAGTATATATTATGTGTTTATATATGAGTTTTTTTCCAAAATCCAAACTTCAACTATAACACTAATCTAGATCATGAATTGGATTTTGGTGAAAACAATTTTCATCTAGATGTTCTCTTTATTTTATATAAGAGATTTGATGTATCTTTTATTTAAGAAATAATATACTTATTACACATAGCGATGACGATGTCTTATCGATTTGAACTCATGTAGCTAACTTCAATGAATTTAAGTAATCATAATCACACAAGCTAGTTAAAAGGGAAACAACAAAGAATCTACAACAGAAACAGATAAACGTAATAAATGACAGTGGCGGATTTGTTCTAAGATTCATGATAATGTGTCTAATACATACTTTAGAGAAAGGAAGTACTACTTAAATAGTTGAAGCTGAGAAAGAGGTGACTGTAAATCCGCCACTGGCTGTCGAAAGGATAAGCCATCGTCCGCTACCCGTCGACCAAATAAAGACTAGTATAGTACAACAGAACGCGGTGCGTCACAACCTGTCGCTGCACAAGTGCTTCATGCGCGTGGAGAACGTGAAGGGCGCGGTGTGGACCGTCGACGAGGTGGAGTTCTACAAGCGCCGGCCGCAGCGCGCCGCGCACGCGCCGCCGCACGCCGGGTACGGCCCGGCCGCTAGACTGAAGCTCTCCTCGAGACCACTCTTACACAGACACGAGACTACTCTTACACACCAACACATCAACTACCTACTGTTACGTAAACAATATACCTACTACTAACAGACATACGATACATTATCTGGAGCTACTCTGGGGCTACTGTTACACAGAGACTGGATACATTAATCACGAATTACCTTTATAAAAACATAAACTACAACACCCCTTTGACACAGACTCACCAATTGTTACTCAGTACCTTAAACCTGAGATTGCAATTATGCAGACATGATACCACTTTTACACACGATAAATTACCTGAAATAGACACATAAAAGCATAAAAAATCACTATACCATACCAAATACACTATCTGAAACTACTTATACACAAAAACACGATATACTATCTGAGACTATTGTTACACAGACATGTCATTACTGTTACACATTATCTATTACACTGTTGCACAACAAGAGTGGTTTGTTGCAGTTACAGCAAACCGTAAGAGTATCTATGCGAACAAACCTGCTATCACACATAGGTATACACAATGTCCTAGCTGAGATCTGTTAACTGTAGGTACATTATCTGAAACTACAGATACATTATGTATACGTTTTCTATTACACAGACACGAGACTCAAACAGACCGAGAAACACACGATGTATATCTGAAACAACTGTGATACAGGACACATTATGTGGGATTACTGATAATTGGGTACACAAAGATGTGACTAGTGTTACACAGTTACATGCTACATTAACTGAGCTGAGACCACTATTACATAGACACAAGACTACTCTTACACATCATCATATCAACTAATGTTACATATATAGACAACAGGCTACTAATAGACATACGATACATTAACTGGAGCTAATGTTACATAGAGATTGGATACAATACATAAGATTACTGTTACACACACACACACACATCATACACATGATATCGCTCGATGTCAAATTATTATAACTACTTATATGAGTTTACTGTTTACACAAACATTATGTGACATAACTTTTACACAAAGATGAGACTACTGTTACACACATAAGAATGCTGGTACAAGATATACTGTTTCACGGAAATAAGACTACTGTTACTTTCACACGAATACGAGACACTAAAACACACACAAGAGTAGGTTCTTAGTCTCAGGTACTGGTAAACATCACCTGAGACCACTGTCGGACATGATAGTACTTAGACTATCTTCATCATCATGAACTGAATTTTATCGGCTGCTGACGACTAAAATAGCAGCAGATGTTTGCAGTATGCCATACTACAATCCGCCACTACTGGACTACGTTACACTACGTTACTTTACACTACGTTACATGAACCCTGTACCCTTTGTTAGACTACTACTTATTATACTTGTACACCTGTCACACATACACAAGGCACAATTTTTCAAGTAGAGTAGGTATTGGAATACTACACAAATGTGAGACAACTGTTACTCTGACTTGATATACGATACACTATCCGAGACCATGTCATCCTGATCATAACATACTTCTTACATAAAACAGTACACGGTCAAAGTAAAATTACACGGACACTAAACTTTCTATTGAACCTGAGTTCCTACTAACTTCAACATGTCACATTTACATTACATTTCCAATTTAGGCTCTTCATCTAAAGATTTACCTAAGTACTTCATCAAAAAACGAAACTTTACACCCATTGTCATGATTTGAAATCTAAAGCAAAAGGATCATTTTCTAATTTAATTTATCGACATTTGCATTCCTAACATCGGAGAGCGAATGGATGCATTTGAGGGCTAAAGTCATGAAAATCACACTACTGGATAACGAATCTTATACTCAGAAAATAATCTTGGTCCGTTGATATCGGGGGCTCTTACGTTCATAAATTCGCAATTTCATACTGCACATTGGTAAACCATCACTTACATATATTACACAGAACAAACAAAACATCAAATTCATAGTTTACATAAATATCATCTTCACATACCTACCTACATGACATTTACACTCAACACTGGGAACACTAAACAATTTTGGATTCTAACATTTTAATCTTCTAAATATTTTCTATCTAACCTAGAGATACTTAACTCTTTTTTGTGTAAATAAACGTTTTGTCTCGTTTCAGATTTGGATTTGTAATTGTGTAGTTAATTTTGAAATCATTGTAAGTGGCGTTATAACTGATTTGAAAATAAAATCATCAGTTATGTCGTTACGATGTGTGAAGTTGTACATTTTCGTATTTAGGACTTGTTTGTGTGTTTGTGGGTTTCAGCGCAACGGTGGTAACAGTTTCTCGCTTGCCTATTAACCTTCCTGGGTCTCTGGGCCATCCTGCATGTTACTTCCACGACGATCTTGCGTTACCATCAACCTTTAAATCCTCGATGGGAGCGTCTGTAACTAAGTTTGTTTCAGTTTTATTAATTGGGTTGGCTTGTAGAACGCTATCCGGACGAACCTGTCTCTGCACAAGTGTTTCGTGCGCTACGAGGACGACTTCGGGTCTTTCTGGATGGTGGACGACGCTGAATTCGTGAAGCGCCGCCATTTGAGCCGCGGGCGCCCGCGCAAGTACGAGCCCGCGCCCGGAGCGCCCGCCGCGCCGCCACAGTAAGGACGCCCGCACGCTGCGACCGTCCAACGACTAGCCCATAGCTTTTTTCTCCCAGACCTGAGAATAGTCGGCGTCGACTATTTTGGGCCGCTTTCTGATAACTTGTCCAATTGGCACATTATGTCTAAATTGCATTGGCACAAAATAATCAATTGCAGCTTTGTTCTCAGGTCACGTTTCAGCAATTTCTGTTAGGTTTTTTTCTGGTTACACTCCCAACTTTCGGTACATGGTTTTTATTGCTGAAAGAAACTTTCTTGGTATTTTTCGAAATTGGTTCACTTCATTGGAAATTGCTGAATCGACATCTTCCTTTAAACTTAGAAAAAAGCTACCCCTCATTGTGAATACTTTATTTTCTGTTTAAATATAAACAAGACCATTTGTGATTTTTATAAAATTATATCAATAATGTTAATAATGTCAAAATCGTTGGGCGATCGCGTCCATAATTTAGAACACGTGTGGAAGTAAAACTAATCGAAAATTATCATCCATGAGTGCGATAATTTTGGATTTTACTTTTAGATCGATGTTTCTGACCATAATGTAAAGTGTCACTGTAAAGCTTTAGATTAATTAACTTGTCATGTTAGAATGTACTAGAAACACGTGAACGTTTCAATATAATATACCTAGTTAAAAATAATTACTATATGTGTAAGTATTTCTTGGTCTTCTATTTCTGTATCTTTTACTTGTGTTAAAACTTAAAATGAAACATTACAAGAAATACAAGCACATATTGAAGTTATTAGACTCCTAGAGTGCAAAGCTATAACCGATTGTTTTGCTATAGTTTTAATTAACATCACAATATTATATGACTTGTCTAATAATTAGCTTAACTGATATGTTGCTACTGTAATTTCTGATATAATTTTAATTTTATCGAATACCGAATAAAGTATGGAAACGATGTGTATGTCGATGATATTTTGCATGTTGAAATGAATTGTAAACGAAGGATCGTCGTTGGATACCCAAGTAAGATTGTAGAGGACTTTATCTTATGTGATATCCATTTTATCATCTGCACGTGGTTCCCTATTTCGTAGTTGCTCAGGATCTGTATTGGCTTCTATCGCTTTGCCTGTGCATTATTGTCGCATGGTAGAATTTTTAATCTTTTTTCCATTTCCTAAAAGCTTGCTTTTACTATTTTATCTCTCTTTTTACCTTATTTATCTTTCTCACACACATTTACACATCGACACAATCACTGTCACAGACGAATTGGACTTTGAATGATCAAAATTGGACACTTCACACCTTCACACATTTACACCGAACACTCGTGTAAATTGTAGTTAAGTGGTTTATTTCCACTTGAGATGAGGTCTATAGTGGCCGGGGTAATTGTTTTATTACATTTTTATTTAAAAATATATAAGTTCATCTAAAAAAATTGACTTCAATTTACCATCAGTAAATAGAGTCTTTATCATTTTGGACATTTTGAGGCGGACGGGCAGTGGTTTCATTGATTCTCAATTTGACAGGTTCATGGGTGCCCAGAGCCCACCGATGATGACCAGCCCTCACGGCTACAGCGAAGCTCTTAAACGGAACCTACAGGTTTGTACCTTATGTATCGAATTCATATTCCTAAAATAAACAACAAAAACCCGAAAGATAGGCCCGTCTATTCCACTGGGTCTGTGTAAGAATAACAGATTTCCATGGAGTCCTACTTTCCTTTCCCAGTGCCTGTCATAACTATTGGGCTGGTGTCAGAGGTACACCATACAATATCTATAATATTATAATCATGTTGTTGCAGTGGAGTTTAGGCTGTAGGGGAGGATCAACCAAATGATACACAGCAATCAGGTCAAGAAATCCATTTATTGGATTTTAATTACTTCGGTACTCACATTATCGTCCTGTCATGGTGAGGTTGCAAAAAGAAGAGAGCGCATAGACAAGCGCTAGCTTTTTCTTAAAATGATAATCGTACCATAGTCAACTTAGTATTTAAGGCATACATACACTATCCAACAATAACACCATTTGGTAAATATGCTTGCCAGAATACCTTCCAGTTTTCTGTCTGTAAGGATATGGGGACCCTAATATTCCTAAAGCATTCAGGGACTCTACTTGGTATGATACATACCATTTGGTTACCAATTTTCTGGACATTTAGCTAATTTCTATTTTTACTGTCTGTAGGTAATGTATTTTGGTCAGATAGAAAAATGATTGTCATATTTATTTCCAGGGCATGATGGAAGAGTGCAACCTGTCGTACATGTCCAGTGAAGACCACATCATGCAGAGTTCCGAGGATTATCCTTCTTCGCATGAAGATTACAGGTAACGCTATTTGACGTACGGTGGTGCTAAGGATAAAACAATTCTTACAGTAAAATAAAGACGAGAATTTGAATATAGGTTAGGTACTATAGCAACATCAAAGACCTTTTGCATAAAACAACAACACAAAGGTAGCTTATTTTTTTTACTTTCATCATCATCATCATCATCATCATCATGATTAATATCATAGAATCGTAACGTAACTGTGTGCACTAGGGTATCTTTAATGCAGAAGTTGAAAGTGTCAAAAGTCCAATTGATATCATGCGCGAAATTATCAAATCTCCCTGTAACACGGCCGTTCTGACCACATCCTCGTTCTTCGCAGTCGACCCTCGATGATGAACGGCTACGGCAGCAGCTCCTCGCACGACGTGAAGGCGGAGGACCTGAGCGCCGACCAGGACATCAAGCCCAACATATACGCGCTCAAGAACGAGATCCAGGCGTCTGATTACTCCAACAAAGGTGCCTACCTCCGTATAACCATATTCGTCTCTTAAGACGCCTACGAAGACGTGTGGTGTAATTCTCGGTTGACATCAAACGGTTCAAGAGTTTTTCGTGCACAAACAACAATTTACCAGCAAAATAAAGGTATTACTTACCTGATGGTAGGACCTGATGCAAGGTCCGCTCGAATAGCTCATCATTTTCCTAGCTAATCTGCCGCCCAATAGGAGTGCTCGCACTGTTCTTGTGTACCGGTAAGGGAGTAAGGAGCAAGGCAGCCGGTGAAATTATCGCATAGAGGCGTTCCATCTTAAGTTTGGCAACGCATTCGAATTCTTAGGGGTCAGAGTAATGTGGTAACAATTTAAAAAATTAACTACTTTAATTACTACTGTGACTGTGAGGACGCACATTTTCTGGATGTGTAAGTCTCCGTTGTTTCCATTTAAATTAAAGTCCAATTTCATTAATTTTAGGAGTAGATCTGTTTTGTATTCTGGTATTAAATCGTCTATCTTCCGCAGCTGACTACTCCAACTCTACAAAGGAGCCTTCAAACCGCTCCGGGGAGGCCAGTCCCTACGATGACTACCCTCGCGAGGAGCGGTTCCGACCCTCGGCCTCTCACGTCAAGGACGAGGCCGAGAACTTGTCCCTCAACGAGCAGAGAGACAAGTAGTCCGGCTGTTTTTGTAGTAGCTAGCTAGCTAAACAGCGTTCTCCTAATACAGCTGGATGTGTGCGGAAAACGCTCTCCGCCGGTCGAACGAAGACGCGGCCGGGCCCTTACGGATATCACAGTATGTAATACAGTTTATAGTTACGGGTGTAGTTCTATTCCAAGTTATTAGACGTCTTACAACGTGTAATGTGTTCATTGTTGGATTCTTAAGGACGATCTCCGGATACTTCAACAACCAAATATGTTTTTTTTTTACCTGACCCGGTTTTAACGGGGTACGAAGTATTATAGTTTTTATTCCTTTTTTTCGTCGCTAAGTATCTTTTTTATTTTTTTAGGTTTAAGGTTATTGAGAAATTAGGTCCTCTATTTATAGGGTAAGTGTTAGGAAATTTTAGATGAAACGAATTGCGGTAATCAAAAGTCAACGATAAAAATAACCTTAAAAGGTCCATATCAATATTTAAAAGTATTTAATCATTATTTGTAATATACAAATAATACGAACAATAAGTAGATGTATTGGACTGTTAGGGGATAGTAAGGTACAGTAAAATCATAGAGAAATGATACAAGAAGAGTGGCAGAGCCCATACTGTAGTGCGTGCTCCGAAACCCGGGTTAACACTAGATCGACATCTAGCGTCCAGTGGCTGAACCCCGATAGCCCGACCGTTTAGCAGTTGCTCCGCTACTTGAAGCTAGATGGCGAGCCGAACGCAAAGTGTATTTCTAAACAATTTACAACTAATATTATAACTAGAACTCTTTTTTGAAATCCTCTTATTACACAGACACTTCAGGGTGTAAGTTGTAAACTGTTAAGCAATAAAATATGCTTTGCGTTCGGCTCGCCATCTAGCTTCAAGTAGCGGTAGCAACTTCTAAACGGTCGGGTAATCGGGGTTTAGCCACTAGGCGCTAGATGTCGATCTAGTGTTAAGTCGGGTTTCGGAGCACACAGAGAGTATAGGCTCTGCCAGTCATCTTCTATCATTTCTTTATGGTAAAATTCTAAGAAAAGGGACCTCCTCTGATACAAAGTAATAATTCATTACCAGACGAGGTTCCTTTTCTCTGAATCTGTACATGGACATGTTAATGTTAACGCTAAGCGTTTTGGTTCTTTGTATCTTATTTTTTTAAACATTATTGAATCTGAGTTGCTTAATTTACAAGAAGAGGTTGAAATGAATTCTCTTCGTAAAAATATAAACACAACACAAGATGATGTTGTCATTGACCGTGAATTAAAAATGGTATATAATTTAAGAAAGGAGTTTCCGATTCCAATTAATAAGTACGTAGACTAGATGCATAGATTGATGAAAAACATAAAGCGATTACGTATTTGAAAACTATCGAAATCCGTTTTTGTACAGTTTCCTGATGATAAGAAAGAAAGTGATGTTAGCTAACGCGTCAAAATAAACTTTAAATGTGTTTGACGATTGAATTTGGTTCCACGAGGATGGAGCTTCGATCTTTTTTGGATGCATAACTTTTTATCATTGCGCAATTTTTTTTTGCACATTTTGATTTTCGTCACTGGTTGGTATATCATGAGTAAACAGTAACTTATAGTAGTACTAAAGTGCTTGCTGTGTAGCTAGATTTTCCGCTGTGGAAAAATGCAGGAAGCAACCGAGTGCCGAATATAAAATAAGTACTGGGATCTGATAATTATTTGCATTTAGACTCATATTAGACCCACTTGCATTTAACTAACTGACCAGAGACACGATTAAGCGATGTAAAAGAATACGTAATAAGCAACGAGATAGCGAGAGACTGTTTTTTTTCGAAGTGACTCACGCTGTTAGCCGGAGGCGGCTTTTACCGCTTCACCGGACCGGACGGAGGTCGAGCGATCTGATGGGCGCTCATCTAGTGGGATTTTTATCTTAGCATGCCTAAGTGTGCTCCTATTGAGCCGACCTCGGACTTAGGACGGTAAGGTGGGGAACGCAATTGGTTTTGATGCTACCAACGCTTCGGAATGATACCTACGACTGACTGAGAAAAAGCGTCGCAACAAACTCAGTCAGTTTGTGTCGGATAAACGCGAGATAACGCTACTCCAATAAACACTATCGTAGGTATATCGGTATCGGCACACGTTTAATTTTGCTGAAGTTGAAAGCTGAAAGTTTAGGCGTCTTCACGCGTAGTTTAGGCCCTAAACTATCGCCTATCTCGTCGCTGGTCCCTGAATGAAGCATTAGTACTGAGTTCTTTTGTAAATATCAGTGAATATTTAAATTTTGTTGTGAAACGGAATTGATTTGAGTTTTAGTTATTTATCATATTAAGAGAATGATCTGAAGATTAAATTTAGTGTAATCTTGTACGCGACATGTGTTTGCTTTTGTTTCCGAGGAATTGTTTTTATTTTTATTTTTTTAGGCTAAGAACTAGGTTGTAAATATTTATCATGATTGTCATGAGTTGTAAATTGTTAAAGATAATTAGACGAGTGTAAACGTTTACTTATTAAAAATACCTTAATATTGCATATTAAATCGTTCATGTTGTAGAAAATTTAGAAAAAAAACTTAGTAGTTAAAATTCACTGTATTCTTTTTTGCATTTTGTACTGGTGCATTTTATGGCGTTTTTGTTGACACGAGAATTATAAACCTTCAGTAGTTATTGGTAAAACAAGAAGGGTGGAATCATATCACGGATAAGTATGTATACCTACTTATAATAACTAGCGCTGTAATTCGATGTGAACTATGTAAAATGTATATTCCATTTTGCAATAACTTGATTAAGCAGAGAAATAAATACTGGCACGATTTAAGTTTATTGTCACACGCTTTATTTTTATATACATTTTATTATCAAGTACAAAATATTGGCTTTGTTTGTTTTTTACAGGAATTGAATGTTAATCATAAAAATAATAGAAAAAAGCATTTGATTTGTGATTTTCATAATATGACGTAGAATTTGAATTTATATTGTACTTGTATTTACATATGTATCTGGCAATAAATACAATTATAGAAAACTTTATTTTTTGCGAGCTTTTTTGTGCCAGAAATACCTTAATCGCACGAATTAAACTGACACCGAAATATGAGCTTAAAACAACAGGTGTCAACGTGTATAACGCTTCATTTGAAAATTTTGTTTGAGGTTAAGTGGCGCCCACCGTGGGGCCTCGATACATTTATTGATCATTGTAAATTATACTTAATTAGTGTTGTATTAAACAAAATCATTACAATTATCTTGTTTGTTTTATTAATGATATTACCTGATGATAAGCGCTCCTTGCGGTCCATGAACATAAATAAATCAATGAATGCGAATCGGATAATGCATTTGCCAACTCTGAGGCCTGCGATGTAATTTTCTTTATGCCAGTAATTTCAACGGCTGCTTTACCACCTTAAAGGAATACAACAGTGCGATGCGAGCATTGCTATTTGGCTGCAGGTTAGCGCGTAAGACGAGGGTACCTACCTATCCTTTGATGGATGATTGGACCTTGTACCAGGTCCGACCAGAAAAAAAATTGCAAGTGTCATAACTCTTTTGTCTTAGCCGTAGTCGGCTTTAAAAGGTAACATTAGCTAGGTACACTCTGTTTGCATTTCAAGGAATGTTCATGTAAATGAACTTCATACATGGTTTGATTGTGGTTTTAATCAAGTTTTTACCTACCTACCTACCCATCAAATGAAAGTCATCATCGCTACAGTTCGGAATCAACACATTAAGCAAATCGTATCAATAAGCCGTGGTGGCCTAGTGGTTCGACCTCTCATGCAGAGGGTCGAGGGTTCGATTCCGGCTTGCACCTCTAAGTTTACTTACGTGCGAAATTCAATTTGAATTTATACCATGAGCTTTTCGGTGAAGGAAAACATCGTGAGGAAACCTGCACGCATCTGCGAAGTAATTCAAAGATGTGTGTGAACTCCCCAATCCGCACTGGGCCCTATGGGGATTATAGCCCAAACCCTCTCGTGACGAGATGAGGCCTGTGTCCAGCAGTGGGAAGCAAATAGGCTGTAGTAGTAGTATCAATAGGTACCTATTAATTATTTAGGAAGGCATAATCTTTGCTACTTGTATAAAAATATCGTCATCTTTCAAATATGCCTTTCCGGCATTCTAATTTTATCTTTTCGATTAACTTGTGAATTTTTGCAACATCCGAATCGTCGTGAGTCAGTCAGTTCAGGCGATGACAGCTTTTACACATGCAAAAAATTACAATTGTCATTGGTGTTTTCTACTCTACGTATAGTAGATAAAGCTTGAAATGCAGTGGGATTATTGAGTTGATGTCCATATATTTTTTTACCAGTAATTATAATTAACAATAATATAATAATATCATTCTGATGAAGACTTCCGCTCTAACGCGCTCCGAATATAGTTATAATGTTCCTGTAGGAATGATTCAAGTTCACACCGAAGTTAAATCATTTGACCACGATCTCTTGGTAAGTGTATATGGTCTAAATTAAATCCATAGTAGTCCATAGTACTAAATATTATAAGTAAATGTGAAAATTTGTTTGTTTGTCTTTCCTTCACGTCGAAACGACTGGACCGATTTGGATATTTGGTATAGAAATAGTATTGAAACCATGATTTCGTAATTAAATTAAATCATGAGATTTCGGTGTCCACGGACCGCAGTGACCGCTTACCATCAGGTGGTCGGTGTGCTCGTTTGTCAACTTAAAAAAAGTAAAAAAAAAGTAAAAGTTACCGAAATTTACATTTATCTAACATGTCAGGAAAGTTTCAATATATGAACACCATTGAACAGACAGAGTAAAGACCTTCGCATTTATGAGATTACCTACCTAGTCTGGACTAATCTCATGAATGTGAAGGTAAACTGTCTGTTACCTTTTCATGCTTAAACCGCTGGACCGATTTAGATGAAATTTGGTATGAACATAATTAGTTCGAATTCTGGAAAGGACATAGGCTACTTTTTTAGGGTTCCGAAGTCCACAAGGAACCCTTATAGTTTCGCCATGTCCGTCCGTCTGTCCGCACTATTGCTCGGAGATGCTTAGGTCTAGAGAGCTGTAATTTGGCATGAATATGCATATTAGTTACGCTGACAAAGTGGTACAATAAAATTTTGAAATATATTTTTTTATAGGGTACCTCCCCTACTCGTAAAGTGGGGATGTAATTTTTTTTTCTTGCGTACCCCATGTTGCGGCATATCGTTGAATAGGTCTTAAAAAATATTGTGGGTTTGTTAAAACCATTTTTTGATTAAGTGATGCGTTTGTGAAATATTAAGCTTTAAAGTGATATTTTTTGTTAGAGTCACGTGTCCCCCCCCCCCCTGCCAGCTAAATGGTGGTATTTGGATGGCTGAAAAAAATCACGGTTGTGGCATATATAACGTAGTTGAAAGAAAAACTATCAGAGCTAAGTAGGCTGTACAAACTTACGAGTAATAGTCGACCAACTTATAATGATGATTTTTCTCGAGCGGCAGGGGCGTCGGGCGGGCACGTCATACCACAGGCTAGCTAGATGCTAATAAGTCTTAGAAAGGTACTGTGGGCATCCTCAACTTCGGAACCCTATAATTTGCGCGTGGCCCGACACGCACTTGGCCGGTTTTTATCGTAAGATCGTGGTCGTTTATCAATGGGAAATAAAATGTTGGCACATCTTTTTAGAAACTTTCAAAGTGTGATTGTTATTATTAAGTACATAGGTACATGCATTATTAGAATACACAGCCGTGCATAGATAACGTGCACTCTGTTAATATCATCGACGTGACTAGCATGATTTATGACGTGCAGCAAGTGCACTAGGGATGTGGCTCAGTTGAAAACTGTTGATGTCGATTGAAAAAAAAATTACGATGATGTTTTAACAACTTTTTTTATACCAATGGTATAGGCAAACAAGCGCACAGCCCACCTGATGGTAAGCCGTCACTGCGGCCCATGGACACCGAAATCCTATGATCCCCGTTAAGAAACCATAAGATCTCGAATGCGTTGCCTACCCTGAGGCCTAAGATGGAATGTCTCTGTGCCAGAAATTGAACAACTGGTCCTAAGTTTCGTCACTAATTTATTTAATTTGACTAATATAGTTATGACATACATTGTTCTAAACATCTACACTACTGAGGTATTACAATTGAATACTTAAATGCTAAGAATAAGATACCTACTAAGCTCAATCATCAGTATAATTGGTGTGTTTTAATATTTCACCATACAGAATACCAATAGCATAAGTAGGTACTTAGATATAGTCTGTGTAAACTTTTACAACCAACATCTAACCTTACATACTGGAGTAAAGTGACTGTTGCAAATACTCTGTTATTAAGTAACTTGCATGAAATGATGGGTTTCCTACGAAAATCGAATTGCCATGTTCGTGTAAAAAGAAAGGAAACTGACTGAAATTAAAATGTAATCAGTTAATGAAAACTGCACAAAACTACTCGTTGATCCGAACTGCAACAGGGGCTCTATTCGAAACGTTACATCTATAGATGATGCGTCACGGAATCTTCCTTTCATTAAGTAACGTTTCGAATAGAGCCCCAGTTCTTATGTAAAAATTGCAGTCTAAATATGTTACCATCATATAGATACGATTACGTGTTACAATACTCGTATGTGAGCGAAACTAGGAAAAAGTTAAGTTAAATATGTCCAAGAAATCAGGGAAGTTTAATTCAAAACTGACATGCCATTCGTTTGATATTTATCTAGTACCTATATCGATATTGTAATAGTTGCAGATGAATGATATCGACTTGTCCCATCCCCAGCTGCGCACTGACATGTGGCTCTTAATTATAACTCTTCTCGCCCTCAACTACAAAACCACTGAACCGACAAAAAAATCTAAAATAACCATATTTTTAATCCAGATCTGGTTACTGAACTCGACACAAAAAACAACCACATGTCTACGAATGGGTTGAAATTCACTTTTTTCAACACAAAACTGTCGTTTCGATTCGAAATGGAAAGTTAGGGGTTAATATAGTATTTTTGAATGCGTTTTATGCTTTTTTTCAAGACTTTTTTTGTATTGCGAGATGAGTAATGGCAACACATGGGAGTGGCTTTGATTGTTGCCATATGAAACACGTGAGAATTGTTTTTTTTTTGGTTTAGTTTTAGACATCCTAGAACGTACATTTTTGTCGCGTGAGGAGCATGTGCCTTCTTAAAATAACTGATTATGAATACTTACCTATATGAAGTCTTTAGTTATGAGTCGGTTGGATTTCATTTGGATTTCGGAAAACAATGATTCAGTGCATCCATCTGGTCTGGAATGGCTTGAAAATGAACTGCTTGTGTCTTATTTTCAGGATGTTTTCAGGATCTTCATGTCAGCCGAAACACCATCAGTAGGTAATGGACCTACTTAAGTTTACATATGTGCAAAATTAAATTTGAATTTACCACTGAACTTTTCGGTGAAGGAAAACATCGTGAGGGAACCTGCACACATCTGCGAAGTAATTCAAAGATGTGTATGAAGTCCCCAATCCGCATTGGGCCCGCGTGGGGACTACAGCCCAAACCCTCTCGTGATGAGAGGAGGCCTGTGTCCAGCAGTGGGACGCAAATAGGCTATAGTAGTAGTAGGTGGACCTCCTGATTTTTTATGTATAGGCAAACGAAGTGATCACTGCGGCTCATGGACACCGAAATCCTATGACCCCCATTAAGAAAGCATAAGATATCGAATGCCTTGCCTACCCTGAGGACTATGATGGAATGCCACTGCGCCAGAAATTTCACCGGCTAGTGCTGGTATCAGTGATAGTACAAGACTATAAATGTTATGCTAACACTGATGTAGGTGATCAATCGAACAGTCCATATAATCAAAATTAACAGACGCTCTTTTTGAAGGTAGGTATTACGTATTCCCTAAAATTACAGGTGGTCATTTAGCTCCTGTCGACTTCTTCTTCCTCTGGATATTTCTCGCAAACAGAGCTTTTCCGATATACGCCGCAAATTAAGGAGATTGTCAGTCTATACATATAATATATATACTATACATATCATATCCATACTATTTAATCCATTTTAATATTATAAATGCGAAAGTAACTCTGTCTGTCTGTCTGTTACCTCTTCACGCCTCAACCGCTGGACCGATTGAGATGAAATTTGGCATAGAGATAGTTGGAGTCCCGGGAAAAGACATAGGCTACTTTTTATCCCGGAAAAGCTCATAGTTCCCGCGGGAGCGTGATAACCGAATTCCACGCGGGCGAAGTCGCGGACAGAACCTAGTAATATTATAAATGCGAAAGTAACTCTGTCTGTCTGTCTGTTACCTCTTCACGCCTCAACCGCTGGACCGATTGAGATGAAATTTGGCATAGAGATAGTTGGAGTCCCGGGAAAGGACATAGTCTACTTTTTATCCCGGAAAAGCTCATAGTTCCCGCGGGAGCGCGATAACCGAATTCCACGCGGGCGCAGTCGCAGGCAGAAGCTAGTATGTCTATAATTACCTTTGTCTCTGATAAGGCACATAATATAATATCGTAAAACCAATGTGCTGGAGTCTCTAAGGGAGGAATAGTATGTCTATAATTACCTTTGTCTCTGATAAGGCACATAATATAATATCGTAAAACCAATGTGCTGGAGTCTCTAAGGGAGGAATAGTATGTCTATAATTACCTTTGTCTCTGATAAGGCACATAATATAATATCGTAAAACCAATGTGCTGGAGTCTCTAAGGGAGGAATAGTATGTCTATAATTACCTTTGTCTCTGATAAGGCACATAATATAATATCGTAAAACCAATGTGCTGGAGTCTCTAAGGGAGGAATAGTATGTCTATAATTACCTTTGTCTCTGATAAGGCACATAATATAATATCGTAAAACCAATGTGCTGGAGTCTCTAAGGGAGGAACTTGACTCCGTTTAAGGAATTTTCTTTTAAAAAAAAACGCTCTGAATAGTAATGAATTTATTTGGCACATAAAATACTGACAAAGTTACAAAAAATAAAAAAGTATTCCTAGAAGCCAGGGAAGTACGAGTAGTTCCAAAGAACTATTAAAACAATTGGAAACCTAATTTCAGTGGCTGTATGTAAGTATCTATATAAATGATCTTGTTTAGCTAACAAGCATGTGGCCAGGTCTAAAACCTACATATTGCGAAGGTTTATAAATACGCAAAACTTAAGGGTTTATTAGCAATGCGTTTACCCGCGATAAAAAGTAGTCAATGGGATCGAACTACCTATCTCCATACCAAATTTCCTAGCCAGGGCAAATGACCGATGGTCGCGGATAAGGTTAAGTAAGTACCTAAGTCTAGTATTATTCAATGGTGATCCTTAAAATAATTAAGCATTAGTTTTGTAGAAAGTAGTAAGGATTCTGTTTTGAAAAGAGAATTTTAATACCCTGAATTGCTGGATAAGTAATTTTATGTTCAGTCATTTTTAACCCCCGACGCAAAAAGAGAGGTTTTTCTACAGTATGTATCTGGCTGCAACCTGCATTCATGTTGTAGGTACTGTAGAGTTATTATAGCTCTCGCTATACTACCTAACTCGTTAGGATTCTAGATTTGTAAACGTTCTGGAATTACTGATTATTTGAATATAAAAAACCGGCCAAGTGCGTGTCGGGCCACGCGCAAAGTATAGGGTTCCGAAGTTGACGATGCCCACACTACCTTTCTAAGACTTTTTAGCATCTAGCCTGTGGTATATGACGTGCCCGTCCGACGCCCCTGCTGCTCGAGAAAAATAAGTTGATCGATTATGACTCGTAAGTTTGTACAGCCTACTGAGCTGTGATAGTTTTCCTTTCAACTACGTTATATATGCCACAACCGTGATTTTTTTCAGCCATCCAAATACCACCATTTATCTGGCAGGGTGGGGGGACACGTGACTCTAACAAAAAATAGCACTTTAAAGCTTAATATTTCACAAACCCATCACTTAATCAAAAAATGGTTTTAACAAACCCACAATATTTTTTTAAGACCTATTCAACGATATGCCGCACCATGGGGTACGCAAGAAAAAAAAATTACATCCCCACTTTACGAGTAGGGGAGGAACCCTATAAAAAATATATTTCAACATTTTATTGTATCACTTTGTCAGCGTAACTAATATGTATATTCATGCCAAATTACAGCTTTCTAGGACTAAGCGTCTCCGAGCAATAGTGCGGACAGACGGACGGACGGACGGACATGGCGAAACTATAAGGGTTCCTTGTGGACTTCGGAACCCTAAAAAGAAAGCCATTCTGGAACGTCTAGTAGTAGTCTGAAGCTCGTTGTAGCAACGTGCGCTTGTAAACGTAGGCCCCATTTTAAGAACTCAGAACTCAGAACTCACTCAGGAGTACCTTGCACTACCATCTGACGATCCCCCAGTTTCTTGTCACATTTATATTAATAAGATCTACATAAAATATAAAGGCAAAGGTGACTGAATGACTGACTTACATATCAAATCAACCCACAGCTCTACTGGCCGGATCGAACTGAAGTCAGGTAGAGATCTTCTACTATCTAAAGTCCCGCGCCTTCACATTTCAAAACGCTTCAATGTATTTAATAACCCTCCTTTGCGGTGCGCAGTCGGGTAAAAAGCACCGCCAACACTCTCAACACATGTATACATGCGAGCTGAGACAGCCGTCATCTATGCGTTGAGAGTGTTGGTGGTGCTTTTTAAATAATAATAAAAAAAAATAAGCGTTTTGAAACGTGGAGGCGCGGGACTTTAGATAGTAGAAGATCTCTACAATGACGTAGATATCCGCTAAGAAAGGATTTTCGGAAATGATTTACTTATAGAAGACGTAAAAAGACGTTTGATAATGTGTATGCTCTAACCGCAGTCGCGGGGAGAAGCTAGTAAAACATAGTAGAGTCTGACAGGTACCTACTTACTTAGGTTGACTGGAAGAGATCGCTGCTTAGCGATAAGTCCGCCTGTTGTTTACCTATTAACTGTGTATCCTTTCTGTATTTCCTGTGTTTTGTATATGGTGTTCAATGAAGAGTATTGTTATTGTTGTTACTTATATGTACTTACTTACACCTACGTCGACGATATTACCTCAAACTTCAACTCTTTGTATATTTTAAATTCATAGTTAATTATAAAAGCTTACTTCACTGTTTATCTAAATAAAAGATAACAAACAATCCTGCGCACATGTAAACAATAAGAGAAATCCAAGGGGTTTATTTTTAAGTATTTTTTCTGCCACGAGTTAGGCGTGTGGCACAATTACTCGCCGCCGTTGCTTTACTTATTTCGGGCGGCATGTGGATTGCCTAGGCGCCAACTCGGGGCCACTGCTGGGATTTATTTATTTATTTTCTTTTCTTTATTTCACAAAATCTACAGCACTTATGATATACTAGCTTTTCCCCGCAACTTCGTATGCGCAGAAATATTAAAAAGTAAAATCCCGATTTTTCCCGCTCCCGTGGGAATTTTGCGAAATCCTTTCTTAGCGGATGCCTACGTCATAACATCTACATGCATGCCAAATTTCAGCCCGATCCGTCCAGTGGTTTGGGCTGTCCGTTGATAGATCACTATATCAGTCAGTCAGTCAGTCAGTCAGTCAGTCACCTTTGAGTTATATATATATAGATACATGTTTATCTTATAGTTGGACCCTACAAGCCCCCCCCTGCAAGTAGCACAGGACCGGTCTGAGTGGCGAGCCTTGGGGGAGGCCTATGTCCAGCAGTGGACGTCTTTCGGCTGAAATGATGGACCCTACTGCCAATAACAGATTTTCATTATTTAGGCTTACCATTAATATGAGTTAAGTTTATTGAGTGAACGAACAGTAAAAACTACCGCAACCAAAACGAGTCGAGAATTGACAGAATTAAAATATAACATAACCAAATAAGAAAGTAGTTACAAGCAAAATAAACCGGAAAATAGGTACTTTAACGGTTGCGCGGTTGCGGTTGCGGTGGATTATTCAGAAATTCAAGATTTATAAAATGGGAGAAATAAATCTTTATTTACATTAGTGGATCTAAGAGATGAGACCACGCTAATCCTATTCTTTGTCACGATCATGAATTGAACTACTCACGTTAAATAAAACTAGTAATCCAGCGTTTTGTTTAAATGTCAACTATCATTGTAATATTATTAAAAAAAACTCATTTCACTCGTCACTTTCGGGTGTGAAACATTCCGGATTTAAGTAACAGTTTAAGAACTTCAATGGAACTTTTACTAATTAAAATGGCAAGAAACAATTAAACTCTATAGGTACCTAAACGGCTTTATTATTCAAAACTTTGTAATTGTAGCAAAAAGTAAAATGCATAGCGAAGCGGGCCGCGGTTGGTTCGCCGCGATGCGCACGAGTGTTAATTCGGTGTACCACCGCGACGATCGCAGCTTCTCAAACTTGCACTTTCACTGTTGCTGATAACAATAATAGAAATAAGACCTTCAAATACTTGCTCAATGTTTTTCTAGGCGGTTAATGGCCATTTAATACTATGCTCAAAGGTTAATTAGAAGAAAATCCTTAAAGGGATTCCTTGTGTATTTTGTGTCTGTATTTATATTCTACTAGCTTTTCCCCGCAACTTCGTATGCGCAGAAATATTAAAAAGTAAAATCCCGATTTTTCCCGTTCCCGTGGGAATTTTGCAAAATCCTTTCTTAGAGGATGCCTACGTCATAACATCTACCTTCATGCCAAATTTTAGCCCGATCCGTCCAGTGGTTTGGGCTGTGCGTTGATAGACCACTATGTCAGTCACCTTTGAGTTTTATATATTTAGATTGTAAATACAATAAAGTGTTATTTTCTTGCTTAATGACCCAGTGAGCTACTATACATAATTATACACCTTTAGCATCACTATTTTCCTTAAAAATGTCAAATATAGGTAATAGTGAATTTAAAAAAAACCGTTTTAATAATACGGCTATTTCAGAGGCACAGGATCAGTAGGTGGCATGTGGCCATACCTTTAAGGAGGTTTATATTCTTCAGTGGGTAGTTTTCGACTACAACCTAGACCTAGGTAAGATGTTGATAATATACTCGTAGAGATCTTCTACTATCTAAAGTCCCCCGCCTTCACATTTCAAAACGCTTCAATGTATTTAAAAAACACCACCAACACTCTCAACACATGTGTGCGTGCTGAGACAGCCATCAGCTATGCGTTGAGAGTGTTGGTGGTGCTCTTTTATAAAAAATGAAAAAATTGAAGCGTTTTGCAATGTGAAGGCGCGGGACTTTAGATAGTAGAAGATCTCTACCACTTGTGATCTCGTTCCTGTACATAGTGTACAATAGTTTCTTAAAAATGTTTTGTTTTATATTTACGTTATTTTTAAGAAAAACTTACAAATGTTCATTCTAGTATCTTCTTATTGTATTTGTTTTTCCTACTTTGTTTGGTTCCTTTCTTATATCTATTCTGTTAATTCTCGCTCCTGGCTACATTTATCCACGGTTTTATTACTTTCCATTAAATATATATTTAACTATAATTACATTTACAACTTTCACCTTTTCCCTTCTCCCCCTTTTATGATTTTACCTTCCTACTTCTGTTCCCAGCGTAAGCACACATGCTTTTTAGGGCTTCGGCTGAAAACCAGCGCTGTGGCTCCTGCTGCAGCACATGCTGAGCCGAGTCCTTTTTTGACTGGCACTACAGCGTAGCGCAGCGTATTTGCACGTCTTTTTAATACATTTATTTATATCATTATCTTATTTTCTTTTTCTTTATTATTTGTATTGTGTCTTCTGTATTTTAAAACTCTGTTACGTTGTAGTGTGTATTTTTATGTCAAAATAAATGTTCTGAGTTCTGAAAAAGTTTGAGAGCCCGTGCCCCTAGGATAAGTGTAAGCAACTGAAGCACCATCTCGTGGCCTAGATAACGGGTTCGTAAATCATATAGCTGTCATTACTATGCCCGACATTAGTAGGGCTTCAGGGAAATGAACTAGGAACTGTGGCTATGGATTAATATGTTATAGCTTAGTACTGTTCCAAATAATGATTGTGAATTATGATGATATTTTGACACGAGACACTTATACTAATCCATATTAATATTATAAATGCGAAAGTAAGTCTGTCTGTCTGTCTGTCTGTTACCTCTTCACGCTTCAACCGCTGGACCGATTTGGATGAAATTTGGTATGGAGATGGTTGGGGTCCATAGGCTACTTTTTGTCCCGGAAAAATGCATAGTTCCCGCGGGAACGCGATAACCGAATTCCACGCGGGCGAAGTCGCGGGCAAAAGCTAGTAATATATGCGAAAGTAATCTCTGTCTGTGTCTTTCTGTCTATTTGTCTGTTACCTCTTCACGCTTCAACCGCTGGACCGATTTGGATGAAATTTGGTATGGAGATAGATGGAGTCCCGGGAAAGGACATAGGCTACTTTCCATTCCGAAAATCGCAAGTTCCCGCGGGAACGCGGTAACCGAGCTGGTTATTAATAAAATCATGCATTTTGAAGTATTATTTTAGTATTAAGTAAATAAGACCGTTGAAGTGGCAGTGGGCCCGTCAATTTTCGCAAATAGTTCGGTCGGGAAGTCAGAGGTGCGGGCTGGATTCGAACCCCCTACTCTCTGCATAAGAGGACAAACAGTGAACGGCTAGAGGCAATAGGGATGACGACGTTTTTTTTTCCTTAGTATATCAGGAAGATTATTGAAAAGTATTGGACACGTATTTTTTCTTTTTTCACGTAATCAAACTTATACGGAGATACCTATATTGAGTTGAAATGTCGCGTGACGTCACGGTTAGGTACGATTTATACCTAACGGTGACGTAGTTAGCCCCCACTCTCCAACTTTAATGCGTTTTAACTTAGTCATTCTTTGTTAATTTGATAAAACAAACAATACGTGTCTAATATTTTTTTTATTACTTGACTGACGGACTAATTCTAATTTACATTTCTTCACCCTGTCGTCATTCCTATTGATGATGATGAAATATAGTGCCGAATTTCTCATTGAAAAACTCCTCTAATTTTCTCTCCTGGTAAGCGGCCCAGAATAACGAAATGACACACTGGCCATGATTTCGGGCTACTTTGTACGGAAAATGCAATCCGACAGCAATGAATACGGGTAATTTTGTAGGTATAAGGTGACCCGTATGAATTACTGTTGAGGGTAGTTGACTGAAAAGGAAAAGCCGTGAAGAGCCGTGGTGGCCTAGTGGTTCGACCTACCGCCTCTCATGCAGAGGGTCGGGGGTTCGATTCCGGCTCGCACCTCTAAGTTTACTTATGTGCGAAATTCAATTTGAATTAACTGTGCTTTTCGGTGAAGGAAAACATCGTGGGGAAACCTGCACGCGTCTGCGAAGTAATTCAAAGATGTGTGTGAATTATACATGTAATGTAAATTTTGAAAAAAGGCCTTCTGCTTGAGTTTTTTGCGGCGCTTCTTCTCAAGCAATGGGTCTAGGAAGCGCTGGTAAAATCTTTTTCTGACTTGTAAAAGTGCCCCTATGTGGCCAATTTGCTGCATAAATGATTGAATTTGAAGTTCCCAATCCGCGCTGGGCCCGCGTGGGGACTATACCGCAAACCCTCTCGTGATGAGAGGAGGCCTGTGCCCAGCAGTGGGACGCAAATAGGCTGTAGTAGTAGACCCGATTTTCTATTCATAAAAAGTAATCCTACAACAGAAGCAAAATTCGAAAATCTCAAAGAGCAAGATAATGGTAAGTATTAATAATTACAGTGCCAGTGTAATGTCATAAAAAAGTAAAAGGGTGGGGGAAAGTGCACGCGCATGCGTCGTTCGTTTTATTCATGCACTTGTTCGACACGTGTGACGCTGAGAAAGGGCTGTGGTGCAGTGCAAGATAGCACTAGATGAGCTATAGTCATTTTTTTAAAATACAAATGGGCTTGCGTTTGAATTAGAAGAAGAAGAAACATTTCTTTGGTCCAAACACACACGACATAATTAGCAAATAAAAGAAGCTATAAACGATAATGCGTGCGGTTTGTCACGAAATGGTCCTGTGTTGTCCAAAAGCATGTGTTGGCATTGAAGCCAGCGCTGGTCTTCTGCAAGAAGAAGAGAATCAATTGGGTCAGTCAACTACTACTAAAGCCTATTTGCGTCCCACTGCTGGGCACAGGCCTCCTCTCACCACGAGAGGGTTTGGGCTATAGTCCCCACGCGGGCCCAATGCGGATTGGGAACTTCACACTCATCTTTGAATTACTTCGCAGATGCGTGCAGATGACGGCTTCATTCGAATTTTGTTCCAAATCGTGTTTTTATAGGCCGTGTCCGGCGTGTGCTAGGTAGGTACATTTTACACTTGGTATAGTGAAGCTTTGAGTGCACCACAAGACTAACGCTAAGATAAATTTAACGGTAGGTTTAAAAAATAACCAATGTTATTGTAAGCATGAGGCACGTTTATTAGATTCGACGGCGTTTGATCGGTGCATTATAAGTGCAGCATGTTTACGTCAAGTTTTACAAGCGGTTTTTATTGTACAGAGAAGAGACTCATTAAGAAGCACTATTTAATGTTTAATTTTAGTATAAGTAATTAATTGTTTCATAGGTCATGTTTGCCGGATGCCGAGTGAGTTGTGGGCCAAGTTAACCACAGAGTGGAAGCCCGGCAACTCCAGGCGAAAACGCGGCAGACCTCGACGGCGATGGCGGGATGAACTAGACTCCTATTTAAAGGACTGGTCAGATGACGCTCAAGATCGAGAACGGTGGAAAAAGTGGGGGGAGGCTTTTGCCCAGCAGTGGGACACAGCAGGCTCTTAATAATAACAATAAAATATTATTAATAATAATAATTGTTTCAATGACATGTATCGTTTACGAACATGTAGTATATTATTACTCAAGCAATCCGTCTTTCCTATCTTTTGCAACTCTTAGATTTTCATGTAAAATGGAGTCATTAGGAAGGTTTCCGACACTTCCAACCAACCTCAACAGCCTGTTTACGTCCCTCTGCTGTATGCTGGGAGCTGGATCTTACACACACGCCCAAAGCGGACTGGGGACTTCAAACTTAATATTTATTTCGCAGATCCTTTCCGTAAGACATCAGGCAAAGATTTGGAGCTTAAAGGAAAAACTGTCTAGAAGTTACCTCTAATGTCATCAAGTGACTATACGTTGGAAAATGCACACATATACTATATGGAAAATGGAAAAAATATACTTACCTAACAGCTCAGTGTAATAAAAATAATAATTTCACACGTCTCAACAGGTGTGAGCTGGATTGGAATCCCTTACTCACTTCATGAAAAAAGCGGTAGATAGGTCAAACCACCAAGTTACCACGGCCTCAAGGAAAATTCCGCTTCCTTGAAAATGTTATAGACAATACGTAAGAAGAAGTCACACGTGTGGGTAAAGTTCAGCTCATTAATATGCTTGCACTTTTTGACTTTATTACAGCGGAGTAACGTGCAAAAGTGTGTGGATATTGGCGAACTCGTCTGCTCGTAGGTATCATTGATCAACGAAGCAATCGTTCAACCGCGATAGCGACAATGTGACAATCTCGGGTCGGATCTATCGCAAACAGTTGTCCTCTGTGACCTGTGGGTTCGGGGTGAACTAGAATAATCTAGCCTCTAGTACTCTTATCTCCTTATTTTGTATCTGACAGAGTCTACAAAATCATGCAGCTTGCTATTCGGGAAGTATACAGTTAAACACTCTACTACAGCCTATTTGCGTCCTACTGCTGGGCACAGGCCTCCCCTCATCATGAGAGGGCTTGGGATATAGTCCCCACGCGGGCCTAGTGCGGATTTGGGGACTTCACACACATCTTTGAATTACTTCGCAGATGCGTGCAGGTTTCCTCACGATGTTTTCCTTCACCGAAAAGCTAAATTGAAATTGAATTTCGCTCGTAAGTAAACTTAGAGTTGCGAGCCGGAATCGAAACCCCGACCCTCGGCATGAGAGGCGGTAGGTCGAACCACTAGGCCACCACGGCTTTTTGATTAAACATTAACAATAAGAAATAATCAAAGAAAGAAAGTCGAGCAAATAAAATACTTGTGACTTTTTTTACCTGACCTTATTGTGTTGCTACGTATTTATGTTTATCTAGGCAACCCAATTACAATTTATTACTAAATATTATTTATTTAATGGGTTCACCAACAATTGTTTACACTGACAATTACAATACTTACAATCTGATAAGCTTACATTCTAAGTACAACAATCACTTACAGGCAAACACTGCTAACAATACTTAAAGTAGGTAAGAAACCCAAATACAATAATGCTGATTGATTAGGATCAATCAGTATTATTATATATTACTTTTTATATATCATTTAAACTTGGGTTGCCTAAATAACAGATGATGGTTTTAATTAATTCCTAGTGTATGTATTGTAAGTATACAATACTAACAATACATACACTTGGCACACCACACATTCAAGGAACACAGACAGACATAACGTAATTACACAAAAAGTATGGCATTAGGTACAGCAGGCGGTCTTATCGCTAAATAGCGATCTCTACTACCGGACAACATTTGGATAGTGAACTAGGTTGGTAGGCGGTGTTCTCTACTAAGATTTGCAGGAGAAACAAACACACATTGCCGTATACCTAAGCTATCTACTATTATGTTAAAACTCAATGATTTCCTATCAAAATCGATTTAGGGGTTGAACCTATATCGAATTTAGGTCAATTTTGTTCATCAAAAAATATACAGCTAAATAGGGAGGTAGGTAGGTAGGTTAGGTTAGGTTAGGTTAGGTTAGGATAGTAGACTTCCTTTAGCATTTCAGAGGACTTTTAAAGAATATTTTAGGTGGCAAGGAACAGTGCTTCCGGATAGTGTATATGTATAATTACTTAGGTATGCTCTGGATATTCGAAGTCTTAATAGGGATCTCCCTTTGCCCTATAGGATCGCTCACGCGTCAAGTTGAACTTTAAATCTAGCCGCTTAAAATTCACACGACGCGTGAGCGATCCTATAGGGAGATCCCTGTTTTAAGACTTCAAATATAGCCCATGGAAGCACTATTTAGCCATAAGAATTTACCACTCTAAATACATATCTATTCTATACTGGTACTATCTCGCAATAGTCGGCAAGTCATAGGTATGTACTAGTAAATTTCAAATGGCTGAAACTTAACCTTTAACACATTTTTAATTGCCTGAACATCTCTTTAACATAACTTGCGTTGTTGACAAAAAATCGTCCACAAATATGTTCACAAAAAGTCGTTGACGCTTGTCTATGTCAGGCCCTTCCCTCTATAAAAAGGCGTAAAAAGCATTTTTTTGTAAACAATAATTAAGAAAGGCTAGAGTCTACCCTTTTTTTGGCTTTGAAAATAGATTTGCTGCAATTGATGTAGGTGTACTTATGATAGCTTCTGCCCGGCGCGACTTCGTACACGTGGAATATAAAATGGCCGATAACTTTTCTTTCCGACATCCGATTTTAATCAAACATAGCTTATATGTTGCTCCAAATGATGCTCTATCTACCCTAGAAAACTGCATTCAAATCGGTTCAGTAGTTTTGGAGATTAACTCAAACAAACAGACACACAGAAAATATTTCTAAAAATCGCTGTTTTGTGGTCTACCATGCGTCATTAGACCCCTGTTCCTTTTTTTGAACTTTTCTTTCTATGTACAGACACGCCGGTTTCTGGTATTTTATTATAGTAATTATTATAGTATAGGTCATCTGATGGTAAGTAAGTGTTCTGAGGCACATGGACACAGAATATTTAATGATGTAGGTTACATAGCTAGATTGAGATACGTCACAGGGTGGACTCGGCCTATAAAAGCACGATTCCGAACAACAATTCGAATGAAGTGTCAATGTTTGCGTGCGAGGACGTCTGTACACTTGCAAATGTGTGTGTACCACTACGCGGGCCAATGATTCACTCTCCATCTCCGGATGAAACAAATGACGGCAAGGGCGAGTTGGGCGCGAGTTGCGCGCCGGCTAGATTCAGGCGGGTGACTCCGTGGCCATTCTGTATGTAATTGTGATTACGTCTATGCAGGTATTTTCACGGTTTCTTTTACCCCCTAACCGGAATACTGCAGTGCAACCCAGTGCTTTTTAACGACTTTATTTATTTATTTAAACTTTATTGCACAATAGGCGGACTTAATGCCTAAAGGCATGTTAGCGGGTTGGTAGCCATCCGGACGGACCCTGACTCAGGCTCCGCTCACTAGACTAAATGTAAGTTAGACTTGCACAGTATATTCTCTTCAAAAAACATCACCGAAGTATAAATTTTTAGCGGATGTTTTTTTGGTAAGTATGTTTTATAGGTAGGTATTAGGTAACTTTTACGGTAACTTTTACGGTAACTTTTTTTTAGGCTTATCTATTCATTCAGATGGATGTGAAAATCGTAAAAGCTATAAGTATCTTAGGTACTTGAAGAAAAAACAAGACACGTCTAACCCTACTTAAATATTTCACAATCCATCGCTTCTGTTTTGCAAAAAACGAACAGAAAAAGACAAATGAATCAATAAAATCTCCAAATGGATTGTGTAGTGTACGGTACGGCGCCAAAAGATTGTAAAGAACTGAAATCACCCCTTTTACAACCAAAAATGGGAACGCAGACGAATTGGATCTTTATTACGAATGGCTGTAGTCTTCGTTGGGATAACTTGGGTGTTTTGTTTAAATTGTCACGTGAAAAACACATGTGTAGATAGTTTTTTTGAGATATCCAGAGAGCTCCTGTTATTCCTGAAACAGGTTCGAAAGAGTGTAGACGTGGCGATTGTGGCGGGAGCAGAAAGTTAGGTTATGTGTCAAGTTGACAGTTCGCGCCATTTTTGCGACAGTGATTGATTGGTGTGACTTTAGGTAAGTTTTTTTGCATGTAACGGAACAGTTTTTTCGTATTTTAGTTATTTATGAAAAGTCGAGTCAACAGTGAAGATATTTTGAAAGTAGGTTAACATAAATTTATCACCAAATGAGATGTAGTTGACAGCATTGCCAATAGAGTGATACAATTATTATTATCGTTCGGGACTGGTTATTATTTATTTAAACTTCATTACACATACAAAATGTATACAATTGGCGGACTGAATGCCCCTATTATTATCCCCATTTTCTTTAAAAATATCTCTTATTATCGCGCTTTTTTCAAGATGCATTTGGGA
Organism: Aethes cnicana; assembly: GCA_963971205.1. Taxonomy (NCBI): domain Eukaryota; kingdom Metazoa; phylum Arthropoda; class Insecta; order Lepidoptera; family Tortricidae; genus Aethes; species Aethes cnicana. The sequence continues at coordinate 1,925,717 of OZ020297.1, forward strand.
TTTTGTTACATATTACTTAGTACCTTTTATTTTTCATTTCAAACATTACCTATTTAGTAGCTTAGTAGGTATGGCACCACACAACTTAGAAGGCACGGACCGAAGCGCTTAAGCCGTTGACGGAGAGTCTATAATTGCTTAATCCGTACGCCTTCCAAGTTGTGTCATGCTATAACAAAGTTCTAATTTTAAGTCCTACCTATGTTTTTACATTTGAGATGTTACCTACGTATATCAGCACGTAAATGTAAGATCGAATAGCGTTTTCTTTTTTACCTACCAGCTACCTCTAACTAAAGCCACAATTAACGTAGATACGTCATTTATTTTAGCTTATCTTAAGTATTAAGTTTAAAGTATTAAACGCGCTAATTTTGTATATTTATTTCTACAAACGATCTCAGAAACGGCTCTAAAGATTTGGACAAAATTTGCAATTTGTGAGAAAAATATCTAACAAATTTTTAGGAATTTTCATTCGAGCAAAGCTCATTCGCCCAAGTATTAAGTACTAATTTAATTAAAAGAGAATAAGTAAATAAATACAAAGTGCATCTCTTTTCCGCATTATGAAATATGACTGTTTAGAAAGTTATTTCACAGTTTCATTTTAACGTGAAATCTGTATCGACCTTAAAAAATTCTCTCTACAAATTATTTACGTAGCCACAATTCATCATTTTATCAACACATCTTAAAATACTGAAAACATAATTTGCATAACTTTAGGTATCATTAGTTAACGGTGAAACGACTTCCTTTCAATGAAAATGGGTTGCAACACTTAACACGTGTTGCCCGTCTGTAATATCGCAAAAAAAAAAACGATTAATTTTATAATTCGCAGATGGCCAGAGCGAGTGGAGAAAGTTTATTTTTATAATAATAGCGAAGACACATGCGCTGGAACAAACACCACATGTCAAATACCTAAAGATTACTGAACCTTTATAGGTAAATGAACTCAATATGGCTGAATTCATCGCACCTTACGACGATGACGGGTTATTTAAGGAAACAGAAGGCGTCACAGATCTACACGCTTACTACATGTCCCAATTCAATCTGGAAATAGAAAACAACAGTAAAAGGAAAACTGACAGCTTTAAATATGGAATCGAAGAGAGTTTCGATTTTGAAGTCCTAGATTGGAATAATGGAACAACGGCTAGCACAGATTTTGAAATTATTGACGAGGTGATAGACAAAAACATTAAAGAACAGAACATAAAAGAGGTGCTGTTAGATCTGGATAGCATAGAGTTTGATGATAGTTTTAAAAGCGAATCGCTTAATGACAAAAGGGTTGATAACTTTTACGATAGTAACAATGATTATATAGATGACGAATCGTTAATCGACGAACTATGTAGGGAAGATGGAGAAAATTCTACCTCAGAATTTAAAGAAGAATATCTATCTACTACTGCCGAAACCAATCTGCTGCCTTCTATTGAGACAGCGTTTTCTAAACGTTACTGCAATTATAATGTAGAAGAAACGCAGCAAAGTAATTACTATAATCAAATAGTTAATACTCAAGTACCTAATAATACTAATGTGATTAATAGTTTAGAACAATACAGCTATCCGAATAACATACTGTATAACCTGGATAATGAGAAAAGCTATATTCTCCCAGACACACCGACAAGCTGTAACGAATTCAACTTTGAGAGACATGAAAGGAAAATTTCTATATCAGAATCTATTGAGAGTGATGTACAAAGTTCTACGTATCATGATGAGAATTCAGAATTATTGGATGAGGATGAGCTATTTGTTAATTTGGATGATTATGGATTGATTCTAGAAAGGGAGAATGAGGAATTCACCGTTGAAAATAGCAATTTAAATGAACGGAAAAACGGAAAGGAGAAATCACATGGTAATTTGAATCATATTTTTGACTTTGTAGTATTTAAAATCAAAAGGTTTCAATAGCGCTAAGCTAATGATATTTTTCAGGAGAAAGAACGTGTCTATGGGAACATTGCCACGAGAGGTATCCGAATCAAAACACATTGGTGGAACACATCGAAAGAGCCCACGTGAATACTTACAAAGGTAATTTCGCTTTTGATTGTAATTACAACGATAGTTATGTTTTTATTAGATACCAGCCAATGCCCGCGAACTTCGTCCCATGTAGACTTAGAATTTGCGTACCCGATGATACTATAGATATTTAGGTACAGACAATTATAGTTATAGAAGTACTGAAAAATTGGTTTGACCCGTGGATAACCCTTTTCCGTTAAAATATGGGGATCAAAAGTATCCTATGTTATTACCCCTATCTCCATACCAAATTTCATCCAAATCGGTCCACTCGTTGCGACGTGAAGAAAAGACAAACAAACACACTTATAATAATTTAATTTCACATTTAATATTAGTATGGATTTTTTTCATGTCTGACTGTTGACATCTCTAGCCATACCCATTTATATTTATTGGATAATAGATTCTGCCCGCGACTTCGCCCGCGTGGAATTCAGTTATCGCGTTCCTGCGGGAACTATGCATTTTTCTGACATAAAAAGTAGCCTATGTCCTTTCTCGGAACTCCAACTATCTCCATACCAAATTTCATCCAAATTGGTCAAGCGGTTGAAGCGTGAAGAGGTAACGTTTAAATGGTAATGTTTAAATCATAAAAGAATTTTAAAACGATCTTGTAGTCTTTAAGGGAAATTTTCGATCTATCACCTCTGCTTCTACCTGTCCATGAACATTGGCATAAAAAATCTCTCGTAAACATAACATCTTGTAATTTGTAAGCACAGGTTTTTCCCTGGCCCATTGAAGCTGAGCATAAGAACAACCAATGTTTTTGTAGTTTTTGTTTTTCTGCTTTATCTGCCAGTAATCGGTCCAGTGATATCAGATCTTTTTGATTTTCAATTGGTTTTATTGTAAAACTTTCGATGTCTACAGGGTTTGCATCTTTCAACAAAGTAACGTTGTCCCGTCTTTTATTTCGGTCAGTAAAGATAATTCCTGTTACTGCACAGATTGCGTGGCCAATTTATTAACGATTTTCTGCTGGTTTTCGAGAGTGATCGCTTGAATTTGGAGCACATTGTCAATTTTTTCAGATATTATTTTCCGGTTTGCTGAAATTTGGTCAAAGTTCAAAGTTTCTGTGCTAATTTCATCATTAGTGGTCCTTTCAGAAGCTGTAACGTTACTCTAAGCCTTAGAAGAGTTTCCTTGATTTTCTTGATCGCGTAGGTATCTAACATTTTTAGATTTTATTATTGTATTAAGTAGGTATACACATGATAAATTACTATCCTAGTTACCCTAGCCCTCTCGTGATGAGAGGAGGCTTGTGCCCAGCAGTGGGACGCAAATAGGCTGTAGTAGTAGTAGTTACCCTAGTTATTGAACCACTTCTGTAGCGTTGTGTAAGTCCTAAAACCTAATTAGCTGTTAATCCAAACTTACATTCATGTTTATTTTACCACCGTAATTAATACACCGTATTGGTCTCCAGGCGACGAGTTCAGCTGCTTGTGGCGGGACTGCGCGCGCGCACGCCGGCCGTTCAACGCACGCTACAAACTGCTCATCCATATGCGAGTCCACTCCGGACACAAGCCTAACCGGTGCCACGTAAGTTCACGAAGATCTAACCTGTCTACTTTTGGTTGATTCAGATTCATAAAAAATATTAAAAATACCAATAACCTCCAAACACCGATTTTTATTACGAAGTCGGTACCAAGAAAACCGACGCAAAGAAATTACGTTATTAAGAATAACTGTGAATTTGCTAAACTTTTTTTTTTACAAATTTGCTTTTAATCAACTTGTTAATGTCATTAAAATGTCAATTTAGTAATAATACACGTATTTTTAGCGTATTGTTTAGTTTTGTGGTCACATATGGGTAAATCATTAACATACGAGAAGAAAAGCAAAGGACCCAGAATACTTCCTTGCGGGACTATATAGATATATCATCGGTCATCGCTTTGCGTCCCATCACTTCACACAGACTTATCATAACTAGTCAGTTGGTGTTCGAGGGACGTTATTCTTTTTTTTCGACTGCGGTGGTCAAACATTCTTTATAGTAGTGATTCAGTCTTCTAAATTGATGCGAAAATTATATAGTAGAACTTTTCGCCATACACAGAGATTCTCGTTATCTTTACTTATCCGTCTCTGTACACCCCAGCACCCAGGTTGCGGCAAGGCCTTCTCCCGTCTCGAAAACCTCAAGATCCACGTGCGCTCGCACACGGGGGAGCGCCCGTACGCCTGCCCCGCGCCGCATTGTCGGAAGGCTTTCTCCAACTCCTCGGATAGAGCCAAGCATCAGCGGACACATTTTAATGCTGTAAGTTCAACCACACGAGTAGACGTTTAAGTGAAAGCAAGGAATATGCAAATCGAAAGCTCATAATTGTGAGACCTGTAATTATTTCATATTAGAGCTTAGAGCTTTTTCAATATTCGTTGAGGTTGAGGCTGGGCTGACTTTGAAAAAGCTGCAGGTGGAGAGGTAGGTACACGTACAAGTTCGTTACAACGAGATATATCGTTCACAAATTTCACAATCTTATTCTTCTACTTATGTGGATTCTTGTTAACATTCTAATTCATAGAGTTCATGCCTTCTCCTACATCGCGTGCATCGGTTAAAAAAAAATCGAAAGCTCATAATTGTGAGACCTGTAATTATTTCATTTTTGTACACGAACTTGTACGTGTACCTCTCCACCTGCAGCTTTTTCAAAGTCAGCCCCAACCTCAACGAATATTGAAAAAGCTCTAAGTATAACCCCGCCACGAAGAATAGCAAACTTTGCTACAAATGGAAACCATACCACCGCAGCTAACACAACAAGCTATTTCAAACTTGGCTGGCTCAACGACCTAAAATTCTTGACCTCCGAAACGACCTTATCTTGCGCCACCTTCTGCTAGTTACTGACCTCCAGGTCATGCAACCCTGGCTTTTTGATCCTCTCTAATTCTCTCAAAGTGGCCTGGCCCACGAAGTTGGTGAGCTTTTAGTCTCGCCCGATAGCGTAAGCCTCATGGCATAGTCTCAGTCCATAGCCGCCACTCAGGGAGGACTCATAAAATACAACAGTTGCCTTTTCTATTCCAGAGACCCTACGCCTGTGGGGCAGCAGGTTGCGGGAAGCGCTACACGGACCCTTCGTCCCTCCGCAAGCACGTCAAGTCTCATCCTCACGTCACCAGCGTGCCCCGCACCTGCCTCCCCCCGCGGCCCCCTCGGCGTCAAGACCACGAGCAGCTCGTGCCGAGTTCGCCAGCCAAACTGGCGACGTTGCGGTGCATCAGGGATAAGCTGACGGTGCCACGGCTACAGCGGTTGTGAGATTTACGATCAGTTCTTTGCTAAAATCGTATAGTTATTACTTAATCCACACAAATATTCACTTGTAATCAATTTGATTTACCTCACTACTCTCACTAGCCTCATGCTTCATGGATGTGTAGAAACCCGTGACTTCGTCCACGTAGAATTCGCTTATAGCGTTACCGCGAAAACTATGCGTTTTCCGGGATAAAAAGTAGCCTACGTCCTGCCTTGGGACTTGCTATTGTTCGAGAACTATCTCCGTACCATTACATCCAAACCGGTTCAACGGTTCGAGCGTGAAGAGGTAATATAGAGTTTTACTTTACACGTAAGTCAGACAAAACTGTGGGACCTAGATTGATGTTGTGATTGTGAATGTTTACGAACTGATAAATTATTTTCATCAAGGCAACGATATTGTTACTATGTTATGGTAGCTCAATGTTCTAAGATAAACAATAGGTTGTTATTGTTAAACTTTAGAATCTAAGTTGCAGGATTCCTAAAGACTAACTTACACTTGGTCCGAAAAGCAATGCTCACTTTTGAAGACTGTAGTATGTAAGATTAAGGTAAATTCCATGTTTAGTAGTTAGTACTATTATTCCTTTGTTTTGAACAAAAGAGATCTCTAAGCATTTTTTTAGTTAGTAAAATAAAATAGTGTAGGGACCAATAATTAGTGAAGTAGTTTTTGTTGTCACTTTATATTTTATAGAGATTCAATTGACGTCGAGTAATTTTAAGAGAGTTAAGAGGAAATCACTACTGAGATATTTCCATACTAAAATTGTAAATAATTTTGGTAGTAAAAATATTTAGTAATTTTAAAGTAAAATGCGTTGCGGTGGAACTAGCGAGATGACGTTATAGATAATTGTGAAATAATAACGAGTTACGAATACTACCTAGTACGTAAGTATATCCTTTACATAAATAATTGTATTAATTGTTGCATTATGTTAAATTGTTAATGTAAATGGATGTCTTCCAAAAACACCTAGATTTGCTCAATTGAACGTAAACAATGTATTATAAGTAAGTTAGAAAATAAATGCTTGTACAAATATAAAGAGAATAAGAAATGCTTTCCAAGGAATCTCGCGAATATTCTATATTAGATATGTACTTACTAATATTTACTTATAGGTACTTTTCCATTTTAAGATCTCCCAGGTTTTTTCTTGTATATTTTTAAATTTATATTAACGGCAGCTGCTGCCTTGCTCATTTAAAAAAACATAATTGTTTAAAAATATATTTTAGTTGCAAAGGAATCGAGTTTTACTATGTAAGTACCATGGGAATTATTTATTTCGGAGAGCCAAAGAGATGACAAAGAAAATCTGTAATGCACTTTTTAACAAACCTCGTTTTTCGAATTGAAAATACCTACCTATACCCACTGTTTTTAGGTCGTGTGCAAAAATCGCGGACCGCGAAATGTTTTGCGATTCGTTTGTCTGAGACCCTTGACTTTATAAAAAGCCATGTTGCCGCGCGCGCGCTTGGTTCTTTATAATTTACTCCCCAACCACCTACATCCACCTGCAAGTGGGGCTTAGTCAATTAATTGATTGTTTGTTCCAAAGTCGCTCATGAACGTTGGAAACGCGTCAACACCTGACGTCACAAACACACGTTACACGCAACCTTGCTGCGGGGTCGATCGTAGACCCGCCGAGATAAACCGGAGCGGATGTCAGGGTGGACCTTTGGTACGGTAGTGCAACTGCAACTGTTGCAATGTTGCTGTTTATCTAGGCTAGGCATGCGTATGAGCAGATACAAGGTGAGACTGTCAATCTCCCTGAATTACGGCGTACATCGGAAATAGCCAGGGCGTTTCAAATTTCCATACTTCGCCTGTACAGCGCCATCTAGATGTTGCTTGCATGGAGTCCAAATTTATATGCAGGCTACCCTAGGCAGCGACATCGATTATCGCATTTAACACTTATTTCGCGTGTACGCTGATTTGTTTGTAGGTTGTCCTTCTAAGTTTACCTTATTTTTCTATGGTATGAGGATTATTAGATAGGTACCTATAGTCGGAATAGGATGACGACCACTTTTTTTCCTTAGTCTATCAGAAAGATTATTGAAAAGTATTGGACACGTATTTTTTCTTTTTTCACGTAATCAAACTTATACGGAGATAGGTATATTGAGTTGAAATGTCGCGTTAGGTACGATTTATACCTAACGGTGACGTAGTTAGCCCCCACTCTCCAACTTTAATGCGTTTTAACTTAGTCATTCTTTGTTAATTTGATAAAACAAAAAAAATCCTGTCTAATATTTTTTTATTACCTGACTGACGGACTAATTAGAATTTCGATTTCTTCACCCTGTCGTCATCCCTATGGTGTGTCTTAACTCACATTTTCCATCACAACTCATATTTAACATTCTTATGGAGGACGCACGTCAAAAGGATATTGGCAAATAATAGCAATTTTTTTAATGTAAAATTATTGACAAACAGGCAGAAGGCCCACCTGGTGGTAAGTGGTCACCGCCGCGTATAGACATTTGTAACACCAGAGGCGTCACCAATGCGTTGCCGGTCTCGAAAGGGGGGGGAAGATAGAGCGTATGGGATAAGGGAGGATAGAGGACATGGGATTAGGGAAGATTGGATAGAAGGGAACTATTACTTAGAATAGAATAGAATGGAATACATTTATTGACAATCGGGCACATGAGAAAAAAGTACAGATAGAAAATAATCATCGAGGCTTCTGGTGACCAAAGGGCTGGCCACTACTTCGCTCAGCGAATAAGCATTGCCATCCAGCGCGGCAATGTTGCCAGCCTTTTGGGAACCTTGCCGAGCGACACTGATCTGTGCCAAGTTTTTTATTTATAAGTTATTTTTAGTTATAGTTTTTAGTTTTATTTTTATTGTAAGTATTTTAGTTTGTGTTTAAAAATAAAAGAATTACCCCCGAAAATAAAACTGCGCTGCGCTGGGGAGCGTCGGCGCTGATTTTCAGTGACCCCTAAGTGACCACACGAACGACAAAGAAACTTCACGCCGATATCCTGTGAGAGTGTGGTACTTCCCACGGCATTACCACGTACTTCCGGCATTACCACGGCATTGCCGCCGTGTCCACCCCCTAAATCCGCCCTTGGAGACGGTAAGTAGGACCAACCCGCACGGACCTAACACCAGGTCTTACCACATCAGACATGACATCCTACATTTCAAAAACGGCGTAGCAACATTAAGTGTTTTACTACATAATTGATTGATATTAGAAACGGCGATATCGTCATAAGCCAACCTTATCTCTCCCAAGCTCCCGCGACCTGTGAGACTATCTATCAATCGGGTCAAGTGCCCAGGACACGTGCGAGCCCGTATAAAAGCTCTGGGTGGCGTCAGGACCGGCAGAAGTCTTCTTCTCCCCAGTGGAACACGACGCCCTGTGATCCACGATGAAACTTCTGGTTTTTGCGGCCCTGGTCGGTGAGTGCATTGCGAATTTTACTTCTTCGTAGAGATCTTCTACTATCTAAAGTCCCGCGCCTTCACATTTCAAAACGCTTCATTTTTTATTATTATTATTTAAAAAACACCACCAACACTCTCAACACGTAGCTGATGGCTGTCTCAGCACGCACACATGTGTTGAGAGTATTGGTGGTGCTTTTTAAATACATTGAAGCCTTTTAAAATGTGAAGGCGCGGGACTTTAGATAGTACCTATAGGTAGAAGATCTCTAACTGGCTCTGTTCTATTTGGCGAATTTACTGTAACATAAAAAAAATTGGTTGTCTGTAAAGTCGGTTTACGGACGATGATTTTATACGTGACTAACTTATCGTGTTCCCGCGGGAAATATGAGTTTTTCCGGGATAAAAAGTAGCCTATGTCCTTTCCCGGGACCCCAACTATCTCCATGCCAAATTTCATCTCAATCGGTCCAGCGGTTGAAGCGTGAAGAGGTAACAGACGGACAGACAGCGTTACTTTCGCATTTATAATATTAGTATGGATAACGTCACGTCACGCTACAACGCTACGTAACGCTACAATTGATCAAAATAAAAGTATGTGTGCGAAGTAAGTACCTGAGTAATAGTAGTTATAAATTAGGACTATGATAAAAAGGATGGATGAAGCCGTGGTGGCCAGTGGTTCGACCTACCGCCTCTCATGCAGAGGGTGTCGGGGGTTCGATTCCGGCTCGCACCTCTTAAGTTTACTTATGTGAAAAATTCAATTTGAATTAACCAATGAGCTTTTCGGTGAAGGAAAGCACCTTGAGGAAATCTGCACGCATCTGCGAATTAATTCAAAGGTTTGTGTGAAGTCCCCAATCCGCACTGGGCCCGCGTGCGTGGGGACTATAGCCCAAACCCTCTCGTGGTGAGAGGCGGCCTGTGGCCAGCAGTGGGTCGCAAATAGGCTGTAGTACCTAGTAGTAAAATGGATTAAGTAGACAAAATGAGGGGTACCTATCTATTTTTTGAAAACGATTTTATAAATCCAATTTTCGAAAAACGTGATAACTTATCGGTACGGAATCCCTTCATGCGCGAGTCCGACATCGCACTTGGCCGGTTTTTTATATTGTTAAGCTGTCTCCATCTACCAGTATTTTTCTATTATTGATTAGGTAGATAGATACCTAAATAAATTACTAATACCAGAGACAAGGTAATTATATTAGACTGTCAATCTCCTTACATTACAGCGTACTTCAACTTTCATATTTCGCCTGTACAGCGCCATCTAGATGTTGCTCATGGAGTTCAAATTTGTCTGCAGGCTACCTAGGCAGCGACATCTATTATCGTTAACCACTTATTTCGGGCGTACGCGGGTTTGTTGAAGGTTGTTCTTCTAGGTTTACCTTATTTTTTCTATGCTAATACTTACCTAGCGAAGCAACACTGCCAGCTGTTCCGACGTTCGCGGGTTCTAATGCCGCGAGGGGCAAACATGGTGCGATGAGTACGAATCGTATGTTTGTATGCGAGTCATGGATGTAGTATTTTATATGTAATTCTATAGTATTTAAATATAATTTCTTAAAAAAAAGGATTATTTCGTAGTCTGGCCAGGCACCCTTAGTTACAAGCTTCGCTTAGTTTGGAACATGGACAAGTTTTTCATGTTTTTTAAATATCTTAAGTTATTTCTTTACTTACTTAATTTAAGAGGGCACTGCGAATTTTCCTTTCTATTATTTATTTACAATGCGAACTGCATACAGCGAATTTATTCAATATGTTCTACAAAACCTAGACTTTTTGGTTCGCAGATTTTATACCGTTCGTCCTGAAAATGGTAGCGCAAAATCTAGTCGCTTCGAGTCGATAGGTATTACACAACTTACTTTATCACTAACTATACTTATAGGAACAGTTAGTCTCTAGAGTAAATAAATAAATACCTATCATTGTTTATTATTTAAACAATGTCGTTTAATTTGTGGTAATTAATTACGTTATAGGTTATAGATTGTTTATGTACCTACGAGTACCTACTTAATCTTACTTAAGTATATCGTTGTGTTTAGTTTCTCAGTAGTCAGAGTCAGGTAGCATTTACTGTCAACTTTCGAACTGACATTCTCGTCTTGAACGAAGATTTAATCCTAACATCGAATCCCATTTCCAGCGGCCGTCGCCTCCGGTCGACTCGGCTCGACCAACGTTGACAACGAATGGCCCTGGCAGGTCGGCAGGCTGTACCGCTATGACGTCATCACCAGCACGCTCGCCCGCCTCGAAGAGGGCTCCAGCACCGGCTCAGCCTTCCGCGCGCGCTTCGTGGTCCGCGCTCGAGCCCCCGGCCGCCTCCAGGCCAAGCTGGATAACCCGGAACACGCCATCATCCACCAAGATCTCCCCAACACCTGGGCCCTCCCCGCCGACCTCAAGTACCAAGAAGTCAAGGGCCTAGACCTCCCCTTCGAAATCTACCTCGAAGGAGGACGCGTCCTGTCTCTCAGCCTCCCTTCCACTGTCTCCCTCGCTAACGAGAACATACTTAAAGGTCTCATCAGCGCTCTGCAGGTGGATCTCTCCGCTCACAGGAACATGCACTCAGCGCACGATTCCCATGACCAGGAAATGCAGCAGGGACTTTACAGGAAGATGGAAACCGACGTCACTGGTGACTGCGAGACGCTATACGCCGTATCCCCCGTCGCGTCCGAATGGCGCCGCGAAATTCCGAAGTTCGCTTCTCAGGAACAACCCTTCGAAGTCACGAAGTCTAGGGATTACAAACACTGCCACCATAGAGTTGCGTACCACTTCGGTGTCCCCGAAGGCGCTAAGTGGACCGGCACATCTAAGAACCCCCATAACGAACAGTTCATGAAGCTTAAGACCTACTCCCGCATCCTCGCCGGCAAGCAGGGGCCTATCTATAAATCAGAGACCACCAGCACCGTTCACGTCAGCCCGCACTTCTACGGCAAACAGAAGGCCGAAGTACGCAGTAACGTCAAACTGACCCTGGTCGCATTCGAGCAAGATAACGAAGCCGAATGGCAAAAGCCTGAAGGATCGCGAGTCATCAAGAATCTGCTGTACGCTCTTAACTCGAAACAAGTGATGATCAAAGACTCGTCATCGTCCTCGGCATCCTCGGAGTCCCACGAGCATCGCCAGCATCAGCCTGAGAGCGAGCAGGTTGTAGACGAACAAAACAGAGTGCGCCGCTCTCTGAAAATGCCCAGGACCATTGTGTCCATTAACAAGGTCATCATCAAGAAGCGCAGCGACGACAGCTCCAGCTCATCCAGCAGCTCGAGCTCGGCTTACGTCAACGATGACGTCCCCCACATCAATGAACCCGCATATGCCTCCTTGTACATGAGCCCCCTGCCTCATGTAGACAAGAAGCAGAACCCGATGAATGCTCAGAAACTCGTCCAGGAGATCGCCCAGCTGCTTCAGAACCCCAACAACATGCCGAAATCGGACTTTCTCTCCAAATTCAACATCCTCGTCCGCGTGATTGCCGCTATGAGCTATGAACAACTGACCCAGACCAGCCGCAGCATTGAAATTGCCAAGGCATCTAACAACATCATGAAACACGATATGTGGATGATCTACCGCGACGCTGTGGTTCAAGCCGGAACAATGCCGGCCTTCCAACAAATCAAGTCTTGGATTCAAGGCAAGAAAATCCACGGAGAGGAGGCCGCTCAGCTTATTGCTACGCTGCCTTCGACGATGCGCTACCCGACCAAGGAAGTCATGCTTCATTTCTTCAAGCTCGCGATGAGCCCCGAAGTCAAGGAGCAGAAATACTTGAACACCACTGCTCTGATCTCCGCGACTAGGTTCATCAACATGGGCCAGGTCAACAACGAGACTGCGCACCACTTCTACCCCACCCACATGTACGGCCGTCTCGCTGACAAGCACGACAACTTCGTACAGGAAGACATCCTGCCCCGTCTTAACCAGGAACTGCAACAATCAATCCAGAACGGCGACATCTATAAGGCGCAAGTATACATTAAAGCGATCGGGAACTTAGGCCACCGCAGCATTCTGGACGTGTTTGCTCCGTATCTTGAAGGCAAGGTTCATGTGTCGAATTACCTGCGCGCCGTCATGGTTGAGAACCTCAAGGTCTTAGCTCATGAAAGGGACCACTACGTCCGAGCCGTGCTGTACAGCATCTTAAGGAACACCGCTGAGCCGTACGAAGTTCGTGTTGAAGCTATCCATATTATCTTCATGACCCGCCCCACCGGTGCAATGATGCAAGCAATGGCTGAGATGACCCAGAAGGACCCCAGCCTGCACGTTCGCGCTGCCCTTAAGGCTGCTATCATGTCTGCCGCTGAGCTGAAGAACCCGCGTTATTGGGACCTGTAAGTAAACTAAATCTATTATTCTACTATAACCTAAATACACACATAATGTCTTCAATTAATGCTTATCTCAGAAAATGAAAACTAATTGATTGTCAACGAATGAAATTCAATTCTTTGTCAACAGTGCCAAGCTCGCCCAAGCCGCCAAGCCCTCTCTGACAAAGGATGACTTCGGAAGCCTCAACTGGGGAAAGGTGTACAGCGAATCTTATGACCAAGAATACGAGCATGGTATGCTGAGTGTGCTGTCATACGTGAACAGTGAGGAATCCTTTTTCCCTAAGCACTTGGTTTATTCGTGGAAGGACAAATCATCTGGAAGCCAGAAAATGACTGCCGGCACCGTGAGTTAAATTTTCATAGATTAGGTAGGGAGAAAAGTAATAGAGGTTTATAATAAAAACCATTTTGTCATTTCAGATTGCCGCTTCGTTCTCCAACTACCGTCAATTCCTTGACGTATTGATGCAAAAGATGAGCATCCAGAGGCAGGAGACTCCCCAGAACACGGCTGAGCACAAATACTCCGCTGACAAGATTGCCCAGATGTTAAACATCAAACGCGACCCCCAGAACCCCCTGGCAGCCTCTTTCTTCATTGACTTCATGAACCAACAAAGATATTTCAGTCTTTCGCAGGAAGACATGGACCGGATTCCTACTCTATTGGGGCAGTACATGGCTGAGCTCGCCAAGGGAATCGACACCCACTACACCAAAGTTTTCAACCAAGCCCAGGTTTCTATCATGTTCCCTGTAGCCTCTGGTATGCCTTTCATCTACAAATACAAGGAGCCGACAGTTGTACACATCCAAAGCAAGGCTAAGGGCCAGATCAACTTCCCGTCTGTCCAGAACCCTGAGTACTCTTCCTCCATGGAGAAAGAGATTCAGTTCACTTTCGCTAGGAACATCGAAGGAACTGTAGGTTTCTTAGACACCCTGGGTAACCAATATGCCTGCGCTGGCCTGGTCAGCAAATACCAACTGAACATTCCCGTCAAGACTCAAGTGCAGGCCAAATCGGGACAGGTCAAGATTCGTCTGGAGCCTCTTCACCCCGAACAGGACACGACCATCGCTTACTTCAGCGTCTGGCCCTACACCGCTAACCAGAAGAAGGACACACTGACCCCTGTGTCTCTTGACCCCACCACCAAAGTCATCACGCGTAACAACAAGGTCGTATCGGTAGACTCAAAGTTTGGACAAAGCATTGGCACCCAATTCCAAGTGCAAGGTTACTCCTACTCCAAGGATTATAGGAACTTCGGTAGCATGCTCCAAGGCAAGGATCTGCTTGCCAACATTATGTTCGCCTTTAAACAGAGAGACGTAGCCATGACGCACTTCAACTTCAGATACCTTGGAAAGCAATCGCAGACCAAGGCTGTGGCGATTTCAGCTGTGTATGGTAAGCGTCACATATTATTGAAAATTTTCTATTTAAATTACCTACTAGGTGCAAGTGAACGATTATATTCATTTCATTTCATTTCACAGACACTCTCTACAACCAGAAGCACGCTCAAACACCTGTGGAGGCTGTCGAGTTCGAAGATGTCACTCCTAATAGTGAGGCCCGTCGTCAGGAGATCGTGAAGCGTTGTGCCTCAGGCATCAACACCGCCCGAGTCCGCCTCATCGACCTCAGCGCCATCTTCGAAGGACCCCAAAAGGCTGAGTACATGCTGACTACCGCCGTCGGCGATAGCAAAGTTGACCGCAAAATCAGATACGCGTTCTTCGCTGCCAGAAACTCCGATAAAGTGGGAAACAACCAGGTGAACTCTGTCGGTACCTTGGACATGCCTGTCGTATCCGCACTGAACTTCCTTGAAGCCCTCAAGAAGGAGCTGAAGATTGGATTTGACGCTGACATCAACCTTGGCAAGAGCAACGGGAAGATTCAGATCAAGGCCTTAGCAGAGCGCACTGACAAGGCTGCCGATGCTATGCAGAAGTATGCCTGGGGCAAACAATGCATGCAGGAAATTGCCCGCAACAACTACTTCCAAGAAGCTTGCAAGATGATGACTGTAATGGCGCACGCACCGACCTACATGAAGGCTTCAGTGTCTTACAAGGACTTGAGCCCTGCATTCATTAACATGTCCTACCAGGTATACAAGGCGCTGACGACTTACGGCTACTGGTATGCCGACATTAATCCGCTGAAGAAGTCACAGGAGGGTAAACTGGAGATCGAAGCGGAGGCGTCTTACATAGAGAAGACCCTTAACTGGGAAATGCTCTCACGCTACGGCCAGTTGAGGATGCACAACGTCCCGATCCCCATGATCACTGTGTCTGCTATGTCCACGTACACACCAATGAACATGTACGAGCGAGTCCTGAATCGCGTCACCCGTCAGCAATACCTGCGTAAGTTCCAATACTTTCTCACGTTCCTCATCAACGGACAGACTGATGGCTCTCTTCATGGGAACTAGTTACTATAGGTGTAAACAATGCGTTGCAGTACCTACTTGCAGAAGCTGGTTTACGTTACACTTAAAGATCTAGTCATCCACTACCAATCTGTTCTATTGGAATTTAGTCGCCTTTAACGATATGCAGCCCAAACTAGGGAATTTAAAACGTCTTGTATTTTCTCATTTATCTTTTGTAACTTCATTTGTCGACGAGCTGAGCCATGTGAGACGAGCTGTCGGTAGGCCTCCAACAAGATGGAGCGACGACCTCGTGAAGGTCGCGGGAAACCGGTGGAAGCAAGTAGCACAGGGCCGGTCTGAGTGGCGAGCCTTGGGGGAGGCCTATGACCAGCAGTGGACATCTTTTGGCTGAAATGATGAACTTCATTTGTAGTAAAGTACTTACCTATGTAACATAGGCCTACTTACTCGCACCAAGTGCACTCAAGTCAACCCGGGTTAACGCTGCTAACCTCAATTTAGGTCCTAACTCCTAAAATTGATAACATTTTCTTGCACCATCACGAGTTGGCTTAAACCTCTTGTTAAAAACGATTACCTACCTACATTACGACTAGTTGAATCACTTACCAATACTTACTTCTACCTTTCCTTCCACAGCATTCTGCACCATAGACGGCTCCAAAATCAGGACCTTCAGCAACCGCAGCTACGACTACACTCTGAGCAGGTCTTGGCACGTGGTGATGCACGACGACGCCAAGTACGTCGGCCAGCACGGTCTCAGGCACGAGCAGCTCGTCATCCTGGCCAGGAGGCCTGAGGAGAAGCAGGAGATCTACATCTCTTACAAGTGAGTTACTTTATGACATTTTACTAGAATAGTGTACCACCAGAGACAAGGTAATTATATTTGTCAGTCGACAACGTGACAACTCCTTACATTGCGGCGTACCTACATCAGAAAAACTGATGAGAGCAATATTCAGGAGGCGGTTATATACAAATAGATGGCCTACTTACGGGCCACCTGTTAGAAAGTAGTCGTCGTCGCCTATAGACATTTGCAACGTAGAAGCGTCCTAACGCGTTGCCTGTCTCGAAAGAAAGATTGGATTGGAACCCGATCTTCTGAACTCCGCGACATAAGTACTTTGGGAGATAAGTACCTCAAAGCCCCACCAAGTGTAACTTCTTAGCACCTAGCTATTGGTTATCATTTTCGCCTTATAAGACATGCGAAAAAGTATTATGCCGTTGCCGTACTTACCCGTACCGATAAAATATGATCCTGTGTCAGTATAAGCTCTCCTTTTTCATTTTCTTTTCGGTAGATCGCTATGAATGTGTAACATGATTTATTTTTGACAGATCCGACACTGGCAAAGACTTGGAAATCGAGATCCAGCCGGGCAACAAACCCAACGTGAAGACCACCAACGCCAAGAAGGTCTCCGACGCTGAACTGACCATGTACTGGGACGACGTTAAGAACGCCCCTCTCCTGCAGTACTACATGCTAGCTGACAGTGTGTTCATGCTGCACATTGGGGAAGACCGTCTCCGAGCGATCTATGATGGTCAGAGGCTGGTCCTGCTCACCAACGAGTACCGCAACAACATTAGAGGACTTTGCGGCTACATGAGCAGCGAACCCCGTGATGACTACAAAACCCCCTACGGCTTAGTCGACAAACCTGAGCTCTACGCTGTATCCTACGCCCTGAACCTGGAAAACCCTGACCCGAACACCCAGCAACTCCAATCTCAAGTCCAGCAGTACGCCTACCAACCTCAATACCAATACACTGCGATCCTGCGCTCGGATGAACAGTGGAGAAAGGACATGGAGTCCTCGTCATCTGAGGAGAACTGGACTGGTCCTAATATCTACAGGTCCAGAAGCTACCTGAAACAGCAGGGCACTTGCGAGCTGCAGCAGCAGGTCCAGTACTATGAGAACCACGGTGAGATCTGCATTTCTATCACTCAACTACCAGCATGCCAGTCACACTGCAGAGGATTGAACTACCAAGTCCAACCAGTCCAGGTGGTTTGCCGCCCGAAAATTGACAAGCAGTTCCAGGAATACAGGAACGAGATCCAGAGGGGAGGAAACCCTCACGTGACCGGAGAGCCACAGACAAAGCAATACAGAGTGCCTAGCGCTTGCCAGGCTTAAAAATAGAAGACTTTTTTTTACCAAGTTGGCGCGAAAATGGACTATGATTAAAAGTAATATAACACTTAGATTTATATATACACCTTTGGCTTGATCTATATCTATTTTTATGTATATCGAAATTTATTATCATATGTATTTAGAGTTTCTGTAAATATTGTTTATGTATTATTTGTGATTTTGATTAGTATTATTATCTATAAATAATGTATATATGAATATTTAGAACGTGAAATAGAAAGCAGAAATAAAAAAATACAAAAATATGTTTTTATCGTTTAAATGATCGAAATTGACTTCTAACGCCATCTACATTGACTGAACACTAACTAGCTACTACACTGTTCAATGATTTAGATGGCGCTACTACTGAGTAAAAAACACACTGCACTTCTTTCTACTGAGAAAGAAGTGCACATAACATTATTTTTTATACACGCTATGAAATTATTCCATATTACAAATACCTGATTAGTCGTGTGAATTCGCCGCTAGAGGCGCTTAAGTTTTATAACGTGCTATGTTGCTACATTATGTGCCATATTACACGCTAAAATGGCAACAACTCCACACACTACTTGGGGAAGAAATCAAAAACAAAATATTTTAAAACAAAACAGCTGCAGATAGACATAGACATAGACATTCATAGATATAGATAGATATTGTTACATACATTACCTTGGGCTTTGGCTTGGGCTGAGTAACTAATGTTGCTATTTTATCTTTCCCCTCAAATAGATGGCCAATAGGTATAGTGACATGATAAAACTCATCCAGTTTTCTTTTGTTACATTTCTGGAGCAAACTATATGAAACCGAAAATAATTATAAAAAATGATACAGTGGAGTAAAATAAAACCTGCTTATATTTGACATTTGACAGCTCTCAATATTAATAGTAGTAGTAAAGTATTGTGATGATAACTTCCCATTGAAATTATTAATTCGATGAAAGCGATGGCAATTCAGTAAATAATTTAATTATTCGTATTATAACAGCCTGTTACAATAAATGATAAATTTTGGGGAATTCTACTAATGCCTACTGGCAATCTTACTAACAAATGTCAAAACTCACCTCACCTCTCAAAATAATCTGTGGCAATACCCAATACCGCAGCAGTCAGCTGTTTGACAGTTTGTGTTTTCGACTTTTCGTTCTAGAAAGTCTAAAAAATACCGCAAATCGAGGAAAATTATGAAAATTAACAAAACATTCCTAATTTCAGTGAATGAATTTGAATAAAACATTAGGCCATTAAGAATCAAACTAGCAAGTGTCAAAGTGAGAAAATAAAACAAATCGAGTGATTTCAAGATTCGAATTTCAAATTTGTCATGTAAGTACATAATTATTAGGTTCTGTATGATAATCACTTTATACATTTTGTTATCTATTACACTATGAATATTTGTCTTTACTTTGGGAGATTTTATCTGTGGTTTTGTTGCAAGAACTGCATATTGCGCAAAATCGGATTAATTATAGTAAGCTATTTTTTTTTACCTAGTAGTGATTTCGTTTTTTCGTATGCCTGAATTAAACGGAATTATTGACATTCTTTCCTAACAAACGGCTATAACGTTTTTTTATGAAATACAACATGTATAGGTAAAATATTGTTAACATAATAGTGGTTGCCTGGTTGGTTTCAGCCATGTATGTTGCAAGTACGTATAGATAGAATGTCCTTCCAAAATATGTGTTAGGTTAGGTTAGGTTAGCAAATGCTCAAAAGCATTATTGGGACATGAAACAAATGTAGCCACAACAGTCTATTTACATCCTACTGGGCACAGGCCTTCTCTCATCACAAGGTTTTTGGGCTTTAGTCCCCATGTAGTCCCAGTGTGGATTGGGGACATAACACTTATATCAAAGAATTACTTTGCAAACAGATGTATCTGCGAGATACATATTAATGAATTTGTGATGGCACTGACTTACACCCGGGAAAACACTTCTCTAACACTATTTTTTTAATTTAGAGAGAAAAAACTCAAGGATATTGAGGCATTGATCTGTTATAAGTAAGGATTCACAATCAGCCAGAGAAAAATGGCCTCATCGAAACGGGTGCCCGAACAACTCGGGCACCCGTTTAGCCTTTGTTATAAAGAGGCGTTATTAGCATATTGGAACGTATTTTCTAATGTCTGTTTGCTCTATATATTTTGACGTATTCTGTTAGGCACTATTCGTCCATATGTTATTACTTATTATAGGTCAATGTATTGGGAGGAACTTGTTAAGCTTTTCAACACCATTGTGAAATATACAAAAGCCGTCACTGACATGCCAAGGGTGGCTGAAGTCTAAAGCGAATATGAATCTTACGCAATCTGTATTTAAACTTTAATTACACCTTAGCTTAGTTAGACAATTTTAGGTACCCTTGGCGTAGTAGGCAACGGCATCCTTTGCGTTCAAAGGGTTAATTTTAAGAACTTGCAAAAAAGCCATGTTAACTATAACCATTACAGCTTTGGCTTCTTGTCTCAAATAGCCTAGAAGCCATTATATAACAAAGTTAAATCAACAAAATCCGAGCAATGAAAGAAAACCGAATATTGACTAGCCTGCATAAAGTCATCCAGCTGTATCATATAGGAATAAACTTCAAATATTTTGTCAGAAATGTATAATTAATAATTATAAAATGCTACTGCTCAGTTTCACTCATTTCTATTTACTCTAAGCAGAAACTTAAATAGCACCAGGCGCGGTTCTAGGGGGCGGGGGGTGGGGGGATCGTGGGGGTCATGATCCCCTCTAAACCGGACATGCCCCATAGAAAAAATGGCCATTTTACCAATTATGTGACTCGTGACCCCCAACATCTTAACACCTGAACCAAACAGTAGCTAGAACCAATCAACTGAACCAATTAGAAGCCAAGAAGCACAATCTATACCACCATCTCAGTACTCAACAAGTTTAGTGATTTTGTCTCCTGACAAAAAACTCATAGCAAATTATGTTTCACGCAGAATGCTTTGGTTACATTTCACAGGATCCTGTTTCTCATGAATTGAAATATTCTACTAAACGACCCAACTTAGAAGGCGCGCGGATTAAGCAATAATAGACTCTGCGGCAACGGCTTAAGTGCTTCGCCGCGCGCCTTCTAAGTTGTGACGTGCTAAAATTATAGTAGTAGTTATAAATAAAATAATTTAAGATAATTTTCCCTCTGCTGGTGGCGAGAAGCATAAAGGGAATAATATTAGACAGTTTTAAGAGTTCCGTACCCAAAGGGTAAACGGGACCCTATTATTATTTCGTTAGGTAACTACCTACTTTAAAAAAAACTTAGTGCTCCCCTACACTCCTCAAGGACCAAAAATTTCAGCATTCTACGCCCAGTCGTTTCGGTTATGCGTTGTCTATCAGTCAGTCGGTCAGTAACGAAGTTCAAGTAGGTAATTCTTGTTAATAAAAATTAACAAGAATTACCTACTTGACACAGATTTACAAATTTTACAATGGAAATCTACCTAAGAATTAGAATATTAACACACGGACAGGACCTAGGTACCTGATCATATTTACGTACCTCAAGTGTCAGACTTTAAAATGCAATTCGCCCCCTATTTTCCCTTAAGAATCACCAATAGTGGAGCATTTTTCAGGAGTCGGGTCTACTACTACTACTACCACTACAGCCTATTTGTGTCCCACTGCTGGGCACAGGCCTCCCCTCATCATGAGAGGGTCGGGTCAGTTCAATTCAATTCAATTATTTATTCAGCACATTGGCCACATAGGGGCACTTTTACACGTCAAAAAAATAATTCATCAGACCAATAATTATTCAAAGTAAGGTGGATGTTTGAACTTTGTAGTGTACCTATTGCGTCAGCCTGCGTATGCGACGAGCCTCTGCCATGGCGCGCTGCCATTGGTCGAGACGCGAGCGCCGTCACGTAGCCTGCTGCGCACGCGCAGGCCCTCATGCCTCATGCATGTCGAAAGTTTAGAGGCTCTTGATGAAACTTATTTGGTCACATTTGTACACTTTACTATTCAGTTAGGCTTTACTAGCTTCTGTCTGCGGCTTCGCCCGCGTGGAATTCAATTCGGTTATCGCTTTCCCGCGGGAACTATGCGATTTTCCGGGATAAAAAGTAGAATGTGTCCTTCCCCGGGACTCCGACTATCTCCATACCAAATGGTACTTACTTTAACCCACTTCAGATACTGGCACTTAAAAAGACGCTGAAATAATATCAAAAATAATAGTCATAATAATCTGGTCACATTCTCTGACCTTGCAACTAGTAAATTTGGGTACGGAAAAAAACTTGTTCAAAATGTCAACTTTTTTAGTGTATTTTTTAAATGAGTATCGATTTGAATTGTAAAAGATCCGGTCCGAACAAAGGTCAAACAAGTGCAATAAAAACTTGATGGGGAATGTCATCCTAACCACAAATGTAACTAATAATATAATATAATATAATATATGAGTGTTCTCATTTTTCAATTCTTCTGTCTGCTCTCTTCTATTAGGTCCTTACATATGAAATTGGCGTTTGGCGAACTGGCAACTTTGATTCAAAATATGTGGCGTTCGGCTAGGAATTCCAAATTCAAATTTATTTCAAATTTAAGACCATGTATTTCTGTGTTCGAATTACGAAATTTATTTGTTATCGCGTCATTTGTTTTTCTTTCACATCGTTCTGTTCACAATATGGAGAACTTAAAATATCGCTATATTTACGAATATGAGTTTCACCTCGGCACTAGTGCTGCAGAAACGGCTCGTAGGATTAACAATGCGTATGGGGAAGCTACTGCAAAAGAAAATACGGTACGTTATTGGTTCCAACGTTTCCGTTCTGGAAATTTTGACCTACAGAACAAGCCTCGTGGACGGCCGGAGACACAAGTTGATAACGAAGAATTAAAAGCAATTGTGGAAGCAGATCCATCGCAAACCACGTCAGAGTTAGCGGCAGGCTTCGGTGTGAGTGATAAAACCATTTTGATTCACTTGAAACAAATTGGAAAAGTGAAAAAACTTGAAAAATGGGTACCGCATGAATTGAGCGACGCAAACAAAGAAACACGCGTCGAGTGTTGCGTTTCACTTCTCAACCGGCACAATAATGAAGGCATTTTGAATCGTATCGTTACTTGTGATGAAAAATGGATCTTGTACGACAACCGGAAACGTTCTTCACAATGGTTGAACCCAGGTGAACCAGCCAAATTCTGCCCGAAACGAAAGTTGACTCAGAAAAAGGTACTGGTAAGTGTCTGGTGGACTAGTGCCGGTGTCATCCATTACAGTTTCTTAAGATCTGGGCAAACAATCACGGCTGATGTGTATTGTCAACAATTGCAAACGATGATGGAAAAGCTAGCCATTAAACAACCCAGACTGGTCAATCGATCTAGCCCACTGCTGCTTCAGGACAACGCTCGACCACATACGGCACGTTTGACGGCCGCAAAACTACGGGAGCTGCGACTGGAATGTCTTCGACACCCACCATACTCCCCGGACCTTGCTCCAACTGATTACCATTTTTTTCGGAATTTGGACAACTTCATGCAAGGAAAAAAATTCAATTCTCACGAGGCTGTCCAAACGGCCTTCAAAGATTTTATTGATTCTCGCTCACACACTTTTTTTAGTAAAGGAATCAATGAACTACCTTCGAGATGGCAAAAGTGCATAGATAGCCATGGTACATACTTTGACTAAATAAAAAAATAGTTTCATAAAAAAAAATCGTTTTCATTTCTGCCATATGAAACGCCAATTTCATATGTAAGGACCTAATATTATTGGCTGCTCATGGAAGCACCACTTGGATACAATATAGCGTTGTTTTGCAAAACAATCTTGTTAAACGTAACTGCCTGAATTTGATTAATTTCGCGACTCTGCGCTGATGACGTCGTTGTTACTTGCGTCAATTGTTTGTTTCTCAAATTTGAGCTACATGATTGTCTTTCAAATGTGAGCTTTAAAACTACGCGCTAAGTCACTTAACAACAGTTGTGATTTGTATCTTCTTCACGTAAATTTAGCGAATCATCACATTGATTATGATTAATATCGTGATATCATCTTGATTCGAAATGACACTGGTCTCGCCAAGGTCGGTTTTATTTATCGTAATAGCTTCTTTTGATGCGGGTTGCATTACCACTGCTATTAGTTATAACATTGACATAATAGTCTAGATATTTTCAATCTATTCTATTTATTTAGTTACAGATCATTTAGATTGTAATTTGAACGATCGCATTCTACAATTTCCTATTTACCTATATTTTTGGTATAAATTCATTCAATCGACCAACCGTTTTCCTTCTTTTCTTTTCGCATTCTCTACTTTCCAAAGGTTGACTAGGAGATCGCTGCTTAGCGATAAGTCCGTTTGTTGTTTACCTATTAACTGCGTATCCTTTCTTTATTTCCTGTGTTTTTGTATATGGTGTTCCATAAAGATTATTGTTGTTGTTGTTGTTTGCTTCTCTCCACGATCGAATAGGTATCCTTGCATTTAAAAAGGAACTCCGCCTTTTATTGAATTTACCAACCCAGTTAACATCACTTTGATTTATGTATACCTGGTAGATTTTATCGACACCTTTTTTTCGACGCAGTTCCTAAAAATCATCGTCATGTTATCATAGATTATCGAGTTTAAATGATCATTTGACAGATGTTAGGTAGTTACCGCCTCTCATGCAGAAGGTCGGAATTTCAAGTCCCGGTTCACACCTTTGTGCATAGTTACGTGGGAAATTTCATGTTTCACCACTGATCTTTTCGGTGAAGGAAGGACATCATAGTAGCATCATAGTAGTAGAGCATCTAGGTGGTGGTAGAGAACTACCTTTGTAGATAATCTTTAAATTGAGCTGAAAATTTCTCGTTTCAATTTAAAATGTGTTCAAGAACTTTCAAGGGTAATGAGTTCTTCCATCGTTTTCATCAAGTTGTTTGCTTGGCTGTCATGAGAGTGGAAGTTTCTGGTGTGTACTTTAGCAATCGATCATGGCACATCTGCTGTTTGTAAGCAGTGGATCTTTCCAAAGGATATACAAGTCGATGCAGAGAGATTCGTGTCTTAGTGTCTTTAATTATGATTTTTTAATGCTGAATAAATATTGTTCCAACTGTTCAAATGAATAATAAGTTTGCATATTTAAATTGGAGAGTACGAGCATACATTAATAGGAAAAACCACACCGACAAGGGCGTCTTAAAATTCTCCTAAAATCTTGCACCAAATTCAACAAATTCTTCACCAAGTCGAGTGTCGATCATCTGGACTAGGAAATGTTGGTTGAAGGATGATAAATGACACTACAAATCTAACATTTCAAAGGTACAAATAATAGGCGGAGATGAAAATTACTTAAAGCCCGATGTCAATTAATTAAACCCATTTAGAAAATAATTAATTATCCTAAACTATTATCAAGTTAATGCACGTGATCTATAGTAAACTAAATAGTAAGTAATAGTAAGCAATAGCTTAATCATATCATAAGGCAAGTGTGGTTTCAAATGGCCCACTTATTTTGCTTTACTCTGTGAAACGTAATACATTGCAGTATATGAATTGCTTACCCTGCAAAAAGTTGTTTGCGGGCAAATGAACGTAAAGTGGAGGATGACATCAGTAACGATTAAAACGATTAATAGGTGTGTCTGAAACGTAGTTACAAACACGGCAAAGTCTGCATACGTGTAAATGGTAAACACCTATTCAATGTCCTACCTAGTGCGCACAGGTGTGATCAAAACGTTATAAGTTAAACATGATGGACCAAGAAAGTGCAAGTCCAGATTGTGTATCTTATGCATGTAGGGTCGACGTCAAAGAGATGTTTACACTTTTTCACCCTATTCCGTTGTACTTAGGTCCAAAAGTGTAAACATCTCTTTGATGTCGACTGTACCTAACCTAACCGACATACAGTACGTAAAATATCATTAAATTATTAATATGTAAAAAAAAAAACTGAGAGAGCAAAAGGCAAAAAAGGGAATTGCGGGCGCATTGGTTTCTTTATAGAAGCTTATTTTTATTAAATTTCATATTTCTGTGATGGTAGAGTGAGTATACCTAATTGGCGTGGTTGCAAACTTTAAATTGAAGAGAGAATTCTTTACGGGACAATGCACTGACTCCCATGGTTTAGTAAGAGGCGAAATAGGTATGCAGTCCCGGATTGTGACGGTAAGTAACCGACATGTTGCATCAGAAACAGCATTTACAACCTTTTGTTGAATGGTGAAGAACGCCCGATTTCCTGTTATCACTTTCATCAGAATTCGTATAAATAAAGTACCTACTTACCTAAAAGGCATGTGAAACTAATTACAATTAAATTGTAATGAATAGCATAATATTTGTTTTGCATGATGACAATAAATGATGTTGGTTGGTTGGTATCCTTTAAGACTTAAATTATCTAGTAGATACTTCTCATCACTCATGAATACGTTTTTAACTAATAATCTATTGGCCTTTAAAACAGCAGAGAACCTAAATTTATCGCCAATCGCAAATCGACAACATTGTATTGTAATCATGCACCAAGGTCCTTGATAAGATGGGAATGACACACCCACTTCTGTTATATGAATCGAATATTGATATTTTATGTGATGACGCAATACTTCGCTGGAACTATTCTGTTACTGACATTTGCGAAAACAGGATGTATTTGCAATTTAGATTTTGCACTGATATTTACCAGGTACGTAGGTATATAATGAAATTTAATCATACCTAGCTCTGTTTTAAGATGTTGCAATATTAAGATAGTGTTCACAGCACTGTTCAGCGATGATTGTAGTCAGTAATAGGCACATTTTTACTAACTTACCTACGCAACTCAGTTTTAAACATGTTATAAACCTTAAAAATGAATTCCACGCGGACGAAGTCGCGGGCAGAAATTCATATTATAGCCAGTATGTATAATATTCGAAGTCCTCTTGAACTAAAATTTCACAACTATTCACGGCCTTTATTTAGAGCCTGAAGGTCTAACTGGGCCCTGCTGACGATTACACCCTTTCTAACCCGTTACTGACGCTTGCGTGATTGCCGACAGGTAGCCGAGGCCGGCCACTTTCTAAACCCGAAGCCCCCTTCACAGGCGATAGCGAACCAAACGATCCAGAGTAATGCAAGCATTATACCATCTCCAAACCGAACTACCATGAATCACGGAATATTTAATAGAACTACATACAGAATGGCCCCGGAATCACCCGCCTGAATCTAGCCGGCGCGCAACTCGCGCTCATCTCGCCTTACCGTCATTTGTTTCGTCCGGAGATGGAGAGTGAATCATTGGCCCGCGTAGTTGTACACACACATTTACAACTGTACAGACGTCCTCGCATGCAAACATTGACACTTCATTCGGATTGTGTTCAAAATCGTGCTTTTATAGGCCGTGTCCGCCCTGTGCCTGAACTGTAGTGTGTACTGTGTTAGAGTTTTAAAGAAATAATAAAATAAAATGTATTGATGTTTGTTTTTACAATGTATTGACAAGAAGTAAAAATAATATCGAATGACAATTTTTAAATAAAAAAAAAAAAAAAAAATTATAATTTTGATTAGCATACCAAGCAGTATTTACAACATGCCCCCTTAATCAAAATTATCCAAAAAATTTTTTAAATAAAAGTACAATTCCTAAGTTACTAAACCTATGCTGACTGTACACCGTTTATGTGCAACAGCCCCTAGAGGTTTTGTCAACACGTCGGCGGGCATGTCACTACTCCTTAAGTAATCTAAGCTTATTATATTATCTGACACTTTTTCTCGTATAAAATGAAATCTCGTATCAATATGTTTCGTCCTGTTGTGGTGTACGGGATTACGTACTAGACTTATCGCGCTCTGACTGTCTGACACTAGATCAACACGACGTGACTCACCTGTGATTTCGTATATAAAGCGACGTAAGTAACAGGCTTCCTTTGCAGCTGCTGAAAGTGCCATGTATTCAGCCTCAGTTGACGAGAGTGCTACTGTAGGCTGTTTCTTGGACTCCCAAGCCACTGCGCCACCTGCCAACTTAAATACGTACCCACTGTATGATTTGCGATCAATAAGACAGTTGGCAAAATCTGAGTCGACACAGCCTTTTAGAGATTCTCCAGATTTCCTGTAAGTCAATGAATAGTTCATTGTTCCCTTCAGGTATTGTAAAATTCTTTTAGCTGCATTCCAGTGTTCTTTGTCAAAACAAGTATTAAACTGACTTAAGTAACTAGTTGCAAAAGATATGTCAGGCCGAGTATTAACCGCCAAATACATTAACGACCCTATTAAACTTTGATATGGGTACTGCGGTAACTCACCACTGCGTTCACCTGATTTGCGTTCTAACTTATTTTTAGCTAAAGGAGTATTCATCGATTTGCAGTTTAGCATATTAAACTTCTCGAGTACGGACAATATGTACCCTTTTTGGTTTAATCTAATATAATCACTTCCATGTTCGATTTCTATTCCTAAATACAATTTTAATTTCCCAAGATCTTTGAGCGAAAAATATTTTTCCAAGTCATGCTTGACAATGTCAAATGTCAAATCAGTTTTGAAGTAACATATGATATCATCAACAAAGACGGCTAATATAGCGAGTTCGTTGCCAAAAAGTTTCGTATAAACGCATGGTTCCGAAGGAGTTCCTTTAAAACCTATTTTTAAAAGAGTTTCATTTAACTTTTTGTTCCATGCTCTAGGTGCCTGTTTTAGGCCGTATAGGGATTTCCTCAACAGACAAACCTTGTTTTCTTGACTTTTCTCTACAAGTCCTCGAGGTTGTTCCATGAAAACTTCCTCCTGCAAATCTCCATTGAGAAATGCCGTATCAACGTCCATATGCCTCATTTTCAGACCCATCTCCGCAGCTAACGCAAACAACGCGCGAAGTGAAGAATGGCGAATGACTGGTGCAAAGGTCTCATCATAGTCAATGCCTTTCACTTGTTTGAAACCTTTTGCAACAAGCCTTGCCTTATATTTTATAACATTTCCATAAGCATCTTTTTTCAGTTTATAAACCCACTTACAGGGTATTACCCGTTTGTCTTTAGGTCTATCAATAAGATTCCAAGTATGATTTTTTATTAACGACTTGTGTTCATCATCCATTGCCTTTAGCCAATTTTCAGCATCGTCGGCATTAATAGCTTCTGTAAATGTCATCGGTTCATTTTTACCCAGAGTTGAAACATTATATGACAAGAAGTCAGGTGCTTTTCTCACTCTTGTCGGGTATCTTGGCTCATCGACTGATACTGCTTCATTCTCATTTATAAGCAACTTATTTTCATTTGTCTCAGACGAATCAACGATTGGAATGGATTCAGGTATAGAGGCAGAACTATCAATGCAGTCAAAAAATTGACAATCCTCACCGTCAGTCTCATTCTCATCGAATAATAAGACGGAATCCATTCCAGTTTCATTCTTAGGTTCCTTATGTTTTAATGATGTGAAACAATTTTCGAAAAAGGTAGCATCTCTTGATTTTATTACTCTTCTTGGATTAGTAGGATCTCGAAAGACGTATGAGTTGGGATCTTCAGAATATCCAATAAAAATTGCTTCTTCTGCTTTTAAATCCAATTTCTTCCTATGACATGCAGGTATATGTACCAGTGCTCTACATCCAAATACTTTCAAATGACTCAGGTCACTCTTACGACCGCACCATCTGTCATATGGTATTTGTCCATCTAAGGCTCGATGTGGTGTCCGGTTCTTCAAATATACTGCTACTTGAAAAGAATCTTCCCAGTAAGCTTTGTGTAACGAGCTCTCAGCTAACAATGCCCTTGCTATTTCGGTAATAGAACGATTGGTGCGCTCAGCAACTCCATTCTGTTGCGGGCTGTAAGGCGTAGTAGTCTGGTGCTCGATTCCCTTTAAAGAAAGAAAGTCAGAAAATTCTTTATTTAAATATTCCTTGCCACCATCAGTTCTTATTGCCTTAATTTTGAAAGGTAATTGTTTTTCCACTAGTACTTGGAACAAACAGAATTTTTCTTTGACTTGTGTTTTAGAAGATATAAAGTAAGCAAATATTTTGCGAGTATAGTCATCTATAAAAAATAAAACGTATTTATTTCCCTGAAAAGATGTCGTACTTACAGGTCCCAATAAATCACTGTGGATCAGCTCTAAAGGTAAAGACGCTCTATTATAGGCTATTTTCTTAAACGGTTTCCTACATTGTTTACCTTCGACGCAAGCGATGCAACTATTTTTATCTACTTGTGTAAAACTGACACCTACGTCATGATTCTTTAACTGATTCATACCCAAACGACATAAATGGCCTAAACGTTTGTGCCACAGTTGATACATGTTCAGACAGTCAGATTGCTTATCTTGTGACATATAATTACTAACAGCGTTTTGGGATGCGTTTGTAGTACAGTCGAGTGCGTACAAACCACCACAGGGCGAAGCATGCAGAACGGAATCACCTGTAAAACAAAAGGTATCATTTTTATAAAAATTGCAACCGCTTTTATCAAAAACACAAATAAAACCTTTTTCAATGGCTTTTTGTACTGATAACAAATTTACATTTAAATCAGGTACAAGAGCAACGTCATTAATAGTCTTAATTAGATTAACTGGCGTATTTATAGAAATATTGCCTACACCACAACATTTTATCTGTTCTCCATTAGCAACAGTTACTTTAGCATTATCCAGCAAAGATATATTTTGAAGCCAATCACGTCTAGACGTCATGTGTCTTGTAGCTCCAGAGTCAACATACCAGATGTCCTTATTGGAAGTGCTAGAAGTATTCAGAGCAGTAAACAGCGTGTCGTCTTGAGTCACTGGATTAGCTTTATCCTTCTTATTCTTCAGAGGACAGTCAGGTCTCTTGTGACCAGGCTCTTTACAGTCATAGCAGACAATGTACTTCTTTTTGGATTTCGGCTTCAATTTGTTATAGAAAACGGAATCTACTGGTATTGTACTAGTTTTTGAAATTTCATTCATTAATCTAGATTTTACTACATCAGTTGTCACTTCAATATTGCAGTTTTCAAGGGCCATTATCAGAGGTTCATATCTCGGAGTGAGACCTCCTAGCAATATGGCCGCAATCGACGCATCTTCAATCACCTTATCGATATCCGCAAGGTCTTGTGCCGTCGATATAACCGCATCAATGTAGGCTTCTAAGTCATCATCAAAATCCGACAAACTGAGTCTATATAATTTACGTTCTAAGGTCAATCTACGCCCCATTCCTTTGTCTTCAAAAGCCTTTTGTAAAGATATCCATGCTTCAGCAGCAGTTTTAGCAGACCTCGCGTGCGTAATGGCTGCGCCTTCTAATGTTAAGCAGATCTTTGCAAGAGCTTTAGAATCATTTCGTACCTTAGTGGCGACTGGAGTGTCGTTACCTTCAGGGTAGCCATCTATTGTTTCCAATAAATTTTCGTGTAGTAGGTAACTCCGCATTTTGAATTTCCAGTCCGAATAGCCATATCTATTTTTCAGGTAGAATGTAGGAATTGACGATGAATTGTTGGGTTTCGAAGCAGAAACATCTCCTTGTGACATTTTACGTAACTATTATTTTTACAGTCACACAACAAAATATATTATTATTTAATACTTTAAATACAGATTCCGACCGTTCTTCGTGCTGATAACGTGTTAGAGTTTTAAAGAAATAATAAAATAAAATGTATTGATGTTTGTTTTTACAATGTATTGACAAGAAGTAAAAATAATATCGAATGACAATTTTTAAATAAAAAAAAAAAAAAAAAATTATAATTTTGATTAGCATACCAAGCAGTATTTACAACATACTGTTACTGTGTACTCTGAACTAGCTAAGAAGGATTTTCCTTCCTGCAATAAAGACAGATGGAAGTTTTCGACCCGCTTCTTTGACAGTTCAAGTGACAGCTTACTCACCATAGTATCAGTGGAAAGACACCAACTTCTGAACATTGTCGTCCCTCAATACTCACCACAAACCTGTAATATTAGGCATTCTGTTGGTATCGGTTCAATTAGTCGCATTTTTCAAAATAAGTTCCAAAATTTGAGTTCCTGTAGATTTCAAACTATCTACATATGTATTTTGTTGATTTTAGATAGCATTCCAAGTTCCAAATCCAATTGTAGTAGACTAAATTGTTTTCTGAAATCACTTCAGTTAAATTGGTCTTATATTTTGGGATTTCTGGGCTCGCCACTTAGCTCAGTCTCGGCTATTAGCTTCCAGTTTCAGCCACCAACCTTTCATAAGCGGCGAGCAATGGGTGAGATCTATGTCCATCAATGGTCTGATGCGGGCTGATGATGATGAAATAACATTTGAAATGCATGCTGGTGTTGGTTTTGCATTGGCAATATTTACTGCGCAGTAGGACAGGTAATTGCGAATATAAACGGGAGATACAGGGTCTTGATCAATTGCTGTAGTAGAATAAATCCCTGTTGGTTCAATTCAAACTAGGTGTGGGAGTCAGGAAAACCTCCATCAGTCTCACTAGATTTACAACTACAACTAAGAACTAGTTGTAGATTTAGATCTACAACTTGTTATGATTTTTTATTCATAGTTCCTTTCAATAGCATCCCAGATAGAAAAGAAAATTACACTGGATATACCTAACAAGTTGTAGATCTAAATCTACAACTAGTTCTTAGTTGTAGATTTAGATCTACAACTAAAAACATCTTGGGATATTTCACACAAATTAACTCTACAATCTACAAGTGTTAACCAGTTTAAAAACAGACTAGATAAATTCCTCTCACTAACATGAACTCTAACAAACAGTGAAAATATGATTCAGACGTATCAGCGAATTGCTGCCTGTCTAAAATTAAATAAATAAATGGACTTCGCCTCAAACTAAGCAAAGTTTGTAATATGAATGATAGATAACGATATACATACTTAAATAGAGAAATACATACTTACATATATACATAAACATCCATGACTCGGGTACACACATTCGTGCTCATCACAAAAAATAACGGGTTGCGCTCCGGGAGTGCCGGCCGGCAGAATTGAAAACTTGCATATTAACTTTGTGCATTTTTGATATTTTGGAATGGTTAGGGAATAATTTTGCACGAATTGTTTTAATTATCAGTATAAAAGTACTATCATTTATGTGGTAAAATACAATATTCATTTATTGCGCTATCGTACACAAACATGACAATTTAATGACATTCTAACAGTTTTTCGATCAGGTCACGTGTCCGTCTTACGGTCACGTGATCTGTCGCGAGTTTAACATTTTTTCCCCATCACAAAAAGTGCACAGCACCGCTAAAGAAGTTTTCACTTTAAAAATTGCCCCTAGCGGGATTCGAAACGGCGATCGTCGAATCAGTCGGCAGGGTCACTGTCACTACCAACTGAACCAAACCTGACGTCGAAAGTTCGAAACCGATCTTGTACATAGATTCAAACAGAGTTTTTACCCCCCACTATTCGAGAAGAAAAGCGAAATAAATTTCATTTTATTTTTAATAGATATTTTTAATAGATTCGTTGAAAGACAAGTTTAAATATTACTTAAATAAATATGCACACTATGGATGAATTACTCAGGGGAATTCCTTTATGAAATAGCGAGCGATATCGTTGAGGAAATTGCTAGTAGGTTTTCAGTTTTCTGGCTGCATGAACCAATAATATTTAGAATATGCTTTTAATATTAATTACATTTGTCTTCTACTTACTAATCTTTGGCGTATTTTGAGCAATCATTTCCAGAAGTGGACATGAATAGTTTTTAGGTAGGTGTTTAACACTTACGTGTGACACATCAATCCGCTACCTCCTCTGACTTATGATAGTCCATTTTCCGCTACAAGTTGCGCCGGAGTGCGTGACGTCACGGAGGCGCGGTGCCCTCGACCAATCAGCGCGCTGGATTCCAGAGGCTCGGCAACTGTCATGGCCGCCCTGCATGTGTGCGTTTCTGTTAATGCGGAATAAGAGTTAACGCATAACCTACGGTTAACGCATTCCTTCGTTTGTTTCAAGTCTGAACTCTATGGCAGTCAGTACTTACGATCATTGTTTGATTTCAATACGCTGCATTGATAAAGTCCAGAAATGCAGAGCCAACCCAATTGCATATCGACATATTTTATGTGCAATTAAATACTTAACTTTCATGATACACTTGTGGTTTACATTTACATACCTCACTCTCTTTTTTGCCCGTTCTTTATGGCATCGAAGCTTAGACATTCATAGGAACCATGTGAAAAAGATTTGGACTTTTGGAGGTTTACAGAAGATCGAATCTGCACCAGTGTATTTGAAATAGTACCCGCATCATTGTTCAAAGCTGTGACCCAAAGGTTCAGGTTACTAAAATGACCGCCTTCTGAGTATAAGAACGTGACAAAATCTCAAGTAACAACTCCATCTCGTCCCGTAGTATAACCGCGTATGTCCCATTTTCCCCGTTCCCGTAGGAATTTCGGGAAATGCTCTCTTAGTGCTCCCCTACACTCTCCGAGGAACCTACTTGCCAAATTTCGGCTACGTGTTGTCATGAGTCAGTCAATCAGTCAAGAGTTTTATATACACATTACACAGAATGATCAATCCAAATCGCTCAGTATGGAAAAGTCAGAGACCATCAAAACATGGCGTCGATTTTAGGTTGAATAAAAATGGCATCCAATTTTTTCTCTCGTATAACCGGGAATCGAATCGATAAAAATTGTGTTAGAAATCGCTTGTCGTATTAGTTGATTCTGTCACTATAAGAATTAACTTTTCCAATAAAATCTTGCGTAAACATGAGACAGAAACATAAATGCCCACAGTTGATTTAATTTGCTAAAACGTTCACCAAAAAAAGTTGGACGCCTTTTTTTATGAAATCTAAAATCGACTCCATCGTTCCGTCTGAAGAACAGATATCGCTATATCTCATAGTTTCTGACTTCTATATACTGACCCATTTGGATTGATCAGTCAGATGTAGTCCGTCCGTAGTTCCTACTACATTGATTAATGAAAATTCCCTAGATTCGACTGGTTTGCTGAATAAATTGTTCGTATTTTGGTACGTTATGTAGAACAAAGAATTCAAAAAGTAGTCTTAAACGATTTTAGTTAAAATCATTTCATTAACTCGTGTTTATTCATTTTATACAATTAAATGCCGATGTTGACTTTTGGCACCTCCTCTGGTTTATTTAGAGAGTTCTGACTGTTAACGTTTGTTAATAATAGTTGACAATAGTTGTCAGTTGTCGGATTCTTATCCTCTTGTTACCTTGATGATGTTGTTGTTCCAAAAAAAAAACATTAGATTATGTCTGAATTATATCAATTACCGTCGCCGTGGTGGCCTAGTGGTTCGACCTACCGCCTCTCATGCAGAGGGTCGGGGTTTTGATTCCGGCTCGCACCTCTAAGTTTACTTATGTGCGAAATTCAATTTGAGAATTTGAATTTACCACTGAGCTTTTCGGTGAAGGAAAACATCGTTAGGAAACCTGCACACATCTGCGAAGTAATTCAAAGATGTGTGTGAAGTCCCCAATCCGCACTGGGCCCGCGTGGGTACTATAGCCCAAACCCTCTCGTGATGAGAGGAGGCCTGTGCCCAGCAGTGGGACGCAAATAGGCTTTAGTAGTAGTATATCAATTAACCTTTTGTTAAATGGTTGCAATAAGAACCTAGTTTTTGTTTATTTGAATTAATTATTGCAAAGCGCTTTAAACTCTGTCTGGCCCAAATATTGTTTTTTTATTAATGGAAAACTTAAAAACGAATCGATTTCAAAACTATGAGGTCACGTTTGATTATTTAATTTAGTTTTACTCGTACTATTGTCGATGTAGCTCTTGGCACTAAGAAAACGAACCAAGACAATGCTGAACTGAGTACTAATCACATCTTTGAGCTAAACATTTATTTATATTTCTTCGAAATTAGTATTGGTATTTAGCCCGAAGTTCGTTTTCATTCGCAATAAAAAAACGTGCCCAAAATACATCCTAGGCTCCCCCTCTTTATCTTCTCTCATTATAAAGTCAGACAAAAAGAGAAAGATTCTTTTATCCCACGCAACGGGCACATATTTATGTTGGTTACTGTGATAGTTCCACTTATTATTTCCTACTTCCTATTCCTTAATGAGTAGCTCTACAATTAGCAATTTGAAATGGACTTAAGAATGAAGCAAGCTACATACCTACCTATTATCACAACATAAACCTCATGTAATTTGCTCATTGAGTTTCCTGATAAGAAAACACCTTTTAATGTTTACTTAGTTCAGTTACATTGACGGATGAGATAAGTAGATAAGAAAGTAATAAATGAATTTATAAGTAAGTACAAGATTAGGTACCTATTGGTATATGGGGAGAAAATAACAGTGTTGAGTTTAGTTTACGATGTAACCTCTTTACTGTGAACAACTACAACTATCAAGTAAGTTGGTACCTACTGAAACTACTGTAGGTACTGATCGCGTCAATTGATCAATCAACAACGCAAAGTGTATTTCTAAACAATTTCCAACTAATATTATAACTAGAACTCTTTTTTGAAATCCTCTTATTACACAGAGACGAGACGAGAGGAGTCGTAAACTGTTAAGCAATAAAATAAGCTTTGCGTTCGGCTCGCCATCTGGCTCCAAGTAGCGGTAGCAACTGCTAAACGGTCGGGTAATCGGGGTTCAGCCACTGGACGCTAGATGTCGATCTAGTGTTAACCCGGGTTTCGGAGCACGCACTACAGTATGGGCTGCCATTCTTCTTGTATCATTTCTCTATGATATTACGAAGTACGATTCAGAAGTCAATCGTCGATGTCAAGATTTACTTTCGCTTTATAACCAACCTAAGTATGGAACACTAGTACCACATACTTACATATCTCTCAATTGCAGTTGTTAACGTCCGTAACTAAAGGTATCATTACAGCAATTAATCGACTGCATTCCATCCAACCCGGCGTCGCCTGGCTTCCGCAGAATCGTAAGACACCGCGCAGCCAATCACAGCCGTCGTGCATGCGCGTGCGCGGAAACCAATCAGTCTTTTCAATCTATGCCAATTCATACTGATCTTTTCACTTGCGACGGATAATTTATTTTACATCACCCTTGGCCGTAAAGTGAGATTTTCTGCCCGTTGGCCAAGGCAAGACGTAAAACTTTTGACAAACCACGGGCGGTAATTCGTAAAGCCCCAAAAACCTGCGATCTGGGACATTTACGAATTCACCACCCTAGTTCTGTAATGTACTATTATTTATTTAAACTTTATTGCACATAAAGAAAACTTCGTGTACAAAAGGCGGACTTAATGCCTTGAGGCATTCTCTACCAGTCAACCTTTAGGCAAAGCAGAAAATGGCTAGGGGCGGTGCCAAAAAAAAAACATTACTGAATATACTTAGACACTAGCAAAGAACAAATACCTATACTTACATAAAATAAACATACTTAAACTAAATACATCTACATATACTTACACAAATAAGACATACAAATAAATAAATAACATATATATATGTACGAGCAATGAAGATACAAAAAATATAATCGGTGATGAATGATAGGGACGGAAGAAATAAAACCTAAGGAATCTGCTTAGTGAGATATTTACGCAGTCTATTTATAATTTGTGATCTAGACAAATTTTCTAGACCTGATTAAATTGATTGTAAACATGAGTAATTATGTTTTGAGGGCTAACTTTTTGAGATGGTAGGGATGGTGTAGCGCAGAATAAAGCCCGGGTTACACCGATGCGACTGCAGCACGTCGACGGCTCGCCAGCATCTACGCGCGTGTGAAGTGGCACGAGCCGCGCAGCACCCTATCTGTCACTCCGAAGGCTGTCAGATCTCGGCGGCGCGTCGCCATTTAGGCGCCATTTTTGTCATAGTGTCAATGTCACTGTTGAATTTGACGTATTACATCCATGGTTTGTAATCATTGCATGCGACAAAGCTATATTGCCGTCTCGCTCTGCTCTATACAACTCTGGCAGCTGTCGCACTGATCGGGTTGTGCCGACGTAGCTGCAACGTATGACGGAGACGTAGACGCACTGCAGACGGCGCGCAAGCTGTGTGACAGGTCTTACGAGAACTAATTAATGCATTGCAGATGCATTTGGTGTGACCCGGGCTTTATTCTGCGTTACACCATCCCTACCATCTAATCATATCAAAATAAGCCCTCAAAACAACAATTGATTGTAAACATGAGTAATTTCATGTTTACAATCAATTTAATCAGGTCTAGAATTAGTCTAGATCACAAATTATCCTATAAATAAATAGTAACTGTAGGTATAGTAAGTACTACTACAGCCTATTTGCGTCCCACTGCTGGGCACAGGCCTCTTTTCATCAATTCAATTCAATCATTTATTCAGCAAATTGGCCACATAGGGGCACTTTTACACGTCAGAAAAAGAATTTACCAGCGCTTCCTAGACCCATTGCTTGAGAAGAAGCGCCGCAATAAACTCAAGCAGAAGGCCTTTTTTCAAAATTTCCATAGTTACAAAATTTACATTACATGTATAAATTATACATATAGGTACGTACTAAAATTACATTGAAGGGATGTATAGTCTCTAACTTAAATCTAAGATCCTAGAGATGTATAGTTTCCAAGGGTCCATCCATCACGAGAGGTACTGGCAATAGTGGCAATACTGGCAGATACTGGCAATACTGGCATGCAAGATAGCAATCTTGCATGCCAGTATTGCCAGTATCAGACACAGCCTTGTGTTATTGGAGAAGACAATGTAACATTCCGTCTGTTGCATAACTTCGCCGATTGTTCGACTTGACAAGTTTCTTTGAAACAACCATAAGAAGCATTGATCTATTATAAGTAAGGATTCACAATCAGCCGAAGAAAAATGGCCCCGTCAATCAAAACGGGTGCCCGAACAACTCGGGCACCTTGGCGCTCAGTAAATTTGACACTTCTTATAGTGTTAGGTTTACTTTTGTATAAAATATTTATCTTGACACATATTATAAAGAGGCGTTATTAGCATATTGGAATGTATTTTAGAATGTCAGTTTGCTCCATATATTTTGACATATTCCGTTAGGCACAGTTCGTCCATATGTTATTATAAGTCAATGATAAGAAGCAAGTAACGCGGTTCTAGTTGTCTCTACCATCAAGAAAACATACTGATTCTATGGGGACTATCGTTTCTTTGCTCACCAGTTGGCGCCACTGTTGACTAAGGTCCAGAGTGCTGTCAAGGGCGACTTTATAAGATCGGCGCCGAAACAAAAGTTTTAAATGTTGAATCTCATTAAGTTTATTAATTATAAATAACTATCATCATATCGAGTAGCTATGCCGCAATGTTGTGCAGTTCTGTTTTGTTCGGATTATTTACATTTTTTTTCAAAGCGTTCACATTGATCGCCAAATAATCCATATTTGCGATTATTTCACGAAGGAGGTCACTTTTCAACGGGTAAATTAAAGAAATTATCATTTATGTCACGAAGCCCGCCAAAACCAGTGAAAAGTGAATGTTATTGGACCTCACGCGACACTAGCGCCTCTAGTGGCAAATTCACACGCGATTGTGTTATTAGTGTCAAAAGTGTTAAGACAACGGTTACACGCTCAGTCTTTCATCAGCCTCGTAAGAATGACGTCAGTTGATCGTGTAACCCACTGCCTGATGGTCCAGACTGATGTAAAAAGTTACCTTAAAACAAGACCGTAGGACGCAAATGAATACGCACACGCCATTTACACCCATCTGGCATAGATTATGGACATCTTTCGGTAAAGCCATTGCGTGGTTATTCCCGTATATCAGTAACTAGCAGTTTGCCCGCGACTTCGTCCCGTGTGAACTTAGAATGTACGTACCCAACGATACTATACATATAGATAGCTATAGTTATATAGAGGTATTCAAAAATTGGTATGACCCATGAAAATCCCTTTCCCGTGGAAATATCGGGATAAAAAGTTCCTATGTCTCAAAATATCTCCATATCAAATTTCATCCAAATCGGTCCCATCGTTGCGACGTGAAGGAAAAACAAACAAACAAACACACTTTCACATTTATAATATTAGCAAGGATGCTCCAAAACATAGATTTGGCTAAAAATGTTGACCTCCAGAATCAGGGTTGTTGTACTACTTGTACTTGTTGTCATCGTCGTCAAAAGATAATCCAAACTCTGAATTAGTAAAAAAATACTTAGATAAACTTCAAGTATCATGTTAAGCTGTAGTTGGAAGATGTTAGGCTGGCCACAAACGTCCGGTTTCCAGTTTAGGCACTTGTCTCACCGCCGACGATGAGCGAAAAGCTACAACAACAACAACAACAACAATACTCTAACTAAGCTATTGACTATTTCCTCGCTCAAGAAACAGCCTGAGTCAGTAATTCCCACTTACATCCTGCGCCGCGTCAGTATAGTTGCACCAAGCCACTAAACTCGGGTTAGCCTCTTCTCATGTTAGTACGGCGTGAAATCATTTGGTTTTTTTTCGTTTCCGCGAGCGAATGAATCCAGGAAATATATCTATTTATATCAAGTGTCACTTTTGTTTGTATTCAGTTCGGCTGGCAATGCTGGCATTATTAAGCTCCTTTCCATTTTTAAGAATTGCGAGTATCATCGCATTTATTTGAGTTTTTTTACTTACCTATTTCGATCACGTCGATATTTTAGATCATGCACTACAATGGTAAGGTAATCGACCTGACAGCGCTGCAAGGAGTCCAGAACAGCCCAGGTCTCGACCGAGTCAAAGGCTTTCTCATAGTCCACGAAAGCTAGGCACAGGGGCTGATTATACTCTTGGGTCTTTTGTATAATCTGCCGCACTGTGTGGATGTGGTCTATGGTACCATAACCCGTCCTAAACCCAGCCTGCTCCGGGGGCTGAAACTCGTCAAGCTTTCTCGCTAGGCGATATGAGATGACCCTGGAAAACAACTTATAGGCGTGATTCAGCAGCGAAATGGGCCTGTAATTCTTTAGAAGAGTTTTGTCACCCTTCTTAAAGAAAAGAGCCACCACGCTCCTGTTCCGCGCCTTTGGAGTTCTACCAGAATGAAGAATAGTGTTGAACAGACGTTGTAATTCTCGAAGAACAGGTTTGCCTCCTGCTTTGAGAAGCTCTGTCGTAACTTCATCTTCACCCGGTGCTTTTCCATTGTTGAGTTGTTTCAGGGCCATCTCAATCTCGTCTAATCCCATGTCTGGGAAGTCCTCGGTGCAGTGGCGGCTTAGGGTGGCTCGAGAATCCTTTACTTAGGACAGTAGTTTCCTTCATGTTTTTTTTCTTGTTTAAATATTAGCATTTTAAATAAATGGTACCTTTTTCATAAGACACATTTTAAGTCCGCCTTTCTTGCATTTGTTCCTGAGCGTTTATTTATTTTTTACGCCTAGAACTTTAAATACTCATTAACGAGCATGAAAAAGTATTACAGTGAAAATGATAATGAAACATCAATTTATGTCTATCTAAACAACTGTTTGCTAGTAGATTCAATATTGCTTATATCACGTTTGTAACTGGGCCGGGGCACTTTCAAAAACTTAATTGCCACCATGCGTCCACACTCAGCATTCTAACCTAACCTAGTTGCCGTAGCATTTTTTTCCATGTTACGTAACTTTTTTTCAGTTTTCGCGAACACGTCATTCAAACTTGGCCAATTGAAGTATCGCGTCACACTTACGCATGTGTGCTCTCTCTCGGCTGCTCGGACGTCGCTTAGTTGTTACCTGCCCGCGATCGCGTGCGCACGTGTGTTCAGCGACCCGCTGACAACTTCGCTACAATAACTAAGTGCTAGTGTTGTGCAGTGATTCTTTGTTAAATTTCTCGGTAAGCCCCATTGACACTTGTTAGCCACGCTCTTCTTGTTTCTCAAAGTTTTCATCCAGAAATAAACGTTTGGCACTCCACACCGCTCTCTATCCTTGACGAATGATACTGAAATGACTTTGTTCTGTATTAAAATTTAGTTTTTTTCAACAAATTATACCAACAGACGGTTTTATGCTTTGCACTATCCGCTTCGTTGTAATTTAAGGCCGTGTACATGGCTGTTTAAGCTAGGAATCGTAGTCTGTAATTAAATATTCTTACGTCAAAGATTGTCTTCATGTTGTTCTTATTAAAAAATCACTGTACTTTGAACTTGATGCTGGTGATGCATAAAAAAAGGAAGCCGTTACACTCGTCGATTTTAATGCCATATGCCACATGTAATTTATTGGCGCTATCAACGGAAGTAGGAAGTGGATCTGTAGACTTATTTATAAGCGATACTATGTAAATACATATACTATTGATTATTAAACTAAGTACTTGTACACAATACTCCGTTTCTCGGTTTCTACCGACTCCAAACAACATCGTTTCTATTGAAACATGCCCATTCTTTCTTCCACATTCACTGTTCAATGTATGTTTACTATTATGTACTTACTTGCACAGTCTTATATAGACCTCAGTTGAAAAAACAAAAGCACTATACTACGAATATTTATCCACTAAAGACATTATCGGCAAAAATGTTTCAATGTACAGTCAGGCGAAGTAGGTAACAGCAAGCAAAGAACTCA
Organism: Aethes cnicana; assembly: GCA_963971205.1. Lineage (NCBI taxonomy): Eukaryota > Metazoa > Arthropoda > Insecta > Lepidoptera > Tortricidae > Aethes > Aethes cnicana. The sequence goes on from OZ020297.1 coordinate 1,968,173, forward strand.
GAATGACTTCCGAATTCTCCTATTTCTATAGGTATTTTGAGCTCTTCAACAGCTTATCGAGTGGCGGCCGCGAACCGGGAGATGATGATGATGGTGATGAACAGCTTTTCTAACACGACAACCTCTTAAACAGCAGTGCTTACACTGTTGTTCCAATAAGGGGGTAAGAGAGCTGATGAAATCATCAGCATAGAGACGAATGTCGAGAAGATTGAATAATCTTAGTCCTCATCCTCAGGGTTGGAAACACATTCACAATCTTATGATTCCGTATGTCCATGGGACACAGAGATCACTTACTATCAGGTAACCTATCTGATCGTTTGCCAAATTCCAAGCAATGCCGTCAAAAATCTACTTTTGCGGTTGACTGTACGCTTGCGCATGTCATACAACATGTGAGCGTCAGACGGATTACCGGCTTGTAAAGTTCATAGTTGTTGTCGTTGTTGACTTTTAACCGGGAGAGAGCATTGTCTTTATGTATTGTAGTTTGTATAACCACTCTCTGAAACTGATTTTTTGGAGCGTTGCTATGAATGCAATATCTTTTAGATAAATTTGAAATTTGGCAATTATCTCATTTCCATTTTTAAAATCCATAAAACTTATTTCAAAAATGTAAAGATCTCTATGGTGGATATAGCTGTGGAACTGTCGGCTAATCACCGGTGTTCGGTTGCATTTTATAAATATCATGTAGATTACTAAAGTAAATACTTTTATTTACTAGTCCAATTCTTTTTGCAGATAATGTAAAAGTATTGGTGACGTGACGATCGAGCGTCTAAATGCTTACTTAACCAATATTTAATTTTGTTATTTTCTTGAGTGCTCTAATTATAACGAATCTCGATCTAAATTGTTGGAATGTTCCTCGCTTATATAGATTTTAATATTAATTCCACTATGGAGTAAGGTCATTGCTTAAGTCGGCATCACTTCCCTTCACCGTTTAGTAATGAAGATGCTTCTAAAGTTTCCACTAGGTCGTTTATTTTCATTTTATGATGTGAATCCATATTAATTCCGCCGCTTAATATATTAAGTCCGCCTTTTGTACCCAAGTTTTCTTTATGCGCAATAAAGTTTAAATAAATAAATAGTGTTATAGATGCGAAAGTAACTCTGTCTGTCTGTCTGTTACCTCTGCACGCTTCAACCGCTGGACCGATTTGGATGAAATTTGGCATGGAGATAGTTGGGGTCCCGGGAAAGGACATTTTATCCCGGAAAAACGAATAACCGAATTCCACGCGGGCGTAGTCGCGGGCAGAGTAAATAAATATTTTGATGATTTTCAACTTCAGAACCATGTTGATGCTAAAAAGAGAGAAGGATAGCAAATCATTAATGTAGATAAGAAACAGGAGGATTCCTAATATACTGCCTTGTGGCACCCCATGAGTCATGATCGTGATCCATGCCCTATAGGAATGTACAAAAACCATGCGGGCGAAGTAGCGATCAGAAGCTATTAGGCACATAAGTAGATTCATAGTATTCAGTAGGAATAGCAAGGCTCCTAAAATTCAGGCTTGTGCCTTCAAACTCCCAAAATGTTACGGAACCAAAGAAGGGCCTTATTATTATTAGAGCCTATACAAAAGGCCCATAGCCGTGACATTGCGCAGTGGCCTTGGTCGCACGTGACGCTGCAGTTATCACCCGTGCCACCGGTCGTGGAGTACAACGTGATACGAGATTTGCAATAATGCGTTCACAAAATCCGTAATGAGGTTAATCGAGAACTCCAGAGCTTAAGAAGAGTCGGAAAGGAAATTTGAGATGGCGTTAGAATGAGATCAATACCTCCAGCAATTTCATCAATTGGTTCTCTTTATATAAAAATATATCTATCTCCGAAGATCGCTTTACGTGTAGCCTCACACGCCTGCCAGGTTTATATGAAATAATGGTAAATAATGAATAAATTAGGTCTCATTTTATTTCACTAGTAGTACACTCGTGATAAGCCTGCAGCTACGAGTTATAAATAAATAATCTTCCTGCGTAACCGCGGTTAAATTATGTAAATGGAATTGATTGCTTTTATTGTTTCGGCTATAGTGAGCTATATCTTCGTAACTTAGGGACGTAACTAAGATTTTTATCAGTCTGGTATCGATCCGCGAATTATACGATCAGTACTTTATCATAAGTCTGATCAGACTGAAGGAATGGACTGTTAAAATACTGATCGTGTAACCGTAATAGCTCTGGACGTTCGATTTTGACGGCGAAAGAGTTCGGGACTCGGGAGTTCCTCAATTTATTACCGTCTGTTTTTTAGCGATTAGGTAAATATTTAATCGAAATACTCAACTCATCCGAAATAAAAACACAGCCGTTAATGTAACTAGACTGGGTAGAATTATTCTCGGGAATTAGTTCTACATACCATTGTTTACTCTGAAAACTATTAAACTTATCGTAAATTCTTTGTTAAGTACGAGTTATATGTAAAACCCATTCGACATGTGTAGTGTATGAAATGCATATTCCAGTCAACGTGCTTTGTCTCAATGTTTTGTGAAATCATAGTAAGGTAATAACTATAAGTATTGAGGAAAAATCAGCATGTTTACGTTATATGTTACTAATGAGCTAGGGAGATAATAAAAATTTGCAAAACAGTAAAGTTCGCAGAGGCCACTCATAGGGTACACATACACGATATAGGGAACAGGTAATAAATAATAAAATAAATAAATAAACAATAGGTGATCTTTAAGGTTTCGGGGAGTGCCGGGAAACGGATAAAATGGTCCAGTAGTGGCCTGATTATTACCCCGACCAAGTACTCCGCAATGAGAAAGTCAAGACTAACTTGAAGCTTTCCTTATCCTTTTCGAGGGTACTAAATGATATTTTACTTATCTAAGGCGACTCTTGTGGGGTTAATAGACAGACATGCCACTTTCACATATACTATATCATATCAGCGGAAATGACAAGGTTACGAGTTGCATGCCTCGTCGTGACCTTGATCTTCTGACGGCGTGTTTTAATGGATTCAAATTCTTGACTCTTATTCAGGTAATTTATTCAATTACTATTAACAATTAGCTTAAGGACTGAGTCTAGCTTAACAGATATCATTGCACTTTGATGGTTATCATAGTCTGATATGAACAATATAATTGCTAACAAGCTTTGTCTGACCTCTTTAGTTTCTTGCATCACTTCTTGGGTCTTGCCCAGGCAGATTCAACTACTACTACTACTACTACAGCCTAATTGCGTCCCACTGCTGGGCACAGGCCTCCTCTCATCTCATTTTCAACACATCAGATTCAACTCCTACTTGTAAATAAACATTACCCTTGCATGACAGAGTGCAAAGTCCAGAATTCCAGATGCGGAAAATTTCCTCAATTATTGATTTGCTTTTTTGACCTTACCAAGAGTCGAGACTCATCTACAATGATGACATACTTAGCTGTGGTGCAGTTTAGTCTTCTCTCTCCTTTTTTTACTCACATTCACAATGTAATCCTTTATTACTACGAGAAGCATTTGATGCTTTGCAAAATAAAATGAACTACAGTGACTTCCTGTAGCTTACGCGGCATCTGTTCCATTCCAACTATTGATATATGTTATACACTTAACTTAGCATATTATATGAGCAAATAGAACTCAGACGAGTAAGGCAAACGAGGTAAACTGAAACAAATATTACAACATATAATAAGATTCTCTTTCCTTATCCTTAAACGTCACTATAGCTGTTCTTGAGGGGATTAAGTCTGTATTGTCAAAGGGCTATTAAGAAAAGGCACAAAAATATATTAAAAAATACACTAACCTGAAAGCTTTCAAACAGGACAGTTTCTTCAGGAAATTTCTTGATGGCTTGCAGTGAGCTGTCACAGTAGTCAATGGAAAAGTAAAACATAAAGATTGGATCAATCCATTCCCAGCTCTGGGAAAATACATATAATCTGGAAGGTACTGTAGCAGTCCGTACCATCGCAAACAAGTGCAAATTGGCCTAATTTCCTCGTTACCTCCCACTCACAGAACGACCCATTGTACGTAATTGTGTAACACGGCTATGTATAGAATGATTCGTGTCACTTCACTTCTTCAACTTGACCTGTATCAGAATTATTCGCACAACACGCTATGCTTATAGGTTTGAATGCATTTTGTAGTTGATGAGACCAGTATAGCGTTAATCAGGCCGGAATTTGGGATTTCAGTCAATGTTAAATTTTTTCGTGGGTGGCGCTGGTGCATCAACACGATCTAAGGTTCTTGTTCTTGTGACACTGTAAATCTGCTCTCTTCTGTATTGGGGAATTATGCTATTTTACTGCTTCAAAATTGCTTTAACAAGAAGTTTTTTTTGTTAATGCTAGAGTTTTCGAATCGTATGTTATGAAGATTGTTCCCAAAACTCCAACGTCGATTTTTGATCTTCTCTTCGAAATATTATCGAGGATTGAGGAGGATACCCTTTATGAATAAATTTGTTTATTTGACAAGCCACCGAAATCTTGATTCAATTATGTTTGAATAATTATCAATGGACCTGAAATTTAGATTCTGTATCGCGTGAAATGTATATTATAATATGAAAGCGGTTCAAACCAAATCTCGAGATCGTGTTATCGTCATAATCGAGTGATAGGAAAATTACGTTGCGACGTGACAGCTCCATCATTGAAGTCTATTTGAGTCATATTGTGCACTCTTAACAGGTGTTGGAAAATTTATAGATGCTATTAAACTCATTTTAAGTGGTTAAGTACCCTTGGGAGATTTCAATCTATCTATCCTAATATTACATTTACCTATTTGTTTGTATAGAATAAACTTACGGAGCCGATTTAAAGAAATCTTTCACGAGTAGAAAACTACGTTATTCCTGTGTGATACAGGCTACGTATTATTAAAATTTTTACGGTCTGGAATCGTGACCGTCTGGAATAGCTACGCGGATATAAGATCAGATGCACAAATCAGACAGAGTGTTCGTAATCCCGAGTTAGTAGGCTTTAACCTATAACAAGTTTAATTCTCTTAGCGTAGTTATTCTAGGTCGAGAACATTTAGTACTATATCCCTGGTTTCTGGCAATAAGTAGGCTAAGGAAACATGTTAGGCCCACAAGTTAGGTCTTCTGCACATCGCATAATAAAGTTTGGTTTCTTAACCTGAAAATAAAATGAATTTTGGTATTTCTTTTTGCGAATACGAGTAGTCATAATTGTTCTGTATAAATGTATTTTGAAATGTCATTTGTTTGAAGTTTTGAACATAATTAATTCGCAGACCGCTAACCTGAAGGGCCTTGACTCCGAGTTGATTGAGTAACAATCTATTTATAAAAGTTGTGATAGCAAATCTATTAATAGACGCCGTTGTTTTATCTATTTAAATACACTATTCATCTTTCACCTTGTCCGTGACTAATATAAATATGTGGATCTTTTCATTTCTTTTTTTTCTTTACTTTTTTAGTTTAGGTTATTGTTTGTACTCGAAGCCTTTCACATGTTCTAACAATCCATCAAGTTAGTACAACCTCATCAAATCTAAATAAATCAATGGCTTCTCAGTCTATTTACTCAGCAATAAAATTAATTTGTAACCTTGGAGTAAATCAAAACGAGAGTGGAGTGTGCAAATAAGCGGCCTTGTTTGGTAAAAGTGCGCAAGGTTGTATATCTATTATAACCGTGTGTTTGATATCACATTCATTTGCAAGCTATGCATGTAATTTTATGACACATGACGCTCTTTTTGAACCCTACCAGGAGATGGTTTGAAAATAATCTGTCTTTAACAATAACGACGGTAACAAAAATATTTTTGATTCTAGTAAGTAATACTAAGATGAGTTTTTCGATATCGAAAACGATCTTGGGATTAATGTTAAGATTAACATGAATGCCTGTAAACTTAAACATTTGATTAGCGAAGATAGTGTATTTCTTATCAACGACTTGATTGACTTGCTCTGAGAAAAAAAGCCAGTTGCTTGTGTAATCCCCAATCGGCACGGGGCTCTTGTAGACATTATTGTCCAATCCTTCTGGTTATGGAAGAAGACCTGTGCCCAACAATAGGACATATAAACAGGCTTTCAAAGAGGCAGATTTAAATGGTAGAGGCACGTCTTTATGTTAATTTAAAACTCAACCTATAAAAGTGATTTATTCCACTACCTTCATGTAAACACGAGCGTACCACATCTCAACATTAGTGCCACATATATCGAAGACAAATGACCGTCACGGAAGATCTCTGGCAAGGCACACTGCCAATGTGCCAATACCACACAACACCTCAGACTTACGTAACATGGAGAACACACCCACTTAATGACTATTTCTAGATAGTTTTCCTTTAAGCTTCATCGTTGCTTGATGCCTTAAGGAATTTAGATTTGGAAAGAACTTCAATGATGTGTTACGTTCGCGATCTACACTGGGGTCTGCGAATGCATAGGAACTAAATAAACCTTCTCGTTATAAGAAAGGGTAGATATCCTGCAAGGATAGAAACTCGTTATTGGGCTGATATGGTAGTTATGGTGGCCTAAAGGAAATTAAAATTATAAATCAGTTTAAGTAGCTGCTTGATGAAACCGCAACGCACGCTTTATTCAAGAAAGAAACCGCTAAAAGTAAAATTCACTAGTCCTTGCTTTCTTGATTGAGAATGAACACTTTCAATCAAATCAATTATCGTCCACGTAGGTATACGTTTCACGGCAATAGCCTGATATAGATAGATATAAATAACATCGCCATGCCACTTGGACCTTAAATGTTTAATGTTTTCATGCTAATGAGGCTATCAGTGACCAATATCACACATATGGCTTCGAATGTTAGTACACAAGTTTCGTAATAATCATAATTCAGTTCGTACCATTTTCCTGTCGTTAAAAGGAAACTCCTGCGCGTAGATCAACTAGTAAATTCCACATTCCCTACACAAAGAAAAATGCTGTACTTTCCATAGAATGAATGAAAGGGCAAATTCCCCAGCGGCTAAGGAATTTCAGCTTCCATCGACCAGTGTGGTTTTGGCTGTTCTCACCAGTCAGGTAGCCAGTCAGTAACAGGTTACAGCTTATACCTGTAACCTTAAATAATAATATTATTAATTCTGCTACAAGACGTCCTGTTTCGGAAACGAAACGAATTACATATACTCGTATTTGTTTCAATAAACTACTGTGGTTATCCTCAATGCTCGGGGGTGTGACTGTACTTGGAAAAGCGCCCGCGGACGTGCGTATGCGCACGATCACCATATTCGCTTTCCTCGGAGTGGGCGGGGCTGTCACGTGGCTTTCGAAAGTGACGTCAAAAACATGTGCTCGCGACGTCAGACGTTAATAGACTGCGTTTGAACTTTTATATGTTGATGATAATACCTACATAGATGTGAGACTGACTAAACGTTCGTAATACGGTAAGGGATTTTTTTTTAGGGATAACTGTTCCTGGTCGTTCCCGATCCCAAAATCTCTAATTATACATACAACAAATTTTAAATATAGGCAGACATAGTTACTTTCGCATATTAGTATGAATTATAATTAAAGAAATATGATGTTATTGACTATTTATTGAGTAAACTATATAGGTAACAAACGTCCTGAAACACACGAACTGACCTTACCTACATTATAAGATTCATAACCAAAACTGTATGACATTTTATTTACCGGTGCTCAGTTAGGCCGCAAGGCAAGGTTACATCAATCTTTCAATAAATAGACTATAAACGTCAATTATGCGGCCGTACATCATACAAACATACAAAGCGTATCCGCGAATAGTTCCGAGGGATGCCAGAATTTTCCTATCATTCGCTTCTTCCATGATTGCCTTGACGAGGACATATCATCAGCCTGAAATTGCGCAGAAACCAGTGCGACGCGACGATTACATTAGAAATATATATGTTAGGAACCCGTGGTTGAAGACACTACTCCAGCTTGATGCAAAATCCACTTGAGTGCTGCCCGAGAGGCGTCGCTAGGAAAAGGACGACAGGTTCCAAAGAGATTCCTTAGGCTCCCTTCGTGCACGGACGCATACGATTTGATTATTGTAATTAGTTATTGTTGAATTATTATTGGACTACCTATTGAAGACAGTTGCTCTTAATGGTGATTGTAATTAGTGTAATTAAACTACTGAAGATCGTAATTGGACTATTCTTATAATCTCGAGGAACCCAGTAGCTGAATACCTATCCGAAATGCCCACATACAAGGAATTACCTGAAGCTCAGTGCCATTCTCCGACATATACATTTGTAACGCCAGAAGAGGCACTAAGGTTGCCGTTTTTCACTGTCGCCGTTGCCAATAGGAGACCTACATAATGTGATAGCTGAAGCTTAAGAGCGGGAGTGTTTACTATCCGGGCCCTAGCACCAAGCTGTGACTTCCTTAATCGCCTTTTATGACCGCTTTTCTCGGTTTCCTCGACTTCGATCACAATAATTCACATAACAACACAATTAAACAGTTCAAGAACAGATTTTTGATTAAAACTGAGCTAATACACAAAGTAATTTAACTTTTATGTGTGTATTCTTTCTGTGTTTTGGTCAATATGGGTATTGTTGTTGTCGTAATTTAAAAAAGCAATGAGAATTTCAGAAGTATTAATTAAACTGTCGCAGATTTTAAAACATATGAAGGCAAATGATTTCTCAGCACCTCGGCAAAATGTTCGTGACAAACAAACAACTCTGACTCATTATGTTCTGTATTTACAATAGGTAACCTAGATCGGCAATAAGTAATCTCGTGATCGACATTTTTGATTAACAGCCAATACTACTAAAAACATCACGCGTTTTCATTCATTGAATGTTGTTTTCTTGAGCTATAATTGATTGTTTCTTTATATTGCAGACTGATTTTGGCGAACTTCGATGTTGTAAAATTGTTCACTTTTTATTATTATCTGTAATATCAACGATAATAAAAAAAAGTGAAGAATTTTACAACATTGAAAATACCATTTCAAATTCCTTGACAAACTGAGAAAGTTCCTTCGTGTATTTATCTATCATAAATAAAAGCCGATCCTGAAGCACTTTAAAATTTAATATCTCATAAGTATGTCTACTCAAGATCTAATCGTGAATCTATTTTGGCTATCATGCGCCCTCTCTGCTATATCTGGTTTATCAGTTATATTTTTTCCGTTATCATCTATGTCGAGATCAAAACCAATACCTTAATATTTCTCTTTATCCAATTACTTAGCTATCGAATTATCTGATATGGATCATAGTACATGGGTACTGTCACTCTTTTACATGTTAGACGCAAGCGTCGTTGTCAAGTTGAATAAAGTATTTGCATTGCAGATCTGTAAATTTTTTATGCGCCATTTTTACGTAACGTTGTCGCCGCGGTCTGCCGGCTTAATCTTATCATTTGCTATCAGCAGTTCAACTCAGATTTCCATGTCGCTGACATTTAATTTGGAAACGGAAATGGCTGTCGGTGAATAATAAGAATCATCAGTGATCACGTGAAGTTTTCAGTTGTTTAATAACAGATTGTCGTGTTAATCCCTCCCTAGATTATTGGAGGTAGATAATCTAGAGAGTTTCTGCCTTGGTTTACTCTACATCATTTTCGACTATGACATATGTACTTCGTTGTTCAGTTAGCAGCTAGCTCTAAGTTTACTGATTACTGTTACTTTAAGTACTCTCTCTCCCTCACTCTCTCTCTCTCTCTCTCTGTAGAGTTTCGTTCTGCTTTTTAATCAACTGCTTTTTAATTTACTGATTTGCTTCTAGTTAAATACCTAAATACTTGGGTTATTCTTAATCGTGTCACCCAACGCACCTCCCACGTGTATCTAAAATGTGAATTACTTAGGTGGCATATTCTATTGTTTAGGAGTTGAACAAACTCCTGACTTTTGAAGGTCAATTGACGTTAAGTCTGATAAATCAACATTTCACAAGACACCTTTGGATATTTTCTTGATATCAGTTTCTTTCTAACAAAGTCAGGATTCGTTTGAAGCTGTGTTATTTTCTATGAGGTTTACTTAACTCCCTCTCGAAAGTTCCAGAGGTCTGGAACATTGAGCTCATTTCGTCTTGTTTGTAGCGGACCGTAGGCGTCACCCCGGCATCCGGCATGTTCGCAGTTCGCAGTGCGTCAATTGCAATTTAGCGGATTGTCCAATTGACTAAATGACGCACCGGGAGCGGGGCATCTCGATTGGCCTTTGTTTTTGTTTTGATTGAGAGATTTATTTTGGGAATATTTCGGGTCGTCATCGGGAAGTAGAAGTATAAAGATAAGATCTGTAAATAAAGCGAGACACTCCGTTAAGCTGAATTTGCGAAGGAACTATAATGGACCAACCCGCAGTAGATAGTTGTTACCGGAAACGCATCTTTGGTTGGAGTTATCAGAATTTATAATGCCTCACTAAAATTATCAAGCTGCCGAATGAACAGTCAATTTGCGTCAGTTCTTCTTAAATTTTATTTTTGCAGATTCAACCTGAAACAAATCGTTTATAGATACTTATTCAAACGAATCCGTGCTCAGGTTGTATAATTTAATTCGACTTTTAATGAAGTACTCTTAAAATTAACTGTTAATGATTAAACCTCAGCAGCTGATGTCATCAGCTATATAAAAAGGCAACCACAGCAATGTTTAAAAATAAAAAGTAACAACGCGCAGAACATGACACGGCCCAGAGCACGTTTTGCGATTTTCCGCTTACGGGTACCGCTGTAGATAACTGCAAGGTGTAAGGTGTCGCCCGTTGAGTGCTGTCTCAAGGTGAATTTCATTGATAATAATTATCGTACTCAACATATGCTTTAAAGTAAAGTAATTAGGATTCTTTTTGAATATGGTCCTATTTCTTAAAGGCAATTTAGATTTAGTTATCTGACAAAAATATGCAGCATACAAAATGAAAACTAGACCATCAAATGTCAAATGGGTAGGACATTTTCATAATAAAACTAGCTGACCCCGCGGACTTCGTACCGCCTTAAACCTCACGGAGCCCGTTTCCAACGAATGCAAAACCGTGGAAATCGGTTCGTGCGTTCTGGAGTTATAGCGTCAGGGAGGAAAACCCGACTTATTTTTATATAGTAGATTGTCGATCTGAATAATAATAGTGGATCGGAATACTGGAATCTGTTTTTCGAAATAAATGCTGAATTAAAACGTACTTTGCTCAATCTGAGAATCAACTGAAAATAAATTATATGAGACAAAGAAATAACAGTAATTTGCAAATAAAATGAAGGTGAATAGTACATTGAACTTTGAAGATGGCTTTTAGGACGCTAGTTCCTTATTCGGAGATAAAAATATAATTATGATCAGCTCAAAAAACTTTACGCACTAGTTCGTAAAAAACAACTTTGGGCAATTGGGCACGCTAACCTGTGTTAAAAATAATATTTAGTACTGTTAAATAGACTTTGAAGTAAAAAGCGTACTTAAATCTGCTGCTAAGCAATGACCAGCGGTGTTGAGGCAGAATTCAAAATAAATTATACCTTAGTGCTTTTTTATTTAAAGTACTTACTTATCTATTTTCTTTCAAAACGGTATTTTGCTATTCAGAATGAAATTAGTAAAAAATCCTGTACTTAACGCATTCACTGCCACCGACGCATATATGCGTTTTGCTGACTTTCCCGCAGTGCCTCGAACGCACATGTGCGTTGCAATGTTGTCTTAATGACAGATGTGGCACCTGGCGAAAGTTCGTAAAAAGAAGTGGCAGTGAATGCGTTAACTTAAGCGTTAGCAGACGCATTATTATCATTATCACACCCACCTGTACTTATTCTTATACTAGCTTCTGCCCGCGACTTCGCCCGCGTGGAATTCCGCGAGAAGCGATAAATAAATAAATATGGATATGGATTTATATTGCTGTATTATGTTACCACTGTTGCTAAGCAACGGCCAGCTGTTTGTTATAAGTTATGCTACCGTGTGAACCGGTGGTGAGCCGTCCGACCGACGTTGCCACTTCGCCATTGTGTTGCCAGTTGCCACACGTCAATGTGTGTATCAAGTGATAAAAGCCGAAGCGATCCTGTAATTTAACATTGTGTAATCATGTTACTTACACGATCTACATAATACATCTGCTTTACTCAATCATCTGTATTAATTGGGAGGATGTGATTTGACCTTTCGCTTCCGTTCAAAGTAGAAATACCTAATTGATTCTTATTCTTAGAAATTGATGCGCTGCCTTTAATAGTAACTTGATGTTACTAAGCATGTTTCTGTTACATTTCTTACTTTGTATCGTGATGCAATGTAAGAGGCCATGAACATGCTTTTTTTTTTTCAAGAAAAAAAAGCATGTTCATGACCTCTTACATTGCATATTGTACATGAACAATGTGTACAAGGATACTTCTCCCAAAAATATTAAAAATCCTAATAAATATTCAACAAAACAAGGGCATCTCACCTTTCATTTGAAATGATATCAAACTTATTTTCTGTGTTACGTAATTTCTTGAAAACAGGAAACAAAGCCAACTGGAATTACATTATATTTAGTTCTAGGCCCCGAGCCAGGCGCAAAAAAGGGTGCTCATCGCCTCCCGGCCAGTACTTTGTAGGATGGTTAAGATAGTGGTAACATACAGCCTAGTGAACGTCAGCTGGCAAGCTGTTCATGGGTTTAGGCGCTATTGCCCCCCGAACATGCTATTTTTTTTTGTTATTCCCTCCCGGCTGAAAATTCATCAGATGATAGTTCAAGGGTAACTGTGAAAGAAACCAAGACGTCAGCTGACGTATCTAGGGGGAGAAGTCGTCAGCTGGTACCATGAACATGTTGTTTTTTTTTTCTTATTCCCTCCCGGCTGAAAATTCACCAGATGATAGTTCAAGGGTAACTGTGACGGAAACCAAGACGTCAGCTGGCGTATTTAGGGGGAAAAGTCGTCAGCTGATGCCCTAAAAGTTCTATAAATTTTCATTGACAGCAAATATTGCCAGCTGAGGTTCACTAGGCTGTACGTTACGACTATCTTAACCATCCTACAAAGTACTGGCCGGGAGGCGATGTGGACCCTTATTTGCGCTTGGCCCGCGGTCTATAGGGATGACGGACGACAACTTTTTTTTCCTTAGTCTACCAGGAAGGTTATTGAAAAGTATCGGACACGTATTTTTTCTTTTTTCACGTAATCAAACTTATACGGAGATATATTGAGTTGAAATGTCGCGTGACGTCACGGTTAGGTACGATTTATACCTAACGGTGACGTAGGTAGCCCCCACTCTCCAACTTTAATGCGTTTTAACTTGGTCATTCTTTGTTAATTTGATAAAACAAAAAATACGTGTCTAATATTTTTTTAATACCTGATTGACGGACTAATTAGAATTTTTCACCCTGTCGTCATCCCTATTCTGGGACGGTCTAGTTTAAGTCCGGCCTATTTGCGGCCGCCCTCTGGCAAACCTTGACTAATCTGAGCCACGGTCAACGACCATTAATTTCTAATGTTTCTTCTTTGATTCTTGTCCTTGGGGACGCCTATGTTCAGCATTGAATTAATGATACACCTACACACCATCCTATTAATATTATAAATGCGAAAGTAACTCTGTCTGTCTGTCTGTTACCTCTTCACGCTTCAACCGCTTGACCGATTTACATGAAATTTGGCATGGAGATAGTTGAGGTCCCGGGAAAGGACATAGGCTACTTTTTATCCCGGAAAAGCGCATAGTTTCCGCGGGAGCGCGATAACCGTATTCCTCGCGGCAGAAGAAACAGTGCCCCTTTTATTGAAATGAAAAATGTGATACTAATCCAATTAATATCTTTCTTTCCAGGTCTCATCAGACATGAGCGATCGCTCCTAACCCGCCAAAGGACACCAAAAATGACCACCCCCTTCCGAAGGAAACCATTCAAAATCACCAACACCTACCTAAATACGTAAAACATTCGGACGCTCAGCCAAAAACTAGCAGTGATAAGTGGTTTAAGTGATAGATAAGTGATAGTTCCTTGTTCAACCGAGTGATATTAGTTTAAGTGACGTGCCATGATGCGGGCTTGGTGGTGTGTGATGGTGGCCGTGGTGGCGGCCGACCGGAGTAGTTTACCCCCTACCTGTGATAGGTAAGTCTATGATACAATAATATACTTCGCCAGGTATATCTTCGTGTATTCGCCCACCGTTGGGCACACGCCTCTCCAATCTCTCTCCATTTAGAGCGGTTGTCCGCTTCCCTCATCCAGACTAGTCCTGCTGTCGCTTTCAAGTAATCGGACCATCGGGCAGGAGGTCTGCCGACACTTCTCCTATCCAACCGGGGTCTCCACTCCAAAACGCGCTTGCTCCATCGTTCGTAGTGTCGCCTGCACACGTGGTCCGCCCAAGCCCTCTTTAGCTTGGCGACTCTGTGACCCGAGTCGACCACTTTGGGGCGTTGTCTGATGAGCTCGTTTCGGACTCGATCGCGCAGCGTTAACCCGAGCATGACTCGCTCCATGTTACGCTGCGTCCCCTTAAGCTCGTGGATCATCCCAGCAGTTAGTGCCCATGTCTCACAAGCGTACGTCATAGCCGGTAATACGCACTGGTTAAACACTTTGGTCTTTAGCGTTCGAAATGAGACGAAGAAAAAAACAGTTACTTGTATGAAGACCCCAATTTATATAGATATATTTTTACTTTTTAGTATTTGTTGTGATAGCGGCCACAGAAACACGCATTCTGTGAAAATTTCAAATCTCTACCTATTTCCGTTGAAGAGATAGAGCCCTGTGACAGACAGACGGACGGACGGACGGACGGACGGACGGACGGACATCGGAGGCATATTAATAGGGTTCCGTTTTTCACCCTTTGGGTACGAAACCCTAAAAAAGAATAGGTACTCAGGTGTAAGAGCCGAAATTTGGATCCAACTCTTCGTCAAACCACCAGAGCGTGTCAAACAGTGTATCAAAATAAAATTGGTACATTTAAGGATCTAGCCTTGATCTAGCCGATGTAATTATTGCTTCCAGATTAGCAGTATAGATGCAGTTCTATTTTGCGCAAGTGGTATTGTTACCCAATCAAACCCCCATCTCCTTTTTATACAGACATGAATCAGTTCTATTTTTAAACTTCCCGCGAGGTCTCGTGGTTGAAATGAATGGCCAGTGACAACACAGTGTGGCAATCACGTTATCTACCTTTGAATGCGATCTACACACTGCCAGTTCTGTGTGTAATCACAGATTAATAATTAGTTGTTGGTATAATGTCCAGCGGAAGGTACTGGCTGGTGATATAATGAGTTTTTTTTCTCGTCTGCGAAATAGGCAGTAACTTAGTGTCGGTTGATTCAAACCGTCCGTTAAAGTTAACGTTAATTATTTTGCTATGGGATAAAATGCCGTTTCTGTATGGAATGACAGCTTGGCGGCCATATTTAACGACCAGGAGTCCGTTCAACTATGCTTGAATCAACCCAACCTCATTACGAGAACGATTTTCTTTTAACTTTGTCGCGTTTCTTCCCGCCAAAACGTAAATGGGAAAGAAAACCAAATTCGTATCAAGAAATGCAAAATAAGTACCTACCGTGATAATAACAAGATATCTAAATTAGTAAATGAAATGATAAATCTAACTGAAAACAATGTTCTTTCAAAGTCTGTAACGTAATTATTTGCTATTTAATAGTGAAACTTGGCAAGATTTACCTTCTACCTAAGATTCAAGTAAAGAAAGACGGTAAGACAGTTAAAAGTCCTTTCACAGCAATTGGTTAGGGCTAACATTAATTTAATTTTAGAGTAGGTATTAGTTTCTACCTGTGACCAGCCAAGTTCTCAAGTTCTAAATTCCCGGTTACACTTAGGTACTAACATCTCGCCTATGTCCCGTTGGGGTAACCAGGAAACCGAGTTTGTTTTTGCACTCATGAAATTTGCATACACGTCGTCTAGGATGCAGAATATAATAGTATTTATTTCGGATTAAATTGTCTATTTAAAGATTATGCCTCGACATACTGGTTCAAAGCGGATTCGCAGTTCGTATAAGTAAACTGAGTGTTGATAAAAAACCTGAGTTCAATGCCCTTATAACACCACTAGCTTTTCCTCGCAACTTCGTATGCGCGGAAATATTAAAATGAAAAAATCCCGTTTTTTTCCGTTCCCGTGGAAATTTCGGGAAATCCTCTTAGTGCTCCCCTACGTTCCCTAAGGAACCTGCATGCCAAATTTCAGCTCTCTACGACCAGTAGTTTCGGCTCTGCGTTGATCAATCAGTCAGTCAGTCAGTCAGTTTCTTGTTTTATAAATATAGACTAGCAAACCCGGCGAACTCCGTTTCGCTTATTTTTCCTGAATATCAGAGATGGCTCTGTATTTTTCCTGAATTTTCTTTGCTATAAACCTCACGGAGCCCGAGACCTTTCCAACGAATGCAAAACCGTGGAAATCGGTTCGTGCGTTCTGGAGTTATAGCGTCAGGAAGGAAAACCCGACTTATTTTTATATAGTAGATTATTTTTATATAGTAGATTAGACCATTAAGAGTCCCCAGTACGCTCCTTTCTCCATACAAACGTAGTTACGTTTTAATTCGCAAACTACTCATCAGATTGGCACAAAATTTTACAAGTAATAGTGGAGCAGAGATATTAGTGTCCAAAATACACTTTGATTGTAATAAATTGAATAACAAAGGAACTAGGACCATTTCAGTTTCCTGCATACAAACTTCAAAATTCAGTTTTTTGGCTGTAATTTAATTGTGTTTTATTTTACTGAGAAGCTAGGTATATCCGGTAATAGAAATAAATTGTTTTCTTATACAAGTATATTATACCAGATACGACTTTTCTACGAACGTACGCAAATATTCTACCTATACTTGCCAATTTTTCGAGACATGTCTTCTTCGCTATAAAAAAGCGTTTGAACTTTTCGACAGTCAGTGACCGACACACGCGCAGGTTTCGTGAACATCACGTCGGGCACGTGGCGGGCACAGTTAGAAGAGAACACGAAGCCAGTAAAACATGTCATACCTATTTGGCATAAAGTGGATTTTGTTGGCTGAAGCCGTGGTGGCCTAGTGGTTCGACCTACCGCCTCTCATGCAGAGGATCCGGGTTCGATTCCGGCTCGCACCTCTAAGTTTACTTATGTGCGGAATTCCATTTGAATTTACCACTGAGTTTTTCGGTGAAGGAAAACATCGTCAGGAAACCTGCAGGCATCTGCGAAGTAATTCAAAGACGTCTGTGAAGTCCCCAATCCGTACTGGGCCCGCGTGGGGACTATAGCCCAAACCCTCTCGTGATGAGAGGAGGCCTGTACCCTCCAGTAGTAGTAGGATTTTGTTGATGGACTACCAGGTTCCGTCCGTGACTTTGTACGCGTTGAATTTCGTTTTGCGTTCCCGCGGGAATGCTTTTGTACGGGATAAAAAGTAGTTAGTCTATGTCCTTCCTCGAGACTACAACGATCATCATAACAAATTTCATCAAAATCGGTGCTGTGGTTTAAGCGTGAAGAGGTCAGACAGAGAGCTACTTTTGCATTTATAATATTCTCGACTCTGTCGACACAAAATTCAGAAGCTTCATAGTTGTGTAATGTGTATGTACTTAGGTATGTGTCTCGAGTTACTTACGAGCCTACGAGTATAGTCTAGCATTGCACTGCTCACTGGTATGGTATAGTACCTACCTAAGAGAACGTGACGCAAGAAGGATCTAGGAAAAAAATAGACTTTTGTATCTAATTTCACGCAGACGAAGTGGCGATCGTATGGCGATCTGTAGCTCGTAAGAAATAACTAACGTATACCTAGTGTACATATATGTGAAATACCTATCGAGTTCTCAGTGTTGTAAATATACAACAGGAAACACACGATTTTCGTCACTTTCCTGTCGAATATCTAGGAATGTAAGTAACATTTTACGTTCATTAACGGCTTCCTGGATTCTCTTACAAAATGGCGCTGAAACCAGTTTTGTTAAGTTTTCCTCTGATAAAGTGAGGAGAAACAAGGATATCTCGTGAACTTTCGATAATGCAAAGGACTGATTGAAATCTAAATTTCCATCCTCATATTGGCTCTGGTTCTCACCAGTGGAAAACCACTTTGAAACCCTAGTTAGTGAAGAAAGATCGAAAGGACTTTTTTACTTTGATAGTAAATTCTATTTTTTCATTATATATAACATTGGCATTCCGTCAAAAACATCAGGATCCATATCTTTCTCAACGGAGCATTTTTTACGGCACGTTTTTTTACGAATGTTACCTTTAGTCTGATGAGAACTATAGACACCTCCAGACGCTACCACTCGAGTAACCGGCTCGAACCAGTTACGGTGTTTAGGAATCACATGTCAGCTCCACGGATTGTCATTCATTCCAAACAAATGTACACCGTATCACCAGCCAGTATCAGATAAATTTGAATGAATGAAACAGTGAGAATGTTTACAATGCCGCAATGTCGGAACGGAACAGTGGCATTATGTGTATGATTCGCACTAATTTTTGGCGCAACAAGCTTCCCGATTACTTAAGTCTTGAGCTGAAAATTAATTAGTTTAATGATATGATGTAAAGTCTCGTGAGGCCTCTCGTTTAAGTATAGAGTTTTGGGGTTCAAATCTCACTCGAAAATAGGGTTAGTCGGGGGCCCCCACAAACCCGGGGCTAGTGATGATAGTGCATCTACCATAAATCTTCTTCTATATACTATAATATATTATTTGGTGACAAATTAAATGCAATGGCTTATTCTTCTCATGTTTTATTATTTCACCCACAATAGACATTAATTTCACAGTCACATTTTGCACTAGCTTATTTTTCGCAAGAAGAAGGTTTACCAGAGAAAAACTGCAGAGGGCAGTAGCATCCTACTTGATGCGTTCAAGTTAAACCTTATATGATGCGTTCTATAAATAGATAATTCTAACACCCTGCCTCAATTTAAAAGTTGTTACATTGAAATTGCAACATAAAATTATACTTCCACAAAACAAAAAAAAGTTAGACATCTGAATCATCTGATATACCAAATTTACTCAATATGTAAGAGCTCTGCCAGATACATACCAAATAGAAATATCAATTAATTATTGAACACTTAATCTAGAACACAAATATTGAAATTGTTCACATGACAAGCTCTTGGTGAAAATATCTGCTATATTATTCTTCGAGTCTACATATTTAATTTTAATTTTTCCATCAATAACAAGATCCTTTATAAAATGATACCTAGTATCTATATGCTTAGTACGCTTGCTATTTTCATAAGAATTTGTCATGTCTATAGCACCCTTATTATCTACAAACAGCACTTTTTGCACTTCACATATTTTAAAGTCTTTACATAGTCCATCACAATTGATCAAGTCACAGACACTTGTAGCCGCTGCAATGTATTCCGCTTCAGCTGATGATAGAGCCACACAGTTCTGCCTGCGAGAGAACCAGCATATTGGATTTCCACAGTAAAAAGTTATTGATCCACTTGTGCTCCGTCTGTCTAAATTATTTGTGGCCCAATCAGCGTCCGAGTATGTAATTAAGTTCTTTTCAGTCTTGTTCTTTGTGTAAATTAGTCCATTTTCCTTTGTCTCCTTCAAGTATCTTAGTACTCTCTTAGCTTCAGTCCAAACACTCTTGGTTGGTTTGTCAAGAAATCTGCTCAGGTAAGATGTTGCTTGAGTAATGTCAGGTCTTGATGATGTACTTACAAACATGAGACTTCCTATCAATTCTCTGTATGGTACATTTATTATCTCTTCTTCAGGTGTATATTGAAAGCCTTTTGTCATAGGAGTCTTGGCACCTTTGCAATCCTGCATATTAAATTTCTGTAGCATTTTCTCTATTTGTTTTCTTTGGGTAATTTTTATCATATCCTTGCTTCGTTCTATTTCTAATCCGAGAAAATTTCTGATTGGTCCCAAGTCCTTTGCTTCGAATTCCGTTCTTAAGTTTTCTATTAATCCTTTTATTCCTTTGTCGTTTCCAGTAATTAAAATGTCATCTACGAAGACGATCATCCATGTGTCTAATCCGGTATACAGGCAAAAATCATTCTTAGATCTTTCCATTCCATTTTTCATAGCAAAGTCGTTAAATCGTTTGTTCCAGCATTTTGGGCTATCTTTTAAGCCATACAGTCCTCTGTTTAATTTCAACACTTTTCCTTCTTGACTTTTCAACCCTTTTGGTATTTTGACATATGTTTCTTTTTCTAATTTTCCGTTTAGAAACGCCGTCGGAATGTCTAGTTGATTAATAGTCCAGTCATTTTGTACAGCTTGCGATATGAGCATTCTTATTGTTGATATTCGAGCGACAGGTGCATAATTATTCTCGTATGCTACCCCCTTCACCTGGAAGCCTTTTGCAACTAATCTCGCCTTCTTTGTATTGTCTTCTTTCTCTCTGAATACCCATTTTACATCTATCGCTTTTTGATTTCTTGGTAATTCTGTAATAGTCCAAGTATTCATTTTCTCTAAAGAATTCAGCTCTTTCTCTATTGCCTTTTTCCAATCTTCATCTTCTATTGCTTGTTCATATGTAATATCTTCTGTTTGCAATGTTAGACAATAAGATATATTTGTTTCATAATCCTGTAGAAAATCTGGTGGTTTAATAGTTCTTCCTGATCTGGTTGTTACTTCCTTATTTTCTTCTTCGTTTGTTGTCTGAGTTTCTTCATTATCATTCCTTGAAATATCATAATTTTCTTCTAATGTTCTTTCCTCTTTCTTGTAGTCATTTTCTTCATTTATATAAATCTTTCTTTCTTCTGTATTTATTGGTGATACATTCTTTTCTTGATATTTAAAGTTGTCTTCATCAAAAATTGCATCTCTTGTAGTTTCTATGGTGTTTGTTAGTGGGTCCCATAATTTGTATCCACCGGGGCAGTATCCTATGTGAATCATTTCTTTTGCCCTTGGGCTTAACTTGCCTTCTTTAGGTAGCAGTACTTTCCATGCTCTACTTCCGAATATTCTGAGATTTTTCAGATTTAGGTGTCCAAACCACATTTCAGCCGGTGTTTTGCCATTCAATGTTACAGTGGGACATCGATTTAATTCGTATGCCGATGCTAGAATAGCATTTCCCCATAATATTTTTGGTAAGTTGGTATCAGCAAATTTTGTCCTGGTTTTATTCATTAAAGTTCTATTTAACCTTTCGGCCTTGCCATTTTGCTGTGGTGTATATGGTTTTGTATATTCCAAAATAATTCCTTTCTCTTGACACCAGTTTTTAAAGTTATTGGATGAAAATTCACCTCCGTTGTCCATTCTAATTCTTCTAGTTTTAATGTCTCTTTGAGTTTTCAATTCTTTTATGTAGTTTATTAAGTTTGTCTCGGCTTCATTCTTACTCTTCAATAAATGTACAACTGTAAAATGTGAGCAGTCATCTAATATAACTTGAAAATATCTGTAGCCTTCTGATGTTGGTGGTGAAATTGGTCCGCTCAAGTCTGTGTGTATTAACTGTCCGATTTGTGAAGCTCTTTTCTCGTTTCTATAAAATTTTGGTCTAGTTGCCTTACTTATATGGCATTCAGTACAGGCCTCATTGCTTACTGGGAGATTTAAAAGTTTCATACCACCTGTATTAAGGTGGCCGAGTCTTTTATGCCATTTATCAGAAGACAGCAAACATTTTTGTTTAGTTACATATCCATGTTGTTGATTGCAGTCTTCTATGTTCATATATAATATATATAATTTGTTCAGTTCTTCAGCTTTAATTTTTATTCTTTCATTATGAATTGTAAATCCAGTGTTGTCTATGTTGATATTAAATCCTTTTTCAATTAATTTCTTCACGGAGAGTAAGTTATGACTGATATCATTAACTATGAGCGCTTCAATCCTTATAGGTATGTTGTTATAGTTTGTATTTAATATTCCTTTCTGTTTAGCTGTTATTACCTGATTATTTGCTGTATATATTTTGATTTCCTTTTCCAGGTTAGTTATTGTATGCATGTGTTTTTTCAATTCTTCTTTAACATAGTGTTCTGAAGCACCTGAGTCCAGTATAAAAATATTATCGTTTTCTTTCGATATCATGTTAAATGCCACAAACGATTCATATATTGGTGTTGAATCTGTGTTGTATGAGGTATATCTTTGATCTTGACCTCGACCTCGACCTCGACCTCTAGAGTAACCTCTTCTCATATTTCTCATGCCTCGTTGCATTCCTCTATTATTTGTTCTGCACTGATTGCTCTTATGACCTACCTTGTCACAGGTGTAACACTTGATTTGTGTCTGAAATGCTGATTGCTGCTCACGGTATGAGCTTTTAAATTTCAACTCTTCATCTAGTAGCTTTGACTTGACGAATTCCAATGTTAAATTTTCATTCATGGTTTCTAATGCTGTAGCAATTGTATTGTATTTTTCTGACAATCCAATCAATAGGTAAGTTACCTTTTCCTCTTCATTCATTTTTTGATCCGCACTTTCCAGTTCTCTTATTAAGCTGTCAAATCTGTTAAAGTATTCTTCCATAATTTCCCCATCCTGCAGTTTCAACTGAAGTAATTTTTTTCTTATGTGTATTCGTGATGTAATGCTTTTCCTTTCGAATATTTTTGTTAGTATATCGAACATTTCCTTTGCCGATCTAGCTTCCTTGATCAAATCCAAATGTTTGTCAGTTATACACTGTACAATAAGCGACTTAGCCTTCGCGTCGTCTTCTTTGCTTTCTATTTTTTCCATAGTAATTGTATGTTCCAATTTCTTTTCCTCCAATAAACACTTCACTCTGAATTTCCAACTATTGAAATTTTCTGCCGTCAATTGCGGAAGATAAGTCGAGTGGCCCGCCATTTTGCACTGTTGTTTTCCTTTTATTTCTTAGTTTTTTTACATTCAGATCACGTTTATTTCTTATGCGTGATCAGCCCATAACCTATTATTTGGTGACAAATTAAATGCAATGGCTTATTCTTCTCATGTTTTATTATTTCACCCACAATAGACATTAATTTCACAGTCACATTTTGCACTAGCTTATTTTTCGCAAGAAGAAGGTTTACCAGAGAAAAACTGCAGAGGGCAGTAGCATCCTACTTGATGCGTTCAAGTTAAACCTTATATGATGCGTTCTATAAATAGATAATTCTAACATAATAAAAGAGCAGAACCCGGCGTGTCTGTACATAGAAAGAAAAGTTCAAAAAAGGAACGGGGGGTCTAAAGATGTATGGTAGACCACAAAACAGCGATTTTTTAGAAATCTTTTCTGTCTGTTTGTCTGTTTGTTAGAGTTAAGTGGCGGGCAGAAGCTAGTACTATAATAAAAGGATAATTTTCTGTCTCTTTCTTTCTGACTTTCTGTCTGTCTATCTGTTTGTTAGCGTTAGTCTCCGGAACTACTGAACCGATTTGAATGCAGTTTTCAAGGGTAGATAGAACATTATTTGGAGCAACATATAAGCTATGTTTGATTAAAATCGGATGTCGGAAAGAAAAGTTATCGGCAATTTTATATTCCACGCAGACGAAGTCGCGGGGCACAACCAGTATAACTATAAAATTTATTCAAAATTCAACCATTTATTCAGCAAATTCGCCACAGGGGCACTTTTACACGTCAGAAAAAGAATTTACCAGCACTTCCTAGACCCATTGCTTGATGACAAGCGCCGCAACAAACTGAGCAGAAGGCCTTTCTTCAAAATTCCGATAATTTCATAAAACTAGTTACAGCACAACACAACTTAGAAGGCGCGCGGCGAAGCACTTAAGCCGTTGATGCAGAGTCTATTT
Source organism: Aethes cnicana (assembly GCA_963971205.1). Classification (NCBI taxonomy): domain Eukaryota; kingdom Metazoa; phylum Arthropoda; class Insecta; order Lepidoptera; family Tortricidae; genus Aethes; species Aethes cnicana. The sequence goes on from OZ020297.1 coordinate 1,992,018, forward strand.
TTGCTTAATCCACGCGCCTTCTAAGTTGTGTAAACCTGTACTCGACTAATATTGCATAAATGCAACTAATGAAACATGAGACTGCAATACACGGCTGGCCTTTTGAACATAGCCATACACAAGTTAATGAAGCCAAAAAAAAGTACCTTCAGGTGGCAATATTTATATAGTGAGTGCACCTAAGCACTCACCACACTGGCGCACATGCTCGATTAATTTTATCATTTCTTTCCCACTAGACAAGTGATCGGCAAACTTTTTAGACGGAGAGCCATGATGCCGATGACGATGAAGATGATGAATATTTTAGTGTGCAGATTACGTTCAGTTTATATGGAGTGGGTGTAATGTAAACGGTAGAGAATAGTACTAGACTCCAATGCGCACTGCCATTTTGGCTTGAGATTTTGTGCTTACTTACGGCTGATGTTAACGTTGAAATCTTCCAATTCCAGTTTAATATACTGCCACGGCCCACTGCTGGACACGGTGCAGATGGCCGGCCTCTACAACGACTCCAAAACCTTCGTCGACATGAAGATCAAGATCTCAGCCGAGCTGACCATGCAGCATTTCCAGAAGATGATGAATGAGTAAGTACATATACAACCCATGGTACTGATTGACTGACAGACAACTCCAGCCGAAACTACTGGTCGTAGAAAGCTGAAATTTGGCATGTAGGTTTGTTGGAAAGTGTAGGGGGGAGCACTAAGAGAGGATTCCTGAAATTCCAACGGGAACAGATAAAACGTACGCAAGTTGTATGTACCGTGAGAGACGACTAGTTTTTGAACAACGATAAAAGAACTTTAAAAAATATTGCGTGTTTTTCTATGTATCATCTACTTCAATACATAGTATAAAACAAAGTATGCTATGTATCCCTATGTATGCTTAAATCTTTAAAACTACGCAACGGAATTTGATGCGTTTTTTTAATAGATAGAGTGTTTCAAGACGAAGGTTTTCGTATATAATTTGTTATAGTTTAACGCTCAATTCCCGCGGGAACGCTATAGCCGAGTTCCGCGCGGGCGAAGTCGCGGGCAGAAGCTAGTATTTAATATTTGATCAGTAAATATTTCATATATTTTTTGTCATGTGGATTTGAATGTCATCTTTCTTTTAGTTTTACTAATTAATATTACAAATGACCGTTACGGTGACCGTGAAATTGTGACATAACGAAACATTTGTGCATTGGTAATATTATGTAGGTAGGTATGTACCTGGTTTGATCGTTTAATTATTAATGGGTTATTTCTGAGAATTTTAATCGTTAAACAACACTTTATTCCTCTCAGTACAAGATCGCATCCGACCAAAGCTGACATCATGGAGTTCGTGCTCCAAAACTTCGATCCTGAGGGCTCAGAATTCGAAGCGTGGACTCCAGAAGACTGGAGGGACGACCCTGGTAAGCAGCTGTTCATAATAACTTCCGAATATCCTACTGCTAGGCACAGCACAAGCCCGGAGTCAAACTATCGACGGGAAAAATACGTCCAATGATTATCTAATCAAAAGAAAAGGCTAATTGATAATTAGAGACTGCACGCTGTTTTTTTTAATATTTATTCTAAGGTCACCCAAATGCCATTTTTTTTTGTCCATAAACATAATTAATTGGCAAATCTACCGGCCGACGAAACGACGACGATTTTTTGAGTTGTCTGAAAAAAGCTGTGAGATTTATCATTGCACACAGACCCTTCGCGTTTGTTCGCTAAGTACGGATCGTACGTAAAATCGATCTTAAATATCAAGTGGGTAATTTTGTCTTGACATTATGTGCTTGATCTAGCGTGACAAACCGCCACCTGGTCAGCGTCATTTAACAGCTTCACCACCAAGCCTTGTGTTTTCCAGCATTCCTGAAGGTCATCAAGGACCCCCAGCTGAAGGATTGGGCGGTGGAACTGCACCGGTTGTGGCTACAACTTGGTCGGAAGATGACTCAAGACGTGGAGAAGAATCAGGACCTTTACTCCATCATTTATGTGAAACATCCTGTCATCGTACCAGGTGAGATATGTGGATGACATTCTTATCCATTAAGCATCTTCTTTTCTTTGATTTCAAACTCTGACACACTGCTATGTAAATGTCAAGTTCACTATAGCATTATGTTATGTATCATTACTTTGTGCCCGTTCACTTGACACCGACTTTGCAATCTGTAGAAGTTTGTATTAGGTATATGTAAAAAAAAAATCGGCCTCAGTTTCTAGTCATTATAGGAGCACATACGTAGCTCTGTAGTCTTCGAAATTGATCCTAAAATCACTGCTAACAAATCTCGAGGACTCCCTTATTTTCTCATGAATGCTATCATCAGAACTGAACCAAATTAAAATGGGACCAATCAGGAGGCAGGCGTACCATCTTTCGATAAGAAAAATAATCATCTAAATAGGTTTACTAGTTTTTTTTTCTGTGAACCTACATAATAAATGAAAAAAATATTCCGACCAAAAGAGAACCTCCTAATTTTTTAAGTCGACTTGTTTTTTTCATTCCAGGCGGCAGATTCCGTGAGTTTTACTACTGGGACTCGTACTGGATCATCAAAGGGCTACTGCTGTCAGAAATGCGGGCTACGGCGCGCGGCATGGTCTCCAACTTTCTGGACATCGTGGACCGAATAGGGTTCATTCCAAACGGTGGACGGATTTACTATGTGATGAGGTTAGTTGGTTGTAATTTCAAGAACAAACTTTTTTTTAATGTTGCAAATGTAGGCTTCCAGGCTTTCCATCTCAGGCATCCTATGATCTTATTTCGGTGTCCACGGGCCGCAATGACCAGTAACTATCAGGTGGCCTGTGTGGTCTCCTTAGCCTACCAATTAGGTACATGAAAAAGATCTATTTCGGTCTACCTAAGCTGAAATTACAAAGTTATTTAATGTTCTCCACCCATAAAGGTCCTAAATAGTCTACCCTTGTTAGTTTACGTATTAGAGAATGTCTTCGAAAATACCATAAACTAAAAAAAAGCAAGCTCCGGGAGTGCCGGCAGAAGCATAGACGTAAATAATATAGACCCGGTCTAACGTACACGTAATATGTCCCCACTTCCACGGTGTCCAATCCAAAGTTCTGTCACCGAGCGTGCGTGACAATAAGCGTTTTTAAAAAAACTTTTTTCGTAACTGTTTCTCTGTATCTAAAAACTCGTCTCGTTGTTGAAAAAATGTGACCCAGCTTTAGTGTCACGATATAAGTTTAACTTTGGATGAAGACCAATGAAGTGGGGAAACATGACATTTATCTACGTTAGGCCGGGTCCATACGAAGTATTATTTATGTCTATGGGCAGAAGTGAAAACTTGCACAGGCATACATTTTCGCCGCGCGGTAGAAAGAGAGGGGGATACTTCCTCTCCTACGCCGCGCTGGCGGTCTACTGGCTTCAATGACATTGTAACAGTTATTCGATCAGATCAGATCACGTGTCCGTCATACGGACACGTGATCTGTCGCGAGTTTAACATCTTTTCCCCATCACAAAAAGTGCACAGTTTTCACTTTAAAAATTTAGAAAACTTTGATCAAACTCCGACATCGGGAAATAAGTCTCCAGTCATTTGAACATGTTCAGATTTTTACACACTGATGAAAATGTGGGCAGGGCTATTTATGAAGCCAGAAGCTCTTAGACACGTCTGTCTTTATGTATGTCAGTCTCCGCTATCATTTCCAACCACCACACAACAAAACAGCCTATTTAGGTCCCACTGCTGGACACAGACCTCCGTTCATCACTAGAGGATTCGGGCTATAGTCCCCATGCGGGCCCAGTACGGACTGGAGACTTCGTTCACATCCTTGAATTGCTTCGCAGATGCGTGTAGGTTCCCTAGCGATGTTTTCCTTCACAGAAAAGCTCAAATGTAAATTCAAATGGAATTTAGTACATTAGTAAAACTCAGAGGTGCCTTTCCCGGTTCGAAACCCCGACGCTCTGCATGATTAGATCGAACCACTAGGCCACCACGTCTTAGTAATTATAAATAATCGTTCGTTATCTACGACCATAGATATCGGGAGGCTACCTAGGGAGGCATATTATACACCCAAAAGAGATACAAAATATCACCGCCCAAAGGATCTGGAAATCCCTGGACTCAACGGGCATTTCGGGTGGACTGTAACAAAACTCAAAAGGGCATTCACAATAGATCAGCCATGGTCGACGTGACACACATATGGCCCTACAAGACCGCAATAATAAAATAATAATAATATCTACGACTATCATAGAAGGGCATAAACTGTAATACAGGTTTAAAACTACCACAGTTTCCAGGGCCACCATCTTATACAGTGAATAGGGATGACGGCAACTTTTTTTTCCGTAGTCTATCAGGAAGATTATTGAAAAGTATTGGACACGTATTTTTCTTTTTTCACGTAATCAATTTTATACGGAGATATATTGAGTTGAAATGTCGCGTGACGTCACGGTTAGGTACGATTTCTAGCTAACGGTGACGTAGTTAGCCCCCACTCTCCAACTTAAATGCGTTTTAACTTAGTCATTCTTTGTTAATTTGATAAAACAAAAAATACGTGTCTAATATTTTTTTATTACCTGACTGACGGACTATTTAGAATTTCGATTTCTTCACCCTGTCGTCATCCCTGTTGTAAACGTTTTTCTATAATGATTTTTTTATTATATAGCCTAATTAAATTCGCAGGTCGCAGCCCCCCCTCCTGATCCCGATGGTTCGAGCCATTATGGACGACTCGCACGACTTGGAGTTCCTCCGACAACGCATATACACTCTGGACAAGGAATTCGACTTTTGGATGACCAACCACACTGTGGAGGTGAAGGTTGATTCTCACACGTAAGTCTGAAGAAGTTATTAGATCACTTATAATTTCTGTAAGTTTTACCCATCCATACTAATCCATATTATCCATACTTAATATTATAAATCAGAAAGTTACTCTGTCTGTTACCTCTTCACGCTTCAACCGCTGCACCGATTGAGAAATTTGGCATGGAGATAGTTGGGGTCCCGAGAAAGGACATAGGCTACTTTTCATCCCGGAAAAACGCATGGTTCCCGCGGGAACGCGATAACCGAATTCCACGCGGGCAAAAGCTAGTATTATAAATGCGAAAGTAGCTCTGTCTGATACCTCTTAAGGTTTAAATCGCTGGACCGATTTAGATGATATTTGGTATGGACATAGTTGGAATCGCTGAGAAGGACAAGGGCTAGTTTTCGAACGTGATAATGGAATTATTTTCCACGCTATAAATAAAGATTGTAAAGGTACATTAATAAGAATTTGATTGAAAAAAAAATTTTTTTTTTTTCAGATACAACATGTTACGTTACAACGACATGTCGCAAGGTCCGCGCCCAGAGAGCTATAAGGAGGACGTCGATGTTGCCAGGTATGAAAAACATCTAAACCAGAATTTAAAAAAATATCTAAAACAAAAAATCATAAGCGGTGACTTCTCAATCGTCAGATAACTCGCTATACTTGGAATAATAGTACATTACACACCTAGGGCGGTAAGGTAAAGAAAGTCTCAGATAGCGTAGTCTCAGGTAGTTGGGGCGATTTTACGTCACCACCTGGCCGTGAAGAGGGATTTTCCATCGCGCCCTAGGGCGGTAAATCCCGCTTCTCGGCCTGGTGTGGCTCTTTTACATCACCCTTGGCCGTAAAGTGGGATTTTCTGCCCGCTACGCGGAAAGAAAATCTCACTTCTTGTCCAAGGCAAGATGTAAAACTTTTGACAAACCACGGGCGGTAATTCGCCTTCAGTTCGGGCCACAGAAACCTGCAAATCTGGGACAATTACGAATTCACCATCCTAGGTCTGTAATGTACTATTGTTGGTGGTAGGGCCTGCTGCCATCGTATTACAAGGTTACACAACTTAGAAGGCGTGTGGATTAAGCAATAATGGACACTGCGTCAATGGGTTAAGTGCTTCGCCACGCGCCTTCTAAGTTGTTTCGTGCTTTGCTCGCTAGCCTGCCGCCAAATAGCAGAGCTCGCACTGTTGTGTTCCGGTAGGGGGTTAAGGCAGCCGGTGAAATTACTGGCACAGAGGCATTCCATCTTAGGCCTCAGGGTAGGCAACGCATTCGAAATATTACGATTTCCAATGTCCACGGGCCGCGGTGACCGCTTACCATCAGGTTGCCTGTGTGCACATTTGCCTCCCAATAACACGAAAAAAAAACACGATTTGTATGAGGTATTCGAATAATAAATTGTACTACATATTTGACGATTGAAAAATCGCCCCTATAACGAAGAAATATTCATCTATTCAATCGCCGGTACATGTATATTACCTAGTAACCTACCGTTATGCAGATTGCAGGGCTTCAAATCAATTTGAATTTACCATGAGCTTTTCGGTGAAGGAAAACATCGTGAGGAAACCTGCACGCATCTGCGAAGTAATTCAAAGATGTGTGTGAAGTCCCCAATCCGCACTGGGCCCCCGTGGGGACTATAGCCCAAACCCTCTCATGATAAGGGGAGGCCTGTGCCCAGCAGTGGGACGCAAATAGGCTGTAGTAGTAGTAGTAGTAGGGCTTCAAATTCCTTGAACCTCTGAGTCTAGACGAGTGTTTAATAAAAACTAAACCGATTTTCAGGAATCTCGATAGCTTTGACAAGAAAGAAGAGCTTTACGCGGAACTGAAGGCGGCTGCGGAATCGGGATGGGATTTCTCATCCCGGTGGTTCGTCCTCAATGGAACTAATAAAGGTAATTAGTAAAGCAATAGAGATCTTCTACTATCTAAAGTCCCGCGCCTTCACATTTCAAAACGCTTAAATTTTTTCCTTATTATTTAAAAAGCACCACCAACACTCTCAACCCATAGTTGATGGCTGTCTCAGCACGCACACATGTGTTGAGAGTGTTGGTGGTGCTTTTTAAATACATTGCAGCGTTTTGAAATGTGAAGGCGCGGGACTTTAGATAGTAGAAGATCTCTACACGACTAAGAACGGTGACATCTATGGAATTTATATTTATTTGACAATAGAGGCCATCTGCATATATTTTTTTCTGGACCCTTGGAGACTATACATCTCTAAGATCTTAGATTTAAGTTTAAGTTAGGGACTATACATCCCTTAAATGTAATTTTAGTACGTACCTATATGTATATTTATACATTTAATGTAAATTTTGAAAAAAGGCCTGCTTGAGTTTGTTGCGGCGCTTCTTCTCAAGCAATGGGTCTAGGAAGCGCTGGTAAATTCTTTTTCTGACGTGTAAAAGTGCCCCTATGTGGCCAATTTGCTGAATAAATGATTGAATTTGAATTTGACAGCGCGCCTTCTAAGTTGTATCGGGCTATACCACTAACACAACAGCGTATTTATGTCCCACTGCTGGGCACAACTCTCCTCTCATTACGAGAGGGTTTGGACTATAGTACCCACGCGGGCCCTATGCGGATTGCGTAATTAGTAGCTACATCATCATCGTTATAATCGGAGTAATACATAGAATAAAAGTGAATGAAGATATTTTTACTGAAGTGTTTTCGTTATTTCTCAACATATGTCAAACTCTTGTGGAAGAGCAACAATGGCCTACTCATGTCCTTCCCTATTCCAACTATCTCTGTACCAAATTACATATAAATCGGTTTAGCGGTTCAAGCGTGAAGAGGTAACAGACTGACAGACTAACGGGTACTTGTACCGCTTTGTTTACAGTAGAAGTGACGTCACAGCAGCTAACAATATGGCTTCCGTTTTGGGACCGATTAAAAAACAACATTTTTTAAATGTAATTATAAAATAATTTATGCATTTTTATGATTAAAAGTCGATGTTTTGGGTAGCATTTTTCTATAATCTATCATAAATCAGTACTTCCCGATTTTTCCTTGAATGGTGTATATCCTATTCCAGGCAACCTCACGAACCTGAAGACTCGCTCCATAATCCCGGTGGACCTGAACGCCATAATGTGCTGGAACGCGGACATCATGCGGGGCTTCCACGAGCAACTTGGCAACGTTGACAAGGCGGAGTACTACAAGCGAGTGCACGCGCGGCTCATCGAGGCCATAGACAAGGTAATACAACTTTTTTTCAGCTCGAGAAAAAAAAAACATGCTTAGAATCGATAGCTGATACTATGGAGTGTGGAATGTGTCTTGGTAAGGAGCGCAATCTCATATGGCGAAATAGTTGAAAACGTGTCCAGCGGATTTGATAAGCAACAAAACAAAACACACTCTCCTCACAACCGTTTTCGCTGCGATTTCGCCTCAGCAGCGCCATCGGAAGGCGCTACTGCAGACTATCCGCCTAGGTGGCTTGACTGGAGTGGCGACCGCAGCGCCCCCAACCTACCCGATTTGGTGTCCACTTGTGGAACTATAAAGATTGCGCTCCTTTACTTCAACCCTCCATAGCTGATACTGTGGCACAGGGCGGACACGGCCTACAAAAGCACAATTTCGAACACAATTCGAATGAAGTGTCAATGTTTGCGTGCGAGGACGTCTGTGTGCGTGCGAGGACGTCTGTACACTTGTACATGTGTGTGTACCAGTACCAGTACGCGGGCCAGTGATTCATTCTCTATCTCCGGATGAAACAAATGACAGTAAGGCGAGTTGGGCGCGAGTTGCGCGCCAGCTAGATTCAGGCGGGTGATTCCGTGGCCATTCTGTATGTAGTACTATTAAATATTCTGTGACTGGTTAAAATGTCGTCAGAACGTTTTTCTTGATTCACCTATACAGGGTCAAGCAAAAAGTTATGACGATATTTTAACCGCGGTATCAGTTATCTTAAGCATGTTTTTTGGTTTTTAATTTGCCTTTGCCCAGCAGTGGGACACTCCAACAGGCTAAGAAAAAAAATTTTTTTCGAGTCAGTAAAAACAAATTGTATGGGATTGATGGTGTGGGCGATACTTGAATCCCATAATTACTTTTTTTCACCTATCATGAGATAATAACAAAAATGACATTAATTATTTACCTAGACTATAATTTACTAGCTGGCAAGATTTTCAAAATAAACTATTAATATTGCTTTCTATATTATTTGAAACAGTTAATCTGCGTCGTTTTGCTGTAAATATCCATTTCAAGGAACTGAATGAGGGGTCTTAAACAATCTTCATACAAAATTTCATCAAAATTTGTCCAGCCGTTTTGACGTAACTTTAGGTTGTAAATTGTCGCTAAATTTGTCTTGATTGTGAGAATGACATGACATATAAACGAAAAGTTGGTATGCTGTCTAATTTTTTTCAATTAAAAAAAATGGAATCATTACACTCTATGATCGATGACTTACAACGATGACATTCCTTCAGGTCCTCTGGCACGAAGACGTGGGCGTTTGGCTGGACTACAACGTGGATTCGGGCCGGCGGCGCGACTACTTCTACCCCTCTAACGTGGCGCCGCTCTGGGCCGGCAGCTACGATCAAGCCAGGAAAGAATACTACGTCAGTCGCGTCATCAACTACCTCGACATCAGCAAGGTAAATGAAATAAATATCTTCCAGGTCAATTGGTGTGAAATGTCCCCCTCACTATTAAGAAGGAATTGAGCTAGCACCAAACAAAAAAAAATGACACCCTCACTGTTAAGAAGGAATTGAGGTAGCCCCAAACAAATAAACAACTGTTACGATGATCATTGCCACTTAACTGGATGATTTAGTGGGGCGGCGACATTAAGTATCATGTTTGAAAAAATATGTGATCTGCTGGATATAGCCTCGCTCTCAAGATTCCTTCTATCGTGGCGCCGCTCAGGCGGTCAGGACAAGTTGAACCCTTTAATATAGTTAGATTCAGCAGTTAAATCCTTTGGAAAATTCTATATAAAAGTATATAAAAGTTCAATAATACTTAGTCAGCTTAGCTTGGCCAACATTGCATATAATATGCTAAATAGGCAACACTGGACCTCAAACAAGACTTATTTTAAATATTTTTTCTTATATTATATTTCAATTATACAAATAAATTTATTCCTATTGACTTATATAATACTAGCTTCAGCCCGCGATTTATCGGTTTTCTCGTTCCCGCGGGAACTATGCGTTTTTCCGGGATACAAAGTAGCGTATGTCCTTTCCCGGTACCCCAACTATCTCCATGTCAAATTTCATCTCAATCGGTCCAGCGGTTGAAGCGTGAAGAGGTAACAGACAGACAGACAGAGTTACTTTTTTTTGCATTTATAATTTTAGCATGGATATGGATTTTATTATAAAAATAAATGTATTTCTATTGACTTGTTTGATCCACAGGTGGACATATACGAGGGCGGTATCCCGACGACGTTCGAGCACTCCGGCGAGCAGTGGGACTATCCCAACGCGTGGCCGCCGCTCCAGTACATCGTGGTGGAGGGGCTGGCCAGCACTGGGCACCCGGCGGCGGTGCGGCTCGCCCACGAGATGGCCGCCAAGTGGGTCCGCTCCAACTACGCCGTCTGGCGACAGAAGACTGCTATGCTGGAAAAGGTGGGTATAGGGAACTATAATGCTCCTAGCCAGTTGTCTTGGCTTTAAGAGTCCCCAGTGCGCACGGCGTTTCTCAACTTTTCATTCAAACGCATTTTCGCTTTTATTCCCAAATACTAAACTTATTGACTCGAAACATGGTACACAAAAAAAAAACATTATTGTGTGTGTCCGAATTTAGTAAATATCGTTGTAAAATAAAACACAATTAAATTACATCCAAAAAACTGTATTTTGAAGTTTGGAGGAAACTAAAATGGTCCTAGTCTCTTTGTTATTCAATTTATTACAATCAAAGTGTATTTTTGGACACTAATATCTCTGCTCCACTGTTACTTGTAAAATTTGGTGCCAATCTGATAAGCAGTTTGCGAATTAAAACGTAACTACGTTTGTATGGAGAAAGGAGCTTACTTACTCTTAACTCGTGGCTCTTCCCCCCGGACCTCGTAACTGAGTGAACGTGCAAACCGTTTATCAATTTATTTTTCAAAAATAAAACAAATTTCATGTAAATAAACATTTTAAAATATTAGGAGTGCATACTCGTACCGAAGTTAACGTGCGCTCTGACCCGTACCGGACCACCTGTTTACGTAACTGTGACGCGCTTATCAGCACGTTCGCTCGCACCGCCTGCGCTTCGTTAATTAGCCGTGCTCCTCTAATTCGTGCGTGTGTGTGTGTCGTGCCATTCACCAGTGTTTAATCGTGCGCGTGCGCCCTTTATCTCACTACAGTCGACCGCTGCTCTCCTAGTAGTTTCGCAACAGGTAAACTACTTAGCGAAGATGCCGCTTAAGCGCACCCCCACAAAGAGCAAGAACGCAGAGACTGATTTTGAGGGGTCTGCGGACTGTGGCTCGGACTCAAACTTAACAGACGGAAGCCGTAATAACAATCCACAACGAGTAAAAAGAAAACGCACGTCTGAACTACAAGAATTTATGGAACAAATGCGTGGCCTGTTCACATCGTTCACACAAGAGCAAAATTCTAAACTTCAGGTTTTACAATCGTCAATTAACGATGTAAAATCTCAAAACTCAGACATGCAATCAGCAATGGAGCTCTTTTCAGCCCAATATGATGAATTACAACTGGAAATAGAGACGCTTAGGCAGGAGCGCAAAGAAAATCTGACCTACATCAAACAACTAGAAAATAAAATTGAAAATATGGAGAGAGGGATGTGTACAGCCAAAATTGAGATAAGGCAAGTCCCAAAAATTCAAAATGAGACTAAAGAAGAGCTATGTAAGACAGTACAATGTCTGGGTGCCGCTCTGAATTTACATATTCAGACCTGCGACATAAAAGACATTTACCGAGGCGCCGCCAAGCCTAACATGGAAAAGCCAATTATTGTGGAGTTTTGCTCTGTTCTTACTAAAGAAAACTTCATAAGGACCACAAAAAAGCTAAGTAACAAGGAGAAAGGAGAAAAGCTCAACACGGTCTCCCTTAGGCTGCCAGGGCCCTCAAGGACCATCTACATTTCTGAGAGCCTTACGGCCAGAGGTAAGAGACTTTACTTCCTTGCACGTGATTTCGCGAAATCCAATGGCTATTTATACTGTTGGACATCGTATGGAAAGGTGTTATTACGCAAGAAAGAAGGAGAGCCGTTGGTTCGCATAAATGACGAAGCCGACCTGCGCAAACTGAAGGAGGGACCCCCGGCATGACTACTCTTACTATTGCTTATAAAAAACGTGTCCTCCTTTGTATCTTCCTGGTCTATTGCTCCAGTAACTTGTAATTTTTTCAACTTACACTACACATCAAAACAATCAACCCCTATTTTCCCCAATTCACTTAATAATGGCCAAATTCAACCATATGACGAGTTTATTTGCATTCTAATGTGTTCCTTTAGTTATATTTATTTACGTCTTTTTTTAAATTATAATGATTAAAGTTTTACACAGTGAAATTGATGACATTTCTGTTTCTGAGTCTTATTCTTGCAATATTGAAGACTGTATGTCTAAAATTCCTAATCCGTTAAAATATCTTACAGTTATTTCTCAAAACATACGTAGCATTTGTAAAAATATGGACGGTTTTATTTTAATGAAAAATAGATTAGGCTTCGATTGTGACGTGCTAATCCTCACGGAATGTTGGCTACTAAACAACTCGATTGTACAGCCTCTCGATGGTTATGGCTATCATGCCACTAAAACACTTCAAAATAAAAATGATGGGGTTGTAGCGTATTACAAAAATAATCTCGAAATTAAAATTACAGAACCTAGAGTACTTGAATGTAGTTGTTTGCTAATCCAGATTGGTTCTGAAACTGTTCTTGTGGCTATTTACAGATCCCCTTCGTATAGAAATTTGGATACATTTTTGGATTCATTAAACTGCCTTCTCACCGACTTAGCTCATTTTAAAAACATTTGTGTTATAGGCGATATAAACATTAATATATCAGTGGGAAATCTTGAGCCCAAGGTATCAGACTACCTATCTCTTTTCTCCTTTCATGGTCTCTTGCCGGCACACTGTATCCCAACTCGTGAAGAAAATTGCCTAGATCATGTTATGCTGAGAACTCAAAGTCATGCCGTTACCTTGGTGCTTAACTCTACTTTAACAGATCATAAAGCTGTTTTATTAGCCCTGAACTTAAAACCTACTAGGACACATACCACTAACAGAGTTGTGAAAATCGATCACTTAGGACTTGAACGCGACATCCTGAATATGACCTTTGAGCCAATTTATTCCACTCGCAATGCCAATTATGCAATGGAGTACTTTATATCTAGCATTCAACGCGCTATCGTTGCCAATTCAATATTTTATAGGGTGTCTAGGCGTCAACGAGTACTGAAGCCCTGGATTACTCCCGGGCTTATGCGATGTATGCGCAATAGAGATAATATGCATTTGAAACTCAAGCAGTGTCCAAGCAATAGTATCCTAGAGATTACATATCGTAGGTATCGTAATTACTGTAACTCAATTTTGAAAAAAGTGAAAAGGGAATATGAAAGGGATCTGATTAGGCAAGCGGGTAAGGACAACAAAAAAACATGGCAGGCAATTAAAAACATAACTCACACGAACAAAATTCAAAGTGATGCCTCTGATCTTCTAAATGGAAACTCTATCCAGGGTGGTATTGATGAGATAAACAGATATTTTGCCAACATTGGCAATGATCTTGCTGAGAAAATCAGTCTCGATTCAAATCAAACTCTCACGGGAGCTTGTTCATCCAGTAACTCTTTTGTTTTATACGGAACTAATGAGGAAGAGATTGAGCTGCTAATTCTTGGCTTAAAAAACGATTCCGCAGTGGGCCATGACCAAATTTCTAACAAACTTTTAAAACAATTTCGAAACATCTTTGTCCCGCCACTTACACATATTATCAATGTTTGTATCGCTGATGGAGTCTTCCCCCGTATTTTAAAAAGATCCATTATCCATCCTATCTTCAAGTCCGGTGATAGGGACCGTGTCAACAATTATCGTCCCATCTCTGTTCTTCCTGCCATCTCTAAACTCTTGGAGCGTCTGATGAACAACCAATTGATAAATTATCTAGAAAAGAAACAACACTTATCTAGCTCGCAATTTGGCTTCCGAGCAGGAAAATCAACAGCAGACGCTGTTCATGCGGTTGTTGATCATATCGTTGAGAAACTTGATGAAGGTAAGAAAGTTATTGGAGTCTTTCTAGACCTTAAAAAGGCGTTTGACACGGTCTCTATACCGATACTTCTTGGAAAACTGGAAAAGGTTGGCATAAGAGGAGCTCAACACCGGCTCTTCACGGATTATCTCTCTGAACGCTATCAGAGTGTTAAAATTGGTGATTCTACTAGTGAACAACTACCTGTAACTTACGGAGTGCCCCAAGGTAGCATTTTGGGCCCTACCCTTTTCTTAATTTATTTAAACGACCTTTGTAACCTTTCCTTAACGGGTGGTAAAATAGTTTCATACGCAGACGACACTGCACTTCTGTTCGCGGCGGCCTCCTGGGAAAGAGTCATGCATCTATCCCAAATAGGCTTGGATAAGGTTAATCATTGGCTTCGTCAAAACTCTTTAACTCTTAATGTCGAAAAAACGGTAGCAATTCCTTTTACTATGCGTTTTTCCTCTTCTTCTTTGCCCACTGAGGATCAGAGTATTATCGCCCATAACTGTATTATCTCTCGCGGCGCTGGAAACTGTACCTGCTCTCCACTCTTAGTTACTCAATCTATAAAATATCTTGGGATCATATTGGACAGTCGTCTTAACTTCAATTTGCATCTGGAGGCTGCCGCTTCCAGACTGCGTAAATTAATTTATATTTTCAAAAAGCTTCGACATGTAGCTGATTTTATCCTGATTAAACAGGTATATTATGCCTTAGCTCAATCCATAATCGCATATGGAATTACCTGCTGGGGTGGCGCCCCTAAGACCGCATTAACTAATCTTGAAATATCCCATAAAGCTATTTTAAAAGTTAGCACATTTAAACCTATCCGTTACCCTACCGTTAGTCTTTACAGCGAGTGGCAGGTACCTACTGTCCGCCAGTTATTTATCCTGCACGCAGTGCTCAAACAACATGCACTCTCGACTTACGACCCATCTCTCATGCAAAGACGTCGCTCGGATATAATTTTCAACCTTCCCACGTACAAACATGCTTTTGCTACTAAATACATAGGATTTCTGGGACCATTTCTATATAATAAAATAAATAAATTAATAATCATATTTGACGTGAACAAAATTGAATGTAAACGGAAAATCCTGAACTATATTAGAACCCTCGATTTCAACGAAACTGAAAACTTGTTAAAAAAACTTGCTTAAGTAATTCACTGTGGCCATTAATTAATTTTTTTCTTCCCTCCCACACTCACTCACTCACTATCATACTACACACAGGGAGGACGACACACTTTTACACTTCACACACTACACAATATAATTAATCAGATCACATCTCGGAAATATTATGCTAATGTATAAATTATTTAAGTTAAAATTAAAACTTAGTTAAGCAAATAGTTCAAAACCTTATTTGTTAAAACTTTTCGTAACTTCATTTGTATAGTTATTATTAACTCACTTTAAGCTTATTTATTTTTGTGATAATACTCATAGATTTTTGGCTTTGATACAATGGAAGAGCGCTGCTGTCTGAGATACAGGTTCAACAACCTAGTTCAGACACAGTCGAGTCATTATACGACGAAAATGTAAATCTATTACTTTAAGATTATATAGCTTGTGCTTCACATATGTAACTTTTTTTTGAGAACCAATAAAGTTATTATTATTATTATTATTATTATTTATAAGTGTTTTCTTTTTCTCCTCTTTCAAGGGTTTTTTTCCATTATGCGGGCCTTAGCCAAGCATAGTGAAATGTCTAGAAATTTAAACCTACTGAATATTTTCAGATATGATTGAAGAAGTCAGAAATTTTCTAGTTATGCGGCATGTATTTAGAATGGTCGCTTTTTGTAGTGTGTATATGATGTTGGTGGGGATCTGTAACGTGCTTAGGCTATTGCTTAGTGTTTTTGGGATGACGCCGGTAGTAGATATTACTATGGGAACTATATGGACTGTATGTGCTTGCCATTGACGTCTTAGTTCTATGGCTAAATCTTGGTATTTAGTTAATTTGTCGTTTATTGTAGATTGAATATTGTGTGTGTTTGGAATAGCTATATCAATAATATAAATGCATTTACTATTTTTGTCAAAAAGTGTAATATCAGGTCTATTAAAATGTATTGTTTTATCAGTTATTATGGTTCTGTCCCAATATAATTTGTGTTGAGTGCTTTCGTGAACTGTGAACGGAGTGTACTTGTAATACGGAGTTTTTTTTTATTATTATTATAACTTGGCGGCGATCTAGCTAGAGTTTGGATAGATCTTCGTCATTGTCAAAGTCTATACTGGGTGAATAAATGGGTTTATATGGGTTGTATTGTAAAAAGAGTTAAAAGTTTCTAAATAAATACATATTTTTATAGTGTTCTAAACATGATTTATAGGTTTTCTTTTCGAGTTGGTAAAAAAAGTATAGGATTGAAGGTGTTAGCGATACATCAGTTCCATACTTTTTTAACGTTTTTCAAAACTATTTTTATTACCATATAAATCCGTCAGAACATTTGGAAAAAAGTTTTTCACCTCACTGGCTCGAAAGTGGTCGTTTTGCAGCTTGATATCCGAGCGCAAAAGTTGTTTTTATCCGCTAGCGTGGAAAGTGTTTTTGAAATTCGAACGCCGCATGACGCCACTGTCACAATAAAAAAACAACGATACGTTCTGAAACGCAATTCGTCGTG
Source organism: Aethes cnicana (assembly GCA_963971205.1). NCBI lineage: Eukaryota > Metazoa > Arthropoda > Insecta > Lepidoptera > Tortricidae > Aethes > Aethes cnicana. The sequence continues at coordinate 2,008,862 of OZ020297.1, forward strand.
AGAGTTTTATTAAAGTAAAGGTTCAATTTACTTAATATCATCATTAATAAAATTATATTAATAATACACCGTTTTAGATGTATTTCATTATTTCACTATGTTTTATCACAAAAATACTTAAATATGTGTATATTTTAACTGTATTCAATGAATAATTGAATCTTGAAGTACGAGTAAGATATGATTTGGAACGCAACCTCCGGAAAAAAAAAACATTAAAAAAAAAAAAGTTTTAGATTGCTGGTTTTGTAATTTAGAATACCTATACGAAGTAATAAAGAAAATATGAGCGATTCTAGCGATGACGATACGAATATAACTCCTCCAGAGTTAGCACAAACTGTACGTGACGCCTAACTAAGTCTTCTTCCCGAAAAATCGCGCGTGAGGTGAAAAATTCTGTGTTGCGCTCAGCAGCAAAGTCGTTTGCGGTCTCGTGCCTTGAAACCCTCGTTACACTCAGGATTCTATATTTGAACCACTCGCTTCGCTCGTGGTTCAACCATAGAATCCTTCGTTCACTCGGGTCTCAATCACGCACTCACAGCAAACAACAATTGTGCAGCCTTGCATAACAAATAACTATTTCCTTGGCACACCGTATCTCGAGAGTTAGAGTCCTCGCTTTTCTCGCGCAACTACATAAACTAACTTTTTCTTGACAATTTAAAAAGCACCCTTTTCCATAACTAATAAAGTTTTCTTATTTGCAGTACGACGCTACAATATTCGGTGGATTCGGCGGAGGTGGCGAGTACGCACTACAAACTGGATTTGGATGGACCAATGGAGTTATTATGGAGCTGCTATCTAAATATGGAGGTGAGAATTCATGTCTGTTACTATGAGTTGAAAGTAAAAAGAAATAATGACTGAGTTACCATCTGGTTTTGTCACGTTTGGTTACTGAATTCCTTTGATTAATTATTTCTTGGACTTTTTGTGTCAGATTAAACAGTTTGGACGGAAACTAATAATAATAGAGTAAGTTTAGCAAATTAATCAAACTCTAGAACGAGTTTCATACTGTTATTTTATATACCTATAGCAATACCATGAGTTTACAGTGACCGTACTCGCTAGCGACTACGTAAACGATTTGTATGAAGAATAGTACAGCGCCCCTGGCGGTCACTCGTTAAATTAGAAATTCTTCATACAAATCGTTACGTAGTCGCTAGCGAGTACGGTCACTGTAAACTCATGGTAGTGCTACTATTCGAATTTTCTTGCCAGTCTTTTCGGTGACATGAAGTTCAGCGAAAATTGCAATATAAATTAAAAATATTGCTGTTTTACTTCAGGATAGTTATCTCGAATTAATAGATTAACACTATGAAACTGTAGCATATAAATAATTAAATGTATTTTTTCATCCATTCACCGAGACAGATGGTGGAGGTATGTCAAATTCCAATTCAAAATGGCCGTAGTTCGATGTTTATTTCGATGTTAGATTTTTATTCATAGTTCAAATGAACATGACAGTCTATTGTTATATTTTTAAAAGAAAGAAAAGATAATCGTTTCGTTGAGTCCATATTCATTTGAACGTAACATGAAAAGTGGCTTTTTATGGGAATTTTAACGGTTGAGCCTAATAACAAGGATTACTTATACATTTATAATAAACCTCAGTAAGTAAAATAGTAGCTAAAGCGATATTTGGACTGACCGTTATTAAAGAAAGCGATGCATTTATTGTGTGTTCTTGTTGTTTCTCTCAATAGCTTTACAAATATTATTTAAAAGGTATATTCTCCAGTATGAAGTTGAATTAAAGACCAAGTTGGATGGATTTATTCTTAATAAGCTATTTTTGTCGTAAAATGGCGTGATTAATTTTTTCTTCATCATATTCAGTAGTATAAATGCATCGGTTTCATCCATGTGAATGCTATTCATATGGTTTTATAAGCTGCTTTGTATATTCTTTACTAAATTATTATTTTTGTTGCATGCTAAATAGATGATTTAAACTAATGGGGTAATTTATAGTCTTACTTATTTTTTAGTATAATTTGGTATAACTACTAATTTTTTGTCGAATGCCACGGGTTCATATCCCGGTAGAAATCATCGCAGAAATTATTTCATAAATTTTGTTAAGAACATTGTTTTATTTAAGTAAATAATATATGTATGTAAGTATGATATTTTCTGTGAATCCTAAGTTGAGATTCGAAATCATTTTTATATTGTTTTATACCTAAAAGTAATATGGTTTTTTTACAGAATATTCTATATTTTTTATGATTTTATTGTTTTGCATGAGGTGGGCGCGCCTATACTTGGGCTTGTGGTTTAGGTCATTTTGGTGTACTAATTATTATTTAACTTTTTCGACACTCCCGTTGATTTGTTTCTAAGAGCACTTTAAAACTAACTCAATATAATGACTGCTTTTATCTTAGTTAGTAGTTAAAATAGTTATAAAATAATAATTACGAATTATCTAGTATTTATGTATCTAGCAAAATTTTATTCCAAAATATCCTGTTGATTGATTTAAATGATATACCCCTAAAAGTAAACATACAAACTGACTACATACTAATATATTTTTTGCCCATTTACAACTCCAAGCGAGAATCATTTTTGAATAAAAATGTGTATTGCATATCAAAATTCGAAAACAAAAAAAGGAATTATGAATTATCGTCGTTATTCAATGAAATGGGTCAAAATACTCCGAAAATAGCGGAAGAATACTGCCGCCTAACAAATAACTTCTAGTGAAATAGCCTAATAAAATCAATTTCACTAAAATCCCCTCGAAACTCGCTTTGAAACCACCAAAAATGGCAATGTCACCCGAATCCCCCGAAACCCCTAATTTTGTGTCAAAATTCCCCCGAACCCCACAATCCCCGAGTCGCGCCCACCGGTTTGACCGGTGTCCGTGTGACAGACTGGCTGTCGGCAGCGGACGCGTTCGGAGCGGAGTCTGCGGCCGTGGCGGCGCAGGTCGGCGCCGGGGGCGTCGCCACGGCGATACTAGCGGTCGCCGCCTCGCTGGCCGCTGGGACGCTGGGGTGAGGTAAGTAAAGTAGTATTTCCTTTACATCAGCCTTGGCCGTAAAGTGGAATTTTCTGCCCGCTACGCGGAGAGTAAATCTCACTTTTTGGCCAAGGCAAGACGTAAAACTTTTGACAAACCACGGGCGGTAATTCGTAAAGCCCCAGATCGCATATTTATGGCCCTCACCTTCGGTTCGGGCCACAGAAACCTGCGATCTGGGACATTTACGAATTCACCACCCTAGGTCTGTAATGTACTATTTTTTAATTTATTTTTATAGCAGTTTTTGTAATACATATATAAGGCCGGCCACATACTGTCGTTACGGAATTCCGATTCGGAAACGAAAATGCTGAAGGCCTTCGCATACACTATACAACTTTATCTATTACATACAGCACACAGGCATAAACTAAATAAAGCCAATATTTTAATCTCGCACGAACTTTCGTTTTGTCTGGCCATTCTGGGAGAAGATTATAGAATTGGCATTGTTTTTCCAAGATGTTCTGAAGGTCGCGTGATTACTTCATCGAATTCGATGTTGTAAAATTTATTTCCTTGAATACTTATTCCTAGTGCGATGACGAAAAATAAGCATCAGTCGACTCTTAGTAAAGTATTTTTTCTCAAACATGCAATGAAATATTGATATTATGTTCTTCTTATTAGCCTGGGAAGTATCACGTTTCAGGCGCGGCTAGACAATTGGTCTATAATGAAATTTCATACAAACGTTGCAGGCCAAGGCCGGGAACTCACTTTTTTTTAATTTCCATTTGACATATTTATGACACAGCATCTTGGCATTCCGCCATTTAAAAACAGCTACAAGCAATATTTACTCTATGGTTCGCTATGACATTCTGCCAATACAGCTATTAAAAACACATGAACCATATTTGCTACATAGGTATCGCAATTTTATTTATGTAAAGAAAATGTAATGTAAAAAAAGAAAATGTAAAAAAGATCATTATCATAAAAATTTTGTTTGATTGAAAAGAGGTTATATAATTTTGATTGTCAATAATGAATGACAATTAACGCCCGGTTCCTATATCCAAACAACGCCTCGTTTTGCCTACGGACGGTTAAAATTTGACAGATTCTCTATGGAACAAATGTCAAAAATCAACCGTCCGTAGGCGAAACGAGGCGTTTCGTGGATATAGGAACCGGGCCGTGTCGTTCACAGGTCTATGCTAAGGATTCGTTCAGAAACATGATTACGCAATGTTCGAAACGTATGATACGTGTTCGTTTTTTTTATTCACTTATAATTTCTCAAGTAATATTTTTTTTGATTTACAGATTTTCATTTATTTATTTCATTGCATGTTTGAGAAAAGCACTATACATATATCGGCGGGGAACGGAAGTTGTCAGCCTCGTAACTATCCGACCTCACTTCGTTCGGCCGTATATAATACTCGGCCTGCAACATCCTCCTTCCCGGCCTCTGTAGTAATGTACTAATACACTATCACATCTACAATTTACGAATTGGTATGATAAAGATATTCTGGCGCCCACGTACTGAAGAACGATTTGTCTCTAAGCGTCTTACAAGATAGAGCGACGACCAAGTTGCATGGATCCGATGGATGCGTGAGGCACAGGAAAGGACACGAGCCTTCGGGGAGGCCCATGTCCAGCAGTGGACGTCTTTCGACTGAAATGTTATGACGATAACGACGGTCTAACTAAAGTAACATCATCATGTCTGTTCTAAATTCGAGATAATTCATAAACAATAGATTAAGCTATTTTTACCTATTACAGTTATTGTTGTTTTGTTTCAGATATAAATTGGTATATTCCGGTCGAGGAATGCATGAGGCCCTTACAAGTAAGACCGTTCTATTATTTATAAGCCGGAACTTCACTGCTGCGAACGCGAGCGCAAAACGTGGGTCCATTTTATGGTCCGTGCGTAACATGTCCTTGCTTTGCTGTGGAAGTATCTAAGTACATTTTGATACGAAGCGTTTTTGTACCCACGTAGCTTAGCTCGGCCGTGCGCATCAGAGAGATTCCGGCCTTATTCTCATAGGCATCTTTCTTAGTTCAAAAAGTAGAACAATAAATATTACAAGTATTCGTTATTTAAATAATGGAGGTGGAAAACGAGGAACAATTTCAAAGTAAAATAAGTTTGTTGTTGAAGTTTGGAATGAGGCTCAGCGTGAGTGAAAAATCCGCTAGGGGCGCTAGTGACGTTGGTGTCGGCCGAGGCAGCCATTGGCCATTTGGCGCGGTTTGACATTGGCAGCTATACAGCCCTCCAATCACCGCCTCGAACGCAGTCTCCAACGCCAGTGGCGTCCGCTGGTGAACCAACATACGGTGGTCCTCATTGCGTGTAGTATGGACTGTGGAATGTGTCTTGGTAAGGAGCGCAGTCTTATATGACGAAACAGTTGAAAAGTTGTCCAGCGGATTTGATAAGCAACAAAACAAAACACATTCTCCTCACAACCGTTTTCGCCTCAGCAGCGCCATCTGAAGGCGCTACTGAAGACTATCCGCCTAGGTGGCTTGACTGGAGTGGCGACCGCAGCGCCCCCAACCTACCCGATTTGGTGTCCACTTTTGGAAGTATAAAGATAGCGCTCCTTTACTTCAACACTCCATAGCGTGTAGTCTATTAATTAAGCATAATATTATTTTATACATGTTTATAATTTTTTGAACGTGTGAATGTGTAGTTATTTCATGTTACAAATCATGAAATCACTGTTTAAATCATTCTTGTATGTTTTTTTAAGAAGGTATTTTATAATACATCAATGTATTGAAAACTTTAGCCTTCCCAGTTTTAAGGTTTTTGTGGTACCTAATAGCATAGTCGATGAATTTATTATTATTATTTACTTTTAGTAGATATTTTATGAATTTACATATAGTGGTAAAACGCATTCTTTATTTAAATGCATTATATTATATCTAATTTAATTTATTTTTTATCTTAGAATGTGTCAAATTATTTGCAACATAGAGGCAATAACTTGTGTACATTGTATATTTATATGTGTGTTTATATTTAAAGATAAAGGGTATGAATAAATTAATTTACATAAAGTACATTTATCAGTGAGTCCAAAATATTTTTCCATTAATTTTAGTTAGATATATAATATTAGGAGCTTTTAGACATCTGTGCCCTACTTTGATGTAAATTTTTGCTTTGTTTTTTAATCATAGCGTTCAAACAATAATAGTTACAAAACGTATTAAAAGGGAAACATACGAGATTTTAATATTTAAATATCAATATTTACCAGACCACTGTTTTAGACAGAGCATAGAACTAATTCATAGACATAGACATTTATTTCTCAATATAAATTACAACATAATTTACTACATGTCAAAATATGTGAATTTACACTGAGATCGACAAATAGAATACAAAAACTAAAAATAAAATAAAAATCAGGAATAAATAATTGTTCTATGCTGGTCTTGTGCTATACATTACAAAACTTCCTTTAAAAGTAGTATAGGAAAATATTGCTTTATTGTATGAGTATCTTAAAACCTTTATCCATAAAACTTCATACGCAAAATATTAGGTTAATCAAGGTTTCATTAGGGTTTTGTCATTGGCAACCAATATTTTGTGAGATTTTAGGAATACTGCCCTAATCAAGTTTTGTGCTACTAATGTTCAAGACAGGTTCTAAGAGTGGTATTCCATTTCTAAAAAATCTTCATAAAACAATCCAAGACTATAGATATGAATAAAATAACCAAATTTCTTGAATGAACCCCTTTCAACTTGTTACATCTCTTGGACATTTTTTTTAACTTATAGATAGGTATAAAGTTCGTTTTGATTTAGTGCCTAATTCTTTAGAGCTCTAAGCTCTAAATCTGGTAAAAAAGGGCCTTATTTAATTCAGTGATAATAAATGTATTTAATTATGTGATAACTATAATTGTCAGTATTTCATGTATTGTTACTATATTTAAGAATGTATGCATAATTTATATTATTAAGTGATCAAATAGGTGCTGCACATTGTTTTTAGGATTTGAATAGAATTTACTTAATAATATTCTTAATTCCTTAGTATATTAATTAGAAAAAAAATGTTTCCAACTATTTACATAAAATATCACATCGCTGTGGCTGTGGTAGTAATTTTACTTTTTAATTATTTTATTTATCAAATAACATTGTTAACCATTTTATGTAGATTGCCATAATAATGAAGTAGAAGTAAAAACTGAATTATAATAAAACAAAAAAGACATTAAAATATATGCTTTATTCTTATTATTATGACACGTTAAATCAGATCTCTGTGAACACGGTACATCTGCAAAACGACGTCAACTTACTTTTATGCGTTAATTATGAATAATGAATATAAAAATAGAAAAATATTTTCTACGTGTTTCTCATCACTACAATGTAGTACTTAGCGACTTTGTGTTATACTATGTCATAGTATAAAACAATTGCCGTTTTTTTAATAGATAGGGTGATTCAAGAGGAATGTTTTAATATAATATATTAAAACATTCTCTATAATTTGTTATAAGTAGTTTAACGCTCAATTCTCGCGGGAACGCTGTAATCAAATTCCACGCTGACGAAGCCGCTCGCAGAGGCTAGTTTAATGTAATTGTTATTTAAACTGTTATTTGATTGCGTTCAGAGTGGCTTATTCAAACGTGTGTATAGTCACACTTCTCTAGTTAAATATGCGGATGCTACGGACATGACATTGAGATGGCTTTGAGATTACAAGCAATACGACGCTTCCTTTTATTCTGCCGTATAACAAGAACTATAATTGTATTTATTTAGATTCCATTAAGAATTATTTTTATTATTATTAAGAGCCTGCTGTGTCCCACTGCTGCGCAAAGGCCTCCTCCCACTTTTTCCACCGTTCTCGATCTTGAGCGTCCTCTGACCAGTCCTTTAAATAGGAGTCTAGTTCATCCCGCCATCGCCGTCGAGGTCTGCCGCGTTTTCGCCTGGAGTTGCCGGGCTTCCACTCTGTGGTTAACTTGGCCCACAACTCACTCGGCATCCGACAAACATGACCCGGCCAGTCCCATTTCAATTTTTGCCGCTTTCTGAGCTACATCTACAATTTGCGTCATGGAGCGCAGGGTGGTGTTCCGGACATGATCACTCATTTTATCCCTCAAGTTATTTTCCATTAAGAATACAATGGAAAATAACTTATATAGGAATAGTGCCATGAACACATTTATGAACTAATTTGGCTTTACATTATGCATGTAACTTGGGCTAAATGAGAATTGAACTCGAGCGAGAGTACCGTTTACCCACCCACCTAATTATAAAATAACTCGACTTCTTTCTCTGTCGCTTTCAATACGATTACTAGTCCTCTCCCAATTCACTTTGTCCTTTAGGAACAAATTTACCGTCTTCCTGAATCCTGAACCAACACAGTTTGGCACAGAGCTTGAAATTATCATAATTATGTATTTATTTAAACTTCATTGCACATACAAAATGCATACAATTGGCGGACTTAATGCCTAAAGGCATTCTCTACCAGCCAACCATAAGGCCAAACAGAAAGAAAAATGAGTAGGTGCATCAATATCAGAAAGAAACTACAGAAATACAAGGAAGATAACAAATAATTTCAAAAGAGAGAGAATTATCACCATCATGTCGGCTGAAAGACGTCCATTACTGATCATAGGTCGCCTCTGTGGCTCGCCATTCATCATCATCATTTCAGCCGAAAGCCGTCCACTGCTGGATATGAAGTTTCTGACCCCATCGGCCATCAGCCATGGTCTAAGAAAACGAGGTCTGCCGATCCGGGTGACGTGTCATCCTTACGTCAAAGTCGAGTTGCCGCTTTATTGCGATAAACAAAAATGAAGGAAATATTTGCTGCCGTTATAATGCAAAATAAATTATTTGCGCATTACAATTGTCATTTACTTGTTTAAGCACACAAAATGGGACAAGTTAAAAACAAATGAACGTAATAATTTAATGCAACACTCACAGGATACATGGGGGTCGGGGATTATTTTAATAGACCACTTGCAACACACAGCAGTGCGAATGACGTAAGGGTGACACCCACACTACTACAGAATACCAGACTGTCATACCTGGCGAAGTATATTATTGTATCATGGCCATCAGCCACCCAGTATTCCTGCGATCCAGGTAGTCACTATCTTGTGATCTTGTTGCGGCCTACCGACAGCTCGTCTCCCGGTGCGCGAGAGTTAAACATGGTTTTCAACCGCGTCCATAAAAATAGCTAATATGCACATTGTTGGCCCACTCGTCAATTAGCTCTACACAGCGAGTGTAAGAGTTATGTCCACATAAAAAATCCGTCCGGACGTGTGTCGTGAATTCGTGATCGGTCTAATCCTAATTGCCCCGTCTGCGACACGTCCGTCTTTATTTAAAGTGTACCTAAATGCGAATTTACGGTTTTTCCGTCACGGCACGATTTAGATCCTATTATCTCCGGCTTTTGCAGGACTATTTGCTCTCTTGCGATTTTCAATTCCTTCAAACTTCATGCGTGTATAACACGTTGTAAACAGATGCATGTTTCCACTCTTTACCGTCTTATCGAATTGAAGTACTTAGGTAATTTTGACAGTGTATAAGTATAGGCTAAATGTTTTGGTTATCGTAGTATAGTAGGTAAACATGCCAGAAACCCGCTAGGCTAGATGAATCAATTTTGAGCATTAGCAGTCACTGAAAACGCTAACTGACTTTTCTTTCTTAAGGATAATAATATACATATTTGGGTTCGGTTGCAATGATGTTGTTTTTTTTCTCGGTTTGTTTGAATGCCCCACTGGTGGTCAAAGGCTACCCACGTAATTGTTATACTTACTCAGTTTACTTATATGAAATCATTTAATTTAGTCCACAACAACAGTAGGTGAATACGTATATACGTGTGCCTATGTAGTAGGGTATGTATGATATATAATAATATTAATAGTCCCTAGTTGTAAATTCGTGTGCAACTCATTCTGATAACTCAGTTCACCTACTTTGGCTGCTATGTACAAAGATTCTCTGCTAAACTTGTTCGTAACCCATTCGACACCTAAATATTTTTCTTGTAATAATTAACACATATCGATATTTAGATCTGTGTTAGAACCTTGTTGTTAATAGTCTACATTATGGTGATGTAATACTTGTCACTTTATATGAATCAAAATTGTATTAGAACGTAGAAATAAACCACGATAACATGGTAGATGTATTTGATCTTTTGCGTAATGAAATACGGAATTTTATTTGAAACTAAAGTAAGTTTTGAAACTATTATCTTTTAGTACTCCTTCTTGTGCATATTTTGTGTATTGAATCGAATACTTCAGTGAGATTGTCCTAAAAAGCCTATACTCTATAGCATATAACTTTAAATGCATAGGACTTGAAAAAAGTGTTAATTATTGTAATTAAATCCATTAAAATGCATTAAAACCTGCCATTTATCGGTTATCTCTGTCAATAATGTCATTGGATGCATTTAAAATGCAGTTTTTTTGAGCATTCACTCGACCTTGTTCTGAATAACGAAACATATCAGTAATGTGCAATTAAAACCAATTTTTATGTTAATTCTTATCTACTTATTTCTTCCTAAGTATGATTAAGTGAAAAGACATGTCTTTTTTATAAAAAGATCGCAATATTTCAAGTTTTGTTCTATAAAAAAAACATAAGCACATTCACATGTCTATTGCGTTATAATACTGCAAAGTGTAAAATGTAATCTTACTTACCCTCCTGTTTATAATCGTAACTTGAAGCCTTTAAAACTATACTTAGTTCAAATGTGTCGTTTCTTCTCAAATTCTAATTTCACAGTCTCTAAGACCGGCACATATAAGAAATTTCTGACAAGAAAACTGAAGGTCGCCGGAAGGCATTTTGTATTAGATCTTGCAGTTACAAAAATCTGACTGTTTCTTTTTTTTTAACAAAATGCGGGATATAAAAGATAAGTTTGTGTATACAGCCAGTAACATGTTTACAGCTATTTAATGTATCAGTTTTTTTTTTCACAGCTTAGTTGGACCTTTAGTTTGTACCATAGCGAATTGCTTCTAATTACCGCCAAGGCCGCGTAACAACGTACATCCCTTCACAGATACACCGACATAGTGACACTTAAATCTGAATTCTTGTGTGGGATTTGCGAGAGGAGGCGGCGGGAGCGATTTTTACACTTTCAATTATCATTTTTCCGTTGTTCATACAAAAAGAACCCGGCAGGCGGGATCGTGGCAATGAAGTTTTTAAGTTAAATAGGTCCTTACCTTTGGGATTTTTTGCGCCGCTTCTGCTCTGGTTCTAAAGTAGGCCTAGAACCTAGATGTAAAATTTGATTTTGTTTCGTGAAAAAGGTTTCAAAAGTGCAGTTTGATAAATTAAGTTAGTATTGTTTTGTTCCAGTCCAGTGTATATTTTGTAATTTTCTGTATAAAACAATAAAGATTTTTTATAGTTTGACAGAACTGATATGGTTCTATTTTTTATTATCAAGGCTTAATTGTTACATTTACATTAGGTACTTACCATTTCGCAACATTGACCTGTTCTTTTTTTGTCCTATAACATGAGTGAGTAACCTACTTTCACCTATGGTATCTATCTTATCAATACAAAAAATACTTCTCATTGTTATATTTTTTGCCATACCTATCCATTAGGTAACCGTTACTTATGAATGTTTTTTGCTCTACACACTTACAATTAAGTTTTTGTGTAACGTAGGCTGCCTGTAGGCATGTTTTTTCATGTGGTTTTTAAAATAGATTATTATTTTCCTGTCATGGAAAATCCCAGTATTAACCTAATATTTGTAAAACCTTATACTTAGCACTTTACCTGTCGGTTATTTGTCTATACATACTGTAAGATTTATATTAGACGAATAAACTCAAATTTAGGCCAGATTTAACATTTTCACGGCCGCGATCCCGTTACACGGGTGCATTCTGTATGAAAATGTAGACGTTGGCACTGAAAGTTTTAAAGCCACACGCACGAACTTACTTTATATAAGGTCAATACACAGCATGAGTGTGCGTTCGTTGTGTCCCAGGCTTGAGAATTGCTCTTATCATCTTAACATACACATACATATAAGCCCGGGTCACACCGAATGCGTTTGCGTCGCGTCTGCAGTACGTCTACGGCTCGGCTGCGGCTCGTCTGCGGCTCGTCTGCATTGTATAGCATTAGTTCTCGTACGACCTGTCCACACCCTCCGGCAGCCGCACGGCTCGCAGGCGGTGTGACAGGTCTCACGAGAACTTATGCTATACAGTGCAGAAGAGCCGCAGACGCGCCGCAGCCGAGCCGTAGACGTACTGCAGACGCGACGCAAACGCAGGCTATATTCCGTGTGACCCAGGCTATAAGCTCAAAGCCAGTATGGATATTATTAACTTGTACCATTACCATACGCAGTGTAAAAAATACTGCGATCTTGCACCAGTATAACTATGGCATTGTTTAGTGATTTATCTATATCAGGGAGGTGTAGTACCTACTTGTTAATACTGTACGGTCCAGTGCAGCACTATATGCATACACATTTCGGCTTTGTTCCCCTCTAATTTAGATCAAAAAGTGGATACACATTTATGTCAATGCATGTTTGCTTTTGTCCGTTAAATTACAGTTCATATACACTCAACCGCAACGAAGTCGGCTCACTTTCTATGGAAAATCCTATACAAAATGACCCGAATTCATTGCGGTTGAGTGTAGTTAATACTGTTGATATCATTATTTACTATAAGTATTATATGGACTGTAATTTACGTAGAGTGAAAAAACCAAACGTTTAAGTGACCCAATTGTCAGTACCTACCTAACGCTCCTCACCTTCGGTTCGGGCCACAGAAACCTGCGATCTGGGACATTTACGAATTACCACCCGTGGATTGTCAAAAGTTTTACGTCTTGCCTTGGCCAAGAAGTGAGATTTTCTCTCCGCGTAGCGGGCAGAAAATCCCACTTTACGGCCAAGGGTGGTGTAAAATAGATTTGTGCAATCCTGTCTGCATACTTGACTTAATTGTCTTTAAGGGTTTTTAAGTGAAACTCGAAACATTTCCTATGTTTATTAAATACATAAGTCAGTCTAAAACTAAGTAAAAAGTTTCTAGAAAATCACAGAATCTGTATCAATTTTAAATGTTTACCTGCGATAAGAAAGAAAACTAAATGTTGCACTTTACCATGTCGTTGCCACTTTACCTTTAAGTAGCTCTATAAATTACACTTATTGTTATAATTTTTATGTTTACACTGTTGCTCGTCCTATTTTTTACCAAGATCCATTTTTATAATCACCATACAATTTAGTTTCTTCAACTTCTTCAACACTTACTGGCGTGAACCCGTTGGGTGGGTTCAATTTGTATGAAAACCGGAAACCCGGTACATATAGTGTATTTTTTTTTAGATTTAAAATATCACGTTACAAGTGAAACTATGGCGGCGTGTTAACAGACGGGCGGTCGCTACCGAACTAGCGTACATTCACAAAACGCTGCGCTCACGCACCCTACTAAGTTACTTAGCTGAAGTATTACGGCTAGTGCACTATATGGTTAAACGCTCTCACGTCCTCTTGGAATGATCTGGAGTGGCAACGTACCGGGCAACACACCTCGGAAATCCGAGGTCGCTCCAGGAAGTCGTCGGCAACATCAAGGGTCTGCTAGGCTTTCTTCAGGAGCTGGGTTGGCAGGAGTAGCCCCGCCAGCCCAAAACCACGCAAAATAGGCGCAATCATGACGTCGAGTTGCGGAAAACCAGCCCGCGCAAACCTATACCTATACCTATGGTTAAACCCTGCGCTATGTATATACATAATGAAATATCATGTTTAATTGTAAAAAAATCAAACCTTTAATTGTCAAAGTGAACTATTCTGTAGGTTATGCATTAAGTGTTTCTGCTACATATTCTAAAATTATGAAGTGATGGAAACACTTACGCGGGAGTTGATCGCGTAAAAACTTATTTATATTATATACATTATTAATTAACTATTAATAATCAACCGTTATATGTTTATAACAATTAATTAACTACTGAAATAAAATAAGTTGAAAGTATTATTGTACGAGTAGGATTTCTGACCAGTGGCAAGGCTAATGTGCGCTATGTTATTCTATATTTCACCTCCGCGCTACAGGCCGTTTTCCATACATTCATGTTTGTCAACAAATATAAATGTTATTGGATGAATTATCAGTTTACTTTTAGTATTATAGTATATGACGACAGGTTTGGCTCAGTTGGTAGTGACCCTGCCCACTGTTCCGACTGTCGCGGGTTCGAATCCCGCTCGGGGCAAACTTTGTGGTGATGAGCACAATAGGGATGACGACAGGTTGAAGAAATCGAAATTCTAGTTAGTCCGTCAGTCAGGTAATAAAAAAATATTAGACACGTATTTTTTGTTTTATCAAATTAACAAAGAATGACTAAGTTAAAACGCATTAAAGTTGGAGAGTGGGGGCTAACTACGTCACCGTTAGGTATAAATCGTACCTAACAGTGACGTCACGCGACATTTCAACTCAATATATATCCGTTTAAGTTTGATTACGTGAAAAAAGAAAAAATACGTGTCCAATACTTTTTAATTAATCATCCTGATAGACTAAGAAAAAAAAAGTTGTCGTCATCCCTATTGTTTGTACTCGAGTCATGGGTGTTTAGTATTTATATATGTATGTATTTCTCTATGTAAGTATTTATATCGTTGTCTAGCACCCATAGTACAAGCTTTGCTTATTTTGGGGCTAGGTCAATTTGTGTGAAATGTTCCAAGATTTATTATTTATTAAATACTTTGAGCGTATTTTGAGCAAGGGGAAAAATAGTCTACATAGTTGAGCAGATAACCGAATTCCACGCGGGCGAAGTCGCGGACAGAAACTAGTTATTAATATAAAAAGTGCAACAACATTAACATTTTATTATAACCTAGTTAAGAAATTAAATCATTATAACCTAGTTCTAATTAAATGTTTCCTTCATATTTTCTTCGGTAATATAGTAAAGTTGAGATGAAAACATCTTTAAAGATAATTTATACTAACTTTGTATGTCGTCGTCAAACCATCGCCTTTAGTACGTATAGTCATTCCTAGTCTATGGTGGTTAGAAAGATAGGGCACAGATCTCCTTGTAGTGACTTTTAATATTAACGAAGAAAATATGAAGGAAAACTTTAATTATAACTACGTAGTACTATTAAATATTCTGTGACTAGGTTATAATTAAAGGTTAGTGTTGTTGCTCTTTTTAGGATTATTTATTAAGAATTGTTCTATATTCCTTCACCGAAAGAAAAGGAAAACGCGTGAGCGTGACACAAATCATTTATTATATCATTTCATTTATTATATACATAGTGGTACTAGATTTGCTTACGATTTTAGACTGGACAAGAAGATCGAACTCTGTTACAGGTTTACACAACTTAGAAGGCGCGTGGATTAAGCAAAATTAGACTCTGCGTCAACGGCTTAAGTGCTTCATCGCGCGCCTTCTAAGTTGTGTCGAGCTGTACCAGCGTTGACCTTGATAGGCTTTTAAAACTACAGATAAATATAATTTTCCATATTAAGACCACAGAACAGCACAGTGTTATTTAGTAAAGGGTATGTTAAGACGTTATCTTAACTACCTTCCTGCCATATAATTAACGATGTCGTGCCGCTCACGTTATTGGAGTGCATGTATACTGTGCACCTGTGTTTGTTTGTACATCTGTACGTGATGTTAAACTTGTATATGTTTGTGTCGTCTCGACCTTGATGTAGCTACAGCTGAGTCACACCTTAACACTTCCAGTGCTATAATAGCGCTATATAGCTATATTAGTGTTATTATAGCGTCATACTTAATAGGGATGACGACAGCTTTTTTTCCTTAGTCTATCAGGAAGATTATTGAAAAGTATTGGACACGTATTTTTTTCTTTTTTCACGTAATCAAACTTATTTATACGGAGATATATTGAGTTGAAATGTCGCGTGACGTCACGGTTAGGTACGATTTATACCTAACGGTGACGTAGTTAGCCCCCACTCTCCAACTTTAATGCGTTTTAACTTAGTCGTCCTTTGTTAATTTGATAAAATAAAAAATACGTGTCGAATATTTTTTTATTACCTGGCTGACTGACCAATTAGAATTTCGATTTCTTCACCCTGTCGTCATCCCTATTAACCCTTCGTATGCCGTGTTCTGGACGGAACCGTCCCAAAAAATAGACAAGTTTTGTGTATTATAATTTGAAAAAATGCTTTCTTTATTTGCTATCAAACCCCGAAAAGGCTGGAAAGTACGTTATTATTAACCGACTTGAAAAAAGGAGTTGGTTTTCAATTCGTTTTTTTTCAAGTTTATACTTAGATACTTAGGGATTCTGTGTCCATTTAATTTGATTTCCGTGATATAAGTAAACTATTTTTCTATTTTTTCCAATGTCTCTATCTCCTTAAAAAATGACCATCTTTTTCAAAATTTCATCAAGATAAACATGATGAAACCATGGTGAGGAAACCTGCACGCATCTGCGAAGCAATTTAAGGATGTGTGTGTAGTCCCCAATCCGCACTGGGCCCGCGTGGGGACTATAGCCCAAACCCTCTCGTGATGAGAGGAGGCCTGTGCCCAGCAGTGGGACGCAAAAAAGGCTGTAGTAGTAGTAAACATGATGATACTAACTGAAAAGACTCAAGACTTTCTTTGGACTTTTAATAACACTAACAGCTTTTTTTCACAAAAAATATTCAAAATAATACTAATTGAGGAAAAATATTTTCACCCCTATTTATGATTATGACGATTACTGTTATTCGATCTTGTTGCGTATAGTTAAAGTACATTTTCTGTCAGCTCTATTGTATGATTCTATGTATGTACATAAGTGCTATCTCAAAGTTAACTCGAGTAAATATTAGTTCCTCTATAAGACTTGATAACATTGTTTAAATATTTTTAAAACCACCTTTGTTTATTAGTATTGAATTTGTCGTCTTGTTTAGTTAGTTGGCCTCATGGATTTCAACGTTTCTATGTATAATAAGAATAATAGTTTTATATATATCTATACATATTGAACTGATGCTGTTTATGTGTAACTTAGGAGGGAAGAACACCTACCACGCGTCCATACAAAAAGAGAAAACGTTTTTCCACTTCTAAATATTTTCCAATCTCCATGTTTTTTTATTATGTTATTGACACAATTAAATACTAGGTTTATAGGCTTTCCTTTTTTTATATTTAATTTGCAATGGATTCAAAGTTCCTGACAATAGATATTACTTTAGTTCAATCCATTTGAGCAAACTTTAGTGATTATATTTAATGATTTAAACTTTTTCGCACAAAAAAACAAATGTGTACAAATGGCGAACTTCATGTTCATTGGCATTTTCTACCAGTCAACCATAGGGTTAAAAGATAATGTGTCGACGCTGGTCATTATCAATATTGATAGATTCATTCGAATCCACGTGACGTGATTTTTCAAGTGTTTTTTTTTTACTAATCTCAGAAACGATCTCTCGGGAGAGCTCTGTAATTGGGGAATATCCAGATGGTGCTTCAAATTTCCATGCTTAGCCTATATAGCTACTACAATAGCCTATTTGCGGCCCACTGCTGGGCACAGGCCTCCTCTCATTTATAGCCTGTATGGCGCCCACTGGATATTGCTCTACTACTACTACAGCCTATTCGCGTCCCACTGCTGGGCACAGGCCTCCTCTCATTACGAGAGGGTTTGGGCTATAGTCCCTACGCGGGCCCAGTGCGGATTGGGGACTTCACACACATCTTTGAATTAATTCACAGATGCGTGCAGGTTTCCTCACGATGTATAGGTGCACGATGTATGGGGTTGTGGATATTGCTCATTGGAGTTAAATAAAATAAAAACTTGGGACATTTCACATATATTGACCTAGCCCCAAACTAAGCAAAGCTTGTACTATGGGAGCTAGACAACGATATAAATACTTATATAGAGAAATACATACATGTATAAATAATAAAAATCCATGACTCGAGTACAAACATTCGTGTTCATCACACAAAGTTTGCCCCGAGCGGGACTCGAACCCGCGACCATCGGAAGGCAGGGTCACTACCAACTGGATCAATCCGGCCGTCAAAGTTCAATCTTTCATACAGGCTACCTAGGCAGCGACATCTATTATCGCATTTAATAACACTTATTAGGTCACTTGGGGTAATTCCGTCAATGGGGTAATTTCGTATTTTAAAGTTATTACTGTAACGCAAAATAATCGGGATTACCACTTCCCTCTTGCTGGGTATTGGCTATAGTGTACGAGTAGGCAGCGGTGGGTATTAACCTCTAATTTTTGCGTTTCAATAACATAATAAATAAATACGAAATTACCCCATTCACGGAATTACCCCAAGTGACTACTCTGATTTGTATGACAACCTTTGTCATAATAGGTTTAACCTACCTTACTTTTTGTACGCTAATGTATATTTTTTCTTTCAACAGCCTGATGATGTACCGTAAGCGGCGTGACTACACGCCTCTAGCGACAGGAGAGACCGTCAAGTTCCTGTCGAAGCCTTACACGGAGCTACGTAGTATGAACGGGAACAACGGAATGAAGCGGTGAACTGGTAGCTGACGTCATAGTCTATGGTCCAAAATAAATCTTCAATTAATCTATGGTTCAATTAAAAACATAAATTGGAATTGCTTTATGAATTCTTGAGGTAGAGCAAGTTTTAGTGAACGCCAAGAAAAGTGAATGCAGAGATATTACAATGGTAATTTATTTAGTGTAAGCAAAATAAATTCAATTGAAAATGAAAACTGGGGCCCTTTTACAAGTCCATTTAGAATCTTCCAGGGTAAAAATATTTGAAAAAAAGTTGTTTTTGTGAAATAAATTACTATACGAGTATAATATCTCTACATTGTAAAATAATTCGTTTATAATTATATGTCAAAGTCTAATTGTCAACTAATGATAGCTTGACTTATTGCTTTCTTCCTGCTTTATGGTATTTCGTAATTGTAATGCTATAGACAAGATTTAAAGGCCATAGAAAAGATACTTGACGTCATTTGCCAATAAGTGCTTTAAAAATAAATTAAAAAAAAACACAAGAAAAGGAAATAAAGTGGATGTAATCCATTATTTAGGTGTTTTTAAAACAGACCTCATATTGGTTTATTTAAAATTGAAAGCGAATATTTTATCAGAGATTTAGTCTCGTGGCAAAGCGACGTATCCATATAATATCAAAAAATAAATAAAAAAACGTTATCGCTAAATCGGCTTCCACGTTGAATAAATAGTCGAAGTTAGGTTAAAAAAATAATGTATTCTGTTTTAGTTAAACATCTGTGTTAATAAAATGGAGTTTGTATAATACCAGTTCTTCAAGTGCTGTGAATGATTTAAGCCCTGTACATATAGTATTAAGTGCTATTATCCTTTGGCATGTACAATTTAAAAGTCACAGTTTTGATCAACTTTAATCCAATAATGCTTTATATTACAATAATGTTTGTTCGAAGCTCAATGTAGTCTTTGAAGCAATATTTCGTATACAATTTTATGTCAGTAAAACGTCGTTTTTAAATCACATTTCTCTTCCAATTACTATTTGAATTTTATATTTTATGGTTTGGGCAATTTTACTGGAAAAAACTTAGTTATAGAGCTACAATAAAAAAAAATGTCGAAACAATAAAATATAACTGTAAATGCTCATATTAAAAGTGAAGCGCTTTATACCTCGTTTTAATTATTTATAAGACTTTTTTTTTATAAAATGTATATTTAAAAGATGATTCGATGTTTGAAGATTTTCGTATTAAGAGGGATTCTTATCACTTGAAAAAAAATCTTATCGTGAAACCTCGAATCGACACCTTTTGAAAAAAAAAGTTTAAGCAAGTCCCTATTTATAGTATTTATAACTTGATAAAATCTATCTTGATGAATATTCACAGTGAGTTATTTTTTTATTTTATGTATTTAGGTATTAACCACGAGTATTATTAGGTGTACTAGTTAATAGTAGTTTTTAAGTAGAAAATGTTATTTCCGTGCTGTAAATAGTCGTTGAATGTTGTTGCATTTATTGAAATTGTGATTTCAAAACGACGTTTCACTTCATAATAGTCCGGTAATTTTTGTGTGTGCAATTAAAAAAAAAGCTTAGTATTAAAACCGTCTGATTTTTGTTCAATTACTATAAGTATTACTATTTTTTGGGTTTGATTGAAGAATGCTGAGCACTATTAAGTGAAAAACAGACGGTTAGTCGGCTGGATAATTATTAAATTATATTACCAATCGACACTGCACCTTTGTTCAAGTATAAAAAAGGTGGAATTTGAGCTTAAATATACGAACTGCGGTGCTGGCACCAGAATAGATCCTTATCGAAATGTATTTTTTTCTTGCAATGTTATAATGCATACCTATAGGAAAAAGTATATCATGACATTGTAATCTTATTTCTTAGCCTAGTAAGTAGAACTTGTTTAATTATACTAATTTATAATGGACTAGACATTTTTTTCTCGTGATTCAGTGAAAATGTTAGGTTTTCTTTAAGTTTTAAAACGTGACTAAATACGATAGGCGATACTAATCTCATTTAAAGTAAATATTTTTAACGACTATTTATTTTAGATATAAAAAATGAATCATTTATTTTGTAATGAACTTTTTGTGTGACGTGACATGCCGATCTAACCGCTGGGCCACGATTTCGCGCGATAGCGGGAGCGGCGGGCGTTTTACTGACACATTGCGCGCGACGGTCGCTAACCGACGCGCGGCGGGCGTCACGAGCGCGCAATGTGTCCGTAAAAGTCGTGGCCAAGCCGTAAGGTCGCGATAATAGTCGCGTCTCCGATCCCTGACAGAGGATCGGAGACGCGACGCGCGGGGCGTTGGGCGTCGCTTCGACATGTTAGTATTTATAAAGTAGCGTTGTTTCGCGCGAGTTTACTACATATTAAATGAAGTCGCTTGACGCTCCGCTTATCGCCCCGCGCGTCGCGTCGCGGGACCCTACCAGACGCCTGACTGGTAAGGACGCAAGTGTATTTCTTGACAGAATTTTAACGGGATTTTATTCCTGATATTTAGGAGTAGAATATAAAATGGCGCCAGCAGTGTTTAGTATGATAATTCCGTAACCCTAAACATCTACTTGTGATATTTTTATATAATTATGTCTACGGCATGTTTTGTTTTAGCCATTTTGTTCCTAGTTGGTTTTAGATGACTTTTATGCTGAGTTGTTGTTTTCTCGTAATTCTGGGTTACTATGTTTTACTGTAGGACCGCAGTTGTGATGCCATTGTGTAGTAGGTATTTAGCATGAATTTTGACAAATAAATGAGAAATTTGTAATTTAACTCCTTTGGTTTTATTTACCTATTTCCAGAGAGACCTTGGAAATATCTGACGCGTTTATTGGTATGTTACTTTGATAAAAGCTGTTTGTAATGGAATTAATTACTCGATCAAATTACAACAAATAATTCGTATCAAGTTAACATGCTGTAACTGCAAAAAAATGCGCAAGCTATTTCAAGTCTTATTAACTTGATTCCATACGGTTTAAAAACCTTATTCATACTGCAATAATAGCCATATACGACAGGAAGAATGTAATTATATTATAATAAAGAAGTTACTACCAATTCTGATCTCTTTCAAAATGCACTTCATAATATTGTTACTCCAAATATCTTTAATACAATCTGAATTACATTTAAACGAAACATTGAACAAAATAAAGTATATCTTACAACATAGACAGGAAAGATGTGTAAACAGTCAGATAGACGAATTATTTAGGAGTAGTGTTCACTTTTTCCATAGAACTGATAGTGTCGGCAGGTTTTTGGAAAGTTACAACGTGAGTGGTTGTGGTGACGGTGAAGTGGGGTCGAGTTATGTAAAGGAACATATTTTGGATGGTTTATTGATACACCACGATGTTCCGGAGTCACATTGGCATGAATATAAGGTAAGCTGAGCCAGTTAATTTCACATAAAAATACCTACGTATGTTTATATTTTGAAGCGGCGAAGTCGCGGGCAGGAGCTAGTACATTATAAGTAAAACTAGTCAGCATTTCAAGGGCCTAACCCGCATATACATCTAGGTCGAGGTAGAAGCTTCCACCACATACCACAATAACCTATTTACGTGCTGGGCACAGCACAGGCCTCCTCTTATCACAAGAGTATAGTCCCCACGCGGGCCCAGTGTGGATTGGGGACATCCTTGAAGTACTTCTTTATTAGGATTAGTACATAGGAGGTACCTAACTTTGTGGTGAGCATTAATGAAATTTGTTTCAACTGCAGGCGGTGTACGATAAAGAGTTTCAATCGCCTCGCCACGAGATGGCAGCACTGCAGAAATGGCGCCAAAACCTTCGCCGTGTTGCAACCCACAATCGACAGTATCTGGCTGGAAAACAGTCCTACTCGCTACATTTAAATCATTTTGGAGATTTCGTAAGTAAAATGGAACGGATCTAAGAGAGGATGTTTCAAGTAAGGTTTGTGAAATGCTCACAGCATTGGTGTAGCTAGCAGCTAGGTGTAGAGCTTCCAAGTTCGAAGGCAATATAATAGATGGCGCTGTTACGTAAATTTTTAGAGTAGCATTCGTATAAAATGTAGTTTTTGATGTTTGGCAATAATTTAAAGAGGGCATTGAATTTTTTTTCACGGCAACGCTAAATTTTTCATACACAAGCGAGGTTTAAAAGTCTATATTAGGAACCTGACCAAAAGTGTCTTACGAGTTTTTCTACAAGATGCTTCAAAGCAAGAAATGTAGATTTTTTTAAATGTCTCTATCCTTGGGCGAGGTCTAAGTCCAGCAGTGGACGTCTTTCGGCTGAAATGATGATGTATCAATCCTTTTGGTTTGAATTTCTTCACACAAACAGAAAGTTTCTTTATAAATAGTTCATCAAGATTCGAAATGTTCGTCGTAAATACCTTACCACTTATTTTTACTTCTCAATATAAACCTTTCCCTAGGCTCCACTGGACTACCTGAAGAAACTCCTGAAGTTGACAGACACCGTGCCCCTCCACGACCCAGCATACGACCCCCACCGTCGGGACTTCCATGGGCATGCACACAAACGGGCCCCTAAGCAGGTGCGTTCAGTACTACAGTCATCTACACCTAGGCCTATATTCGAAGTCTTAAATAGGGATATCGCTGTTCCCTATCGCTCACTCGTCGCGTGAACTTTAACAACTTCAACTTGACGCGTGAGCGATCCTATTTAAGACTTAATCCCGGAAATCCCGGAAAAGGTTTCAAAAGTAGGTACCCTGTAAAAAGGGCTTTGTAAATATAGTGTTAAATTCCCTGAAGAGGAAGTCGCGGGTATAAAAGCTCGTTGATGATATTTATACCAGGTGGACTGGAGAGCTAGAGGCTTCAAGCCGCGTCGGGAGCAGCAATATCATTGCGGCGCGTGCTACGCTTTCGCAGTGACGCATGCGCTGCAGGCCCAGCTTTATAAGAAACACGAGGACTGGAGCGAACTAAGGTAACCCCTCCCCACCCCAATGTTCAGCAGTAGTAGTAGGCAGATGCATCTAGAGATCTTCTACTATCTAAGGTCCCGCGCCTTCACATTTCAAAACGCTTATTTTTTTATTATTATTTAAAAAGCACGACCAACACTCTCAACGCATAGTTGATGGCTGTCTCAGCACGCACACATGTGTTGAGAGTGTTGATGGTGCTTTTAAATACATTGAAGCGTTTTGAAATGTGAAGGCGCGGGACTTTAGATAGTAGAAGATCTCTACTCACGAATCACATCCGTGATCACGGGTACGTTGGCGAAAACGACAATTTTTTTGACAAAGCTTTCAAGGCTGCAGCAATTATCGCGAGAACTGCTGAACCGATTGAACTGATTCTTTTTCGTTTTATTTCCTTTTTATTAAAATAACTTTGTATGGGAATCCGGGGTTATACGCTGTTCACCGGGACAACTAGTTTTGAATAAAAGTTCTCTTTTTACCCAGCTGCGCCAGATCGGATTTTCTAGTGTATACTATATGTATGTAGATACATATATTTCTTTCGTACGCTCTGTACTGTAACCTGTATCGATACATTCTTCTTGATTCTAAGTGTAGGTACACTGGGTATACCAAAACTTTGTATGCAGGCAAGTCTTTTTTTTAAATCGGTTTATTCTTCTTCTTCTCCAGCCCCCAGCAGATAATAGACTGCAGCCACCCAGATGGCAACGACGGTTGCGAGGGAGGATCCCTGCGGGCAACCATGCGGTACGCAGCCAGGGCTGGACTACTCATGGAGAGATCATACCCTTACAAGGGTAAAGTGAGTTCATCACGGTACCTCATAGATTTTATAACATACTACCTTCCGCGACTTCGCCCGCGTGGAGTTCGGTTATCTTTATCGGGTCCCCGCGGGATCTATGCGATTCTCCGTGCCGAAAAGTAGCCTATGTCCTTCGCCGGTACTTCAACTATCTCCATACCAAATTTCATCCAAATCGGTACATCGGATGAAGCGTGAAGAGGAAACAGACAGACAGAGTTATTTTCGCATCTATCTATACTATAATAAAAGAGCAGAACCCGGCGTGTCTGTACATAGAAAGAAAAGTTCAAAAAAAGGAACGGGTGGTCTAAATATGTATGGTAGACCACTAAACAGCGATTTTTAGAAATCTTTTCTGTCTGTCTGTCTGTTTGTTAGAGTTAATCTCGGAAACTACTGAACCGATTTCAATGCAGTTTTCAACGGTAGATAGAGTATCATTTGGAGCAACATATAAGCTATGTTTGATTAAAATCGGATGTCGGAAAGAAAAGTTATCGGCAATTTTATATTCCACGAGTACGAAGTCGCGGGCAGAAGCTAGTCTAATAATATTAGTATGGATGGACTTGCCGTTTGACCCTGATCACACCTGATGGAAAGTGACGATAGCGGGGTCTAAAGTGGAACACGCTTCCCCAGAAGATGCCTAAATTCACTCTAGACTTGAATATACCAGAACATGCACAAACGCAGGGAGGTAATTCCAAAGTTTAGCAGTGCGACCACGAAAAGATTTAGCTCAACACTTTGTTCAACTCATGAGAAACTCAACCACGTGATGATGGAAACCCTCCCATCGTCTAGTGGCCCCATCAATGATAAAAAATGGATAGTAGATTTCTACCAAGACAGCACCGTAGTTAAAATTAACCGTGATGAAATCGACTCTTCGCACACAAAAGAACAAAATTACACTTTGGTGATCAGTTTTATGATCACTAGGGGTGAAGAAATGGTAAAAATCTGGTCACGTCACGTAATATTTATGGATATCAGGCCAAGATATATCTGATTGCCGTTGGCATGCTAAATAGGATGTGCATAAAGTGGTGAACTGATTTCAAGCAATAACTAACTGTGGATACCTACCAGGCTAGCCATGTAACTCATGCCATATACAGCTATGTGTATTTCGGATCTAGCTCATCCTATAAGTTTTTGTAAGAGTTTTTCTTTTGGTTTGGCATTAACCCTTTTATCACAAGCGGAGTTTGCCTTTGGGTTTGGAATCTTAACCCCGCATGACGCAAATGGTTTTAATAACTGTCCCCACATTGCAGAAGAACCCATGCCGCTACAGCAGCCTCCTGGTCCGGGCCAAGCCCCGGCGCTGGGCGTTCCTGCCGGCGAAAGACGAGGAAGCCATGGAACTGGCCCTGGCTGCCATCGGGCCTCTGGCAGTCGCCGTCAATGCGGCCCCCTTCACCTTCCAGCTTTACAAGTAACCCTTTCTCTTTGCGTCCTTTTGATAGTGATGTATCTTCAGACGCACCTTTCGTTGACGATTTCATTGGCGATACCGTGAAAAGATTTAATCTATTAGTTAATTAAATCTCTGCTGACTGACCTCTACGATCATGGACGCAAATAATTATTCATAGATCAAACAGCAGTACTCGCACTGTGTTCCGGTAAGTGGGTAACGCAGGTTAAATTAGTGGTAGGAATAGCGGAATTCCATCTTGGGCCTCGGGGTTGGCATGGCATTCGAAATCTTATGATTTCTTATGTCTATGGGCTGCAGTGACCGCTAATATCACAGCTGGTGGCCTGTGTGCCCGTTTGCCTACTAAATAACAAAAATAAAACAATTGAGATAACTGCCTATTAGCATAGAAGAAGTCAGGTAAACTTGAATGACAACCTTCAACACGTCAGCGTACGCCCGAAATAAGTGTTAAATGCGATGAAAAAATTGCTAAGCCTGCATACAAATTTGAACTCCATGAGCGACATCTAGATGGCGCTGTACAGGCGACATATATTCCGATGTGTTTTATTACTGGCTAATCAAAAATTTAAATATTTCTTTTACCATGCTAAGTTCCCTTTGATGTTTGTCACTTCTTTAAATAAAGTCATTCCCAACAAACGTTATCAGCACGTGGCCCCTCATGGGCCACCATGAGTACATGAGTTTGGGAAGCGCTGCCAAAGATGCTGTGTTTTTGAAGCGGTTGTTGTGCGAATTGACTGGTGAGTCAACCATTATTGTTATACATAATGATTCCCAATCTGCTTAAAAGTTGGCTCTGAATCCAGTCCATCACAATAGAACCAAACATATAGACATTAGATTTCATTTTATAAGAGATTTATTATCGGATAATGTAATTAATGTCGTTTATACTCCTACTGAGGAGATGTGGGTTGATGTACTTACTAAACCATTAGCTCGTGTTAAGCATCAAAGTTGTGTAAAGGGAATAGGGTTATGCGTATAATGTGTTAATCTTATTTTTGATTAAGGGGGAGTATTTTGTATTACTGGCTAATCAAAAATTTAAATATTTCTTTTACCATGCTAAGTTCCCTTTGATGTTTGTCACTTCTTTAAATAAAGTCATTCCCAACACGATGTACGCCGTAATGTAAGGAGATTGACAGTCTTATATAATTTCATTGTCTCTGCTATTAGGTAACCTGACGAGGGCAGAATAGTTTTGTTGTTTTGGAGATTCAGACTACTCTTATTCCAGGAATGGAGTATACGATGATCCGTTCTGCACGCCGTGGCAACTGAACCATGCGATGCTCCTTGTGGGGTACACCCCGGAGTACTGGGTCCTGCTGAACTGGTGGGGGAAGCAGTGGGGGGAGGATGGGTACATGAGGTAAAAGGACATTTTAATACAGTTGCTCAAAAAGTGAACATTTCGATACCTGTTTAACGTGCCAAAAGTTCGTCATTTTCGAACGAGCGCTTTTTGTTTTTTTGACAGCTACTTAGTGAGCGTGCCAAAAGTTGTTTTTTACGAACTACTTAGTGCGTAAAGTTTTTTGAGCTTCATCCTGTTCGTTCATTTCTTTTTCCTTTTTGTTCGCAAATGTATTAAAAAATTTCGGTTGATTGATACACGTGCGAAATTGTCATTTTCATGTGTTGATAAAATGACAAACTTTTCGCACTTGCATCAAAATAGTCTATTATGAATTTACTCTTTTTTGTGGACGAGGAACGGTCTGTGAAGGGACTTAGGCTAAGTCCTATCCTACACTTAATTAGGAGAAGACGTCTTTCGCCTTGCATGAAAAAAAAACATTTTGATGAAAGCTTGTGATGTTAATCATCAGTTCGATATGACAAATTGAACACACAGTCAATTTGTCATATCGAACTGATGATTAACATCACAAGATGGATTTACGGTTTCCTTAAAATGATTGTGGAGTTTCATATTCTTCATAACCATAAACTTAAACCACGTTCAACAAAACCAAAAGAATCTAATTCGCTTAAAGTGGGTTGTTTAGCGGTAGGTATAAAATAATGTTTTGAATTGTAGCTTCATTAATTTATATATTTATATTTTCATTTTTTTTCAGAATACGAAGAGGCTTCAACCGGTGCGGGGTCGCAAACATGGCTGCTTATGTTCAATTATAAAAATACCAAATATTCAATATTTCATGTCTGTCCACCTTTTGAAACTAACGTCAACAAGTACAGATAATATACATACACACGACGAAAACATACGATGTTTATACTTAACCAATTTTTAGTTCGCAAAGGGCTGATTATTCTCTTCAATCGTCAAAATGATAAAATTTATTTTACGTAACCCTTGGTCGTAAAGTGGAATTTTCTACCCGCTAAGCGAATAGAAAATCTCACTTCCTGGCCAAGGCAAGACGTGAAACTTTAGACAAACCACTGGCGGGCATTTAGACAATCACCGCGCTAGGTCTGTAATATACTATTGTCGAATACTTCAATACAATACAATACAATATACTTTAGGAGCACCACACAATCAAGGAACAGTAGACATAATGTAATTACACAAAAAGGTATAGCATACAGCAGGCGGTCTTATCGCTTAATAGCGATATCTACCAGACAACCTTTGGATCACTATCCACTTTGGATAGTGGAGATGAAGAAAAACAAACTAGGTTGGTAGGCGGTGCTCTGTACTAAGATGTGCAGAAGAAACAAACACAAAAAGTAATAAACATACTTAAATACTTTTATATATAAACATACATAAACTTACATATAAATAGATAACAGCCAAATAAATTAACTTCGTATACTTCGTACTTATTTCGAATTATTTTTTCGAAATACGACTTTATCTGATGGTTGAAAAATCAAAACACGTCCGTAAATAGAAATCTCTCTTCTAAAATTTAATCCAGCTCGCAATAATTATTATCACAGACGCTGAGTGCAAAGTGCACTTTACCTATCCCTTCCCGTGTAAAAATAGCGACTTGACGGTCATTTGACAGCTCCGCATTTCCGGCTGTCAATTTACAGGCAACTCGCTTTATTCAATTACCTCAGTACGTTAATACTATTTCTAGATAGTGCAATCCAGGCTTTCTAAATATCAACCAAAGAGATATACATACATACAACATACATACATACTTACAAACATACACTCGAAAAACATAATCCTCCTTCTAGCGCAGTCGGGTAAAAAGTAGCCCAAAATAACTTCATCATCACAACAGATAGACGGTACGTCCTCTGCTGTATTGGCCCACAGCTGGGCGTAGACCTCCTCTCATCACGAAAGAGCTTGGGCTATAGTCTCCACGCGGGCCGAATGAAGATTGGGGACTTCTCACCCTCCTTGAATCACTTCGCAGATTTCGCAGCGGGCAGGGTTCCTCGCGACCGTTTCCCTTCACCGATAACCTCAATAAATTCAAATTGACTTTCGCACATAACCGTAAGTAAGTACATAACACACAACACAAGTACAGTACCTAAGTACATACTATTAAATATTCTGTGACATAACATAATTAAAGGTGCGAGCGACGGCGGCGAGGTTATTCGGGGGCTTTATTCAAAACGTCACATGACGCGTGAGCGCAGGGATAGGGAATTTCCCTTTCCCTATGTAACGTTTCGAATAGATCTCCGGGTCGCCGCTCCATCTTATTGGAGACCTAACGACAGCTCGTCGCCTGGTACGCGGACGCCATTCGAGAAACCTAATTGTTAGTTATTAATCAATGATTTTCAACAAAATCACGTATTTAGGAGCTAAAAACTGAAATGCTGTGTTCTCTAGATCCAACACGTAACGAAGTTAATTCTCTGTCCGAATGAAGAGAAGTTAAAATCTGAACTCGTTTATAACAGTTCCGTCCGAACGGGCTGGTGCAAGCGAGAGGAGAAGATACCATAACTAATCAATTCAATTCAATTCAATCATTTAATCGGCACTTTTAAACGTCAGAAAAAGAATTTACCAGCGCTTCCTAGGCTTGAGAAGAAGCACCGCAACAAACTCAGCAGAAGGCCTAGGTATTTTTTTACGTACTAAAATTACATTGAATGGATGTACCTAACTTGAACTTAAATCTAGGACCTTGAAGTTTAGCCTTCAAGGATCCAAAAATAATAATAAAAATTAAATGAAAATAATAATTGTTATAGAGATAGCCTCCATTGTCAAATAAAAATACATTTCAGATGTCAACAGTCTCAAAATGACAATATAATAATAGGTGTAATGTACCTTGCTATCTTCATAAAAAAAATAACATGGTTAAATCCTAAACAGTTGGGCCTGAGTGTCTATCATTTCATTTCATTTATTAATTCATTAACAATATACATTGTGTAGGTAGAATATTATGTCACTTTTTCAAAATTAAAACATAAATCTTAAAGTACAAAATAAATAAGAAGACAAAAATAAAAACGAGTCTAAATAATTGCAATAAATAATTTCATTCTCGGTGTCTGGATGATACTTACGTATTGTAGTCATTCAGACACTCAATTTAATAAGAGAAGACACTCATTAAGGGAACGTACCCTATACCCCATTTTACCCATGTTTTTACATTTTTTACACCCCCCCAAACCCCTCGGTGCCCACTCGTAGTGTATGCCAAGATCCCCCTTCCGTACTTTGTAGCCTTCATAATCATCATCAGTTCAGCCCCGTCCACTGTTGGACATAGGCCTCCCTCCCGCAAGGCACGCCACTCAGACCGGTCCTGTGCTACTTGCTTCTACCGGTTTCCCGCGACCGTCGAGGTCGTCGCTCCATCTTGTTGGAGGCCTACCGACAGCTCGTCTCCCGGTTCGCGGACGCCACTCGAGAACTTTCCGGCCCCATCGGCCATCAGTCCTGCAAGCAATGTGCCCCGCCCACTGCCACTTAAGGCTCGCAATTCTTCGGGCTATGTCGGTGACCCTAGTTCTACTGCGGATATCCTCATTTCTGATTCTATCACGCAGATGTAGCCTTGTATTAAAGTTGTCAAATCCAATTTTTCAGACTTTCAAGTGAAAAATGTGCCTAATGCCACAGAATAAGTAATAGCACTAACGTATACTAATGCTTAAGGGCCCTCGCCCATGGCGACTGTAGCGATGGAGCCACGCTACTCATATCGCTATCTTTTTTTTTATGTGAGAGAAAAAAGGATGGCGATATGAGTAGCGCGAAACGCACAAAAAGTCGTTGTGGGCGGGGGCCCTAAAAGCGTCAAATTTTCCTACGGGCTACGTGTTGACTACGTGACAAAGACGTAGCTGGTTTTGAGCTCTTTGTGTGCCAGTCTGATTCATACGCGACCGATTTTTAGGGTTCTGAAGTCCACAAGGAACCCTTATAGTTTCGCCATGTCCGTCCGTCCGTCCGTCCGTCCAACCGTCTGTCCGCACTATTGCTCGGAGATGCTTAGTTCTAGAAAGCTGTAATTTGGCATGAATATACATATTAGTTACGCTGGCAAAGTGGTACAATCATCATCATCATCATCATCATCATTTCAGCCGAAAGACGTCCACTGCTGGACATAGGCCTCCCCCAAGGCTCGCCACTCAGACCGGTCCTGTGCTACTTGCTTCCACCGGTTTCCCGCAACCTTCACGAGGTCGTCGCTCCATCTTGTTGGAGGCCTACCGACAGCTCGTCTCCCGGTTCGCGGGCGCCACTCGAGAACTTTCCGGCCCCATCGGCCATCAGTCCTGCGAGCAATGTGCCCCGCCCACTGCCACTTAAGGCTCGCAATTCTTCGGGCTATGTCGGTGACCCTAGTTCTACTGCGGATATCCTCATTTCTGATTCTATCACGCAGAGAAACCCCGAGCATAGCCCTCTCCATTGCCCTCTGAGTGACTTTGAGCCTTCTTATGAGGCCCATCGTAAGCGCCCACGTCTCGGAACCATAAGTGGTACAATACAATTTCGAAATATATTTTTTTATAGGCTACCTCCCCTACTCGTAAAGTGGGGATGTTTTTTTTTTTTCTTGCGCACCCCATGGTGCGGCATATCGTTGAATAGGTCTTAAAAAAATATTGTGGGTTTGTTAAAACCATTTTTTGATTAAGTGATGCGTTTGTGAAATATTAAGCTTTAAAGTGCTATTTTTTGTTAGAGTCACGTGTCCCCCTCCCCGTCTGCCAGCTAAATGGTGGTATTTGGATGGCTGAAAAAAATCACGGTTGTGGCATATATAACGTAGTTGAAAGGAAAACTATCACAGCTAAGTAGGCTGTACAAACTTACGAGTCATAGTCGACAAACTTATGAAATGATTAAAAACCAATGATTTTTCTCGAGCGGCAGCGGCGTTGGGCGGGCACGTCATACCTACCACAGGCTAGCTAGATGCTAATAAGTCCTAGAAAGGTACTGTGGGCATCGTCAACTTCGGAACTCTATACTTTGCGCGTGGCCCGACACGCACTTGGCCGGTTTTTGTTTCTAGGCCTGCTCTCATCACGAGAGGGTTTGGCTATAAAACATCAACATAATATTTTTGTAATAGGTATCTTCGCGATGCGTGCAAAATTTCCTCCCTAGGTTTCCTTCACCAAAAATCTCTGTGGAACAATTTAATTTATAATGGCTGGTAGAAAATGTCAATGTATTTTATTGTACCAAACGTTTAACCTAATTGGGCATGCAGTTGAGAAAGCGGTCAGACTCAAATGCGATTTGTCTGTTCGCGCGTCCAACTGTACCTACTCTAGAGTAGGTACTATTCTTAAGTGAGCGAACTGTACCCACTCTAGAGTAGGTACAGTTCAGAATAGGCGGTCTGTTCGGTTCATCAAACAGGGACAGGACATGCATGGCATTTGCCGGTGGTAGGTGGTTAGGACCATGAAGGTAATAAGTACATCTGGAGCGAGTGGTGTCAATTTCGAAACAATAAAGTTGATCTACCCACTTGTGTTTCCCACTTCTTATAATCTTGGTGTATTCAAGTCTAGAGTGAATAGGCATCGGCATTCTGGGTAAGCGTGTTCCACCTTAGACCCTATCATTACTTTTCATCAGGTGTGATTGGTGTCAAACGCAGGCCCATTCGTAAAAAAAAGTCTAAGATTTGAGCTTCAAAAACGTGCCCAAAATTTCATCCGACGCTTCTTTTGTCTTTATTTCTCGGTATGAAGTTTGATAAAGAGAGATTCAAACTGTTTAGGCTCCTCACCCCCGCGCACTTGGCACATATTTTGTGTCGCAGTGGTAGTTCCAGTTAGGACGCGATACAGGCTCCGCCCGATTGGCTTCCGTTTCTTAACAAAAAAACATGAGATTTCGCCGGTATTCATGGGCCGCACTGACGCTTACCATCAGGTGGTCTGTGTGCTCGTTTGCCTATCATACATTTTTTTATATAACATTGACTTTTCGCTTTGCTTCAGTTGGGTATATTCGGTTATATTATTAGTAGGTATGTTTTATTTATTTATTTATTTATAAAAGTTTAACATGACCTGGCCAATGCGTCATGAAACCAAATTAAAACTATTTAGGCGACGAAACGGCGTGGCTCCGCTGCGTCGTCATCTCCGGTGTAGGATTCGGTAGGTTGCCCCGGAACCGTCGAAACACGACACCCTTCGGCCAGAAGTCAGCACTCTCGATGTTCTCCAGCAGCGGCCGCGGCACGCGCACCACAAAAGAGCTGAAGTGCACGTAGTGGCGCGAACGCAGCGGGAACACCCTCAGGGAGAAGCCGGTCTTCTGGCGAACATACTCCGCCAAATCATCAGCCGTTGCGGAGTAATGCAGGCGCGAAACATATAGCGCCTTGCTCGGTGTGGCAACGTGCAGACCAGAACCAACCGGTTCTGCAGTACCACCTTGGCTCTTGCGCGGCTTGCGCTTCCTCGACACCGTAGTGAAACCCTCCTTGTCCACATTGGTGTTAGGGGCTGTTTTGGAGGAACCCGAACTTCACGCGCTATTGAGGGCGCGACACTCCGGTTGGCTGCGACAGACCGACCAGCTACGGCATCTGCATAGCGATGACGTATTTTAGAGTTACATTGTAAGTACTTATGACTTTTCGCTTTGCTTCGGCCCTGTGCGTTCTCGAATAGGGCCCCGCGCTGTAATTAAACAAAGTCTTATTAGTTCTTGGTAGCCCACAATCTTGTGATTATAGTTATCTACTGTACGTCGAGAAGGTTTTTGTAGTTTAAATTTTAAATCCACGCGTTTATTTATTTTAGAGGTTAGATACATTTTGGTTAACGCCCGGTTCCTATATCCAAACAACGCCTCGTTTTGCCTACGGACGGTTAAAATTTGACAGATTCTCTATGGAACAAATGTCAAAAATCAACCGTCCGTAGGCAAAACGAGGCGTTTCGTGGATATAGGAACCGGGCCTAAGAGATTAGGGTTATTGTTTGAAATATTATTTTCTCAAACATGCTCGGAAATGTTCGTATTACTTTCAAAAAAAGAAGACGCGAGGCTGTCCATTGCCGGCCTTGGCCAGCAAAAACATTATTGTCGTGTGTGTTTTTTTTAATTCGCTTGCTATTTGAGACACCTCTGTAGAGAAATTGACAAATCCATGAAGGTAATAAGTGCAACTTCCATGGCCAAATCATCCACGACCATGGAAGTAGTAAAATACTGATGTGGGGTAAGTGCGCCTAAATTTATTTCGCCCCTGTGCCTTGTAAACAGCCAACTACTAGTTGAGTAATATTTATAGGTTTCGATATATTTATGTTAGGCGCACTTATCCCATCCTGGCGCACTTGCCCCGACTGACCTTACGTATTTCCTCGCTGTTTGACAAAAGCATTATATATACCTTGGCCGCAATTGCGATTGCCGGACTTGTACTAATAGAAGGCTTCGCTTCGCTCAGCCTTCTAACTGACTCGTCCGGCAATGCGCTACTTGGCGGCCTCTGCAATAATGTACTATTAATTATTAGATATACTTAGCGAGTTCTTCATACAAATATTTTATATGGCATAGACTTATATTAAGTATATCCATATTAATATTATAAATGCGAAGGTAACTCTGTCCGTCTGTCTGTTACCTCTTCACGCTTCAACCGCTGGACCGATAGTCGGGTCCAGTAAAGGACATAGGCTACGTTTTATCCTGGAAAAACGCACAGTTCCCGCGGGAACGCGATAAACGAATTCCACGCGGATGAAGTCGCGGGCGGAAGCTAGTATTATGATAAAATAACTCTAACACAGCTTAACACATTCCCTGTCCCCATATAAAATGACAGCACAATCTCACAAGTCCAACTGACGTATTTATACGTATCTTAGTATGAAGCAGTGACTCCATAGTGGGAGCATGAACTTGTGAAAAAAAGCTTCATGTCCCCACATTGGGGGCCTTCGGACAGGGAACGTGTTAATAGTTCTTTGTTATCCGAACACTGTTTTGATTAAACTTTAAAAAACGCCCAAAAAATTGAGTTCCGAAATGGCTCCGAAAAACGCTATCGAAAACAATTTTTGTAGAGAATTGGGTGTTAAAACGAACGAGCCCCGATTTAAAACTAACAAAGTGCGGGAACGAATATATTCGCAAAATAAAATGTACAGATCCAATAGAATTTTTAGGAAAGGGATCTTTGTTTATTTTTGTATCGTTCAAATTAAACAGTTCTATTCGCATTTGCACACATGCATACTATTTAAAAAAAATACACTCAACAGCAATGAATTCGGGTAGGTAAAGCATTTTCCATACAAAGTGACCCGATTTCATTGCTGTTGAGTGTATATAATAGATAGATGACATAGTGCTTATTCGTTATTTTTAAACTTTCGCGTTTATACAAAAATGTTATACACACTATATGAGGGGTCGTGACGCGATAAACACTCGAAATAGTAGATTGTGTGACTAGGGAGCAAAATGGTGTATTTTACCGCGGGTGACGGATTGAATCCAGAGCGACGCGAGAGATTCCAGAATAGAATCCCGAGCGTAAGCGAGGGATTCTAACGTGGAATCTTGAGCTAGCGAGGGATTCAAGCTATGTCACCCAAGGTTTAAGTAATTTTGCTACCGTGTTGCACACTCTGTTTTCCACTCCTATGAGAAAACCAGTAACAGCAGGGAACAAAATCGTACTTTGCTCACTAGAGAGCAACATATTACTTTGCTCCCTGTTTGCGGGGCAGATATGGAGAGGGAGCAAAATCGCATTTTCTCCCTCTAAACGGGGTACAAAGTACTCCTTTTCGAATAGAAGGAGTGAAAATAGTTATTTGTGCAACAAGAGAGCAAAATTGTTTTTGCTTCGAGTGCCATGTTTGAGTCATGAGCTAGTGAAAGATTCTATAGTTGAATCAGGAGCGTCTAGCGAGTGATTCTAATTTAGAATCTTGAGCTTAGCGAAGGACTCAAAAGCACGAGAAATAAAAGAAATTGCTCTCGAGTAGCACATACAATTTTTCACCTCAGTAGCGAGAACACATAAAAGGTACTTGCAAAGAATACTTACATCACGAAAAATATGAAATAACATTTCTTCTTCACTCCTTTCACTTTTATTATTACTTAAATTTCATGTTATAAAGAATTACTTTAAAGTTAGCTGTTGAAAATGAAGAAGAAAGACATGATTTGACATGAAAGAATGGCGGCAATTTTCTAAACGTATGTTCGGAAACTAGTACAATGAAAATTTCGAATTTATTCGGTAATATTTGAAAACTTTAAGTTTACTTTAAATCAAAACTTTAGTTTAAAATGATTACATATAACATAATTATATAAAATATAAGTCATTTTAAAAATTGCAAGATTTTCAGAAGGTAATATCAACGTATAATTTTAATGCCTAAAAATACACGGCGGTACTGATGCATTGCGCGTATCCGAACGACCATTCCCAGTTATCAAACTTAAAAAAAAAAAGAAAAAGCGCGGGAACGATTTTACTACATTTTAAGAAGTATTTTATTCGTTTTGTTTTTAAGTGGGTACTTTTATTTGTTTATTCTTCGTATATTACTGAATAATTTTGATCTAGAATAGTAACTTGATCACATTAAACTAAAACATGACACTGTGGCTGCATGGCTTAGGCCTTTGCCTTTGCCTGATGGGATAAATGGACTAAAAAAAAAAACAAATTAAAAAAATACTTTGTTTCACTCAGTGAAACAAACACGATTTTGCTCACTGATTTCTGACAGCAAAGTCTACTTGTTCGAGCTGCTGAGGTGAAAAAGGCTATTATTAACTTGTCCCGACGTTTAGACCAAATTGCATCGGCCGTGGTCGCGGAGGTCGGTGGAGGTAGAACAATAAACACTGAAAATAGTGCTTATTCAACTAAAATAGCCTCCTTTCCATGAATCTTTGAATGCCGTGGTGGCCTGGTGGTTCGATGCAGAGGGTCGCAGGTTTAAATCCGGCTCGCACCTCTAAGTTTACTTACGTGCGAAATTCAATTTGAATTACCACTGAGCTATTTGGTGAAGGAAAACATCGTGAGGAAACCTACACGCATCTGCGAAGTAATTCAAAGATGTGTGTGAAGTCCCCAATCCGCACTGGGTCCGCGTGGGGACTATAGCCCAAACCCTCTCGTGATGAGAGGAGGCCTGTGCCCAGCAGTGGGACGCAAATAGGCTGTAGTAGTAGTAGCCTCCTTTCTTACCTAATAAAATTGTCATTGTCTTAGATCAGCCCACAACAGTCCAACCGACATCCTTCGGACTTTCGAATTTCGGAAATTTCGAATGCGTTGATAACCCTGATGCCTAAGATGGAATGCCTCTATGCCAGTGATACCCCCTTGCCGGAACACAACAGTCTATTTGCGTCCCACTGCTGGGCACAGGCCTCCTCTCGCCACGAGAGGGTTTGGGCTATAGTCCCCACGCGGGCCCAGTGCGGATAGTTGACTTCACACACATCTTTGAATTAATTCGCAGACGCGTGCAATGGTTAATTAATTCAAATTGAATTTTGCACATGAGGAAACTTAGAGGTGCGAGCCGGAATCGAACCCCCGACCCTCTGCATGAGAGGCGGTAGGTCGAACCACTAGGCCACCACGGCTCTTTTCGCTAGGTCCTAACCACCAGCAAAAGTTTTGCGATTCTAGTAGGTTTTCCAAATCAAACTGCTTCAACCCAACAGCAGAAGCGTAAACGTAAATCATAAAATTACCTGTGAAAAACTTGTGACCTAACATTAAAACGTAGACCACAAAGGACGGAATAGTCCATTAAAGTAACTTGTGGAACTTTTAAAGCGCTTTACCGTTTGGAATATAGTGCTAAATAACCAGTGTTTATGGGTACCTATTGGAGGATGTGACAGTCGAGTATCTCACAAGTTTGCTCTGGCTGCGTTCCGAATCGCGCTTAGAGCGCTCATAGCAACTTGCATCCTTTTTCCTCTTAGGACTCGACTTTCAAGAGGAAAAGAGATGCAAGGTGCTGTGAGTGCTCTGAGCGCGTTTCGGAACGCAGCCTCTGTTCCATGAGTCGCTATGACATTTCTAAGCTGTTGCAGATTTATACTTTTAATGTTAAGAAATACAGTTATAGCTATGAGTCTAGGTTTCATGTGATGGGTAGGTACTTGACTCTACCGATGATAATGAAATATGAAAATAAAAGATAAAGGTATGGAGATGGAAAAAAATGGTCACTGACATTTTAGTAACTGTATCTACAACAGCCTATTTACGGCCCACTGCTGGGCACAGGCCTTCTCTCATCACGAGAGGGTTGGGCTATAGTCCCCACGCGGGCCCAGCGCGGATTGGGGACTTCACACACATCCTTGAATTTTCTTCGCAGATGCGTGCAGGTTTACTCACGAGGTTTTCCTTCAACGAAAAGCTCAGTGGTAAATTCAAATTGAATTTCGCACATAAATACTTTCAGAGGTGCGAGCCGCATTTGAACCCGCGACCCTCTGCATGAGAGGCGGTAGGTCAAAAAGCCGTGGTGGCCTAGTGGTTTTAGTAACTGGCTGTGTGGAAATGGTTGATGGCAGATGGCGCCACCCAGAAAGACGAATTCAAATTCAATCATTTATTCAGCAAATTAGCCACATAGGGGCACTTTTACAAGTCAGAAAAAGAATTTACATCACCATTGGCCGTAAAGTGGGATTTTCTGCTCGCTACGCGGAAAGAAAATCTCACTTCTTGGCCAAGGCAAGACGTAAAACTTTTGACAAACCACGGGCGGTACTTCGTAAAGCCCCAGATCGCATATTTATGACCCTCACCTTCGGTTCGGGCCACAGAAACCTGCGATCTGGGACATTTACGAATTAACCACCCTAGGTCTGTAATGTACTATTACAAGTACCGAAGTAACAACGCGGTAATTAATGTTGAGGAAATACAAAGCTGCGGCCAACTAATCGGTAAATTAATCATCATCATCATCATCATCATCATCATCATCATCATCATCATCATCATTATTATATCAGCCGATAGACGTCCACTGCTGAACATAGGCCTCCCCAAGACTCGCCACTCCGACCGGTCCTCTGCGTGATAGAATCAGAAATGAAGATATCCGCAGTAGAACTAGGGTCACCGACATAGCCCGAAGAATTGCGAGCCTTAAGTGACTGATGGCCGATGGGGCCAGAAAGTTCTCGAATGGCGTCCGCGTACCGGAAGACGGGCTGTTGGTAGGCCTCCAACAAGGTGGAGTGATGACCTGGTGAAGGTCGCGGGAAGTCGGTGGATGCGAGCGGCACAGGTAAATTAATATTGTAACTCAATAACGTTAAATACCACCTGAATGTTTTGAGAAAGCGACGGCAGTGCATTGTGAATCTGCTTTTACAGTGTAGGTACAGTGAGCAAAATTCAGCCACTGTCAATATAAACGTCAATAAAACCAATTAATCTGCGAATGTGTCAGTACTGTCAACATAATCCGGCCCAATGACAGCCTGACAGACTCGGATTTATGACGTTTCCGCCGGAACGATAAATTTGTTTCAAAAGTAGATTTTAGGATTTGATTAACGCCGCCGATATCCGGATTATAAATAGTCTGTGGATAGAGGCGGCGCGCAGCAGGTAGAAAAAACGCCTTAATACGTATACCTAACATTGCTAAAATTCTATCAGCAGATATGTTGTCCCACTGCTGGGCAAAGTACTCCCTCTCCCAAGTTCTAGAAGAACCTTTGCTGTTTGGACAACCAACCAACAAAATCATCGGAGAAGACGTCTAGGGGCCGGTTCCTATATCCACGTAACGCCTCGTTTTGCCTACGGACGGTTAAAATTTGACAGATTCTCTATGGAACAAATGTCAAAAATCAACCGTCCGTAGGCAAAACGAGGCGTTTCGTGGATATAGGA
The DNA here is from genome assembly GCA_963971205.1 of Aethes cnicana. Lineage (NCBI taxonomy): Eukaryota > Metazoa > Arthropoda > Insecta > Lepidoptera > Tortricidae > Aethes > Aethes cnicana. Next base: position 2,049,151 of record OZ020297.1, read on the forward strand.
ACCGGGCCTAGGTCGTCCCGACACCTTCTTCGCGTCGTAAAATGACGAATTCTATTAGTTTCAGGAACTAATTAGTTGCTGTAATCGTGGTAAATCGTTTAACTTTGGCATGCGACAGACGTTGCTAGCATAATCTGTAATAAAAAATACATCAATTTGTTTAAAAAAATACTTATTTAAAAACCATTCGCTAGGCAAAAGTAACCGTGTCCGCATATCATCCCAATACGTGCAAAGTTTCAAGGAGCAGCTATAAATCTGTAGATTGTTTGTAGTAAATTTATGGTGCAAAAGTTAAAGCGTTACTTCTGCACTGTGTCCGTTGAACTTTCGCTTCTATTGGCTAAATTAGTCGCCATTTGGACGGGTATTAATATCACACAATGCCATCTATTTCATATCTGATCGATAAATTGCCATTAGCTAAGGTTAGCTGTCTAAGCCAGGGTTGTAGGATGGATAAAAGTCTTGTTGATTTGCCAATTCAAGTATTTACCGCATGTGCATCATGTGAGTGGAAGAAATGTACTTCCCTAAGTCACACGGCGGACACGGCATGGCACGATTTCGAACACGAATGAAGTGTCAATGATTGCGTGCGAGGACGTCTGTACACTTGTAAATGTGTGTGTACTACTACGCGGGCCAATATCCATCCACTCACCATCTCCGGATGAAACAAATGACGGTAAGGCGAGTTGGGCGCGAATTGCGCGCCGGCTAGATCAGGCGGGTGATTCCGTGGCCATTCTGTAGGTAGTAGTACTATTAAATATTCTGTGCCTAAGTATACTATGTAAGGCATTGTTTATACACTCTCATTAGTGCGAGTGTATACAACTGCCGTCCGTTTAGCATTTATGGACTCGAATTACCAATTTACCACACAACAAAGCATTTTTTTTATTACGACTTATGTATGTACGCATCAGATTTCTTTGCAAAGTACCTACCTATTTCAAATATAGAATTCCGGTAAAAACTCAGTTCTCATCTCGCTCACACTAAGTAATAGGTACTGGTACTGATAAAGAATGTACTTATAAATAATTGAAAAATCATAACCAACTAAAATTATATCTCAAAATCGAATAATCGAGTTCCAGTTCAAAGTCATAAAGCGCTAATGCACTGCAGGATTTGCAGCAGTATAAAACATTCATAAAGGAGAGTGCGGTGTTCGGCTCTTACCAATCAACTGATTCCGGAGTTAATATTAATTTCAGGTACCTAATTTGACGGGTTAGCTAGTTAAGGCTACCACTACTTTGCTAGTGATAGGGCCTGGTGCTAGGTCAGTTTGGGGGTGGTACCACCGTCTTTCCCCGCTAACCTGCCGCAGAATAGCAGTGCTCGCACTGTTGTTCCGGTATGGGGTTAAGGCAGCCGGTGAAATTTCTGGCACAGAGGCATTCCACCTTAGGCCTCAGGGTAGGCAGCGAATTCGAGATCTTATCGTTTCTTAATGGGGGTACAAAGAATTTCGGTGTCCATGGGCCGCAGTCACCACTTACCATTAGGTGGGCTGTGCGCTCGTTTGCCTATACCATTGACATAAAAAAAGTTCCTCTGGTCCTCATCGCGTCGTGTTTCTCATTACCTACTCGGCTGAGACTCAGCTTCTCTTTCATGCGTCTATGGAGATTGGACACAATCTGCTTGACGCTCTACCTGAGGATAGGAATAGATGGCTGAGGATAGGAACAGATGGCTCCTACCACCATCCGTCTGACCATCTCGTTGGGCTGCGCCCCTCGGCCGTTTGCCGTCCACCTGACGTGTTTCCATGCTCAAGGCTAGGCAGGTGATAGAAAGAATATTTGGCCGCCGCAGGAGAGGCTACCAGGGTCTCCTTGTTCCCGCCAAAACTGAGGCCTGGGTAAAGGAGGCGTGGGAGTTCAGACCTTATCCATCTGTATTTATCAAGGTCTCGTGAATGGAATGTGGAGGTATTACTTGGACAGCTTAAGGTGCTTACCCACTAGGCCGTACCATACCATGACCGTAACCGTAGCTTTGGTATACAACGGTGCTCATACGTTACAGTGGGCATGGACCGCCGGCACTAAGGCGTTTCGAGAACCACGTTGGGTTTTTTTAGCTAGAAGAGTCCGGATATAACCGCCTTGCTACTCACAGAACGGACTGGTATCCATGAGGATTTCCCCAAGATAAAAAGGCAGTGGTTTAGAACGCCCAGGAATTTGCAGCATCTTCCTCCATCAGCACTCGAAGGCCTGAATGTGATCACTTCCTCTGGTAGCAGTTAGTAAAAGAAGCTCATCGCCACCTTTGCGACTTCTTATTCGTGAAAATTACCTACCCATTCATGTCCCATTTGCATAAAATCAATGTGTACTTCTAATAAATCTAGGGTAATCGTGTGTAGTTAGGTAGTACTGTATCGGTTGGAGCATTTCAAAAAGGTGCCGGCTGAAAAACAGCGCTGCACAAGTCCACCCCGTGTGGGTCATGCAGCACCGCTGATGCCGGGTCCTATTGCCACATTTTTTCACATTATGTTAGTGCTATTTTTTGTGTTAATATAGTGGTCAGTATTTTTTCTTTTTTAGACATAGACTATACTCATAGACAAAACTTTATTTAACATCCCAAAGGTAAATTTTTAACTTAACCCAAACTTAACATAGTTTATATGTACCTACTAAGACTATGTTGTTTACAACAACTACTTAATTCTATGCAGGTCGGCCAGACCAATGATTAATTCTAAATAGAATAAAGATAATACAACAGACAGTCTCTGAGACGAATGAATACATTGGTTTAGCAGAGCTCCATAGAATAAAATATGTAGTTAACTTAAGATATAGAAATGTGATATTGTAGTTAGGCAGTATAGTGATGTTAAAAAGGGGCAAAGCATTTTTATGTATTGTTTGGTTTATTGTGGTAATAAACGATTTTCTTTCTTTCTTTCTTTCTTTCTTTCTAATAAAATGTAATTATTGGCTCTAGTCGGTGACACACCAAAATGGCAAGCAAGATCCAGTTTAAATAAGTTTTTAATAAACTTAACAAATTTTTTACATACAACTCATTTACACAAAAGGTCCTAGATCGAGCTAAAGTTCAGGTTTTTAATCCTGTTTGTATCCATGCAAGGATTAAGTACGCCAGATCGACCACCCCTTAACCGGAAGGCTGCATCCATAGAGAATCCAGTTAGCGCGAGTTTTGACGTTCGGAGGCAAACACCGGAAAGCACTCAGGCGGTCATTGTCTATGCCGCGTTCCTATTATGAATTTTAGTTAAAATGTAAAATACTTATGACTGGCCGGTACGCTTTTAGGAATCACGCTCCCAGAATGCGGACTATCGTTTCTTTGCTCACCGTTGGCGCCACTGTTGACTAAGGTCCAGAGGTATAGCTGGCAAAGGCGACTTTATAAGATCGGCGCCGAAACAAAGTTTTAAATCTTGAAATTCATTAAGTTTATTAATTATAAATAACTATCCTCATATCGAGTAGCTATGCCGCAATGTTGTGCAGTTCCGTTTTGTTCGGATTTTCTTTTTGTTTCAAAGCGTTCACAATCATCATTTGCGATAATTTCACGAAGGAGATCATTTTTCAACAGGTACATTAAAGAAATTATAATTTATGTCACGAAGACCGCCAAAACCAGTGAAAAGTGAATGTTATTGGACCTCTCGCGACACAAGCTTCTCTAGTGGCAAATTCACACGCGATTAGTTTCAGTTTCAGTTTAGTTTTGTTTTACACTATGGGCGCTTCTTTTTTCTATTTTATAATCGTTAGGTTATCTTACCTTATGAATTTGTTTCCATTTGTGTAAACGCTATCATCTCAGCCAACAGAAATCCACCTAGGCCTCCCTCAAGGCACGCCAGTCGCCACTTAGACCGATGGTACTTAAGTTATTGTTAGTCCCAATTGCACCAAGCCGCTAACCTAGGATTAGCCTCTTAACCCACGTCAAATTCATACAAATAAATCTGAGTTAAGCGGTTAAGGCCCTTCCCTGACCCAGCATCGTCAAATTGCTCATTTGAGATCATACTTTTCTAAGAAATGTTAAAAGTTAAAAATATGACAAAAACATATGTTATATTTGATTATATCATCCTTACATTGACAGCTTTCGATACACGTTTCACGAAACTTCGCTCGATACAATTTAATTTACTGGGCAAATATTAACTCTTTTTTTTTTCTTTCACTACCAAATTTGTCCAGCAGCTGGAGCATGTCATGCTCGCTTTAAGGTCCTTGCTTACAGCGGCGTCGTTGATCGGGTCGCCACCTTCCCTAAGAAATGGTTGAGGGAGCCGATGGCTGAGATACGCGTCACGCTCGTGAACGGGTGCTGTCTGTGGGGTCCGGTCTGTTCATGCTTGCAAGGACGTTTAAAAATAATCATTAGCTTTAAATATATTACTAAGTCAAACATTTTAAGCGAGAGACCTCATCATGTTCTTATTGACATGTATTAATGAACTCTTTTATACATGATGTATTTCATTATTTATTGACATTTTGAGACTGTCGACATCTATGGAATTTATATTTATTTGACAATGGAGGCCATCTCCATAATATTTTTTTTCCTGGACCCTTGGAGACTATACATCTCTAAGATCTTAGATTTAAGTTTAAGTTAGGGACTATACATCCCTTCAATGTAATTGTAGTACGTACCGATATGTATATTTTATACATGTAATGTAAATGTTATAACTATGTGTAAATTTTGAAAAAAAGGCCTTCTGCTTGAGTTTGTTGCGGCGCTTCTTCTCAAGCAATGGGTCTAGGAAGCGCTAGTAAATTCTTTTCTGACGTGTAAAAGTGCCCCTATGTGGCCAATTTGCTGAATAAATGATTGAATTTTGAATTTTGAATTTTGAAATTCCAAAGTAACCTCTAATTCGGAGCGCTAATCCAACTTTACTCCAGTTTATTATATCAAACAGTGTAAAACTAATTATAACACAAAAAATATCCATATTATATGCATACATCGACAGCTTTATAAATGCCATTTTTTTTGACGGTATTTTTATAGAAATTAAAACGTGTTAAAAAGTAACTAAATCGGGCGTTCTGTGCGTAGCGCTTTCTCTTTCACTCGTCCCACGAGTGACAATGACGGCTGAGCTGGGTCTATGAAGGGCCTTAACCCTAAGTTAATAGACTTAGCCCCACTTACACCAAAGTGGGGCTGTCTATTAAACTGGATATTTTTCTAGTAATGCAGAGGAACCTTTCCCTGAGAATAAATAAGTCTTTCAGAATTATTCGAGTGCAATTTCAGTCTGGCGGATCATCATCATCATTTCAGCCAAAAGACGTCCACTGCTGGACATAGGCCTCCCCCAAGGCTCGCCACTCAGACCAGTCCTGTGCTACTTGCTTCCACCAGTTTCCCGTGACCTTCACGAGGTCGTCGCTCCATCTTGTTGGAGACCTACCGACAGCTCGTCTACCGGTTCGCGGACGCCACTCGAGTACTTTCCGGCCCCATCGGCCATCAGAATTATTCGAGTGCAATTTCAGTCTGGCGGATGTAGATACAAAAAATAACCGCTACAGAATCTCTCAATAAAACTGAACCGTTTCAATACGAGTTTAAATGGCAATCGGTAATTATTAAAACCCTCCAGAGGGCAGGAAGCGGTGCCGATTTCCGGTGGACATCCTGCACTCGGATTATTAAAGCCCTCGGCTGCGGCTCGCTTTTTTAATAAACTTCAGCAGTGCAGGAATTGATGTTGGAGATTTTTACCGTTTTTGATTCGACTATGGCAAACCAAAAGTGATTTTAGCACTCTATATACATGTATGTCTGTTCCATCCATCCTAGTGCTTTATCTACTGACCCGATATTGACGAAAGAGATGTCGATCGGTTCAAGTGGCACGGAACACTTTTTTATATACCCTTGTCTTGTAGCGAACCTCTTCAAACCGGGAACTTTTTCTATTTTTTTTGGATTTGAAGTGGAACAATAATTTTATCGTCTTTTGCTGTTATTACATACGTCACTTGAAAAATATATGTGAATTGAACCGAACGATCACTTTTACTCGTTAATTACTTTAGGTAATTAATAACCCTAAAGTTGACAAACATTTCGAAAAAAAAGAAAACAAAATGGCAGGCTTCATAGTAGTCGGATTTTAGATTTCAACTTTTTCACTTAATTTTAATGTATTTTAAGAAATATGATCGTTAGTAGAATAACAGTTGAGCACAGGGCCTCATTTAAGCTCGTAAATACGGATATGGGAGATCGCATATCCCTATAATGAGAGAAATTGGATAGAAAATTCTATACTGGCATAAGAAAAGCTCCTAGTAGAAACTAATATTGCGCTTAATACTTAATTAGGTAATATTGCGCTTAATACTTAATTAGGTAATAAATATAGTACATTACAGACCTAGGGTGGTGAATTCGTAAATGTCTCAGATCGCAGGTTTCTGTGGCCCGAACCGAAGGTGAGGGCCATAAATATGCGATCTGGGGCTTTACGAATTACCGCCCGTGGTTTGTCAAAAGTTTTACGTCTTGCCTTGGCCAAGAAGTGAGATTATCTCTCCGCGTAGCGGGAAGAAAATCCCACTTTACGGCCAAGGGTGATGTAAAATGATGAACATTTATTTTCTACGCCTTATTTTATACAGTCTACTGAAAGCTAAATACTGATTTTTATTTGTCACTTTTATACAACAACAGAAGCGTTACTAAAAGGCTTCTCGCAAAAAACGTACACAATTTAGTATAGCAGAAAAATTGGGAAAATGGCAAGCGTGAAAGGTTTTCATGTTTGCACAGTTCTCGTTGTGGTGAAACTATTAAATCCCCTATCAGATGTTCGTAGAAGCTACGGCTTGTCGAAAACTATGTTTGCATAGGATTGTTTGTTCTGTTGGCTTACAATTTTCTAGACCTAAGCCCGGTCCGGGGCGTTATATTGTTTGCATTAAAATATTATCGGGATAGTTTAAGGGAGGTAGTGTGAGAGCGCGCTGTCTAGAAAACCGCGTCACAGAATGCATTGGTTATTTTACATACTGTTACAATTTTTTTTTTGGATGATGGCCCTCGGGGATGGTTAAATAAAAGTGGAGGCTGTCGACTAATGCTTCTATATCTGTCTTTAAAAATAATATAGTATAGCCTGGCCAGTTAAACTCAGAGTCGAAGTAGCGTTGGCCGTTGGAACTATTAGTGTTTCGTGGGCGTTAAACTGTGAATACTATACTAGCAGCTGACATTCAAACCATCTTTGTGCTGCAAAAGCGGGCTGTACGTGCTATATATCAACTTGGGTCTCGGGTCTCCCTTAGAGAAAAAATCAAGAAGATAAACATTCTTACCGTTGCGTCACTATACATATTTGAAAATATCATGTATGGTCGTAAGAACTTGCACGACTTTAAGCATAACAGTGATGTTCACAATTTTAACACTAGGAATAAGGATAAACTTTTTGTTACTGGTTACCGTCTTCGTAAAGTGAGCTCTTCGTTTGTTGGGAACTGTATACGATTTTATAACAAATTGCCTTCTGATGTTGCTAATATGCCATTTAAAAAGTTCAAGTCGTTCATTAAGTGCCGCCTTTTAAAGAAGGCATATTATTCGGTGAATGACTTTTTAGATGATAAGAATCCTTTTAAGCCATCTGTTTAGGTTATTATTATTGACTAGTAACATGATATGTGTCTCGCTGGGCAAATATTAACTCTTTTTTTTTTCTTTCACTACCAAATTTGTCCAGCAGCTGGAGCATGTCATGGTCGCTTTAAGGTCCTTGCTTACAGCGGCGTCGTTGATCGGGTCGCCACCTTCCCTAAGAAATGGTTGAGGGAGGCGATGGGTGAGATACGCGTCACGCTCGTGAACGGGTGCTGTCTGTGGGGTCCGGTCTGTTCATGCTTGCAAGGACGTTTAAAAATAATCATTAGCTTTAAATATATTACTAAGTCAAACATTTTAAGCGAGAGACCTCATCATGTTCTTATTGACATGTATTAATGACCTCTTTTATACATGATGTATTTCATTATTTATTGACATTTTGAGACTGTCGACATCTATGGAATTTATATTTATTTGACAATGGAGGCCATCTCCATAATAATTTTTTTTCTTGGCCCTTGGAGACTATAGGTACATCTCTAAGATCTTAGATTTAAGTTTAAGTTAGGGACTATACATCCCTTCAATGTAATTGTAGTACGTACCTATATGTATATTTTATACATGTAATATAAATGTTAAACTATGTGTAAATTTTGAAAAAAAGGCCATCTGCTTGAGCTTGTTGCGGCGCTTCTTCTCAAGCAATGGGTCTAGGAAGCGCTAGTAAATTCTTTTCTGACGTGTAAAAGTGCCCCTATGTGGCCAATTTGCTGAATAAATGATTGAATTGAATTGAATTGACTATAAAAAATCAGGCACGACCTGATCAATATACGCGCCACTGGCAGTAAATGGCTGCCAGACCACATAAAGTTAAAGTTAGGGTTACTTTCCTCAGGGGGCGAAGGTGCTCGGTAACTAGCCCAAGGACACTTCAGCGAGGAACCAACCTAGGCAGGTAGGCAGTCTTATGAGCTCGTACATGAAACCCACTTGCTTATAGAAACGAGATAAAGTCACGCCTGTTTTCCGTTGGGGTAGGTAGAAACCTAAAAAAGCCGTGGTGGCCTAGTGGTTCGACCTACCGCCTCTCATGCCGAGGGTTGGGGTTTCGATTCCGGCTCGCATTTCTAAGTTTACTTACGTGTGAAATTCAATTTGAATTTACCATGAGCTTTTCGGTAAAGGAAAACATCGTGAGGAAACCTGCACGCATCTGCGAAATAATTCAAAGATGTGTCTGAAGTCCCCAATCCGCACTGGGCCCGCGTGGGGCTATAGCCCAAACCCTCTCATGATGAGGGGAGGCCTGTGCCCAGCAGTGGGACGCAAATAGGCTGTAGTAGTAGTAGGTAAATACCACAGACACCACCTGTTTCTATCCAAGCCTACACCTCCCTCGCTTCCTTCAAATTTAACCTTCCATGCATGCAAGCTCATCGGTTTCCGAGTACTCTAAAAATAAAGTGTAGTTTTTTTTTTTAATGTCTACCTTCATAAAACACAAAAATATGTCAAAGAAGCCTGTAAAAATGTATTGAACTCTGATAACTTAAATAAACTGATGATTTTCCCTCGTACGATATCACTTCGTGAATAAGTTTATAATAATTTTATTAGGTATACTTAGTTTTGATTTACTTCAAACGTTTTCACTTGACCCAGCGAAATTAAAGCGTCAAATATTCCAAAAATATTATTCCAAACTAGCTTTTCCCCGCAACTTCGTATGCGCAGAAATGTTAAAATGGAAAATCCTGTTTCTTTTCCTTCTTGGGGGAATTTCGGAAAATCCTCTCTTACTGCTCCCCTACGTTCCCTAAGTAACCTGCATGCCAAATTTCAGCTCTCTACGACCAGTAATTTCGGCTCTGCGTTGATCGATCAGTCAGTCAGTCAGTCAGTTTCTTGTTTTGTATATATGTATAGACTAAGCTTCTGCCCGCGACTTCGTCCGCGTGGAATTCGGTTTTAGCGTTCCCGCGAAAAATTGACCGTTAAACTATAACAAATTATATACGAAAACCTTCCTCTTGAATCATCTATTTAAAAAAAACTGCATCAGAATCCGTTGCGTAGTTTTAAAAGATCTAAGCATATATAGGGGCAAACAGCGGAAAGCGACTTTGTTTTATGTAGTGATATTGACCAAAAATCGTCGAAGTCCAATGACCTAGCCACTTCTGCGACGGTCACTCGGCCTAGGCTCGGTGCCGGTGTCGCTAATCCGCACGAACTGATTACACGCTCATAGACGCCGTAACGAGATCACCCTTGTTCACGAGCTCGGACTACATAAGGCTGCATTTCTGCTCAGCCGCCTTTTGTATAATGGAAATACTACTTATTAGACTTCCTTTAGCACTTGAGATCTTATCTTCGAAACCATACGTTACAATGCTATTTATTGTTCTCTTTTGTCTACGGCATCATAATCATCATCATTTTCTTACCCTTTTCCAACTTAATACAATTCTGGTATTATTTTACCAATAGACATATTTCTTGCCAGCCGACTCCCGCAACTTCGTCCCGCGTAGACTTGAAATTTGCGTACCCGATGATACTATACATAAGATGGTTATGGTTATAAAGTACTGATTTTACCCGTAGAAATCAAATTATAAGTATCCTATATTATTCCCATTCCATTACAAGCCGTGGTGGCCTAGTGGTTCGACCTACCGCCTCTCATGCAGAGGGTCGGGGGTTCGATTCCGGCTCACACCTCTAAGTTTACTTATGTGCAAAATTCAATTTGAATTTACCACTGAGCTTTTCGGTGAAGGAAAACATCGTGAGGAAACCTGCACGCATCTGCGAAGTAATTCAAAGATGTGTGTGAAGTCCTCAATCGGCCCAGTGCCGCGTGGGGTCTATAGCCCAAACCCTCTCGTGATGAGAGGAGGCTTGTGCCTAGTAGGACGCAAATAGGCTGTAGTAGTAGTAGTAGCTATTCCCAGGGTCTCAAACTATCTCCATACCAAATTTCATCCAAATCGGCCCAGTTGTTTCGACGTGAAGGTAGGACAAACAAACAAACAAACACACTTTCACATTTATAATATTAGGAAGGATGTAAGGATGGCATTTTATAAAATTTTAATTATTAATTTAATTTATTGTTTTCTCAGTAAGTGATTTATGTAAATCTTTTGAGAAATAAATGTCTTAATCCGTAAACCGTATGGATTTTTGCTTCATAAATTGTTGTGTAACAAGCCATTTTATCGCTGCTCGCTCCGCTTATGCACACGCGTCGCCCGATGTTCCCGAATTCACGGATAATTAACTATTACCCGGCTACAAACTAAAATTGCAGCGGTGTATACTTGCCTTAAAACATAATAAGCGCATGGATTACCTATACATAACACGAGCATCTATTTTGAGAGCTTTACTGCGAGGACACTGTGATAGGCGAGTCCATTTTATATGAGAATAAAGTAGGTACTTATCTAAATATCAAGTTAGAAACAAATATAACCAGTGATATAAATTAGCTAGTTCTACAAATTAGGGAATACTTAAAATTAATGAATTTTGGCCCATTTCTTTTCTTTAATGTAAGTAAATAAGTTTAAAGTTAATTATTATAACATGTTAGAGTAATCAGAATGGAAATGGCTGAAAAAATACTCATTATTTTGGAAGTTCTAGGCATTTTTCAATTTACGGAAGACAGGAAAGTGAGAGTTGGCATTTGGCAGTGACTTTGCAAGGTTTTTTAAATATTAAAATCGACAGTTTAGTAAATGTGATAAATATAAAATAAATAGAAATATTTATATGAAAGAAGAAATCCACATATAATACCACAGATAATACCGACCAGGGAAGTGATGATTTAGACAAGGTAATCCTTTTGTAGGTAACGCTAATTTGAATTAAAACTACCTAACTAACACACGGGCAAATAAAATAAAATTTTATAATAACGCATTACTCAGGTCATTAAGCACTCATCTATTTAAAAAAACCGCATCAAAATCCGTTGCGTAGTTTTAAAGATCTAAGCATACATAGACTTTGTATTATACTATGTAGTGATTATTAAAAAAACGGTTCTACTCTACTGTAGGCCCTACAAAAGGTGGAGTAGAGTAGACTGGGCACCCCATACACTTCTTCCTCACTGACAGGATTATTAGCTATGTCTTACAATAATGCAGGAAATAACAAGACAATGCCAGACAATACATTAGTTAGGTACCATTATTCACAAGTTGTTAGATCGAAAAATTCATTTTTACCTGGTGCATTTACCCCGTGCAAGCCGTGGTGGTCTAGTGGTCGCATGCAGAGGTTCGGGGGTTCGAATTCCCCCCTGCTCGCACCCCTGAGTTTACTTACTTACACCACTGAGCTTAGATACATATGTGCGAAATTAAAATTGAATTTACCACTGCAGAGCTTTTCGGTGGAGCAAAAAATGATGAGGAAACCTGCATGCATGGATGAGAGGAGAGGAGGCCTGTGCCCAGCAGTGGGACGTACCTAAATAGGCTGTTGTGGTATAATAAACTACCTATGGTCAGGAAGTAGGTAATTCCTGTTTGTAATCAGATCCTAGTTTCGTTCCATCCAGATTTCTAGTGGTAGCCTGGTGCTAGGTCCGTCCGGGGAGGTACCACTGTCTTTCCCCGCTAATCTGCCGCCAAATAGCAGTGCTCGCACTGTTGTGTTCCGGTAGGGGGTTAAGGCAGCCGGTGAAATTTCTGGCACAGAGGCATTACATCTTAGGCCTCAGGGTAGCCAACGCATTCGAGATCTTCTGGTTTCTTAATGGGGGATCAAAGGATTTCGGTGTCCACGGGCCGCAGTGACCACTTGCCATGGTGAGCCGTGCGCTCGCTTGCCTATACCATCGACATAAAAAAACTCTTCATACAGAAGCAGAGCAACTAATAACAATCTCCTGGGCGGCTAATAATCGTAAAAATGATAAAGGGCCGACATTAAAATTAGCGGTCTGTTTTTGTCGCACCTCTGTCTCGGTGACAAATGATGCGCTGGACGCTCCCGCTACGGCAGAGTCGCCGTTTGGTCGTGAAAAAAACAGTTAATGGCTGTGTTTCCAGTTTTCCACCAGAACTGTGCGAGGAAACACTGCATTTACTTACCTACAGCCACAGAATATTTAATAGTTACTACATACATAATGGCCACGGAATGAACCGCCTGAATCTAGCCGGCGCGCAACTCGCGCCCAATTCGCCCTTACGGTCATTTGTGGATCACTGGCCCGCGTAGTTGGTACACACACATTTACAAGTGTACATACATCCTCGCACGCACGCAGACGTCCTCGCACGCAACACTGACACTTTATTCGAATTGTGTTAGAAATCGTGCTTTTATAGGACGTGTCCCTGTGCTACAGCGAAGCGAGGATAGGTAAATGAAGTGTTTCTCAACAGCCAATGCTCATGACAAACGCATCCCTTGCAAGACGCAACGCATCCTCGCATACCATCTCTCTGGTGGAAACGCAGCCTTTACCTAGTCAAGAGGATATTCTTTAACATTTGCGCGGTCTCAAAGTGAATGGAATCCCAAAAAAACAGTTTTACCTGTGTTGTGTGTGAGAATAAACTACCCGAGACAGCATGGTCTAAGAAAACAAGGTCTGCTGCTCCGGGTCGCGTGACACCGGTACGTCAAAGTCGAGTTGCCACTTTATTGCCATATAACAAAAATGGAGGAAATAATTTCTGCCGTAAAAACAAATGAACGTAATAATTGAATGAAACAATCTCACACACAGGATAGGTAGGTACATGGGAGTCGGCGATAATTTAGATTTTAATAAGGTACACAACTTGCAATTTGCAACACACAGCAGTGCGAATGACGTTCGGGTGTCACCCACACTATACCGGACTACTCAACACCGGAGTGGCATACCTGGCGAAGTACACATACCTATAATATTGTATAATGCCGAGACAGTAAGAAATGCACCATCTGTGAACTGTTAAAAAAAAGAAACATTTATAATTTAAAACATTATAAACTTTAAAAGGTTTCAGTTTATTAATTATTACTAGTAAGTATATTAATTAGTAATACCTAATAAGATTTTTATTGTATCTGCGCACACAATACACGGAAAATGAAATCTCTCTGAATGAATTATTCAGTCTGGAGAAAAGAAAAAAAATAGTTATTAAAGCTGCGAAATCGTACCTACAGTCAGCAGCAGAAGTAGATAAACTGTCCAGGTGTTCAAAATGACCTACACACGCCCTTAACGTCTTAAGAATAAGGTCGTGTGTAGGTCATTTTGAACACCTGGACAGCTTATCTACTTCTGCTGCTGACTGTACATGCTAGGTGAGCACGTCAGCAAAATAACTTCTGATCCATACTAAAAACTCTGTCTGCGTATTTCTGTTTGTATTTATGTCTGTTACGTCTTCACGCTAAAACCATTGGACTAATTAGAATAATTGATTGATTTAGATGAAATTTGGTATGGAGATAGTTCGAATCCCGGCAAAGGTCATAGGCTACTTTTTATCCCGGAAAAATGCATAGTTCCCGCGGGAACACTATTACCGAATTACACCTGGACGAAGTCGCGGGCAGAAGCTAGTAATAAATAAAATTCAAAAATTCGTCAGAAAAAGAATTTACCAGTTACCATAATAAATGATTTTCTTCTGCCGAATCGAATTCATAGAGAGTACGGACCCAGCCGCGAAACAGCATTAGTCATCCCCCCCCTGCGGTCTCACCTGACATTTTGCGGACCAAATGAAACTTTCCAGAAAATTCGCCCGTAAACAGGTTTCTTCTGGGAATTATTATACCTACATACCTACCTGGAAAATTCATTTCAACTTTCTCCAACAAAAAAACCTGGGAATATAAGTAATCACTGTTTCTTTTAAATTGACCATCAAGTGGTCGTAAAGAAAGACATATTAAGCACGGCTACATCATTTTATAAGAAATTGTACGAAAGTAACACAACAGAAGGCGAATCTGATTTGGTGGAAATCTCAGACGTTCCTAACATTCTTCAAGCTGAGGTCGAGAAAGCTATAGATACCCAAAGAACTGACAAAACACCAGGTCCTGACGGCATAAATAACGAAGTCCTAAGACAAAGCAAGGAAGTTTTAATACCAATTCTTACAGATATGTTCAACAATATTATAAATACTGAAACAATCCCACGACAATGGACAGAGTCTAATATCATCCTGTTGTATAAAAAAGGAGACAAACACGAAATAGGAAACTACCGCCCTATCAGCCTTATGTCTAACATATATAAGATATTTGCTAAGATTATTTTAAAACGGATCGAAAGTACGCTTGACGAGCATCAACCCATAGAGCAGGCTGGATTTCGTAAAGACTACTCTGTGATCGACCACATTCATGTAGTACGCCAAGTTTTGGAGAAGTATAGCGAATATCAGCTTACATATTACATTGCATTTATCGACTACAGCAAAGCATTCGACTCCTTACTTCATAGAAACATATGGGAAGCATTAATGGAACAAGGTATTGAACAGAAGTACATACGGTTAATAAGGAACGTATATAGCCATAGTACTGCCAAAATTCAATTAGAAAAGAAAGGAGAGCCATTCAAAGTGGGAAAAGGCGTTAGACAAGGAGACCCCCTATCTCCGAAATTATTCTCGGCAGTACTAGAATCGATCTTCAGACGACTTGACTGGGAAAATCTTGGGATCAATATCGATGGGACGTCACTGACGCATTTAAGATTCGCTGACGACATCGTACTATTCGCCAGAACATCTGAACACATTCATAAAATGATAGAAGACCTTGCCATACAAAGTGAGAAAGTAGGGCTTAAACTGAATCCTGAAAAGACCAGACTAATGACAAATGGCGAAAAAACCACGATAAAGTTAAGCAATACACAAATCAATTACACTGATGAATACATATATTTGGGACAGCTCATAGCTCAAAAAGAACCTATGCGCAAAGAAGTAGAGAGAAGAATATCGAACGGCTGGAGAAGGTACTGGAGCTTGAGGGAAGTTATGAAAGACGAAAAACTCCATATAAACATCAAAAGTAAACTATTTAACACCTGCGTACTACCCGTCCTAATGTATGGTTGCCAGTCATGGGCCTTAACTCAGGAAATGACTGGTAAACTTGCAACTTGCCAATACGCTATGGAAAGGAGTATGATGAATGTAAAAAAAGCAGACCGGATAAAAAACTGTGTCATCAGGAATAAAACGAAAACCATAGATGTAACACTAAAAATTAGAAGGCTAAAATGGAGGTGGGCAGGGCACACGATAAGAGGTATTGACAAATGGAGTAAGAAAGTGACAAGATGGTATCCCAGGGAAGGAAAAAGGAAGAGAGGCAGACCGCAAAAAAGATGGGATGATGATATAAGGAAAGTAGCAGGAGTGATGTGGAACAGGGTGGCTCTGGATAGATTAGAATGGAAAAGGTTGGAGTTATAACGACGGGTTTGTGGAAGCTGTTCATACGGTTGGGTCTAAGTTCTTCAAGACCCGCTGTACAAGAACTAAGAAAATCTCAGACTCAACCCTAAAGCTCATGGAGGTGAGGCGTGAGATGATTCTGCAGTCTTCAGGTGACGCTAGTCATTATCGGCAGCTCAATAGGCAGATCTCGAAGTCTCTGAAGCGTGATATACGCCGATTCAATACCAACATTATTGAAAAGGCTATTGAGCGTAACAGAGGCTCGAAGGTGTTTGCCAAAGATCTGTCTATTGGCCAAAGCCAATTGACAAAGCTGAAGACCGAAGACGGCAGGATCGTTTCATCCAAACCGGAGCTGTTGGGAGAAGTCGAGAAGTTCTATGGGCAGTTATACACGACAATCCGAACACCCGTCGCTGATCCAGCTAAAGACCCTAGAGCTAGATTAACCCGACACTATACCGAAGATATCCCGGACGTCAGCCTGTACGAGATTAGTATGGCTCTCAAACAGCTTAAGAACGGCAAATCCCCTGGTGACGACGGAATTACAGCCGAACTCCTGAAGGCGGGTGGTAAACCAGTCCTTAAGGCCCTTCAGACGCTGTTTAATTCCGTCATTCATGAAGGGAGAACGCCGCGAGCATGGAACAGAAGTGTGGTGGTGCTCTTCTTCAAAAAAGGTGATAACACCTTGTTGAAGAATTATAGACCCATCTCACTTCTGAGCCATGTTTACAAGCTGTTTTCGAGAGTCATTACGAACCGTCTCGCGCGCAGGTTTGACGAATTCCAGCCTCCCGAACAAGCCGGTTTCCGAAAGGGCTATAGTACCGTAGACCACATACATGCGTTGCGGCAGGTTGTACAGAAGACCGAAGAGTATAACCTCCCCCTTTGCCTTGCATTTGTGGACTACGAGAAAGCCTTCGATTCGATCGAGACTTGGGCTGTGCTGCAGTCTCTCCAGAGGTGCCAAGTTGACTACCGGTACATCGAAGTGTTGAAGTGTTTGTACGAAAATGCCACCATGTCCGTCCGACTACAGGACCAGACCACGAAGCCTATTCCACTGCAGCGGGGAGTCAGACAAGGAGATGTGATCTCTCCGAAGCTGTTCACCGCTGCATTGGAGGATGCTTTCAAGGTGCTGGACTGGAAAGGTCGAGGCATCAATGTTAATGGCGAGTACATCTCTCACCTTCGATTTGCCGACGATATTGTAGTCATGGCTGAGACCATGGAGGACCTCAGTATTATGCTCGCTGACCTCAGCAGAGTTTCCGATCGAGTTGGTCTTAAAATGAACATGGACAAGACGAAAATTATGTCTAATGTCCATGTTGTGCCAACTCCCGTAATAATCGGAGGCTCTGCGCTCGAAGTTGTTGACCATTATGTATACCTGGGACAAACAGTCCAGTTAGGTAGGTCCAACTTCGAGAAAGAGGTCAATCGTCGAATCCGACTCGGCTGGGCAGCGTTCGGGAAGCTTCGCAGTGTCTTTTCGTCCAAATTACCGCAGTGTCTCAAGTCGAAAGTCTTCGACCAGTGTGTGTTGCCAGTGATGACTTATGGTTCCGAGACGTGGGCGCTTACGATGGGCCTCATAAGAAGGCTCAAAGTCACTCAGAGGGCAATGGAGAGGGCTATGCTCGGGGTTTCTCTGCGTGATAGAATCAGAAATGAGGATATCCGCAGTAGAACTAGGGTCACCGACATAGCCCGAAGAATTGCGAGCCTTAAGTGGCAGTGGGCGGGGCACATTGCTCGCAGGACTGATGGCCGATGGGGCCGGAAAGTTCTCGAGTGGCGCCCGCGAACCGGGAGACGAGCTGTCGGTAGGCCTCCAACAAGATGGAGCGACGACCTCGTGAAGGTTGCGGGAAACCGGTGGAAGCAAGTAGCACAGGACCGGTCTGAGTGGCGAGCCTTGGGGGAGGCCTATGTCCAGCAGTGGACGTCTTTCGGCTGAAATGATGATGATGATGATGATGAGTGGTATCCGGTATATTTATAACATATAAGTCTACTAATACTATTTCTATTCACCGAACAAACACTTACATTAATTAATTTAACACAATGTAAATTCACTAAGTATCATGGACATTTTGTAAAAAGATTCCCGGCACGTCATGCGGAGTATAAATTGAAAAAAGAATAATATATATTAATACACAGACAAACAAACTGACACTATTAACAATATTGACAAAATCAATCCACTCGATAGAATGATCAGCGGAATAATTCCATCGTGGTACAACAAATAGCTCTGCGCGGGTGTTCAGAGTCAATGTATTGAACAAAGCAATAAACCTAGGTGGAATCGTAGTAATTTTAATAAAATATCTAGATATAAACGTAAAAACTACCACAAACAAAGTCAACAAAGTAGATCCGGAAAGAAATAACGAAATGACAGGAGTATCCGCACCGAACTTTTGAATGAGCTCACTGAATTCGCTAAATAAGTAAAAATGACCGAGTAAACTTAGAAACAAAATTCCAAGTCGCTTGTTGTCTCTCACATCTAACAATATAGAAGACACAGTAAGCACAGGCAATATAAACGTTGGTGTCAGTGCCATTGCTTCTAAAGCCTTCCATGGCCTGCCTGTGATCAATTCAATTGTGACCTGATATTCTCCAGTAAGATTCTCCAATACTCTACCTTTATGGACTCGCCAACCACCATTTAGGAAATCCGTATATAAGATCATTTTGAATTCACTAAATTTAAAATTAGATTCATCGTGTGACCAGGAACCATCATCGAATTTCAGGATACAGTTCTTTTTGTCATACGGCCAGTTTCTCACACTGGAGATGCACACAGTAGAATATTTGTCTGCGTCTAACGTGTGACATTTCACAAGCCCTGTGTGTTTCACATTACAGTTAGCATGATAGAACCAACGTCGATCGGGACCCACTCCACCTTTCAAGTTTAAAGTAGGGCTCCAGATGTGAAAATTCCTGAACAGTATATTGTCCAGGCCTTCATATTTTGCACTGTCCCATATGAGTCGATCATCCTCCCACTCAAAAGTACACCGGCCGTAAATGGTGAGTATTTCTTCAGACATTTGCATACTCACAACTTTGTAGTTTACTTTGACTTCTAAAGTTGTGCCGTTGGAATTGGGTGGGTCTTCTGGTCTGTAGCTGCATAGTAGATCTTTGTGCAGTTTCTTTTGTATGGAAAATCCGGATGGTTTTTTTAAAACACAATCTTTACAAAATCCTACACAAATTAAGTTAGCGAGGACGAAGTACCTGTACAGCTCCATGGTTGGCAGGGAAGTGAATTTGTACATCGAATCCTGAAAAATGTGGTAGGTATTACGCCCCTTTCAGAAATGTGAAGTTTGACTTTCACATCGTAACATGATATCAAAATAATATAAAGTTTCATGATAGGTCCATTAAAATGTGCCGTTATAAGTAATCAATGTTACCTACGTATAATTCAACTGTGCAGGTTAGCAAAAACATTCTTACTGCAACTATTTAGGAACATGATGCAATGCAATGACATGGTAGGGTAACCCATCGAAAACTACCTGCTATGTTTGAGCTATAGTCAGCAGACAATGCACAGCCAAAACTGCTGGCCACAGAAAGCTGAATTTTGGGATGTAGGTACTTAGGTTCCTTGGGAGGTACACCCCGTACTTTCAGACGACAAGGTTACTGGATAATTTGTTCACATTCCTATTAAATAAAGCCTATTATTAATGAATGACTGTTTAACTTATGAAACTACCCAACATTTTGACTAATAAGTATCTACATAAGTAATAAGGTAAGTAATCCTAAGCTGCATGCTGCATGCTCTATTTGTCTTTAATACCTGCGCCTTAACGAAAAACTCGGCAGGACATAAAAATAAAAAATGTATGATCATGATGCGATCTGAGTAATGACAAATAAAGGATATTTGGTTTGATTTGTTTTTTCGTGTGCGTGAAGTGCTGTCATCACGTTTTTCCACTTTGAACCTCATATACTTACGACGATTGTTCTTTTAAGTATAAGGTCTACGACATTATTAAAAATTTGATTTATTTTGTCTTAAAGAATGAACTGTCCCCGTTCTTTTATTTGTTTTAATGATATGTTTTCAAACACAGGTTTGTCTACAAAATTACACTATAAATACCTAATAGGAAGGTAACAAATAACAAAGAAAATATCAGTAATTGGGTAGGTAATAGGTACATTTAATGTTCAAAGTTCACCATTCACTTTCGGGATACACATACGGTGGTTGTTTTGGCATATATACACTAAATAGGGCAATATAGCTAATCGCAACAATCAACATAAAAAAACTATTTAGTATATTTGCAATATTCGTCCAAACCTCTTCTTTAACATTAACTTCTTCATTCATCTTGGGTTCCCATTTTGGAAAAATTAAATGTTTTCCAGGTCCACTGAACACTTTGTCGGAGACTGAACTAGCCCATTCAGATGGCATCATTTTCCCATTCATAATTGCTTTTAATAAGTAAAAAAACAATATAGACGCTACAGTCAATAGAATAGATCCACGAATAAACAATAAAATTACAGGAGTGTCAACAGTATGTAACGGAAGAAACATAACAATACCTCTCAAAACAATAAAGTGACTTATCAGACTAAAACATAACATACCTAAACGTATAGTATTTGTAACGCTCAAAAAAGCAGCAGTTAAAGTCATTAAAGAAACTATGATACAAGGGAATACCAAAATAACCACCAAACCATATGCTTGTCTCTCTATAGTTAAAGTCATAGATAACTGTACTACTGAAGATTCGTTAATCTTTGTGTGCAACTGCATAATGTTCCAACCGGTTCCGTACTCAGCTTCAATGAGTGATATGGTCCTATTTCCTTGAGTCAAATTTAATGTCCCAAAGCCATACTCGTATTCCCCGGTTCCCAATTCAAGCGTGCAATTTTGTATGTCGTAGGGCCAGTTCCTTAATTTAGCGTTACAGAAAGACTCGTAGACCATCTCGGGGACGCAAACTATTCCTCCGTCGTTGGAAACTATGCAGTCTTTAAATTCTTCGTAGTAAGAGTACTGCTCATCGATAATGTTATTGAGGAGCTTGAGTTTTGGTACCCATATATTGCTGCTGGCCATTACTATTTTGTCCACACCTCCGTAATCTTCGGGTGACCATGTGAGCCTCTCATCACGCCACTTCAGTCGGTTCCAAAGCTTGGCGGTAAACTTGCCCTCGATTTCATCGAGACTGAACGATTTTAACATAAAGTACACTGAAATCGTAACACATGTGTTGTTATTTGGTGATACGAACAAATCGTAATGTTTTTGCAAGTTCCTATGTATCACTTTGTCCCAGGCGTCTTCCCTGGTAGCCAAATGCAGAACACAGTCTTGTGCTTGACATAATAGGCAGTTAGTAACTATTAAAATGGGCAATATCAATACCGTACGAAATATTATTCCGTACATGACTACGAATGGATACTGTCTAACCGATTTTAAAGTGTTTGCTCTCATTGAAACTGTATACGACAACGCCCCTTCAATATCTGTTGAGTAACTTAATATTAAGCGAGTTTAAATGACACACATGCGTAATGTACTTGTAATAGACGCGAAATTATAAATAACTAGAATTATACAGAAAACAAAATCATGTAGGGGATGGTTGCGATCATTGGAGCGGCGCTTTGATTGGACCACCTAAATATTTATAATATACGCAAGGTAGACGGGGACAAACAAGATACAAAGTGACCTTGGGCCATCCGTTGGGTCCCACCGAAACCTCAGTCGCACCTCGCTTCTGGGCGACAAGTGACGTGAGGAAGTGTTTCGAGTGCTCGCGATTCAAAATTTACTCGAAGGAAAAATTCGTTTAAGTATCATTATATTTACATATTCTTAAGTGTACATATAAAGATAAGATAAAGATAAAGATAAAAACCATTTATTCAAGTAGGATTTTACAATCACTTTTGCATCGTCATTGTGTACAGTTTGATGTAGTTATCATTAAAACATACCGTTATCCGCTGCAAGCTTCGTCATTGATTTAGGTACCTACATCTTCTACTTTGTATCACACTTTTTTTTTTATCACACGCACTATATCGAATTTTAACTAAGTCCTTAAGCGTACACATATTTATTACTCCAATTCAGGCCAGGCATTCTTGTCACTTAAATAATCTTCTACACAATAGTAACCTTTGCGCAGCAGAGCACTTTTTAAATATTTTTTAAGTTCCGGGAGGGGCAGGTTCATGGCTTCTCGGGGTAGTTTATTGTAATAAAGAATACATTGACCCATAAATGATCTAAAAACTTTTCTCACACGAAATTTTGGTACTGCTATTTTATGTTTATGTCTGGTGTTGATCATCTTTTTAAAGGAATTCATATTTTTTACGGCATAGATAATGGCTTCGTAAATATA
This sequence comes from Aethes cnicana, assembly GCA_963971205.1. Lineage (NCBI taxonomy): Eukaryota > Metazoa > Arthropoda > Insecta > Lepidoptera > Tortricidae > Aethes > Aethes cnicana. The sequence goes on from OZ020297.1 coordinate 2,071,703, forward strand.
TTGTGAGGCCACAGTTAGTATGCCAATCTTTGGAAAAAGTTCCCTTAGAGATTCACGTGAACCCATGTTATAAATTGCTCGTACTGCTCTTTTTTGTAAAACAAAAATTACTTTTATATCAGCGGCTTTACCCCAAAGCCACCACCATTTCTGAATGAGAACTTGCGGGTTCAATTAGTAGAGTCACTTGTATTATCTAAGCTCAACTACATGGACATTGTATTTGGTCCACGCCTTCTCACTAAAATTAAAAAACTTATCCAACGAATCCAGAATGCCTGTGCCCGCTTCTGTTTCGATATTCCGTTAAGGGCCCATGTCACTCCATTTTTAAACAAACACCATATGCTTAAAATGCATCATCGACGCAAGCTCCATCTGGCCTCCCTGCTCTTTGGGGTTCTCAAGCACAAAGCTCCTGTCTATCTCTTCGAAAAGTTAACATTTACTTTTTCACATGAACAGGGCCGAAGCCGCCAATGTGCAATGCAGCTTTTTACTCCGCGCCATGCCTCAGCCGCGTTCAGGGGAAGTTTCAGATATGCAGCGACTAGCTGCTGGAATAACATTCCACCGCCTATTAAAAACCTGAAAAATGTTTTTAATTTCAAAATTAAACTTCAATGTTTCCTTAGACAACACCAAATTGGCCAGGAAATGCTCAAACTGGATACCAGTGGAATATGATTGATAATGTCTAAACTTATAGTGAAACCAGTTATTAACTGTTGCAGCGCACACACCTTTTTGTATCGTATATATGTTGACATCCTTTGTATTAGCTTATTTTTTAGAAATAGTTTTATTTTAGTAATAATTTTAAACCTCGGCTGTATGAATGACAGCATGTTTTGTTGTTCTGAGTGACGTTACGTCAGAATGTCCTTTTTTGTTTTTTTTTCTTGTTAACTGTTTCGGATGCAAGAAGCATGCACTGGAGATGTTTTCCATGTTTATTTTATAAGTATTTTTTCTAAGTTTTTGTTGTTTGCATGTTATTTCTTTTTGACGTGAGCGTATTTTATTTTATGTTATGTATAGTTTATCTATTTAGGAGTTAGTATTTTAATGTATCACCGTCTGTGTCTTTTCACCGAGCGGTCTCAGCGGAAGATCAGCGTTGGCTTGACTCTGGAGCCATGCCAACATATGCTGAGTTGAGACCGTTTCGCAACTATCACTTCTTCGTCTATTTCTCTTTTTATGTAAACATGTATGTGTGATGTTGCGAATAAATGTTTTTTCTTTCTTTCTTTCTTACTTTCAAAGTAAGATTCCGTATGACATTATGCTATGAAAGTAGGCAAAGTAGACGAGACGAGCCGTTTCTACATTGGTCAGTTGTCTGATTTTTCTAATAGCGAAAGCAGCTGAACTCAACCGGTTTGCTAACAATGTTATGTGTGGACTCCATTGCAAATTTTTGTCCAAAGTTAAACCCAGAAAAAGAGTTTTATCAACTAATTGTAAGGTCTCTCCATTCAGTATTATATTAGTACTCGTAGGTTTTACATTAGGCAGAGCAAACCGTATACATTTAGTTTTTTTGGCATTTAGCATCAGATTGTTAATTGTGAACCATTTTAATACATTTTCAAGGGTTTCATTTATGCTGGTGTAATCTGGCGTATTCCTTTGTACTTTAAATATCAGAGAAGTATCGTCTGCAAATAACACGATCTGACAATCACTTTCAATAAAAAAAGGTAAATCATTAATATATGTAAGAAAGAGAAATGGGCCCAAAATAGAGCCTTGCGGCACACCCAATTTTATCCCAGTACCATTAGACTTACTCCCATTTACTACCACAGTTTGCATTCTATTACTTAGATAAGATGAAAGTATATTTAAAGCTTTTTCACATAAACCGTAGTGCTTTAGTTTCAATACTAATGTCCTATGATCAACGCAATCAAAAGCTTTGGATAGATCGCAAAATATTCCAATAGCATCACAAGAGTTTTCCCACACATTGTGTATGTGTTTAATAAGCATAGAGGCAGCATCAGTTGTAGATCGGCCCTTTGTAAATCCAAATTGCTGACTGTGCAGTAGTTTATGTTTATCGAAATGTTGCAGTAACTGATTTAAAATTATCTTCTCGAAAATTTTACTGAGCACTGGTAAAATTGATATTGGACGATAGTTAGTTAGGTCGCTTTTATCACCAGACTTGAACAAGGGTATAACTTTAGTGTACTTCATCGAATCTGGAATATATAATGGTTAGAAATGTTTTTTATACCTATACATATTTGTATTTATGTATTGATAAATTAATTTATAGCAACTATATCTGGCCATTTAGTAATTATCTTTAAAAAAAAAAACTGATTTGAGACCTAGTTGCTATCAATGGACCACATGTATGTCATATCATCGGACCGGTCCAATTATTTAAATTTTTTTCATTGCCCCACTTTTTATTTTGGTTCGTAATTTTTTTTTAATTGTTGTAAATTTTTGATTTGAAATAAAATTTATGTACTTAAGGTAAAAAAAAATCTTTTCCATAAGTTTTCTTGATTGGACCAGCAGTATGAATTTCCCAAGTCCACTCAGTGGTTCAAACAAGGTGACCCTGGTCCAACAAGTCCACTCAGTGGTTCAAACAAGGCGACCCTGATCCAAAGAAGGCAACTGGCCGAGAAACCATTTTCACATTTTTTCTCCGAGGTTTGAAACTTTAGTCAGATTTCTTTATGGTTATGAATAAATGCATTAGAAAAGTGTCGAAACTTGTTTTATTGTCTTGTCTTGCATATATTTTATTAAATTATAAGGCTGCAAAGTAAAGTGGTCTAATCATGGCAACCTTCCCCTAGGTATCTAAAAATCATGGTACATATCTACCTACAAGCTAATCTCTTGAGAACATTGAAAATAAAAATGGATTTCTAATTGGTATGCTGGATTATTCAATAAATGAGAATACAATATAAGAATTACATTTTCCGGTTGCTAGTCAAGGTGTAATGTCATTATAACATAACATTAGTGATAATAAATGAATTCAGTAATCTACCTCGGCATGTATAGTGAGAACAAAATGATGTAAGCTAAAGTAATAACACAAAGACTGATACTATTTATTACATTAGAAAGGTCCATCCATTCAATATTACGTTCTGTGTTATCTTGAAATTCTTTATTGATCATGCTTACGTCCCACCGCGGTAGAACAAAGTGTTTGGCCTGACTTTTAAAAATTAAGCTATTTAAGAATTTCAGAAACAGTGGAGGAGGTGACGTAAGTTTACTCAAGTATCTCAAAGAAATAGTCACAAATAACATGGATAAAGTGCAACTAATAGAACGTGAAATAAATAATAATATAGATGGAGTATCGACGCCGTATTTCGGGATGTTTTCACTTATTTCGTTACAAATCGCAAAGTGGCCATACAGACTAAAACACAAAATCCCTAAACGTACATCATTATTTATATGCATTAAGATAGAAACTAGTGTAAGAACTGATACTACTATACAAGGCACTACTATCTTCGCTTCAAGGTAATCTGAAAGTCTTGTAAAAATGAACTCCGCAGCAATTTTTCGAGTACCGGTTAAATTAACGACCTTCTGGCTGCTGGTTAATCTCCAGTCGGTTCTAGCTTCGACAACAAAATGTATATACAATTCGTCGTAGTTGATATCAGCTTCGCGAGACCATTCATCGTAATCTAAGTTTAAAATACATTTATTAATGTCATACGGCCAGTTGATAATCGTTGTACTGCAGATCACAGAATGCTCGAATTCCGCGACACACTTCACGTGTCCAATATGTTGTACTCTACAGTCATCGCTTCTATAAAGATCCTCTGTAAGCTCAGCGCTGTTCCCCAGCTTTACACCCGGGCTCCAGATTTCAAAACTGAAGAACAGTGTGCTAATTATCCCTTGATATTTATCAACATCCCATGTGAGTCGGTCATCTGTCCAATAGAAAACGGTCTCACCCATCACCGTAAGCATATCCCTGTCTTCGTCGAGAAAAATACCTTCAACGATGTACATCAACATGATTTTCACTCCGTTCGTATTGTTGCTTTTCGGTGGCACTCCATTCTCATAATTACATAGAATGTCGTCGTGCAGTTTCTTTTCTAGGGTGTCTTGCGGTTTTTGTAAAACACATCTGTCACAAGTGCTATAGCAGAATAGTGTGGCAAAAATAAAATAAGCGCACCACGCCATGATTGGGTTGAAACTGTTGAATTATTTGAATAAATGTGACGAGTAATGTGAGCTCAGAATAACGCCCCTTTTAGATTAAATATTTGACCTAACTACTACCTATCTTTAATGAAACAATTGGTCGAAAACGATGGAAAATTTGAAGATACTAAGTAAACCGTCAATACGGTAAGGACTTCAATCTGAACCCTGAGTGAATGTCTATTATTCAATTAGGTATAAAGTCTATTAACTACGTAAATTGACGTAGACTGCGGGGCGGTGGCTACACAATGGGCTGAAGCTCGGGACACCGGGGTCGCTTCGTGAAGCCTGCGGAGACACCAGGAAAATACTGCGCTTCTGGTCGGAGCTAGGCTGGCTAGACCTCTAGCCGGCACTGAACGCATAAAGGCTCAACATTAATGAGCCAAGTGCGGAAAATAGAGCCTTCAACCGATACACTACCAGTCAATACCAAAAGTAAGTTAATTCTTCTGATAGAGTATGCAGGCAGGTACAAATATGGATCATTTGCAAGTTTGTAAATGAGTTTAACTAATCGTATAAGTCCAACGGTACGGTGTCAATCGTTGTAGATAACTGATAAGTGATAACTTAATAAATTAATGATTTAAGAAACTTATGATACTTAATAATCATTTAAAGCTGCACCACCATTTGATTGTCATGATCATCATCATTTATCATTCATGAAACTAACGCTAAAAGGTAGTGGTGAAAAACTATTAAGTAATTATAGGTTATTCAATAATTTATTATACGAGTAAATCTGAAAGATAATGTGTTTGTTAACCACGACGGTATTAAATAAATCAAAATTAACATCTTAAAACTTAAAATGTTTTCCATTCATACGTATTCGAAATCGTTTACCGGGGAATCTTTCACCGGCATATAACTAACAAACAAACAAATATATACTATAATAACTATAAATAAACAAACACTATTAAGTATGTTGACAAAGTTAGTCCATTCTAGTGGTTTACTATCCGCTGAATCTACATCCCATGATGTCACCACCACGTATCTCCCCCAACCGCTGAGGATAGAATCACTTACAGTACTAACCCATACCAGGGGTCGGTTTGACTTTTTCGCAAATAACTTGAAGCCAAACGATACTACAAATACAATAATAGTCAAAAGTGTTGATCGACTTATAAAGAACAAAACCACCGGCACGTGTTGGCTGTATTTCGGGATATGGATACTAATTTCGTTCAAGAATACGAAATGACTAATCAAACTTAGACTCAGTATTCCTAAACGCGTGTTCTTCTTGTAGTCTAATAAGAGCGCAGTAGCAGTCAACGATGCTATTACAGAACACGGCACTACAATCGTCGCTTCTAACCCCTCTGCCAATCTCTCCAAGTCAAACTTGACAGTAGTATGTCCTTTATCATTCTGAGATATTTGGTCACGAAGAATCTGCCAACCAGAGTTTTCAGTGGAATACAAGACGTATTTCATATGGCTCAATTTGAAGATGACTTTCGCCTCTCCAAGCCGCCATTGTTCGAATTCGAGCATGCAAGTTTTGGTGTCATATGGCCAGTTCGTCAACTTCGACGTGCAGAATACCTTGTGCTCTGCCCGCACAACACATTTCACTTTTCCCGTACTGTTGACTTTACATATCGTGTCAATGTAATCTGTGTAATCGAAGTCTATTAACTCGGCGTTGTTGAACAGTTTCAGTCCAGGAGTCCAGAAGGCCACATTGGAAATGTATGTAGAGTTTATATTGCTAAAATCCTCTGGCTTCCAAGTTAGCCTATCATCTTGCCAGGTGAAGTAATTCCAAGTGTACAGGGTTAAGGTGTCTTCGTAATAGTCAAAATCAAACGAGTGCAAAACGAAGCCCAATGTAACAGGAACTGTAAAATTGCTGTTCACTGGTGGTTGTAATAGGTTCGAACAAGAACTCAAATGGGACTCTAATGCGCCCTGCACCAGGACCTCCCCACTTCTTTTGCTCAGCTTGCATTCTTCGCACGTGGATAGATTCAGGACGTTAAGTAAGACAACTGCGTACAGTAGCATGGCTCTTGCTAGACTGTTAGACAAAATGCCTATAAAATTGACGCCCACTTAAACCGAGATAAGAGATGGGCATGTGCACCATTATCATAGTTCTCGTGTATCAGTTACATGCCTCTCGTTTTTTCATAAAATTTATGAAAAATTACTATTTATTTCATCGCATCATCATCATCAGCCTGCATCAGTCCACTGCTGGACATAAGCCTCTCCCATTGATAGCAACTTAACTCGGTCTTCAGCTATTAGCTTCCAGTTTCTGCCACCAACCCTGCGTAACGCATCGCTCCATCTAGCCACAGAGCGTCCTACGCTTCTTTTGCAGATTCGTGGTCTCCACTCAAGAACTCGTCTGTTCCAGGGCTCATCGGTCCTTCGGCAAAGGTAAGAGTTCAGCTTGCTAATTCTTTGGGCTACCTATGTCGGTAACTTTGGTTCTCTGGCGAATTACTTCGTTCCGGATTCGATAGCCCTTTCCATAGCTCGCTGAGCAACCTTTAGTTGGTGCACCAGACAGACGGACCACGACCACGACCACGACCATGACCCACGACCCACCACGACCCACGACGTTTCGGCTCCGTATGTCATGACCGGAAGACTCGCCGAAGTTTCCCAAATGCTGCCCAGCCCATTCGAATTATTCTCTTGATTTCTCTCTCGAAGTTGATTTGCCCTAGGTAGGCATATTCCGAAACAACCTCAAGATCCCATCTACGGACACCGGTCCCGAATCAACGTGCTCGTTGAACATCACCTTGGTTTTAACCAAGTTCATCCGGAGACCAATGCGTTGGGATGAATGAGCTATTTATTTATTGCTATTTAATGAAGTAAGCAGTACTAAATGGCAACCAAGGGACGGACATTGAATTTCCAAGGATCTAACTTTATAAAAAACTAAGGTTCTGGTCAGCGGTAACATATTTTTCCTTTGCCTGAAGAAAATAGTTACTTATTTTCCTTAAAGAGAAACGAAAACCCCGCGTCAGAGTGACGGCGGTAGGTACATCATTCACCTGAAGGTGGTGACAGCGAAGTGATACCCTTTGCCCTTAATGTATTTTGCGTTTTTAGGGTCCCGTACCCAAAGGGTAAAACGGGACCCTATTACTAAGACTCGACTTTCCGTCAGTCCGTCTGTCACCAGGCGATCATCTTTGAAGATACAAAGTAATAAAAACATGCTGGTTTATTTTAACTTTTTTTTTAATACGTTGCTATACACCGATGGCTTTACAAGTATTAAGTAGATTATATACTGATTCTTAGAGATAATCCACGATAGGAAGTCCCGCCCCTCCACAATCCAAAACGCAAAAAGAACCACCAACACTCTCAACGCATGTCTGCGCGCTGAGACAGTCGTCAAACATGCGTGGAGAAAATAACGATGAAAACATGCAACTATATTTTATGGCCATTAAGATCAAAGCGACTTTTCTCCCGATAAAGTACATAAGTACTTAGTTGGTTGGAATATTGAAAAATGCTTTTCCAATCCAAGTTTTTGTATCACGTCTTAATAAATAGGTATTTTGATTAAAAATAACCCGACTGCATACCAAATTTTGATATCCCCGCAGTGTCACAATCAAGTCTCACAATCAAGACGATTCTAATGACACCTCGCAAGCTTTAGATTGATTTTAATCAATCAAGCCGTTTAGGCTACAGAGCGTGCCAAAGAAATACATATATACACTCGAAAAACATAACCTACTGCCGCAGTCGGGTAATTAGACAAATTAGATGTGCAGAATACTTTGTATTCTACACGAAGGTCACATGACATCTGTAACTACTATAACTCGCTTCACCCTTGTAGAAGACAGCGTTTACGATGTTCATTCGTTACAGACCGGGTGTCCAAATCAAGAATGTTTTTACAAGCATTGAGTTTATATTGGAGTGGTCCTCTGGATTCCATGTACAAGTCTATATCGTCTTTCTGAATAACTTTAGAGCGCCGTCGTATTCAAATAAGAAGGAATAAAGAATAAATTGCAGTGCCACATCGCGTGTTGTTTTTCATCAGCGCATTGCGTTATCAATTTGTGTTTTATCTGCATTTCTTGCGTCACTTTGTTCAGCTTGCATTCTTTGCACACAGCCAAATTACAGACTGACACAGAATTAGGTAACAGACTGATTAGAACGAAGACTGCGTACCGTGTCATGTCTTCTGTGAGAATGTTTTACTTTTGACGCATTCTTTTCACTTTAGACGCGCAATAGTGAATGTATGCAGCATGCACAAGTATGAATAATCAATATGCTTGTTGCAGCTTGCATCCTACAAAATAATATCAGTGATAAATAAATAATAAATAAATATCTTGGGACATTCATTCCACACATATTGACCTAGCCCCAAACTAAGCAAAGCTTGTACTACTCGTATGGGTGCTAGACAACGATATAAATACTTATATAGAGAACTACATACATATATAAATACTAAACATCCATGACTCGAGAACAAACATTCGTGTTCATCACACAAAGTTTGCCCCGAGCGGGACTCGAACCCGCGACCGTTGGAACAGAAGGCAGGGTCACTACCAACTGGACCAATCCGGCCGTCAAATCTAGCAGCAGACATGGAATCATTTGCATTCTATATACCAGATGCTATAATGTAGGTATATACCTATACTTGCAAGATAAATAAAAATGATGAAGAAAACAATGGCAAAAATGATGGTGGAGAAGAAGAACTCCGTATTAGAAGATACCTTCTATAAAAAGGTCTGGCTAGACTATGTCAGTATGTCACCTAAACCCTTTTATTTTTCGGTTTACGCCCACTTTTCCTATCGGACACGGGGGATACAATATCAACAATATGATTAGGTATCGGTAGGTTTTATAAATTACTGGAACTGTAAAATTCGTTTTAATTAATTTGATTGGCCAATTTTACCGTTGTCATTATCTTATTAGGCCTGTTATAATTTGGCATCATAGATGAGTACATGTGAAACTGCTATCATAAAAATGGGCGTTAAAAGCAGCATAACACAGCAAACAGTCTAGCTGCTGACATGGATCGGTTCACGCTAATTGTACTAGTAACATTACTAAAAACTTACATATGTCCGTGTCAAGAATGCAATTTGAACAAAAGAACTCCAGAAATGTTGGCGGAAAGCATATTGAGATATAGAGGGCGATTTGCGAAAATGTTACGACTTGACCGAACCGCCGATAAATAGCGGAAACCGAACAGTGCCGGTTATAATGGAATATATTCTCGATTTCTTCCTATTCGACTACAAAGATGAGACCTTGATTTTGTATAGCTGGAATTACTATATCTGGAAAGACGGTAGGATGACGTGGAAACCAGAGGACCATAGCAACTTGAATTCGACGCTCATTTCGAATTTGGCTTTTTGGACTCCGGGATTGAGGCTGATGAACAATGCAGATCGTTTACATTCTGACAACGAAATATATAAGATAACACATTGCGACGTGGCTAGCACAGGGACCGTGATGTGTATCGTGCGAGAAGAACACAGGGTACTCTGCACGTCTTATTTGAAAAACTGGCCTTATGATACCAAAACTTGCGTCCTAGAGTTTGGGCAGTGGCGAACTGATGAAGCGGATGTTATATTTCAGCTTAATCCTATAAGCTACTTTTCACATTCCTATATAAGCTCCGGATGGGAGATTATTCGCATTGAAATATTGAAGAGCGTTAAGTCAGGAGTGCAGTCCACGGTTAAGTTTGAATTGGAAAGACTGTCTGAAGGTTTGGAAGCGTCGATCATTGTGCCATGTTTTGTGATAGCCACGTTGAATGTAACTGCGCTCTTATTGGATTACAAAAAGGACACACGTTTAGGCATAGCAAGCTTAAGTTTTCTATTACATTTTATGGTCTCGAATGTAATAGGCATTTATATACCCAAATACAGCACGGACATTCCAGTCGTTTTGTTGTTTATAAGCAGATCTACTGTTTTGACTGTAATAGTGTTGAGTTTCTCACTAAGCTTTAAGTTTTATGCTGAAAAATCAAGTGGACCACCCATGTGGATAAGCAGATTGAACGATTTCATCCTAAATAGTTATGGAAGATATGCGATAGTGTCATATTGGGACGATAACAACGATACAGCGAATAAGTCACGAGGATGGATTAACTTTGTGAATATTGTGAACAGTGTTTGTTTGATCTTAGCGACGATAGCATATATTTGCCTATTGGTTACTTGCATACCAGTGAAAACCTATAGCGGATCGTTTTTGGATTCTTTTATATCATATCGATGATGTGATTTTATAAGTAGGTTCTTCAATTCTATATTTTTGTTAATGCATCATCATCATCATCATTTCAGCCGAAGGACGTCCACTGCTGGACATAAACCTCCCCCAAGGCTCGCCACTCAGACCGGTCCTGTGCTACTTGCTTCCACCAGTTTCCCGCGACCTTCACGAGGTTGTCGCTCCATCTTTGTTTTGTTAATACAATTGCTTTTAATACATTTCTTATTAATTTCCGTAGGAGTGCTTTTTGTTTTTTGTCAACTACTTTAGGCGTAAAACAAGTTAATTGACAAATTTAAAAGTTGAATGCGTGTCTCACTTCAAAGTTCCTTATTTCAAGTCAGAGTATACTCTGACTAAATAGTTGTTTCTGTATACAGAAACAACTATTTACAACTCATATAATATATTTCATAGCGTAAAACACGAGTTCTACTTCGCACTTCAAATCTACATGCAAAGTTAGTACAGTCGGCAAAACATTCATTTCGCGACCGAAGAATATTTAAATGGGTTCCTTAACTCATTACAAATTGAAAACCTTACTAGGTATTGTAAAATACACACAAAACAGTAAGATATCCACCAACTACCAATCACAACAGCCCATTTATGCGCCCCGCTGCTGGGCACAGGCCTCCTCCTATCTCGAGAACATCATGATCAGAGAAAGCCTGTGCCCAGCATTGGCCTAGTGCGGATTGGGAACTTCACATGTGTGAAAAAAAACCAAGGTGAAGGAAAACATCGTGAGGAAACCTGTGCACATCTACGAAGTAATTCAAGGATGTGTCCTTACCAAGGATGTGACCATAGTTTCTTTTTAATCGGTTAAAAATAAGAATTGTTGCTGTGGATCTTGCTGACCGTACTCAGTTTGCACCAGGTATTAAGATAGGGGTAACATATTAGGGCTCTATTTCCATACTATATGTTGGATGGTCAGGCTTTATCAACCCTTTCTGATTGTGATAACGCTCTTTTTAGTTATATATGGCGGATTTTTCGCTCCTATCTTTGAGTAAATTTTTATTACAACTACTTAGTGGCTCAGAAAATTGTAGATCTTACTAATAGTCCATTTCTGCAAAGCTTAAAACGGTTTCTTACATATTTCGAACCCCATAGCTCCGCCATTTTGAATTTCCAAAAACTGAATCGACAAAAAAACCTGTAGGTATACCTAATCTCGGAAACTGGTTACAAAATTTTATAGAAGTCGGGTTAGAAATGCGACCTGTAAAGGAGTGTAGATGGAGCGACGACCTCGTGAAGGTTGCGGGAAACCGGTGGAAGCAAGTAGCACAGGACCGGTCTGAGTGGCGAGCTTTGGGGGATAGACGTCCACTGCTGGACATAGGCCTCCCCCAAGGCGCACCACTCAGACCTCAGGTCCTGTGCCACTCGCATCCAGCGCGTTCCCGCGACCTTTACATTTCAAAACGCTTCAATGTATTTAAAAAGCACCACCAACACTCTCAACACATGTGTGCGTGCTGAGACAGCCATCAACTATGCGTTGAGAGTGTTGGTGGTGCTTTTTAAATAATATAAAAAAAATTGAAGCGTTTTGAAATGTGAAGGCGCGGGACTTTAGATAGTAGAAGATCTCTACATACGAAAGCGTTTTTCGCCAAGTTGAAACGACGCTTTTAATTAATTCTAATTTTAAATTAATTTCCCGTTGTTTTCTAACAAAATACATCGTGCCCGCAATGTGTTGCAAACATATTGCGCCCAGTCGTAATAATTGATGTTGTCTGTCATGATTGTTTCAATAATTTGAAGTAGATTGACTGTGGATTGTAACTTTAAGGCATTCACTGCCACTTCTGTTTTACGCACTTTCGTCGGGTGCCACATCTGTCATTAAGGGAACATTGTAACGCACATGTGCGTTCAAGGCACTGCGGGAAAGTCAGCAAATCGTAAATATGCGTCGGTGGCAGTGAATGCGTTAAATTACTTTAGCTACGATTTTAAGCACTTGGGAGCATTAGGATCAGGTCGAGGTAACTGCGGATACTCTGTGGAATCATAGTTAAAAATCTTTATAGGTAAGTACTTTTAATGTTTCTGAACTTCCAAAGTTGACAATGTCTATTAAATTCGGCTTCAAGCTTCAATATTTTTTTGCTAAACCAAACAAGCCTGAAACATTACTAAATAGGTGAGTACTTAATACACCCGAATTGGCATTATCATTCCAAAATTCGTAGTGTAATAGCGCAGGTGTAGGCTCATAACTCGCGGCTATCTATCGAGGAGGAAAAAGGTGTTTTTCCCCTGTAATTAATGGCCGCATTAGTTCGTGAGTTTCCGCGAGACTTCGGGCATGTTCGGGCGAGTTCGGGACTTAGGGCCGTCGAAATGGTTCGAAGCGTTGGAAAGGTTGAATTTCGTTGATGACGCTCCGAACGAAGGTTTGAGGTGAGGTAAGGTAACGGTACCGATTTGCGTTAACGTACGTAATTCCGGAATTTATTGGTTAAGGCCCAAAAATAAGAAAACCACAAACCATTTACAAAAAAAAAATATGTACATATAAAGTGTGGACAATATCACGTCAAATAAACGAGAGGTCAACGAACTGTGATATATGGTATTTGATTACGTAATTTTTATTCGCCGATCCGCGTCAAACCGCCGAAAGCGCAGCAAGTGCTTCGCGTGTGCGTAAGCGGCTATAATGATTTTCTTAAGGGTTTGACAACTAATGGGTAAGTATTTTCATTATAAACTGTTTAAATCATTGTGTAGGATTTCATAACGAATTGATTAAATAAAGTTTCATGGAAATTCAGTTGGAATGTAATAAATTACGGTCGATTTACTGATTGCCGCAATTCTGTACATCAAAAACCAACCTTGTCCCGAAAAGCGTAAAAATTACGGAATTGAGTAAAATGAAGGGATTTTGTATTTGTTTTTTTCCGGAGATTGAGATAAGATACACAAACCAGGTTTTCGTTACGAGTGTGATGTCTTCCATAGTTTCATATTATCAAATTACGTATTATGATTTTGTAGACCTTTGTTATGAAAAAAGGCGTCTAAAGTAATATATTTTTCCTACTTTGTAAAAAATGTTCACCCGAAGTCCACATGCAAAAAGGCTTAATTATTATATTGCTACAGCCCAATGTTATATGTAATGAATGGTCCATTTACTAATCTGAACATATTACTACAGAATTTAAGTATATTTAGCTTGTGGAAAAACCTTACTCCTTAAAAACTTCTGTTTTTCTGACTGCCGCAATTCCCTACACTGTTTGTTGGCCGTGCTTCTAATTGCGTTATAATAATTGCGTAATTGTGATTTTATTTTTCAAAAGATTATTCTCTATTTTATGAGTTATATTTAGTTAAACTAATGCACGTTAAGTTTTATGACCGAACTAGGTACTTAGGGGAAACTAGGAACAATTGTACCAGTCAAGACAAATGTAAAATATCACATTTGGAAATATATCATTCCCATTTGTCCCAGTGGCAACAAATAAGAATGAAAATTCTCAGTTTTCCCCAGTGGCCAAACGGGAATTATTTTTCCCATTTGTCCCCACTGGGCACTGACGGGTGGAACCACACAGAAAAGCTATATTTTTTAATTGTCTGTTTTTTTTGAGACGGTTAACCGTTAAATTGCCAACGGGAAACCAATGGTACACTGACTTTGAAATAATGTTGATATTAATTAATGTACAAGATATATATATTATACAGATATTTGGTTTTTTTCATAATGTCTTGTAGTATGTTCTTGGCAATGGGACTACCATGGCACATGTTACTTTAATGCTATTTACCGTGAACTTGACCGCGTACCAAAAGAGGTACATAGGTTTCGTGGCAAATTGACATAGCTGGATTTTTACAAACATTTGGGGAACATAGAGAAAACCTACCAAGAGGTACAAGGAAGGGCGAGGTGGACTAGGCGAGACCAACCTGGTATAGAGACTTTGTCGATAACTATTAACCTCATATATAGATAAATAGGCTTATAGGATTCTTACTTTAACGTACGATGGAGAGAGTTATACAACGTACAATCTAATTTTCAATAATTTAATCAAAAATCTTTGTTACTGGGGGCCCATTTCTTTCACGATTAAATAATTTGTGGACATCGGATAAGATTGTTCCTCGTGGGGGACAATAGAACTGACCGAAATTTTCTGGACCGAAGCTCTTCTTCCCCCGTCTCCTCTAATAATAAAAATAATTTTTATTTTTGTCAAACATGTACTGTTATTTTATTTTGTATCAAGTTACATTCTATTTAAATTTCCTATTTTAATATTTCTGCAGGAAAGGGGCATTTACTGAAGTTACCGGAATTACGTGCACGCGTTTACGGGATAACCGACAGAGACTAATTTTAATCCGTAATAACGGACATTTAAGAGGTTTAGAAAAACGACTATAATTAATACAAAACACAGTTTAATATACATTTGTTACATAACATTGTATACTCTAAAAGCCAGTCTTTCCTAGTGAATCGATTTCAATTAGCTGAGTTCTCAGGTTTTACTGGAAATAGCTTACAAAGTCAAAAATGCCTTAAGACTCCGTAATTCGGTACCGTTACCTTAACGTAGAAAAATAGAAACGAACTTTGTAAAAAAAAACCTAGATTTTAGTTAAAAATTAAGTTGTTTGAATAAACTTGTTTATAAGCCCTTTTAGTTTTCGTGGAACACTAGTGAACCACACCCGACACAGCTGTCTAACATGACGTCTTCTGGCATTAGGGAGGACTGCCCTACGAGCGATTGTAAAGGCAACCTCACCAGCTTATTATTAGTATAGATGCGGAAAATAGAGCCACAACCATAATAAAACCTTTATTTTTATTGTTTTTAGTTTGGTTTCTGTTGCAAAAAGAAAGCTCATTTCCACGAGAAACGCTTACTATCGCCGGTGACAGGTTCCCGCCAGGTGCAAACACCCCCTTAGATTATTAAGGACACTGGACCAGTGGACGCTATATGCCATACTACTTATTATAAGTTATTTTTTTAATCGTGCGATTCCTACCATCTTGCGCTACTAAAATAGGTAGCTAAAACGCATAGAGCAACATAAGTTGGAACCATTATTGCTTAGTTACTTTAAATATAATAGAACTGAAAGGTGACTGACTGACTGATTTATGAACAAAATTTTTACTCATTTTTAATTAAAAACGCTTATGTATTAGTATAAGTTGTAATAAATAATACAATATACCTATTTTATTAGACACCACACATTAAAGGAACAGTACAGATAATAATAAATGATTTCTATTCTATTATAATATGAAAATCATTACGTTTAGTCTTTTGGCATATACTTAAGCTTGCTTCCATAGTTAGTTTTGGCCTGGGGTGTGTATGTATAATAATAATAAAACGGCGTAGGGATGTAACGACCCCATCGCCCACCTGGTGTTGTACCACCGGTGCAATCAGTCAGCGCAGGGCGGCCTGTGGCGGGCCTGGTAAGCGGCGACACCTCGCACCCGAGACCTCCTGGGGGCACACACATACATGCGCCATACACACACATACACACAGCTACACACCTCCCCCGCCTCTGGATTGCCTTAGTTGGCCGCCCAGAGTGGAGCGCAGGAGCTATATGCTTGAAAGGGTGGAAGTGCTCAATCTGCGTAATAACGGGGAAACCCGCTCCGGTTGCGCACGAGGCGCGACCCGCGATGGCGAAACCGGTGCACACCTCTCCACACCCTTAGCTGCTTACAAGTGTTGCTCCCTCGCCACCCGTGCGGTGGCCTGTATAGGGGGCCCACGAAGGCTAGCCTCTTGGTTAGTGCGTAAGCGGCGAGTCACCGTCTGCCTTGCTTTCGATTTGTGAGATATTGATCAGGCAGATGTCCGTTATCTCACGCCATAGCCCGATTTTCCAGTCCACACCTCCCATCCACATAGCCCACTCCAAGTCTCTTCCTTCCTCGGCAATAGTTTGGCAACTTTGGAGGGCTGTCCGCCAGTACAGCCTCATGTAGTATTGGGAGGACAGATCTCCACAGTTGCGGCTATCTCACATTTATAGTAAAAGGTACCAAAAGCCTCTTCATGTTGGCTTCGGCCCCATGAATGCGAATGACCGGGTCCCCATGGGCCCGTGACATGAAAATGTACCAACAAATAATAATAATGTCTTTATTACACAGGCAATAGACCCACAATTACAATGAATAAAAGTAAAAATACGCTGAGCCGGGGCCTTTTTATAGCGACTGTATGTTTTGTATTGTATGTGTATACTACTACTACTACTACTACAGCCTATTTGCGTCCCACTGCTGGCACAGGCCTCCTCTCATCACGAGAGGGTTTGGGCTATAGTCCCCCCCGCGGGCCCAGTGCGGATTGGGGACTTCACACAGATCTTTGAATTACTTCGCAGATGCGTGCAGGTTTCCTCACGATGTTTTCCTTCACCGAAAAGCTCAGTGGTAAATTCAAATCGAATTTCGCACATAAATTAACATTGTATGTGTGTGTCTTCTTTCATTATGCATGTCGTTATAAATAAATGATTTCTTTCTTTCTTTCTTTAAATAAAAATAAAAATAAAATATATGCATACTATTTCTTTGGCACGCTCTGTCTATAGCATAAACAGGTTGATGGATTTTAGCTTGCGTTGTGAGGTGTCGTTAACTATGTCTTTATTTCGAGCGAGACACTGAATTTATCAAAAGTTTCGTTATTTTTTTAAATCGAGTTATTCTGTTAGGCCGTTCCCTGACCCTGACCCAGCATCGTCAAATTGCTCATGTGATATCATACTTTTCTAAGAAATGTCAAAAGTTAAAAATAAGAAAAAAACATATGTTATATTTGATTACATCATCCTTACATTGACAGCTTTCGTTACACGTTTCACGAAACTTCGCTCGATACAATTTAATTCCAAAGTATAACCTCTAACTCGGACCTTTAATCCAACTTTACTCCAGTTTATTATATCAAACAGTGTAAAACTAAATATAACAGATAAAATATCCATATTACATGCATACATTGACAGCTTTATAAATGCCATGTTTATAGAAATTAAAACGCGTTAAATACTAACTAAATCGGGCGTTCTGTGCGTAGCGCTTTCCCTTTCACTCGTTGCACGAGTGACAGTGACGGCTGAGATGAGTATAGTTATCGTGGATCCAAGTGGTGTCCCCCACCCAAACCCCCCGCGAAGGTCATTTATCAGTCGGAGGTCGCGGGGGGCCGGCACGAGCGTATTTTTTTTCTTCCAGACGCGTCAGGCTCTAACAATGTTGTAGATAAATGTTTCAGGTAATTAGGAGCCGTATTTTTGGGTTACCCTTTTGTTATGATGTTTTTTAATATTCTAGTATATTATTTTATGTTGATACTAGCTTCTGCCCGCGACTTCGCCCATCGCGGAATTCGGTTATCGCGTTCCCGCGGGAACTATGCGTTTTTCCGGGATAAAAAGCCTCTTCACGCTTCAACGGCTTGACCGATTTACATGAAATTTGTCACGGAGATAGTTGGGTCCCAGGAAAGTACAAGGCTACTTTTTATCCCGGAAAAAGGCATAGTTCCCGCGGGAACGCGATAACCGGATTCCACGCGGGCGAAGTCGCGGGCAGAAGCTAGTAAAACATACTTTGGACTCTGTACCATTTTAGTTAGGTGCTTTGTGCGTTTCTAATAAAGCTGTCAAGTATTTTACATCACCCTTGGCCATAAAGTGGAATTTTCTGCCCGCTACGCGGCGAGAAAATCTCACTTCTTGGCCAAGACAAGACGTAAAACTTTTGACAAACCACGGGCGGTAATTCGTAAAGCCCCAGATCGCATATTTATGGCCCTCACCTTCGGTTCGGGCCACAGAAACCTGCGATCTAGGACATTTACGAATTCACCACCCTAGGTCTGTAATGTACTATTACTTAACTCGTGACATTACACCCCGCGGTAGATGAAAGCGTAAAGCTAAATTAGTAGACACCCTAATTGGCATTACTCTCCTTTTTGCCGACTGCGACTCATCTGGCAAGCTTCTTACGTCGCAATTAAAAATTATCCCCGAGGAATCTTGATGAGGAAAGTTGGGGAAGACATTTTAATGCGATATAGAATAATCAACCCCAGAGTCAAGTCAGTTACAGAAACCAGAAAGTTACGAAATAAACAATATAAATAATCTTACGGAATATGTTTAAATTACATTTTAATTAATATTATAAATGCGAAAGTATCTCTGTCTGTCTGTCTGTTACCTCTTCACGCTTCAACCGCTGCCGCTGGACCGATTGAGATGAAATTTGGCATGGGGATCGTTGGGGCCCCGGGAGAGGACATTTTTATCCCGGAAAAACGCATAGTTCCCGCGGGAATGCGATAACCGATTTCTACGCGGACGAAGTTACTTAATATTATAAATGCGAAAGTAACGCTGTCTGTCTGTCTGTTACCTCTTCACGCTTCAACCGCTGGACCGATTGAGGTAAAATTTGATATGGAGATAGTTGGGGTCCCGGGAGAGGATATAGGCTACTTTTTATCCCGGAAAAACGCATAGTTCCCGCGGCAGCGCGATAGCCGAATTCCACGCGGGCGAACTCGCGGTTCTGCCCGCTAGTGTTAAAATAACTAGATATCTAAGTTCTTAATAAACAGTCATTTTATTCATGTGAGAAAGGAGAAATAAATACGATAAAATAGATGAATAGCATGATAACTGGAACTACCACTGTGACTAAATTTTGAACCAGGTTCGCATATCCTTGAACGACGGAGATGACTTTCCGTTAGGTGGGCCAGTGACAATCTACAGCGATAGTAAAGATTTAATAAAGGTCTTATACCTAAGTATACCCTACTTTTTATCTGTTTGTATTATAAGTAGTAGGTGCTTTTTTATTAACCTACGAAAAAAAAACACAAATAAACAATAATGAAAAACTGACAGCTATTCAAGTTAACGTCCCGAAATCAAGTCGCCGACAGGCAAATTCTCGAGGTGTTTTTTTATCGTCACCGTAAAAAGCAGAAGTGTGCGGTTATGAAAAAACGCCTCAGACTCGATTCCCGGCGACGTTATTAAAAATGCCACTCATCGTCATAACGTCGAGTTTTTTGGGACACTCGTGTCGACCCAGTTGGAGTGTTTCGGAGGAGTGATTCTATTACGTTTCCGCAACGCTCGCTCTGTGAAAAATTTGGTTGTCTGTAAAGTCGGCTTACGGACGGTAATTTTATCCGTGATAACGTCACGTAACGCTACAACGCTATTATTTCGTGGGCGCAGCCGGCGTTCATCAATTTAAGTATGCGCAGAAAAATTAAAAAGTAAAATCTCGATTTTTCACGTTCCCGTCGGAATTTTGCAAAATCCTTTCTTAGCGGATGCCTACGTCATAACATCTACCTCCATGCCAAATTTCAGCCCGGTCCGTCCAGTGGTTTGGGCTGTGCGTTGATAGATCACTATGTCAGTCAGTCAGTCACCTTTGAGTTTTATATATTTAGATATTTTTTATATCAAATTTCTGACATGAATTTTCGGACGCACGCCGGAAGGCACTCGGTGCCTATTATATACAAGGTGCTAACAAATTAGTCAAGGATATTTTAAGAGATAATAAATTACATTAAAACAATTAACTTTTAACTATAATTAAGGAAAAAAAAACGGCGGGAAAACGGCAGGTTCTTAAACAGGGTGTTTTAACGTAGCAAATTTGTTTCCTATTTTTCTCCAAAAAAACATAACAAAACCAATGATGTTTCATACTTAAATGTACTTCGAGAGCCGAGTACTATCAGCTGTAAAAATATCCGTGACTAATTTGTTAGCACCTTATATATTATTATTGCTGTAAGAAAAATTA
Source organism: Aethes cnicana (assembly GCA_963971205.1). Classification (NCBI taxonomy): domain Eukaryota; kingdom Metazoa; phylum Arthropoda; class Insecta; order Lepidoptera; family Tortricidae; genus Aethes; species Aethes cnicana. The sequence goes on from OZ020297.1 coordinate 2,092,131, forward strand.
TGACCAATAATTGATTTTCTAACAGTGTGCTCTTATCAGCAAAGAGTGACAGAAGAGATAATAATTTATATATTTTTTAAACATTATTTATTTGAGTAACTGTAACGACAGTTTTACGTTGAAACCCCGGTCACTCGCGAACGTTTCGTAGCCAAGATCTTCTCCGCGGCCACCAATCTTGCCCAAAGAGTAAAATGCCACGTCACTGTATAATTGTACATGTACTTACAATGTACCTATCAGAATCAAGTGTTTTAGTCTCCAGATTACGCCCTTTAGTAGACCTTCGTATACTTAATATAAGAAAACGTCAAGTTGTCGAAACGATCCTCTTGAAAGGCTAACTTCACGTTGAGAGACGCTTAAGAACATAAAATGCTCTTACAGTTGATGACGAGTTTTAAATATAAAAACCGGCCAAGTGCGTGTCGGGCCACGCGCAAAGTATAGGGTTCCGAAGTTGACGATGCCCACAGTACCTTTCTAAGACTTATTAGCATCTAGCTAGCCTGTGGTATGAATGACGTGCCCGCCCGACGCCCCTGCCGCTCGAGAAAAATCATCATCATAAGTTGGTCGACTATTACCTACTCGTAAGTTTGTACAGCCTACTTAGCTCTGATAGTTTTCCTTTCAACTACGTTATATATGCCACTAGACTTAAGCATCTCCGAGCAATAGTGCGGACAGACGGACGGACGGACGGACGGACGGACGGACGGACGGACGGACATGGCGAAACTATAAGGGTTCCTTGTGGACTTCGGAACCCTAAAAAGCGGGACTGTGTAAAAATTACAAATTCAGTTAATAAGTATCCATTCATTAATTTCATTAGTAATTACGAGGTATGTACTTTTTAAGCCGTGGTTGCCTAGTGGTTCGACCTACCGCCTCTCATGCAGAGGATCGGGGGTTCGATTCCGGCTCGCCCCTCTAAGTTTACTTATGTGCGAAATTCAATTTGAATTAACCTGCTTGCTTTTCGGTGAAGGAAAACATCGTGAGGAAACCTGCACGCATCTGCGAATTAATTCAAAGATGTGTGTGAAGACTATAGCCCAAACCCTCTCGTGATGAGAGGAGGCCTGTGCCCAGCAGTGGGAGGCAAACAGGCTGTAGTAGTAGTAATAGTGTGTGAATTCCCCAATCCGCACATGGGCTCGCGTGGGGACTATAGCCCAAACCCTCTCGTGATCAGAGGAGGCCTGAGCCCAGCAGTGAGACGCAAATAGGCTGTAGTAGTATGTACTTTTACTTTTAAAAACTTTCGTCATACATTTTCAGCCGATGATTCAGTTCATATTTTTCATAGAACAAATTTAAAAAGCCAAACATTCCTAATTACGTTGTTGTAACCGTATGTACGAGACAAATTAGCTTTAACAAGTAATTAATTTAAATTGTCTCCAGAAAACCAAAGTGGGACATAACAATAGTTATTTGTTATGCAAGGCTGCAAAGTTGTTGTTTGCTGTGAGTGCGTGATTGAGACCCGAGTGAACGAAGGATTCTAGGGTTAAATGGGGGCAAATATAGAAGAATCCTGAGTGTAACGAGGGTTTCAAGGCACGAGACAGCAAACGACTTTGCTGCTGAGCGCAACACAAAATTTTTCACCTCACGCGCGATTTTTCGGGAAGAAGACTTAGTTCGGCGTCACGTACAGTTTGTGCTAACTCTGGAGGAGTTAAATTCGTATCTTCATCGCTAGAATCGCTCATATTTTCTTTATTACTTCGTATAAGTATTCTAAATTACAAAACCAGCAATCTAAAACTTTTTTTTCATTTTTATTTTTTAATGTTTTTTTTTCCGGAGGTTGCGTTCCAAATCACTCCTACTCGTACTTCAAGATTCAATTATTCATTGAATACAGTTAAAATATACACATATTTAAGTATTTTTGTGATAAAACAGTCAAATAATGAAATACATCTGAAACGGTGTATTATTAATATAATTTTATTAATGATGATATTAAGTAAATTGGACCTTTATTTTAATAAAACTCTCACGACGAATTGCGTTTCAGAACGTATCGTTGTTTTTTTATTGTGACAGTGGCGTCATGCGTCGTTCGAATTTCAAAAACACTTTCCACGCTAGCGGATAAAAACAACTTTTACGCTCAGATATCAAGCTGCAAAACGACCACTTCCGAGCCAGTGAGGTGAAAAATATTTTCCAATTAAAAATTTTTCTAACGAATAAGCTGACATGTACTCGTACTTTTTCCCGAACAAGCGACTCAGCGCACATTTTTGCAGTGCCCTCACTCATGGAGCTTCTCTATTTAGAATTGAACATAGAGACCTGCATAGAATTAGTTGTTGTAATTGTAGAACAACATAGTCTTAGTACATATAAGCTATATTAAGTTAAAAATGTATCTACCAAACCTTTGGGATGTTAAATAAAGTTTTGTCTATGTCCATGTCTATGTCTATGTGAATCTAATCTATATCTACTATCCTAATTACTACTACTAATAAATAAGACTGTAGAAGAAGTCGCGTCTGAAACATGAAAATTAAAAGAAACTATCAAGTCGTGGGGACTATATGTGTTTATTAAAACTGATTCACATACAAATTCGGCGACTTAAAAATAAAATAATTGAATTAAAAATAAAATTTAAAACTAGAACTAAAAATAACTATAGAAAAAGCACCCCTTCCAAAATTTCATTTTGCGGCATGGTGCCCATAACGCTGGCGGCCTTACCTCTCTGGATTGTTTATATTACTATATTATTGGACTATATTACTTATAAACGATACTGAACACAAAATAACGATTTTTAGAAAAGTTGTCTGTATGTATGTGTGTCCGTGTGGATAACACAATAACTTATGATTCTTATGAACGGAATTTTAATGTTTGGGTAATCTGTAGGTAAGTATATATCGAGTACGGCCGACCGAGCTTTGCTCTTGTGAAAATAGCTAAAACATAGACGTAAATAATATAGACCCGGTCTAACGTACACGTAATATGTCCCCACTTCTACGGTGTCCAATCCAAAGTTCTGTCACCGAGCGTGCGTGACAATAAGCGTTTTTAAAATAAACTTTTTTCGAAACTGTTTCTCAGTATCTAAAAACTCGTCTCGTTGTTGAAAAAATGTGACCCAGCTTTAGTCTCACGATATAAGTTTAACTTTGTATTGGACACCAATGAAGCGGGGAAACATGACATGTATCTACGTTAGGCCGGGTCCATACGAAGTATTATTTATGTCTATGAGCTAAAATGAGTTTTCACAGACGTGAGACCTATGTAGATCGTTTTTTTTTTCAAATCTATAGAGCCGCTTTCGAGAGAATTCTGTATTAATTTTAGACGGTTAGGTTAGCTCGTTTAAAGTACAGTAGGTACAAGATGATATATAGGAAATTACAACTAGCGGTTCGGGATTTTCAAGGGGTTTTTTCCAAAAGACAAATTCAAATTCAAATTCAATCATTTATTCAGCAAATTGGCCACATAGGGGCACTTTTACACGTCAGAAAAAGAATTTACCAGCGCTTCCTAGACCAGTGGCGGACTAAGCCTGTCGGGGGCCCGGGGCGGAAAATCGAAATGGGGCCCCCCTCGCCTGTGTAGATGTGTTGATGGTATATGTTAGGCTCCCGTGCACTGACTACCTAACACATTTAGTTGAAATTTGTTCGCTTACCATCAGGTGGCCTGTGTGCTCGTTTGCATTTATACATACATAATATTATAAATGCGAAGCGAAATTAACTTTGACTCTCTGTTGCGTCGTCACGCTCAAATCGCTTCACCAATTTAGATGCAATTTGGTATGGATGGAGATAATTCTAGTCCCGATGAAGGACATAGGCATAGCCTAATTTTTACCCCGAAAAACGTATCTAGTTTCCGCGGGAACGCGAGTGCTACAAGCGAATCCTACGCAGACAAAGTCGTGAACAGAAACTAGTCTATTTTCTAATATTATAAATGCGAAAGTAACTCTTGTCTGTTACCTCTTCACACTTCAACCGCTGGATCGATTTAGATGAAATCCGGTATGGAGATAGTTCTAGTCTCGGGGAATGATCCAGAAACCTTGTCGTTTGAAAGTATGTAGTAGTAAGCGCGAAATCCGGTAGTTCCGATTTTTTGCAGGCTTGTTATGTTGTTGGTATCACTACATAGTATAAAACAAAGTCGCGTTCTCTGTCCCTATATCCCTATGTATGCTTAAATCTTTAAAACTACGCAACGGATTTTGATGCGTTTTTTTTTTAAATAGATAGAGTGTTTCAAGAGGAAGGTTTTCGTATATAATTTGTTATAGTTTAACGCTCAATTCCCGCGGGAACGCTATAACCGAATTCCACGCGGACAAAGTCGCGGGCAGAAGCTAGTAATCTATAATCCAAGTTTGTGACCTCGAGCGCTTAACGCAACTTTATCAAAAATAAAAAACAAGAGCTGGCTGCTTTTCAGATTTTGGCGATTTGGACCCCAAATGACCAGTTTTTGATACTACCTTCTCAGAACGTTTTTAAAGAAGACTAAATTTGCTATGATATGAGAAAATCCTCTCTTAATGCGCCTTGACACCTCCTAAGAAACCTACATGCCAAATTTCAGCTTCCTACGACCAGCAGTTTCAGCTGTGCGTCACACACACCAAAAGAACTTTGGGGTAACCATTGAACTACTGCCACGTTTCACGTATAGTTAGCAGACAACGCTCAGCCAAACCAAAACTGGTGGTCGTAAGAAGCTGAAATTTGGCATGTAGGTTTCTTAGGAGGTGTCAAGGCGCATTAAGAGAGGATTTTCTTAAATTCTTACGGGAACGGGAAAACTGGGAGTGCATACGAAATCGCCTTCAAAAGCTCGTAGGATATAAAAATGCTACAGGTGGCTCCAATTCGTGACTCCACACGAGCAACACTAGCACAATCCGTCGAAGATAATTGGAAAAACATCCCGATAGCTATGTTCGATGATTTCTAAAATATTGCGAAGTTCTGAAAAAATATGAATTCTGAAAGCTTTATCTCAGAAAATATTGGGTACACAGAGACGGTTCTAGTCTCATATTATAGCAAATTTAGTCATCTTTAAAAACTTGCTGAAAAGGTAGTATAAAAACTAGTCCTTTAGGGTCAAAATCTGAAAAGCATCAGAAATTTTCTCGGTTTTATTTTTGATAAAGTTGCGTTCGGCGCTCGAGGTCATAAACTTGGATGATACATTAGGCCAACATCATAAATTTACTGAATTAGAAGGACATAGGCTACTGTTTAACCCGGAAAAATACATAGTTCCCGCAGGAGCGCTATAACCGAATTCCAAGCGGGCTAAGTAGTGGGCTGAAGTTTAAAAGTCTTCTTTAAAAACGTCCTGAAAAGGTAGTATTAAAAACTAGTTCATTAGGGTCAAAATTTTCGATGTTTTTAAATTTTTTGACTAAGTTACGTTCGGCACTCAAGGTCACAAACTTGGATTATACATTAGGCCAACATCATAAACAAGTCTGCAAAAAATCAGAACTACCGGATTTGACCCACATGCTGTTACTGGAATAATTTAGGTATTATCATTATATTCCCACGGAGTCCATATTATGCGCTTAACACGGTACCGCGAGCGTTGGACTCATTATTAAAAGCCTTATATTATGACGATTTGTTTCCTTTTGTTTCCGAAAAAATCAAATGCTTGGACCTTAGAATTGGAAATGTTGGGATGTTTTACCAATAACTAAGTATATATGAAATGGACTGTGGGGGCCCTCTCGTCAACTAGGTCGAAACCAAAACATTGGCGTAACAATAGGGTGGTAGTGGCGCGTGGCAGAACGGGCAAAATTCCCTACCTCACTACCTGAGCTGAGGGGGCCCCGGCCCAAGAGGCCACGAGAAAAGAATGGAAAGTCCAAAAATTTTAGTTGTGCAATTTTGAATATTAACGGGGCCCTAAAGGAACGAAAGATTTGCCTCGGGGCCTCGAGCGTGAGGTGGTACAGTTATGCCGCTGCCTGGTCGAAACTATTTTTTCAAGTTTTTTTTTTGCCTTAAGTACTATATTATTTGGTGATTTGGGGGCCCCCTAGGATCGGGGGCCCGGGGCGGACCGCCCCCGCCGCCCCCCCCTTAGTCCGCCACTGTCCTAGACCCATTGCTTGAGAAGAAGCGCCGAAACAAACTCAAGCAGAAGGCCTTTTCTCAAAATTTCCACATAGTTCCATAATTTACATTACATGTATAAAATATACATATAGGTAAGTACTAAAATTACATTGAAGGGATGTATAGTCCCTAACTTAAACTTAAATCTAAGATCTTAGAGATGTATAAACTCCAAGCGTCGAGAAAAAAAGTATGGAGATGGCCTCCATTGTCAAATAAATATAAATTCCATGGATGTCGACAGTCTCAAAATGTCAATAAATAATGAAATACATCTATATATATAAAACAGGAAACTGACTGACTGACTGACTGATCGATCAACGCAGAGCCGAAACTACTGGTCGTAGAGAGCTCAAATTTGGCATGCAGGTTCCTTAGGGAACGTAGGGGAGTACTAAGAGAGGATTTTGCGAAATTCCCACGGAAACGGGAAAAAAACGGGATTTTACATTTTAATATTTCCGCGCATACGAAGTTGCGGGGAAAAGCTAGTCATGTATAAAAGAGTTCATTCAAGAAGAGAGTTCATTCAAAGAGTTCAGACAATGGCATAGCTGGAAAAAGATATCCGCGATATCTGCCAGGTGCTCATAATTTCAACTGTCCTACTCGGGTCGACAATTGCTGGGCGCAGCCGGCGCCAGGTAAATTGTCTTACTTTCAAAGCAATTTCATACAAAAACACCGTTTGGAACATTTGTAATGTGTGTTTAGGCCAGTTAGGCGGGAACCCCACTGTTGCGCACGGTCGCTACCACCGTGGATCCACAAACGCTTCGTGTATCTAGAATAGAATAGAATACTGTCACACACATTTAAGAGGGTTTATTCTGAAAGTTGGCAACGTCGCATATAGCTGTCAAAAGTTTCGCTGTTTTCATTAATTTCTCAATATTACTGAATTAAAGAAGAAGTTATCATTCTATGGTTGGATGACGCGTCTCGTTTTATATTAGTTGGTTAAGCATTCAAATGATAAGATTACATTAAAACGGATGGAAAATGCGATGGAAAGTTTTCAAAAGATAGTACTTCCGTAATCCTAAACATTTCATGTTCCCAGGATAATTGTTGCAATCCATACTTAATGTTTTATTCAACCATAGAGCGACAATTCATATTTTAATTCAGTAATATTCATAAATTAGTGAAAACAATGAAATATTTGACTGCTATTTGCGACGTTGCCAGCTTTGGGAGTAAACCCTCTTAAAACAATATCTTGATACTTTCACAGCAGTGCACGTCCACGCAGGCCTGCTCTCATCAAGAGAGGGTTTGGGCTATAGTGCCCCACGCGGGCCCAGTGCGGATTGGGGACTTCACTTCACACACATCTTTGAATTACTTCGCAGATGCGTGCAGGTTCCCTCACGATGTTTTCCATCACCGCAAAGTACAGTGGTTAATTCAAATTGAATTTCGCACATAAGCAAACTTAGTGGTGGGAACGGGGATCGAAACCCCGACCCTCTGCATGAGAGGCGGTAGGTCGAACCACTAGGCCAACACGGTTACTTTACTTTTAGGTAATTTTGGAAACCAGTGCGGTTTTAGTTACCTACCTTTTAATAAATGTAAAAGGCAAAGATGCCAACCCCGATTTTCACTTTACTGGTTGACTGACTGGGCTCTATTCGAAGTTTTAAATAAGAATTATCTTCCACCACCACAACAGCCTATTTACGGCCCACTGCCGGGCACAGGCCTCCTCTCATCACGAGAGGCTTTGGGGTTTAGGAAATAACATTAATACTTCTAATTATATCGTGACAACAACAAAAGCTTTTGTCTGAAAATAAATAAGTATTTGAATTAAATAAAGGAGATCAAAGAATTTCTTGTTAAAAAGGATTCCTTGCTGGGTTTGGGCAGGACGGAATTTCGGATCCGTTTTATGTATTCTGTCGCTTCGGGCTTGTTTTATTGAAAATATTTCCTTATTGGAGGATATTTTAATTGTTGTTTTCTTGGTAACTCTATAGAAAAATATAAATATGTACTTAAGCAGTTAGTTATATTACCTAACTAGCTTTTCCTTTTCGTATGCGCAGAAATATTAAAATGTAAAATCCCGTTTTTTCCCGTTTCCGTGGAAATTTCGCAAAATCCTCTCTTAGTGCTCCTCTACGTTCCCTAAGGAACCTGCATGCCAAATTTGAGCTCTCTACGACCAGTAGTTTCGGCTCTGTGTTGATCGATCAGTCAGTCAGTCAGTCAGTTTCTTGTTTTATATATATAGAAGATAGATTAATATTTGGAAACTCATAGGATTTCCCTGAAAACAATGGACAACTTAAACCGCTAAATTTGGAGATAATAAATTTGGGTTATAATTTAGGGACGTAAGGAAATCCAATAACCTAGTTCTCGCATCACGATAAACTTAATAATGATTTAAGCTTCAACGCGAACGAATAACTCCCGGTTTCTATAAGAAATCCACAAAAGGAGGCGTCTTGCGAAATATAAGTGGGAACCGGGCCTAAGTCAACGTCGAATTATAATTTTCAAGAGTATTTGGGAGACGCGAATAATCGAAGATTCGAGATCGTAATTAAAAGTTCTCAAACATTCGACCTCGGTAATGGGCACGCGCCGGATCGAATTCGGCGAAACATATTCAAGCCCTACATTATGTTATGTGCTTTCTTACAATAATTATTTGTAGGTACCATCCATATTAATATTGTAAATGCGAAAGTAACTCTGTCCGTCTGTCTGTCTGTTACCTCTTCACGCTTCAACCGCTGGACCGATTGAGATGAAATTTGGCATGGAGATAGTTGGGGTTCCGGGAAAGGACATAGGCTACTTTTAATCCCGGAAAAACGCATAGTTCCCGCGGGAAGGCGATAACCGAATTCCACGCGGACGAAATCGCGGGCAGAAGCTAGTAATTAATATGGCATAACTGGTAAATTCTTTTTCACCTCAGCAGCTCGAACAAGTAGACTTTGCTGTCAGAAATTAGTGAGCAAAATCGTGTTTGTTTCACTCAGTGAGACAAAGTATTTTTTTAATTCGTTTTTTTTTAAATCCTTTTATCCCATCAGACAATCCCATGAGGCAAAGGCAAAGGCCTAAGCCTTGCAGCCACAGTTAAATCGTTTCCGCGCTTTTTCTTTTTTTTTAATTTCATTACTGCGAATGGTCATTTCATACTGCGGCATCTAACGAGTAATTACGAGTTATTAATAATTCAAACTATCTTTATTTTATCCGCTCTCTTCTTTTCATATCTTTAAGAAAAGAGGTAGAATTATACTAGGCAAGTCTTACTGCGAATCTGTTTTCGTAGAAAAAAAAATCTGAGTTAGAAACGTTCGGATACGCGCAACGCATCAGTACCGCCGTATTTTTAGACATTAAAATTATACGTTGATTTAACTTCTGAAAATCTTACAATTTTCAAACGACTTATATTTCATATAATTATGTTATTTGTAATCTAAACTTTTAATTTAAAGTAAACTCAAAGTTTTCAAATATTACCGAATAAATTCGAAATTTATCATCAAATAGTTTCCGAACATGCGTTTGGAAAATTGCCGCCATTGTCTCATGTCAAATCATGTCTTTCTTCTTAATTTTCGATAACTAACTTTTAAGTAATTCTTTTAAAACATGAAATTCATGTAATAATTTGAGTGAAAGGAGTGAAGAAGAAATGTTATTTCATATTTTTCGTGTTGTAAGTATTCTTTGCAAGTTACCTTTTATGTGTTCTCGCTACTGAGGTGAAAAATTGTATGTGCTACTCGAGAGCAATTTCTTTTAGGTACTTCTCGTGCCCTTGAGTCCTTCGCTAGCTCAAGATTCTAAACTAGAATCACTCGCTGAACGCTCGTGATTCAACTATAGAATCTTTCGCTAGCTCAGGACTCAAACGTGGCACTCGAAGCAAAAAACAATTTTGCTCTCTTGTTGCACAAATAACTATTTCTGATGTGTAAAAGTGCCCCTATGTGGCCAATTTGCTGAATATAAATGATTGAATTGCTATCTTTCTTTTATTATTTACTTAGGTAGGTGCTACTTCTGCCTGCTACTTCTTTAGCCCGGGTCACACCGAATGCGTCTGCGGCGCGTCTGCGGCTCGCCTGCATCTGTATTCATTAGATCTCGTAAGACCTGTCACACTGCTTGCGATCCGTGCGGTAGTCAAGTCACACAGCAGCCATACGCCTCGGGCTCTTAGCGCGGAATTCGGTAAGAACATAGACATAAATATTACTTCGTATGGACCCGGCCTAACGTAGATACATGTCATGTTTCCCCACTTCATTGGTGTCCAATCTAAAGTTAAACTTATATCGTGACACTAAAGCTGGGTCACATTTTTTCAACAACGAGACGAGTTTTTAGATACTGAGAAACAGTTTCGAAAAAAGTTTTTTTAAAAACGCTTATTGTCACGCACGCTCGGTGACAGAACTTTGGATTGGACACCGTGGAAGTGGGGACATATTACGTGTACGTTAGACCGGGTCTATATTATTTACGTCTATGGGTAAGAAAATTCCCGCGGGAACTCAGAGGAAACCCGCACGAAACGTAACTACGTTTGTATCTTTTCCCCGATAGTTATAACTTGGATCTTTTCAAGTCGAGAGTGAACAGGTAGGGGAGGGCGGGGTTGAAAGTGCCGGGGGTAGGTAGTGCCAATGCGATTTACTCAGAGAAGAAAAAAGATAGATACATTCTGTTATTGCGTCGAGAAATGCTTTACCCAGGCGCACAATCGGCGGCCAATTTAGTTGCGTCAGCGCCGCAGTAACAGTAGCTCCCTGCCACGTGCCGTGCCGATGTCACGTAAGTAAATATTTTCGTGGTTGTATTTTTTGGTCTATTTATTGTATTTTAAAGCTTTCGTATTGAGTGTTTTCAATAAAGTCTCGACAATTTATTGAAGAATCGTAAGGCTAATGTAATACAACGCTGTGTTAAATACTTTTTTAATAATTCATTTGAAGGTTATTACGTTACTAACGGGGTTAAAAGGGCCTCTAGCCGGGGGTTCATTGTGCCGCGGCAGAATGAACGCCGTCTAAGGCACTGCTATCCCCATGTAATTATAATTATTTTTTATATTGTTTTCAGGATGAGAGTTTACAAAGAATAGGAAAAGTGCCGTTTTTTGTCGTTTTTGTCTGTCACCAGGCTGTGTGTTTCATGAACCCTGATCGATAAATGAAAATTTCACAGATTATGTATTAATCTGTTGCCGCTGTAACAACCAATAATAAAAAAACAGAATGAAAAAAATATTTAAGGGGGCTTTCATAAAACAGACATGATTTTTTTGCTGTTTTTATAGTACGGAACCCTTATTACGTGAGTCCGACTCGCACTTGGCCTGTTTTTATAGATAATAGTACGGAACCCTTCGTGCGTGAGTCCCACTAGTACTTGGCCGGTGTTTTCAAGTTATAACTTTTAAAGTTTTGTCTTCATTGACAAGTTATTTTGTTGATCTTATTATGATGTACAAATGTGTAACATGTATAGGCTAATATTAGTCATAAACTGTTAACTTTTTGATAAAATATACTTTATTTGCTAAATAAAATCAGTTTTGTATTTTTAAATCACATCTGACTGGCTTTTACTTGTAGCAATACATTCGGCCCAACTTACCTCACCATCGGCACAACCCGCCCCTTGATGGGGTAAATTGTGCCACTCTGACTTTTTGTTTAATATAGCCTCTAAATTAATTAATCTTAGATACATCTTCAAAAAGCATACGGTTATAAAAACTACATTAAATTTTACATTAGATAAACTCCAAAGCATTATTAAAACTTTCACAGTGTATATCTTATTTAGCATCTTAGTAAAATCGGCACTTTGAACCCCGCCCTCCCCTACTATCTAAGTAAGCATGTTTCACCTTCGACCGCATCGTCACTTACCATCAGGTGAGATCGTGGTCAAATGCTTGCTTATAATAAACTAGCTTCTGCCCGCGACTTCGTCCGCATGGGATTCGGTAATAGCGTTTCCACAGGAATTGACCTATACTAAAACCTTCCTCTTGAATCACTATTTCTATTAAAAAAAACCGCATCAAAATCCATTGCGTAGTTTTGCTTCAGTATTACCTCGTTCCCGTCTGAATGTTTTGTAAGCTTGGTTATGTAAGATTATTGTTGTGATTATGTTATGACGTTCGTCGGATTTTCATTTTAATGCCTACTAAGTTAATAGTCAGTCTGCTCAATTTTCCATATATATATGTAATGTATTGGTATAATAAGGGGTTCGGAGCTAGTAGGGCGAGAGTGACAGTCGATCGAGTATGACTACTACTACTACTACAACAGCCTATTTACGGCCCACTGCTGGGCACAGGCCTCCTCTCATAACGAGAGGGTTGGGCTATAGTCCCCACGCGGGCCCAGTGCGGATTGCGGACTTCACACACATCCTTGAATTACTTCGCAGATGCGTGCAGGTTTCCTCACAATGTTTTCCTTCACCGAAAAGCTCAGTGGTAAATTCAAATTGCATTTCGCACATAAATAATTTCAGAGGTGCGAGCCGGATTTGAACCCGCGACCCTCTGCATGAGAGGCGGCAGGTCAAACCACTAGGCCACCACGGCTTAAGTCGAGTATGATACGAATAGAATTCTGTTTATTATTAAAAACCTTACATTAAATACAATAGGATTGTCGCTGAGACAAGCAATATGCGTTTATGTAGCAGTAAACTATTGTGTTACTGCTAAACACCGAATGATGATAATCAACACACTTCAGTTGGTGTTAGCTCAGGTAGATGCTGCAGGCACGGAGATCAGCAGTGGAACTTGAAGACACGAAGACGATGTCTAGCTGATTAAAAACTCTAAATCTTCGAGCGTTTGCATTACAATGGCTATAAAAAGACTAAATATATGGAACAAAATAATTCTACGCTTAAAAATACCTATATTCGAAAGAAAATGTGTCAACTCACCGATTATACTCGCGGCCAGTCTCCACAATACCTACATATTTTTAATCACTACATAGTATAAAACAAAGTCGCTTCCTGCTGTTTGTCCCTATGTATGCTTAGATCTTTATAAGTGCCATCTTCACAACCCTGCGGATTACTTGCACGCGATACCGGTAATAAATGGCCCCGAATTAAATGCAACCTGTGGAAATGCTCAGATATATCGTGGGAAACGTTCGCGCCGCCGCCGGCATAGCACAACACAAGTTAGAAGGCGCGTAGCAAAGCACTTAAGCCGTTGGTGCAGAGTCTATTATTGCCTAATCCACACGCCTTCTAAGTTGTGTAGACTTGTAAGTACATCGTGGCGCAAACTCTACAGTACCTGTGGAAACATAAATCTATGTCAGAAAATAACTCGATAAAAAAAATTGGTACTTACCTATCAACTTGCATGTAAGTAGGTACTTAGGTAAGTACCTACAGTATTGAAACATCGGATTAAGGTGATAACTCACGGTTTCATGTAGCCTCTACGATAATAGATGGCGCGGGTGGTAGATATTGTAATTTTCAGGATTTACGCCAAATTCCAAGCCCAAAGGTACACTTTGATGGACTATGCGATTGAAGGGATATATTATACATCTCAATTTCACATAATTATCCGTACATTACCTTTCATTTAGGAAAAAAGGCGACAAGTCTGCCGAGAATGAACTCACGCACACATACTGAGGTAGTGAAACGTAGTGGAAACCAAGGCTTAATTTCGCCGAGATTCACAGAGCTTCTGTGGCGCTGTGGTTTTTGTGATTTCTTTTTATGAAGTATAAATCGTGGAAGTCGTGGGTTCGATCCTCACTTTTTCAACTTTTTGTATTTTTTTTTTCTTTTTTCTATAATAAATATTTGTAAAGGGGAAAAATAAAACTAGTGAAACTTTTGATATATTTTACTTGACATTATAGAAATATTTTTAATCTAGATATGATTATTTATTTCTACTACTATTTTTAATCAAAGGATAAAAATCCGTGTGTATTTCGTTACATTATCCTCCTCCTCCGGCACATACTTCTTGTGGCGGTCTTCCATGTGCAGCGATCTTCGCCCTGGTGCATCGCCGCATTTACCGGCGGCACCTGTTCGGCCTCCTCTCTCTGGGTCTTTTCCCTTCAGCATTAGTCTCTCCAACTTGTCGGATTTCCACGAGTTATGTGACTGAAGGTAAGCCGTGGAGGCCTAATGGTTCGACCCACCGCCTGTCATGCAGAGGGTCGGGGGTTCGATTTCGGCTCGCACCTGTAAGTTTACTTATGCGCGAAATTCAATTTGAATTTACCACTGAGCTATTCGGTCAAGGAAAACATCGTGAGGAAACCTGCACACATCTGCGAAGTAATTCGTAATGTGTGTGAAGTCCCCAATCCGCACTGGGCCCGCGTGGGGACTACAGCCCAAACCCTCTCGTAATGAGAGGCCTGTGCCCAGCAGTGGGCCGTAAATAGGCTGTGTAGTAGTAGTAGTAAATGTGACCGAAGTATTTGACGATTCGGCTTATACGAACCATGGACGGATATTGTTGGTTGAGTTTGAGTTCTTTGAGCACTGAGATGTTGGTGCGATGAGCTGTCCAAGGTATAGTATATAATATTATCAACTAAATAAGTAGTTGTTACTTTACAAATTCCTAATATTTTATTATTTTATCAAAATATCTAAACACCTACACGACTGACAGAGTACCTACCTACCTATGATGAGAATAAACATTTGTACTCATGTCATGGATCTTTATTTGCATATGTATTTCACATTTCTCTTTATAAGTATTTATATCGTTGTTTGAGAGTAGATCAATATTGTGTTGAATTCCAAATATTATTCATTTTATCTTCATCTTTTTATCTTATCTCAGTAAGTAAATATTCTCTTTCTTGGTTTACATTTTATTGCCACACAGCCACACGAAAATAAAATTGCTACACATTTCTGACAAGTTTATTAAAATAGGTATAACAAAATATATCACAATTTTACACATGATAAGGTTGGTTCTGATTAGCAGTGATTGGTTTCACAATGTCTCTTCGTTGTTGCTCACAGGCCGCAGGTAAATGAGAGAAAGCTTACTTTGTCCCTCCTAGGAAGACAGATCCAAGGCATTCCAGAAGATGTTTGATCTGAAATAGAGACAAAAGATTACTCGATCACACTCTACGGATAATAATAATAAATCTGGCTATTCAGTTTTTTTAGAGTATCTCTCTGAGATGATATGACAGCGGGTTGTATTGCCGCATTCAATCCTAATGATTAAAAAAATAGTATAATTTATTTATTTATTTTATTTTAAGAAACTGACTGACTGACTGACTGATCGATCAACGCAGAGCCGAAACTACTGGTTGTAGAGAGCTGAAATTTGGAGTGCAGGTTCCTTAGGGAACGTAGGGGAGCACTAAGAGAGGATTTCCGGGATTAGAAGTGACCTATAATCTTCCCCGGGGCTCAACCATTTCCAAACCAAATTTCATCAATATCGGTTCAGCGGCTGAAACATGAAGTGGTAACAGACAGACGGAGTTACTTTCGCATTTATAATATCAGAAGGTATTTGGCATGAAGGGCAGGGACATGGCTACTACCGAGTCGAACGGACGCACTTCACTACCGAAACACAACCGAGACTAGATAGAGATGTTCTACTATCTAAAGTCCCGCGCCTTCACATTTCAAAACTGCATTTTTTTATTATTATTTAAAAAGTACCACCAACACTCTCAACGCACAGTTGATGGCTGTCTCAGCACGCACACATGTGTTGAGAGTGTTGGTGGTGCTTTTTAAATAAATTGCAGCGTTTTGAAATGTGAAGGCGCGGGACTTTAGATACTAGAAGATCTCTACTATAAAAGCTTTGATCACTTTTATTTTTTCACTGATAACACGTTGTGCGTTCGCAAAGTAATTATGGGAATTGGTCTCGCCTGGGTTGACGCGGGCGTCTGGGCAGTCGGCGCGGGCGAAGACTGCGGCGCCGCAGCCGCCGTGGGCGCGCAGGGCGCCTTGCTACCGCACGGCGCGCTTGAAGGCTCGGTTTCTTCTCCTTCTCGTCGACAGAATCCTCCACACTTCTCGCACGAAAGGGCAGCTCCTTGAAGTTTGTCAAGTCCTCCCTCCGTACTCTTTTCCTTATCTTATTAGATTAGAAAGGAGGGCGTAAGTCATGTCCAATTGCGCTCTTTCTGAGATATCATTCTCCGGGAGTCTCACTATAAACATGTCAGTGTTTTGACTGTCTTGCGGCGTCGAAAATATAATATACCTATACGATGTGACGGGCGGCGACCTCCGTAAGCACTAATAAGGTTTCTACCGACTCCTGTGGCTTTGCAGCCGGAAAGAGTGCCCTGGCCCTCGGCCATGCATGTTACCGGCGTCGAAATATTTCTTTCAGTGCTTCAGTCTGCGACCGTTGAAGCGATTCTATTAGCGCGAACACTCGCTGGAATACAACAACAAAGTTGTCACGCACGGTGGAGTCTTGGCGGATGTAAAATGAGAACACGGTGTGCGGCGAAGCCCTAATCACAAGTGATCGTGAATTCTTCTCAAAAATGTAGCGTGTGCGTTGTGATGGCTCAAAGTTGGCGACTGACTGGCGGCTGGAGTGGCTGGCGCGCGCGGCGCGGGGGCATAGGGTCGGCCGGTAGGAGAGAGCGGGACAGGGCTATTGAGACGCGCGTCTATTCCGCGAATCGGAATGGCAACCGCGCAATGATTTTTATACTTACGAAGTATTATATATGTCTATGCAACCGCGTAATAGTCCGTTTTCTATTGGGAAACAGGTCGAAATTTTGAGTACAGCAATGCCATTTGGTAGGAATGTTATACACGTTGACCTAAGTCCAAAACGCCCGGTAGCCACTTTGAACTCCGCGGCTGGTGGGGGGAGGGGGGGTTAAAGTACAGAGCTCCCGGCGCTCAGAAAAAAAATCCTGGCGGATTAGTTTGGGTTGTTTAGTCAAGTTTGGTGTCGTTTTCAGATAACTAGATGATGCCCGATTCATTCCTCATACCAATTTTTTAGGGTTCCGTAGCAAAATATGACGCAATACTTAAAATAATAAACTTTTAGTAGTAGCGAAATGCAAACAAACCCTCATATTTTCATATTTTTGTATGAAATTTGATTTGTAAAAAATACAGTCTGAAAGCCCATTTAATGCAGAATCTAAAAACATTAACAGTAAGTATATCTTTTATAATTTTCAATGTAAAATAAAATATTGAATGTACTGCGACGGTCGTCAGCGCAGCGTAGGGGAGGGTAACAAGACCTGAAAAACTGTCAATTTCAACGCAAAAAGCTTTCATAATATCAAGAAATTAAAGTGCTTACAATAATATCATACATGTAATAGATATTCTCTTAATTATTATTAATTAAAACAAATGTATTTTTATCTCTTTACCTGATTTTCTTCTTTTTAATATTATACTAGCGGCGCCCTGCGGTATTACCCCCTATTAAGAAGTAGCCTATGTATTAATCCAGGGCTTCAGTTGCCTCCATACCGAATTTCACCTCGCTTCACGTCACTCCTGCGCACGCGGGATTTTTAAATCTGTGGCTAACTAGTCAAGTGGCATTCAATGTTGCTATTTATATGATAAAAAAATGAATTGGTGGGTTTTCTGGCCCCGTTTTGGCGGTCACAAACCTGACATGTCAGGTGGCAACAGTTTTCGGTACCACTATATAAATTTAGTTTTTAATATGAAATATTATTAATTTTATTACGATATTCATTCCTGTGACGAGCAAACTAATGTAGATTATGGACGCCATCAATTGACTTCATGTTTCCCAATACTTTTTTAATTATTCAACTTTAAAAAAGTCGACATTGGGGTGGGACACGTCAAAAAGACCCGAGCGGCTTTAAAAAATCATAATAATTACATTTAGCATAATTTACTTGAATTTAGGGATGAAATCTATAATTTAAGGAATATAGTTTATATAGATGCCATTCGAATATTCACAAACAAATATATTTGGCAGTAATAAAATATTGAAGTAGTGGGACACTGTCAAAACCAGGGGGTACAAGTTTGAGTGAAAATGCCCATATAGTAACAAAACTGACAGGAATTGACTACCATGTCAGCTAAGTTCCTTGTTTATTTAAAAACTAAGGATATTTCAGGGGGACCGTGTTAAATTTCATAAATTTTAAGGTATACTCTTTATTCTGGCTAAAAAAATTAAGAAATTAACTACTTTAAAAATAAAACCTGAATTTTCATCGTGGTACACTTTTGAGTGAAAATGCTCACCTAGTCGGGGAGAGTCGTAATTTCTTATAAGAATCGCGATGCAAGTAAGTACCTGAATCAGGTGTATCATCGTTGTTGAAATTCATATTGTTTATTGATTTATCAATATAGTCCGTTTTCTATTGGGAAACAGGTCGAAATTTTGAGTACAGCAATGCCATTTGGTAGGAATGGTGTACAAGTTGACTTAAGTCCAAAACACCCGGTAGCCACTTTGAACTCCGCGACTGGAGGGGAGGAGGGGGAGTTAAAGTACAGAGCTCCCGGCGCTCGGAAAAAAAATCCTGGCGGATTAGTTTGGACTTTTGAGTCAAGTTTGGTGTCGTTTTCAGGTAACTAGATGATGCCCAATTCATTCCTTATACCAGTTTTTTAGGCTTCCGTAGCAAAATATGACGCAATATATAAAATAATAAACTTTTAGTAGTAGTGAAATGCAAACAAACCCTCATATTTTCATATTTTTGTATGAAATTTGGCTTATAAAAAAATACTGTCTGAAAGCCCATTTAATGCAGAATCTAAGAACATAAACAGTAAGTATAAATTTTACAATTTTCAATGTAAAATAAAACATTGAATGTACTGCGACGGTCATCAGCGCAGCGTAGTGGACGGTAACAAGACCCGAAAAACTGACAAAGTCAACGCAAAAAGCTTTCATAATATCAATAAATTAAAGTGCTTACAATAATATCACACTTGTAATTAATATTCTCTTAATTATTATGAATTAAAACAAATGTGTTTTTCTCTCTTTACCTGATTTTCTTCTTTTTAATATTATACTAGCGGCGCCCTGCGGTATTACCCGCTGTTAAGAAGTAGCCTATGTATTACTCAAGGGTTTCAGCTGCCTCCATACCGAATTTTATCAAAATTGGTCCAGCATCTTGAGCGTGAAGAAGTAAAAAAAAAACACACGAACTTTCGCCTTTATTAAATTATCAATTTCTTGACCAGATTTATAATAACAAAATAGCTTCTGCCCGCGACTTCGCGAATTTGGTTATCGCTTTCCCGCGGGAACTACGCGTTTTTCCGGTATGAAAAGTAGCCTATGTCCTTTGGGGACCCGAACTATCTCCATGCCAAATTAATATGGATATGGATTTTATATTACAAAAAAAGTGCCTAAAGAAGACGCGATGCAAAATATTTCTTGCCGATATGAATGGGTTTGGCAGAAAGAAGAAGAAACTTGGGTGCCACTGTGGACCCAAAGCCCTCCGGCTGCTCAAGAATGCCTAGAATTAAAAAGATGTCGGTGCGTGAAATCTTGAAGTTCCAGGTGCAATGTTTCAAACGCCAGCTCAAATGTACTGAGTTATGTAATTGTGGAGGTGGTTGTAAGTAAAACTAATTCACAAAACGTTCTATTATTATTTTTCTTTACTTTTAATAATGTTGCCTGACTACGAAGTCAGGCAACATTATCTGAATTCGTTTATAAATTGAAGATGATTAAAAATGACACTAAAGTAATAAAGGCGAAAGTTCGTGTGTTTTTTTAAAAACACACATTTGTTTTAATTCATAATAATTAAGAGAATATTTATAACAAGTGTGATATTATTGTAAGCACTTTAATTTATTGATATTATAAAAGCTTTTTGCGTTGACATTGACAGTTTTTCGGGTCTTGTTACCGCCCACTACGCTGCGCTGACGACCGTCGCAGTACATTCAATATTTTATTTTTCATTGAAAATTGTAAAGTATATACCTACTTACTGTTTATGTTTTTAGATTCTGCATTAAATGGGCTTTCAGACAGTATTTTTTTATAAACCAAATTTCATACAAAAATATGAAAATATGAGGGTTTGTTTGCATTTCGCTACTAATAAAAGTTTATTATTTTAAGTATTGCGTCATATTTTGCTAGGGAACCCTAAAAACTGGTATGAGGAATGAATTGGGCATCATCTAGTTACCTGAAAACGACACCAAACTTGACTCAAAAGTCCAAACGAATCCGACAGGATTTTTTTTCCGAACGCCGGGAGCTCTGTACTTTAACCCCCCCCCCCCCCCCACCAGTCGAGGAGTTCAAAGTGGCTACCGGGCGTTTTGGACTAAGGTCAATGTGTATAACATTCCTACCAAATGGCATTGCTGTACTCAAAATTTCGACCTCTCCATACAAGCATTCCCAATAGAAAACGGACTAATAGTAATACCCTATAGGTACGCGCAAAGTATAGAGTTCCGTTTACCTACCACCTACATAAAAAATATTCATTCTCTCAATTCTAGTAAAATAGGTATGTACTAATTAGGTATACCTATCCAGGAAAATAACAAACACCTCTAAAATATTCCGAATTCATATTCCACTTGTATCATTGTTTGTACCTACTACCAATCTCCAACAACGAGAATACGAATGTCGATCACCCGCTCCTATACTTACCGTTCGGCCGACTCGACGGCTGTACGCGACGCGGGCTATCGGACGTCTCGACGGCGGCGGCAGTAGGTACAGCGCAGGTACAGCTACTGCGAAAGCAAGTCACAGGCGACCGAGCGTCTTTTTGTCACAATTTTATTACAGCCAAAAGAGACTGTGATATCCATCCATACTATATTATAAACATTTATAAATAATGACCCTATAGGTTGGCCGGGTGAATGAACTTCGTATCACCCGAAGGTGATTCCCATACAAAGTTATATTTCTTTTTTTTAGCTGTTCCTGTAGACGTTTCCCGGTAAAAAGTACAAATAGTACATTATTGCAGACGCCGCTAAGGAGCGCATTGCCGGACGCCTTCTTAGTAGGTACGAGTCCGGCAATGCTGTTGCGGCCGAGGTCTATAGGTACAATGCTTTTCTCAAACTGTGAGGAAATACTACTCGTCGTCGTCACCATCATCATCACATCACCATCTCCATCATCATCACATCACTATCTCCATCATCATCACATCACCATCTCCATCATCATCACATCACTATCTCCATCATCATCATCATCACCACCATCATCAATACCATCACCATCATCACGGTATAGCAAAACACAACTTAGAAGGCGCGCGGATTCAGGCCAAAGAACACCAAAGAATATACAACTGAGGCATTGATGAAAATAGCACGTAGCATTTGCGGGCAAATGCGGGACATTACATTACATTACGTAGGTACATATGATTATAACCACAACAAAATGTCAATGTCTCTTTTTGTTTTTTTTTTTATTCCTAATTGAGTTCCGTTTTGCACGCCGGTCGAAACATCAATGTGTAAATCTAAATGTAGTAGGTAAATAATAATAAATCATTAGTT
Organism: Aethes cnicana; assembly: GCA_963971205.1. Taxonomy (NCBI): domain Eukaryota; kingdom Metazoa; phylum Arthropoda; class Insecta; order Lepidoptera; family Tortricidae; genus Aethes; species Aethes cnicana. Next base: position 2,113,883 of record OZ020297.1, read on the forward strand.
TATTTCGCTTGTACCTACTCGTACCTACGATTTATATGTATAACTGACATTGTAGCTAGTATCTAAAGTTTAGATACTAGCTACGTACCGTAGATTCTAAACATTATTCAGGACCCAAAACAATTTAATTTTGTAAAATGCCACTTTTCAAATCACAATTTGTATAATCTGGATACCTACTATTATTATTACGCATACGCATATGATCGGTAATTTCATGGTAATTTCACAGCTTATATGTTCTAAAAGCCGTGGTGTGGCCCTAGTGGTTCGAGCCACCGCCTCTCATGCCGAGGGTCGGGGGTTCGATTCCGGCTCGCACCTCTAAGTTTACTTACGTGCGAAATTCAATTTGAATTTACTATGAGCTTTTCGGCGACGGAAAACATCATGAGGAAACCTGCACGCATCTGCGAAGTAATGCAAAGATGTGTGTGAAGTCCCCAATCCGCACTGGGCCCGCGTGGGGACTATTATAGCCCAAACCCTCTCATAATGAGGGGAGGCCTGTGCCCAGCAGTGGGACGCAAATAGACTGTAGTAGTAGATTATATGTACTCGTCACCATAACTGTTACAGCGAGCGTGTAGACAGTGCGGGTTTTCTACGCTCGAGTGGTCTACTATCTGGTCAATTTATTTTTGTTTTTTGTTTTTTACCTACAGCAAAAATCAATTTTTATAGACTAACTAGCTGACCCAGCGGACTTCGTACCGCCATAGTTTTCTTTTTGGGTGGGTATGAAAAATAGCTTACGTCCTATTCTCAGCCCTACTGAACATACACACCAAATTTCATAAGAATCGGTCGAGCCCTTTCGGAGGAGTTTGGTTACAAACACTGTGGCACGAGAATTTTATATATAGGTACTATCTATAGGTACTATATAAGAGATAAAATGTCCTAAGCAGAGCTCGATCGCCCAGGCCAGGTAGAGATCTTCACTATCTAAAGTCCCGCGCCATCACGTTTCAAAACGCTTCAATATACCACCAACACTCTCAACACATGTGCTGAGACAGCCATCAACTATGCGTTGAGAGTGTTGGTGGTGCTTTTTAAATAATAATAAAAAAATTGAAGCGTTTTGAGATGTGAAGGCGTGGGACTTTAGATAGTAGAAGATCTCTACCTACTTCTTATTATAAGTAGCTATTTTTATTTCTTACATAAATGAATAAAATACTTATAAGAGATAGGTATGATTTATTTCTTCTAGCAGTCTTCTGACATGTCACCGCTCATTACATTTTTTATATCTGATCATTATAAACAACAAAATACTTGTATAGGTACTTACTTACCTATTTCGTTCAATGATTTTCCAACTCATAAAAAGCGATTTACGCGATCAACTATGTAACGGCGGGTTAACGCCATCTTGTGAGCATTCTGGAAATTAATAGGAATCGGACGGACACTAGCACTAGCAGATCAGCTGTTCATAGACCACGACGCCATATTGGCCTGATGCTTACAGTGTAAACGTTCTCTCACACAAGCTTGGTTCGACCGAAATTTTATTGGTTTTGAAATGCTTATAATTATTTTATTCTTTGATTTTTTGCGGTGTTTTTGATCTATGCGCGCTCGGGAAATAATGTAATATTTTATTAGAACGATAAAAGAAACTAAAAGCAGTCGTAGTCGAAGATTACGTGAGCAGTTTTTTGTATGGGGTTCAGCCGTGACGATTCACCTTAAGAAAATGTTATGACAACCTCACAATCTAAAATCCATCGATTCGTTAAATAATCACATACAATATACTTTATTGAACACCACACAATCAAGGAACAGTAGACATAATATAATTACACAAAAAGGTTTGGCATACAGCAGGCGGTCTTATCGCTTAATAGCGATCTTTACCAGACAACCTTTGGATAGTGGAGATGAAGAAAAACAAACTAGGTTGGTCGGCGGTGCTCTGTACTAAGATGTGCAGAAGAAACAAATACAAAAAGTAATAAACATACTTAAATACTTTAATATATAAACATACATAAACTTACATATAAATAGATAACAGCCAAATAAATTAAAATATGTAATCCATTATCCAAGAAAAGAAAAGCAGTACATTTTCAGACAAGTGACAAATAATGCTCCTTAACCTTGTTCTTAAACACTGAAAGAGATTTAGCTAGTCTAAGTAGCATATACATATATGATGAACGAACCGAACGGGTGACCATAAAGTTCTGAACATGCCCTCTCACGTCTTGACTTATTTTGAAATAGAAATAGAAATAGAAATAAATTTATTTGACATACAATCGGCACAGATATACACAATTAAAAACTAAAAAGAAAGAAACATGGAAATCTGTGTCGGAGTGCCAAATAGGGAGCCACTCAGCATTATGCCGTGGCGCTCGAAAGCGTCGGCGCTGATTTTCAGTGGCCCCCTAGGAGACCACACGCACGACAGTCAAACAGAAACATTCACAAAAAATAAACATTACAACTAAGACATAAAAGGGAATAATAAAATAAAGACAAGCCAAAAATAAAATAAAAATACACAATTTACAAAACCTATCAAATCATAATAACAAAACAAAAAGACACTAGCGCCATATAAAATAGAATTCAAGAAAGAAGGTGCAATGCAAGAAACTGTAATAAATAAATGTAAGTAGGTATATCAAAAAATAACTATTTCATTTCCCAGCTCTTGGCACAACACAATGATATATACGGAAATTATTTCCAGGTAGGTGGGTAGCGGGGAATATGGGACCATTTCACAGAAAACAATGAAAGATATTAGGTCCTTACATATGAAATTGGCGTTTCATATGGCAGAAATGAAAACGATTTTTTTTTATGAAACTATTTTTTTATTTAGTCAAAGTATGTACCATGGCTATCTATGCACTTTTGCCATCTCGAAGGTAGTTCATTGATTCCTTTACTAAAAAAAGTGTGTGAGCGAGAATCAATAAAATCTTTGAAGGCCGTTTGGACAGCCTCGTGAGAATTGAATTTTTTTCCTTGCATGAAGTTGTCCAAATTCCGAAAAAAATGGTAATCAGTTGGAGCAAGGTCCGGGGAGTATGGTGGGTGTCGAAGACATTCCAGTCGCAGCTCCCGTAGTTTTGCGGCCGTCAAACGTGCCGTATGTGGTCGAGCGTTGTCCTGAAGCAGCAGTGGGCTAGATCGATTGACCAGTCTGGGTTGTTTAATGGCTAGCTTTTCCATCATCGTTTGCAATTGTTGACAATACACATCAGCCGTGATTGTTTGCCCAGATCTTAAGAAACTGTAATGGATGACACCGGCACTAGTCCACCAGACACTTACCAGTACCTTTTTCTGAGTCAACTTTCGTTTCGGGCAGAATTTGGCTGGTTCACCTGGGTTCAACCATTGTGAAGAACGTTTCCGGTTGTCGTACAAGATCCATTTTTCATCACAAGTAACGATACGATTCAAAATGCCTTCATTATTGTGCCGGTTGAGAAGTGAAACGCAACACTCGACGCGTGTTTCTTTGTTTGCGTCGCTCAATTCATGCGGTACCCATTTTTCAAGTTTTTTCACTTTTCCAATTTGTTTCAAGTGAATCAAAATGGTTTTATCACTCACACCGAAGCCTGCCGCTAACTCTGACGTGGTTTGCGATGGATCTGCTTCCACAATTGCTTTTAATTCTTCGTTATCAACTTGTGTCTCCGGCCGTCCACGAGGCTTGTTCTGTAGGTCAAAATTTCCAGAACGGAAACGTTGGAACCAATAACGTACCGTATTTTCTTTTGCAGTAGCTTCCCCATACGCATTGTTAATCCTACGAGCCGTTTCTGCAGCACTAGTGCCGAGGTGAAACTCATATTCGTAAATATAGCGATATTTTAAGTTCTCCAGATTGTGAACAGAACGATGTGAAAGAAAAACAAATGACGCGATAACAAATAAATTTCGTAATTCGAACACAGAAATACATGGTCTTAAATTTGAATTTGGAATTCCTAGCCGAACGCCACATATTTTGAATCAAAGTTGCCAGTTCGCCAAACGCCAATTTCATATGTAAGGACCTAATATTAAAATAATTAAATTGTAAAATAATTAAATATTTTGTAGTTGAAAAAGTAAATTTTTACATTTAATTTTAAAACTTTGTTTATTTTTCAAGTTACGGATGGGCGGTGGAATGTTATTCCAGCATCTCGAGGCTGCGTGCTGCAGTGTGGTTCTGTGGACACAGCAGCTGGAGGAACCGCGCGGGCCTCGTCGACGAAGACCTTGCATTGCGCGCCCAGATAAGTCTGTTATATAGATACGCGGGTGCCTGGTTATGTACAACATCGAACATGAGGGTGGCTAGATGCAATTGCCGCCGAGTTGCTATATTCAATACCCGGTTATGATTCAGGTACGGAGAGACGCACGTCGCGGAGGGATATTAAAACAAAAGCGCGCACAGGCGTTTTGCACTCTCTGCAGCAAACGCTGTGTGCGTGCCAGTAGGCATGGCCCATAAACAATGTTGTATTTATGATCACCCTTATGTTAGCTTCCATATATCCCATGGCTATTAGATGTATAATACAAGAAACAAAACCTCCAAAAGGCGTCTTATTTAGGGCTTAAATTAAAACGATTCACCCGACAACTCTGGCGGCGGTAATGTGTTTAGCGGTCGGCTTTAAACCTAATTGGCGGGCGACGGGCTCTGAATTCGAGAACTCGTCCCAACTCGGCGAGTTTACACAAATTTTTCACGTTTTTAACTCGCGTCGGGAATAAGTACGCTGTTTTTTGACAGTTGCCTAACTGGGAAAAGTGAATTTGGAGTTTTTATTCGTGCTATTTTACATTCGTTTCGAGTAGGGTTACGTGAAAGTTCAAATTCACGACGGTCTGGTGTTATGTACCTTTATCTATACTCATATCATAAACCCTCTATGATGCGTTACAAAATCGGTAGTAATGACATCCGTTATGACAGCGAGTTCTGTCAGAGCCAATTCTGTGATCATACAGTAAAATTCATTTTCTCAAACATGCTCGGAAATGTTCGTGTTACTTTCAAAAAAAGAAGACGCGAGGCTGTCCATTGCCGGCCTTGGCCAGCAAAAACATTATTGTCGTGTGTGTTTCTTTAATTCGCTTGCTATTTGAGACACCTCTAGAAACTGACAAACCCATGGAGGTAATAAGTACAACTTCCATGGCCAAATCATCCACGATCATGGAAGTAGTAAATACTGATGTGGGGTAAGTGCGCCTAAATTTATTTCGCCCCTATGCCTTGTAAACAGCCAACTACTAGTTGAGTAATATTTATAAATAGGTTTCGATATATTTATGTTAGGCGCACTTACCCCATCCTGGCGCACTTGCCCCGAAACTGACAAATCCATGGAGGTAATAAGTACAACTTCCATGGTCAAATCATCCACGATCATGGAAGTAGTAAATACTGATGTGGGGTAAGTGCGCCTAAATTTATTTCGCCCCTATGCCTTGTAAACAGCCAACTACTTACTAGTTGAGTAATATTTATAGGTTTCGATATATTTATGTTAGGCGCACTTACCCCATCCTGGCGCACTTGCCCCGACTGACCTTACGTATTTCCTCGCTGTTTGAGAAAAGCATTATATATACCTCGGCCGCAATTGCGATTGCCGGACTCGTACTAATAGAAGGCTTCGCTTCGCTCAGCCTTCTAACTGACTCGTCCGGCAATGCGCTACTTGGCGGCCTCTGCAATAATGTACTATTTACAAAATCGATATCGATGCTGTAGTGACGTTCAAATTTCGAACATCTTCCAACAGCATTGGCCGCCTTTGTTTTTCAGTCAGACTGAACGAAAGTTTGTTCCAAATTCAAACGTCGGTTCTATTTGTTTGTCGCGGCGCTTCTTCTCAAGCAATGGGTCTAGTAAGCATCATCATCATTTCAGCCGATAGACGTCCACTGCTGGACATAGGCCTCCCCCAAGGCGCGCCACTCAGACCGGTCCTGTGCCACTCGCATCCACCGCGTTCCCGCGACCTTTACAAGGTCGTCACTCCATCTTGTTGGAGGCCTACCGACAGCTCGTCTACCGGTTCGCGGACGCCACTCCAGGACTTTCTTGCCCCATCGGCCATCAGTCCTGCGAGAAATGTGCCCCGCCCACTGCCACTTAAGGTTCGCAATTCTTCGGGCTATGTCGGTGACCCTAGTTCTACTGCGGATATCCTCATTTCTGATTCTATCACGCAGAGAAACCCCGAGCATAGCCCTCTCAATTGCCCTCTGGGTGACCTTGAGCCTTCTTATGAGGCCCATCGTAAGCGCCCACGTCTCGGAACAGACACACAGACAGACAGAGTTACTTTCGCATTTATAATATTAATATTAATAATATGGAAATATGGATATAGATTAACGGCATGTATAGCTATTATACTCTCGTATGTATATTTTATAACAGTTGCATGGCTTCAACTGAAACGTTCAAACAATCCAAAACGCATTGTGAAACATGAAAAAAATTGTCGAACTGTGCCTTTCTGTTATACACGTTGTTTGGATTTTTTCTGGAATGTTTCTGACGCACTTGACAGCTCCCTTTGACTACGGTACACTGTATAAAAAACGTAAAAAGCAAAACAAAGCATGCTTGCATTGCACCCCGATTAAACTGTTCACCGCGCTTTTAACAGTGCCTGTAATAATTGATGAACTAGAAATCTGTACACACTGTTTTTGCTATAAGCATTTTGGCAGGCGCGCGATTTGGCCCTTAATAATTATTTTATTTATTTATTTATTTTATTTATTTATTTATTTAAGGAGAACCAACAGCTTAACTACAACAGCATAAGCTACTTAATTAAAAACAAAAAGCCAATTATAGGATCTCACAAATAGCGACAGCATATTATGTTAAAACTAACTTAAGTAAACGCGCACTGGAAGCTGAAAAACGGTAAAAACTCATAAATACCTACACACTACACAATATTAACACAGGATAAACCTCCACCCGCGACACTCATAAATTATTCTAAAGTGATGTTAACAATTACTTATTCTATGATTAAACAAAATCTAAGTAGAAAAATTAATGGAAAGGAGTAAAAACAGAATAACTATTCATGTTTCTCGCTGAAAACACCTCGACACTAAGCTTCGCCTTACTGAAGTAGTTTTACAATTAAACACATCAATATCCTGCTCCTTTGTAAGATTATTCAACCCTCGACTAGCGCGGCACAAGAAACTGTTAGCTCTGTAATTCGACGATGCACATTTTAACGAAATAGGAGGATAGTGTCTTTTCGTCCTAGCAGGAGTATTAAAAGATAGTTTACTTAGTAGTTCAGGACAGTCGATACTACCATTAGTGATACCAAGAAAATAAATAATGTCTGCTATGTCCCGGCGCTTCTGTAACGGTATAAGATGATGTTTCTGGCATAAATTAAGATATCTAATTGAACTGTATGGAGATTTTAGTTTAAAACACATATATTTAATGAACTTTTTTTGGATTCGTTCTAATCTATAAATATATACATTGTAACAAGGGTTCCAAATTTGAGAGGCATATTCAACCTTACTTCTAACATATGAGCAGTAAAGAACCTTGATTGTTTTACCTTTATTGAAATGAGAAGAGTTACGCATTAGGAAACCCAAAGCTTTCAAGGCGCCGCTCGCTATACCTTCTATGTGAGCATCAAAGAGAAGTTTGGAATCATGTGTTACACCTAGATCTCTTATTGATGACACTTTTTTCAGGGGTTCGTTCATAATTGTATACGAAGTATTAATTAAATTACGCTGGCGAGAGAAAGTCATTGAGTAGCATTTGGACGGGTTTAAGTCTAATCTGTTGGCCTTGCAGTATTCATCCAGTCTCACCAAATCAGACTGAATCAATGACGAATCTTGCATAGAATTTATCTTTCTAAAGACCTTCATATCATCAGCGAAACAAAGAAGGTTTGAGTGGATGAAACATTTACTGATGTCATTAACGAAAACATTAAAGAGGAACGGACCGAGCAAAGATCCTTGGGGGACTCCACTCGGAACAGTTACCCACCCTGACATATAATTATTAATGACAACAGCCTGTGATCTGTTATCAATATAGGACGAGAACCACCTCAATAGATCTCCATGAATCCCTATGTCATATAACTTTCTAATTAGTATCCCATGGTCAATTCTATCAAAGGCTTTACTATAATCTGTGTAGATTACGTCCACTTGAAAGCCTTTGTCCATCGCTTCAGTAACATATTCATTCAAGAGTACGAGATTTGACACAGTAGACCGGTGACGCAAGAAGCCATGCTGATTGGGGCTAAAGGAATGTTTAACAGCATTATAAACCTGGTTATAAACAATTTTCTCAAGAACCTTAGAAACAATACAAAGTTTTGAGATAGGTCTGTAATTTAACACTTCAGTTTTAGAGCCCTTTTTATGAATTGGAGTGATGAATGCCGATTGCCATATCGAAGGTAAAGTGCATTCCGCAAAAGAGCGTTTAAATAACAACATAATGGGCAACACCAATGTTTTAGCACAATTTATCAAAAACAGGGCTGGCATTTCATCAGGACCAGCTGACTTAGATGGATCTAGCTTGAGCAGTATGTCAGTTAACACTTCCGGGTTCACTTCGACACTGAATATGCTAGCCACGCTGTCAACGGTGGAAGCAAAGGTTGATTCGGAAGTAATAGCATTCTGTGTTGAGAATGTAGTGAAAAAATAATCTGAAAAAGCGTTACATATATCGATCCCGGAATTCACCACAATATCACCGTACTTTAAACTGCTAGGAAGACCATGAGATTTCGAGATATTAATATTAATTTAAAAAACGCTGTAAGTAGTTTTGTTTATTCACCATCGCATAATTACACGGACCTCATATTAGTCGGGGAGGCGCCGATACAAAATATGCAGTTACTCAAGCGACGTGTAAACCCCCATTTTTTGTTTGTGTCTGTATTTAGCAGGCCTGGGCGGTGGATATTTCTATTGCTCTTAAATTCTTTAGTGTATTCTTGTTGAAAAAACTATTCTTATTATTAATCTGACCATTCGGAGGTGACGTTCGCCCGTGTCAGCCTTTTCAAACTGTCCTACACGCGCGGCATCATCTGTACAAGTATAGAAGGCTGAGTCTTGGTAGATTCTAGTAACTTACCCCTCTTCGAATCCCCGACTATTAGATTAAAGACAAGTGTACCTAATTATTGTAGGTTTTTATAAATTATTACAATTTCCTCAGTTTCGTTCAGTTGATTCGTCTAAAACGGTCTAAAAAGCAAATTTCGTGCATGGTAATAAACCTGCGAGTAAACCTTTATATTTACATGCCTCCATTAAACAACTGAACGAAATTCGACATGTAACATTTCCGTTTTCAACGTCCAAATCAAAGTAAGCCGTGGTGGCCTAGTGGTTCGACCAACCGCCTCTCATGCAGAGGGTCAGGGTTCGATTCCCACTCGCACCTCTAAGTTTACTTATGTGCGAAATTCAATTTGAATTTACCACTGAGCTATCGGTGAAGGAAAACATCGTGAGGAAACCTGCACCCATCTGCGAAGTAATTCAAAGATGTGTGTGAAGTCCCCAATCCGCACTGGGCCCGCGTGGGGACTAAAGCCTAAGCATTCTCGTGATGAGAGGAGGCCTGTGCCCAGCAGTGGGACGCAAATAGGCTGTAGTAGTAGTAGTAGTAGTAGAGTTATAATTCTGAGAATAAATCACAGCTAATGCGACGACAGAATAATAGGAAAAGGAATAAAGTATGATAAAAGTAACAGCTGGTGACCTTGGACTTGAGTTCAACATGGATCAATGCAAGGTCTATCTATCCTATACTGTTAAACGAGCAATATTTGTATATACATATATAAATATATATACCTAAAATAGTCCCCAATCCGCACTGGAGACTATAGCCCAAACCCTCTCGAATGAGAGGAGGCCTGTGTCCAGCAGTGGGACGCAAATAGGCTGTAGTAGTAGGTAGGTAGTAATATATATTTGTAATCGCGTTCTCGATAACGGCTAACGATTTCTATGAAATTTGGCATATATAGGGCCTTGTGAGAAATCGATCTAGCTAGGACTCATGTCTGGGAAAATTCGTTTTTAACTATTTTCACCCGAGCTCGGTCGCACATGTACCTACTATTATCTAATATGATAAATGGAGTACCTCTATCTCCGTGTCTGTCTGTTTGTCTGTTACAGCCTCACGCTGGTATGGAGATAGTTCGAGTCCCGAGGAATGACAAAGGCTGCTTTTTATCCCGGAGAACGCATAGTTCCGGCGGGAACGCTGTACTTACCTAACCGAATTCCACGCGCCGAAGTCCCGGGCTGAAGCTGTGGGCTATAGGCTACATTCCATGAACGTGACTTCTTCAGGAAACTTTTTTTAGTGTCTATTTCATTGGTTATCAAGCGGGCACTCAGACCACCTGATGATAAGTTTTTTCTGATAGGCCTATGGACCTAAAGATCGCGTAACCCGAGGCACAGAATATTTAATAGAACTACATACAGAATGGCCACGGAATCACCCGCCTGAATCTAGCCGGCGCGCAACTCGCCCTTACCGTCATTTGTTTCATCCGGAGATGGAAAGTGAATCATTGGCCCGCGTATTGGTACACACACATTCACAAGTGTACAGTACAGACGTCCTCGCACGCAAACATTGACACTTCATTCGAATTATGTCCGAAATCGTGCTTTTATAGCTTAGGAGGTATGATTGAATACCTCTATGCTAGTAACTTCTCGGAACTCAACAGTGCGAGCGCTGCTGTTTGGCAGCAGGTTAGCGGTTAGTGTGGTGGTAGCATTCCGGACGAACCTTGCATCCTGCATATAAGGTCCTACGGCAAAGTGCGTAGGACCTGACAGTACTTTTGAACCGGGCCTCCGCGTTTGTAAAGTAACTCTTAATAACAGCAAATGACTGGGAATTAGATTAATCTAGGTACTCTAAGATTAAACAACTAAGAAGAAAACATCAAAACACATATTATCGGCCTCATACCTAAGTATTTGGATTGGAATCGGATGCACTAATATTTACTAACATTCCTTTAATTATTATTTTTTTCCTTTATTTGAGAAACCAACAGCTTATATTTAAAATACAGAATAATTTTGTTATAACATTTTTGTAACGCCAATAACAGGTTTCTACATTAAATTATTATAGAAGAAAGAGTAAATCTACAAGATTACAGATATGTTTGTTTTTTTTACAAATAGATATTTTACACATAAGCACTTTATCTCATCAAACATGAAAACAAATGTTATAGACGTTATAGTTAGATTTGTCTAAAAGCATATTGAAACGTGGAAGCCGATGCACTGATACAGTTGTACTCAAAAGTTTTAGGATAATTAAATTAGTTAATTATTGTTAACCATACGGGGCTGACATAGTCACTGTGTGACAAAAGTCCTAATAATAAATAAATCAGGTTAAAAAAAAAACCTGAAACGTTATACCTACCAATTGAGACGTTCTGCGATATTATTTTAGCTCGAATTGTCAATTTTTAACAAATAGCGAAAACAGCGAAATAACTCAATCACACTTTGATAGTTCGCATTTCCTCCGGGGGCGAGCGGGATTGGCTTCAAAAAGTCCATCCGAGTTTTAATACTATTTTCAAATTGCAGCAATATTAGTTTAGTTTTGTTACGGTCTTCGGTCCCTTTTATCTCGGTGCAACAAAGCGCCGAGCCGTGATATTCGGGAGCTTCGTTTAGTGGTTGGATTTATTTAAACGTTCCATGCAGTAATTGATCCGGATCGAAGGACCGAATTGTTTCACGTTGACGTAAGGAGTTTAAATTGGACTATTTAACTTATCTTGTTGGATAAGCTTTTACCACTGGCCAGATCATCGAGAGATTCAGTTATTGGTGGCCTAGCAAGCCGTGGTGGCCTAGTGGTTCGACCTACGGCCTCTCATGCAGAGGGTCGGGGGTTCGATTCCGGCTCGCACCCCTAAGTTTACTTATGTGCGAAATTCAATTTGAATTTACCACTGAGCTTTTCGGTGAAGGAAAACATCGTAAGGAAACCTGCACTCATCGGCGAAGTTATTCAAAAGATGTGTGTGAAGTCGACAATCCGCACTGGGCCCGCGTGGGGACTAAAGCCCAACCCTCTCGTGATTAGAGGAGGCCTGTGCCCAGCAGTGGGACGCAAATAGGCTGAAGTATATATAATTTTAGATACTTAAAGAACAATGGCGTCTTTCATCTTCAAAAAACGCATTTCTGAGGAACAACGAAAGATCCATTAAGCGCGGGTGAAGGCGCAGGAAAAATCTAGTATTGCCATAAATAATGCCATTAGTTGTCACTTTGTTACTTAATTTATTTTATGACGAAATTAGCTTTAATACATTAATATTACAATTTTAAGTACAGTGACATATCAGCTATCGCGGGTGCAATCAATCAAGTAATTTATTGCAAAAATAATGTGCTTGATACTTTCTAAATACAGATGGTAAAGCAAATATTGTTTAAGCAACAATGTTTTTATATATATCTACTTCAGTAAAACAGAATAAATACTATTACATTCATTAGGTCTACGATGAAAATAACAAATGACACTGTTTTTTACGTTTTATTTATTCACTCTTCAACAATCAACATACATAGAAGTAAATAAAATATTTACATCCCATCATCTCCATTCTCCATATTACTATTTTTATTTCTTTTATTGGAAATCTATCCAGCATTAACTAAATAGTCATTTCTTACATAGGCTAAATCACCATCAGTTTGAATGGGTAGGTAGGTATGTTAAATAGTGAAATAAAATTAAATTGGTGACATGAATGCTATACATACATACACTGTACAGTCAAGGGCATTAATATGTGTACACTTTTGCATCCTCTTCCGTTGTGTTAAGGTCCAAATGTGTATACATATTTATGCCCTTGACTGTACTTTCATTATGAAATTCGAATATTCTGTGGAGTATGATACTACACAGTACAGGTTTACACAACTTAAAAGCGCGTGGATTAAGCAAAAATAAACTCTGCGTCAACGGATTAAGTGCTTCACCGCGCGCCTTCTAACTTATGTCGTACTGTACATAGTAATTAAAACTAGAAAATGAAAAATGAAAAAAAAATGAATGAAAAATGAAAAATGATAAAAATGAATGATGAATGAATGAATGATGGAATGATGAATGAAATGTAGAAATGTATATTTTATATCTAAGAAAAAATATTATTTATTCAGTGAAAAAATATAAATATAAATAGATATAAAATATACATTTCTACCATACCTAATCTGTATCTACACTATAAAAAGAATTAAGTTGGAAATTGTTATTTTTCTACAAATAACTGTGAAATTTACAGAACTTAAAAGTTACATTATTGAACTGAAATTATAATCAGAAATCAAAATATACGTTTTATTATTATTAAAATATTCTAAACTGAAACTAGAGTTATCATTTGGCTAGTATCGGATGGTAAACCCAACACCTGAGCCCGATCAATCTTACAAATATCTAGTCAAAAATGACAGGTTTACCATACCATGCTAGCAAATGTAATTCACACCTGTTGTTATCACTCGTTTTAAAAATGGTCTCCAGCCTCTGAAACTAAACAAGGGCATGCATGCTTAGAGATCAGTCAAAGACTATATTCAAAATCTTAAATAGGGATCTCCCTGTTCCCTATAGGATCGCTCACGCGTCAAGTTGTACCACAAATCTAGCTGCTTAAAGTTCCCGCGACGCGTGAGCGATTCTATAGGGAAAACAGGGAGATCCTTATTTTAAGACTTCAAATATAACCCCAGAAAACATCAGATTTCCTTGTATAAATCTTGTCATTGTAGGTTTACTTTACCTCACTATTTTTATGCGACTAACCTGTAGGCTGTAAATCTCAAGTACACAATCAATGAGACATGTCCTTCCGGCAACCACTCTGCTTTAGAATGTTGTCCGAAAATACATCTTATTAATGTGGAAAAATAAATAGAACTTAATTAATAAAATCGCAACAGCTATAAACAATCCTAACTGAATACTCTTGATTAACACACCTATCAAAGAAAAAAAACTAAAATCAGGCAAACTTTGTGTGATGAACACCAATGTTTGTACTCGAGTCATGGATGTTAGTATGTATGTATTTATATATGTATGTATTTATCTATATAAGTATTTATATCGTTGTCTAGCATCCATAGTACAAGTTTTGCTTAGTTTGAGACTGGGTCAATTTGTGTGAAATGTCCCAAGATATTTATTTATTATTTATTTTACGTTGTAGTTGTAGATTTTTGATCCTACAGAGAACATACAAAAAGTGCTTCGCTTGCAATCCAATAAGTACAGTGTACAGATGTATAGCATTGAAGTTAATTACCTGTACAGGTCATGTGAAGACGGACCAAAACAAAGACTTGCAACAAATAATGATAGGACTTGAATTTTTAAAGCTATGCTCAAAATTCTGTTGTTAATCATTAAGTAATGTGAGATATGAATTATGCATTATAATCTAAATATATAAAACTCAAAGGTGACTGACTGACTGACTGACTGACTGACTGACATAGTGATCTATCAACGCACAGCCCAAACCACTGGACGGATCGGGCTGAAATTTGGCATGCAGGTAGATGTTATGACGTAGGCATCCACTAAGAAAGGATTTTCATAAATTCCCACGGAACGGGAATAAAACGGGATTTTACATTTTAATATTTCTGCGCATACGAAGTTGCGGGGAACAACTAGTATAACATGAAAAGAAAGAAACAACAAGTTAAAAATCCAATTACATTTCTTTTCGTTGATATGGCGTCTGCTGCAAGGCACTTTTTCCAATGTGAAGTGTTAAGATTCTCCATTTGCATTCTCTCTGTTTGATCACTGTCAGTCTTGAGTTGATTTGTTTTATCCATATTTGACGTTTGTATTTACGAGTTGGGAGGAGAAATGATGGCGAGTTTCCATTCCGATGATAGTCAGCGTCAGCGATGTTTATTTGATGATATTATGACTTATATCATTGTTGGATTGGAGTGACGAAAATGCGAAGCGCTCGAGGTCGCTCGACCCAGGAGAGGAAGGATGGAATAGGGATTCTAGATGTTAGTAAGTTAGTGTTAGTTATTGTAAGTAATATATAAAATAATATTGCACAACTAACAAAGAACAACAATTTCAAGTTATTTTGATCCATGCATTTTGACATTTATAAAATTATAAACGTCAAGTCAAGTGAGCACATTGAATTGTCATTTTTTTCGTCAATGTTGCAAGTACATTTATAGAAAAATAATCCCATTACACAATTTGTTTTAGGCTAAATAAGAAAACACCACATGTTTAAAATCCTTAAAACAATTATTTTTATCGGTTTTTTTTTAATCTAACTTCATCAATTTCAAGAAATTATTGCTGGAATTTAGATCTAAATGTGAAAAAGTTGAAAAACCAATATTTATTACGGTTACTTTATGAGTGTAAGAAGAAAAAGTTTCATTTTGTAATGATTTTATATATTTCATCTTCAAAATGATTACACACGTGATTCACAGAATAATCGACCAAATTAGTTCAAATTAATAATGCAACAACACTGGTCCTTATGGTGTTGCTGCTAAAAATAATTGTGAAAATTATGGGGAATAAATATATGGGGTCGTGTTATACATTTTTATTTAAAATTACAGAAAAACATGTAATAGAATTATGATAGATGTATAGACATGAGAAGACTCCAATGTAAAATAACTATACAATTTGTACAAAAATGCTTACTTACTAGCTGTTGGTGCTTTGGCCCGCCCTCTGTTGAAAATAACCTCAAACTACGCGCAAGCGGGCGGAAGATGGCCGTCGCGTGCCGAGTGCTGCTCTGAGTATTTACGAAGATTTAATAAGTTTTTAAGTATAAAGCGGTAACAATTGACGCGGAAACAAGTGTTTATATTGTTTGTAATACTGTCATAGTGGTTATAAGTGTGTTCTATCAGTGTTTCATTTAAATTTTCACTCAAAAAGTGCGGTAACGATAGTGTGTGTGAAGCTACAAGTTTTGAGCTTGTGTCTAATACCGGAATGTTGTGTTAAATCCAACTGGATTGTTTCTTTAGAGGCGGAGTTGCTGCTGGGAATAACTTCGTATAGTTTTCAAGGTAAATTTGGCAGTTAAACACGATAGATAAGTTAACTTTTGGAAAGTTCAAGTTTGTTTACTTCGTTGTACTTCAACGCGCATGTTCAGTTCATAAAAGTTTCTGTTTATTATTCTTTAGGACGAGAATGTCCAGTCGAAATGCTTTGCCTTGCACTGCACGTGGAGAGGACCCATGAACTTGTAAGAGGCTATTAAGAGGCGATAAGATTTAACACTATTTTAGTTGGTAGATCGTAGACAAGTCTAAATAAACGTTTTTAATACCCAGTTTAGAACGTATCATACCTACGTGTTCGCATTTTAAAATTATCTATACTCATACTCGTAGGTAGTTATTAGTACTTTATTACCGTTTCGTTTACTTATTATTAGCTATAAAATAAAACATGTAAGTACCTATCTCTAATTATGTTTAGTAGTTGTTGTTAGCGTAGTTGTAGATGTATCGGTGAATCTCCGTAGTGACTTAAGTAAGTTTACAATAAGTTACGTAGGTATCTACGAACGAACGAACGAACCTGAATACCATAGGCTACGAAACATTTTGTTCTTATTTTGTGGCCATTGAACCTAATCGTGGTCCATTCTAATAGCTACATTCGTTCTTTGGCTGCAGTGTAATTTGACTTGTTTATTCTTTAATGTATTTGTTTATTTTATTACTTAGGTACCTGCACCTGCCTGTATTCTAAATTCGATGATTTGATTTTGCATTGTTTGATTAGATAGGTAGGTACGATGTTTAAGAATCTTATTTGAAAACCGTGCTGATCTAATAGGTATGATTTTTTCCATTACACTAAATAACAACTTTAACAATTTGAACCGGCTTTGAAAAAGAAGGTTATTTTCAATCCCGTTCCATGTAAATATACCTACTTACCGACCCACATACGTACCTAACATACCTAGGTAGGTACCTACCTATCGAATGGAACTGCATGATGTTCATATCAAAATATTTAGACTTCCAAGCAATATACACAAAATGTCCATGTAGGTACCTACTTAGGTAGGTATTCTCCGAAACTATTGATCGCATTTCGACCATTTTTTACATGTTACAAGTTTCATCCAAATCGATTCAGTCAGTAGTGTTTAACTAATGTGTCACAGCCTGATACGAGTAACGGATAATCTTTTTTTAAAGGATAGGCAATTTTATTGATTGCTGGAAAATGACACCGAAAAAAGATTTGATAGTAAAAATGATCATCAAAGGGCTCCGAAACGAATCACACACACACACACACACACATGAAGTCGGTTCGGAGTCAAAATAACAGACGGGCAAATAGGTAAGTCGGTGTTTTGTTAAACTTGACGACGAATTCCCGCACACCTAGGTAAGTGATTATTAAAAAGTAGCCCACCTACCTACCTATGTCCTTCCATCTCCTTACCAAATTTCATCCAAATCGCTCCAGGAGTTTAAGCGTAAATATGTAGGTTCCCATTGAAATATCGGTATAAAAAGTATCCTATGTTATTCCCAGGGTTTCAAACTATATCCATCCATACCAAATTTCATTCAAATCGGTCCAGTCCTCACGACGTGTCGTGAGGACTGGACCGATTTGAATGAAGGACAAACAAACACACACTTTCACATTTTTATAACATTAAAGTAGGGCCTATGAACATAAAACAGCGTATGTAAAAATTTACGTGTAAATTACCACATTTTCATGTTGATTTAGGTAAACCGTTGGTAAAAGACTTCCAAGTTTAATGAACAGCGGTCTTTACCTAAAACCGTCCATGCATGAATAAATGACCGTCCGAAATAACCCGTCGAAATTCACATCGTAGGTAGTCGGCTTTTAGTGTTATATTAATTATTTATTCATTAGCCAACGGAGGGTAGTTAGGCTTTTAGCTTGCGAAGCTTAATTTAATTTAGTCTAGATATTTCGTTGTTATTGTACCTAGGTACTTAGGTGATTACTGAAAACACTCGCTAAATTAAAATTAAACCTGCATTTTCCAGAATTTTCGCTCCTGGCTGCAGGAAGTTAGAAGTCAGAAGATATTCAAAGCTCCCGTGACATACAAGATGTTTTTTTTGTACCCTGCCATTAGTATACTAGTTGCCCTAAACTCGTGTTCGCACCGAATGCGTCTGCGGTGCGTCTGCGGCTCGCCTACATCTGTATAGCATTAGTTCCCGTAAGACCTGTCACACCAATTGCGAGTCGTGCGGCAGACGCACAGTTCGCAAGCGATGTGACCTCGGCTTTAACCATTTAGGTCCTGAAATTTGGCAACACTGGGCGGGAAAGAAACATGCGTAGTTTTTTTTACGTCGATGGCATAAGCAATATGAGCGCACAGCCCACGTCATAGTTATAAATGTAAATTTATTTTTAAATAGGTAATAAATTATTTACCCTGTTGCACCTTATTTTTTAGTAGTATTTGAACTCTGCCTCTACATAATATAATTGGGCATGACTCAAAATCAAAATCAAAATATTTATTCAGCAAATAGGCCACATCTGGGCACTTTACACGTCATTTTTATATGTATTTAACAGAAATGAATTTACCAGCGCTTCCTAGACTCATTGCTTGAGAAGCGCCGCAACAAACTCAGCAGAAGGCCTTTTTTCAAAATTTAAACATACAGATTCACATTACATTTACATAAATATATAAAAATACATATATAAGTACACACTAAAACTGACTGTTGTGCGATTGCGATATTTTGAAAGAAAAACATCGCTCGGAAACCTGTCCACATTGACTAAACAAAATATATCTAATAAAATTCTCAAACCGTGAGAAAAGTTGTCAAACTCGTAGGTATATAACGTAATAGTCATTACCTATTTAATCTAATCATCATCAAGTTATTAGAACGATAGCAATCAGATGAAATAATAAAGAACGGTTATAACTAACTAAATACCATATGAACCCGTGGTGGCCTATTGGTTCGACCTACCGCTACCGCCTCTCATGCAGAGGGTCGGGGGTTCGATTCCGGCTCGCACCTCTAAGTTTACTTATGTGTGAAATTCAATTTGAATTTACCACTGAGCTTTTCGGTGAAGGAA
This sequence comes from Aethes cnicana, assembly GCA_963971205.1. Classification (NCBI taxonomy): domain Eukaryota; kingdom Metazoa; phylum Arthropoda; class Insecta; order Lepidoptera; family Tortricidae; genus Aethes; species Aethes cnicana. The sequence goes on from OZ020297.1 coordinate 2,133,165, forward strand.
AACATCGCGAGAAAACCTGCACGCATCTACGAAGTAATTCAAGGGTGTGTGTGAACTTGTGAAGTCCCCAATCCGCGCTGGGCCCGCGTGGGGACTATAGACCAAACCCTCTCATGATGAGGGGAGGCCTGTGCCCAGCAGTGGGACGCAAAATAGGCTGTAGTAGTAAATAACATACCTACCTACATGGAACACGACATAACATGTTGTATGTAAAACTCGTATTCAATTGGATTTATCGAAGGAAGGTACAATTATATTAAATTCATCATGAACGGAAGCCGCCGGTGATATTTTCACAATCAACAATGGGAATTTTATTAATAAGCCTTATTCGGTATTCATCTGGGTTGTTAATTTACCAACATTACCTACCTGTGAATAAATTATTAATCATTTATTAAAGTAAACAAGTCATCAATGTTGCCATATACGAGTATTGATTGAGTTACACAATTGGGTAGGTGTAAAAGTTAATGATGAGGAAATGAGGTAAGTATAATTTTTATTTATTTAATAGACGAATGATCGCGAAAGTGGATCTATTTTCTTTTCAGCTCTTTAGTTTTCCTGAAAACATTTTCAAATCATCGCCTTGACAGTTCGTCATTGTCTAATGGCTGAAGAATGGCTGTCTGTCACACCTGTGCCCTGGTATTTGATGGAAATAAAAGAATTAATAAATAAAAATATATACATATAACTGTCACCAATGTCAACACACCTTTGTTTGACAGTAGTGACAGTGACAGCTGTCGATTTGTAATGTTTTTTTTTCAAACTACATGTACCTATCAATAAAATCCAAGATATAGATACTCTATATTCCGTCCGATGCGCCAATTTAAAAATTCGCAGCCCACCGAGTCATTTCTGTAATATCAGTATGCAGTGCATTTCCCAGTGCACAGTGCACACATTGTCGAAATTGACCACTTTGATGGACAGAAAAGTAGAAAAAAGTGGCAAAAGTGCCAGTTCGTTTGCGACATTTGTACGCGACAGGATACTAATGGTAAAGCTATAGGCGGTGTTGCCATTTGTTTAGTACAATTTGGACATATCAATCATATTCAAGCTACAATGGCTTGTTGAAAATGTTGAACGCACAAATAAATTAATATATTTTCCCACCCAAACCAATGCATTCCAAGAAGGGGATTTAAAATAACGCAAGGTGACGCCGGTCCTTATTCCAAATGTCGGTGGTGATCATTTTCCATGCACAGTTTGTCATTCCCTGTCTATTTGTGCGTCTAGAATAATAAATAGGAAGTGATGAACTGTGGTGCAGACTTACTTTTTTATAATACGTAATAATTATAAGCTATCAAAACAACCTGAACGGTCCACTGCGGGCAGAGGCTTCTCCTCACTAGAGGGCCCGTCCTTCTGTGTTCTGTCCAATCCAACTAAAACTAACACATAGTAATTGAACATGTACCAAAACAAGCCTGATGGACTAACTTATAAAACTATTTATACTAGCCTTTTCCCGCGGACTTCGTCCCGCGTAGACTCAGAATCTGCGTACCCGATGATACTATACATATAGATGGTTATAAAAATAAATAAAATAAGATTAAAATAGCCTTTATTATTGAAGTTTCAAAAGACTTTAAAAAACTAACACTAAAATCCATCGACAACTTTAACTTGTCTAAGGGCCGGTTCCTATATCCACGTAACGCCTCGTTTTGCCTACGGACGGTTAAAATTTGACAGATTCTCTATGGAACAAATGTCAAAAATCAACCGTCCGTAGGCAAAACGAGGCGTTTCGTGGATATAGGAACCGGGCCTTAGCGACATAGGCCTCTTCCAGAGCCTTCCATCCCGTGCGGTGCCTTGCCTTTTGTAGCCACGCTCCTCCAGCAGTCTGCTTCAAATCGTCTGACCATCTTATGGTGGGTTTTCCTCTTTTTCTTTTAGAACCTCTGGGGTACCACTCTACAATATCTTTTGTCCATTTATATATGTTTTGTCGTATCATGTGAATCACATAGATGGTTATAGAAGTATTTAATAAACTTGTTTGACTCGTAGAAAACCCGTTCCCGTAGAAATATTGGGATAAAAAGTGCCCTACGTAGCCAGGGTCTGAAAGTATCTCGTTGCGACATGAAGGAAGGACAAACAAACACACTTTCAGATTTATAATACCTATTAGTATGGATAATTCAGGGAATAATTTAAAACCTTCAAACTAATATCATAACGAAGAAGAAGAAGAAGAAGAAGAAAATATTTATTCAATAAAAAACACACATAAAGATCTTAAGTACGAAACAATCGAACTCTCAACAAAATTGTGAAGTACACAAATATGGAAAGCCGTTATACATTGGAATTTTCCCGTATCAGATTTGAATTATTTGTTCTTGTAAGTTCAACAACTATTCATAATTTGTTCTAAAGTAATCTAATCTAATCTAATGAAACAACAAATCCGGCAACAACAAAAATTAAAACGACTCCAATCGGACTTCATTCAATTACGGCGTGGGACCTTCACAGCCGTTCATTAAAAACGCTAATTGTTTAATCGGCGTTTAATCACGATCTGTAACGCTGTGATACCGGGCCCCATTCCTCACACCTTTTTTGTATTGTCTGGATTACCTTGGTCTGATTGCCGGCTTATTCTCATTCGAAACTTGACAATGACTTTGCGTTAATTGCTTAGAGCTTTGATGCCTCGCGAGTCACTAATTCCTCTTGTGGAGTTTTGTTTCAATTTCAACTAATAAAAGATACGTACAGAAGAATTAAAGCACTCCAGCAACGCATCATAAACATTTAATCATTGATTTTACAACTGAATGACTCATGACTGATTCACATATTTACTGACCGAACCGCTTCCAGAGGGAGAAATTAAAGACAGTAGTAGAAAGATAAGCCCCGAAATCTGCACATTATTATCTTAAAAGAATGGTAAGTAATATTTGAAGACGAGAGAGAGACGACGGCAAGCGCCCAGACGGGATCACCTTGGTGCCTTGGAAATTGGGGAGGGCATTGGTGTGGGACGTAACGTGTGTCGACACGTTCGCTGCGTCTCACATTAGTGCCACCCGGTCACAAGCCGGCGCTGCTGCTGGCCAGGCCCAGAGCCTCAAGCGCCGAAAGTATTCATGCATAATGCATGAATATGAGTTTGCCGCTCTCGCGGTTGAGACTCTGGGTCCCTGGTCGGCAGACATGAAAGCTTTCATGAGGATGTCGGCCCACTTGATCGACAAAACCGGCGACCCAAGGGCTGGCGCTTACCTCTCGCAAAGGATTTCTTTAACAATCCAGAGAGGTAACGCCGCCAGCGTTATGGGCACCATGCCGCAAAGTGAAATTTTGAAAGGGGTGTTTTTTCTATAGTTATTTTTAGTTCTAGTTTTAAATTTTATTTCTAATTCAATTATTTTATTTTTAAGTCGCCGAATTTGTAATAAAAGTTGTAGATTTATTTTAAGTATTATTTTAAATTTAGGTACTTTAGAATGTTTGCGAAATCTGATTGAATTTGAAACTGGATTCACCTCTCCTCAATTTTGTTTTCTTTTCATTTAACTTGGAAAAATACTATGCTACTCGAATAGGAGGTGCTCTAAATTGACTACTATAGCTAGCTTACTTGTAGGGTAAATGGACGCTCGGTAGCTCCAAATTAACTCCGACAAAGACAGATAGTACAGATAAACTTAATACTCACTTAAAAGTGCATTATTCTAGCTACATTGCCGAGAATACTGCGGCTTGTGTGAGGTCCACTTTAATGCTCTGTCAATCCGTTGAATCCTACAAGGAAATGGCATCGAATCAGCTATTCCAAACAATCCTACATTGCAGTGCTCTGTCTCTTTCCTTACCCCTTTATATTTGTAGGTTAGAGCGGTGCAGTGGCATGGAAGTGGACTTTAATAAAATGTCAGTGCCACAGAGTGCCGTGTTTGCCCTGACGGCGTCTGTCGAGCGTCAACATTTGCCCGGGTCTCCATTCGGTTTGTGTTTGAACTCAAGCGCACTCATTAAATCTTAGCTTTATGAAGGATTTGTTGACCTGCGGTTGTGATATTGGCTGTCGACATGGCCTCCATTGTTTGGTCGACTTAGCGAACGTTTTGTGGAAACAGACTGGCACAGCTCTTGTATTTCGGTGAAGCGTGTTATGATTTCAGATGCCAATTAGGTTTTATGTTTTCAAGAGCCTGTTGTGGGTGAAAAAATTGGGGTCATTATCTTCATAGCTTCTCCCTATCTAGTTAATCATGGCGTCGGTATTTAATCACTACATATTATAAAGTAAAGTCCCCCGCCGCGTCTGTCTGTTGGTTATAAACTCAAAAAGTACTTACTGTACGTATTATCATGCGGTTTTCATCAATAGATAGACAAGTATACGAGGAAGGTTTTGATGTATACATAGTTAGTTGAAATAAAACAAGTGCTTATAAATAATATGTTGTTAACAGTGTACTCATCTCAAAAACTTCAACTTCATTTATATCGGTGTAACTTCTCTAAGTCGAAATCCTAGAATACTCAGAACAGAAACATAAAAAAGAGAAGACATCCCGAAACTAGCAATGCTTTGTAGTTTTCAAATTTCACTGAACAAATAAACGTAGTAATCTTCAGAGCTCGCACTGTTTCGCCGTTTCGTTTACACAGCTCCCGAGATCCACGTTGAACGTTAGGAGTTTTAAAGTACCAACTTTTCGAGTGTACTAAACATCTGTTTTCTGTCAACGTTTGAGTTCAACCGAGAATTTCATTAGTGCACCTTGCCAATACTTGGATTCAGTGTTCAAATATTGAAGATGTGAAGCCTTTGTCTTTGGCTCTCGTTTTAACCAAGACTTTCATCAGAACTACAATACTTCAGCCCCAAGCTTTATAATTTGGGTGCTTAAAACTAAACACGACTACGATTTCACGGTGAATAAACCCTTTTACATCAATTTTACGTTCAGTCTTAAATTACTAGTCTCGTGCCGTGTAATAGAAACTTTCTGCGAACTTATTCGATTCGCAACCGCTCCAGCAATAACTTTTTTCCAACGCATCTTTCTTGAGACTCACTGGAAACGAGAACTTGGTACAACAACGCCTTATCTAAGTACTTCGTTAAGTGGATTATTAACTTTGTTCTTATGCGAAGCGTTATCTAACTTGTAATTAAGTATTATTTATGATGTAGTAACTAAGTCTCCTAATTACTTATGCCTCCTCGAGGACTTGCCGCTGAAAGTCAATGTTTTGAAGCCAACTTCGTCCTTGTTTGTAGACGTACATTTTGCAATCTGCTATTGTAGCAGTTTCATAATCTCTTTCCGAGTAGCAAAAATGCAATAAATATTGCATGCTGTGGGGATGAAACATGCTACTCGCTACCCCCGTGTAGGGGCTGTTTCTATTCATAATAGGCTCAGGAATTGCGAACAATAACACGTTCAATCGGGAGCTTTATTCACCTCGAATTAAGGCTTCTTATCGCTTCCGTTCTCTCGGCAAGTTTAACCGCTCTAGATTTATGTCGCTTATTATATTTTACACGCGTAAAATGAACACGCGTCGAACAAGACATGCTATTCCCTCCTTTGTTCCCATCTACTTAGAAACTATCCCGTTACGCGAAGGGAGCGCCGAACCCTTTTGTCGTCGAGCTCGTAAATTATCTATTTAGGTTTGCATTTGGCGATAAATTGGGTTTTATTGTTTGTTCAATCATAAAAAAACATGTCAACAGTTGCTGATATTGATATTGTATTATTAATCTCTCTCGATTCGGTGAGCGTTGCAAATTCAGCGGGATTTTGCTAGCTTCATTTGTTTACGCGATAAGCTGAGAGTCATGTTCCAAATACGAATAATCGGCTCTATAATGTGTTTTTTTTAACGAAAGCTGTGTGACTGGCCACAAATGTCGTGTGTCAAATATCGATGATGGAAATTCCGATCGTATCCACCGAGTTATTAGTACACGAAGTTACTTATCTATCTGGTAACATCGGATGTACGGATTGCCGAGTGCTTACCTAATCTGTACGACTCCTATCTCAGGTCATAGGCCAAGAGATACCGTAAACCGCGCCGGCACAAAGACCCTCTCACTGGACAGTGAAACGTATACTTTGTCTGCGTAAGGTTAATTTTCACTTGACCTCCGGATCGATGTTAAAGTTTCAACCGATTCACATTTGAAGAGTTAGTTTTAAAGAACTCTCTATGTGGAGTTCGACCTATTTCCGAACGTGATGGATGGCCTCGTTCCTCATTTTATTATCGCTATCGAGATCATGTTACTTTGAATCTTATTACCGATCGACATAGCTTAGAATGTGTTATTGAGTATTGGTTATTAGTGAAGTCATATGAGTGTGTTTGAGAGTCGAACTTTTCAGTTACGCATCGGCTGACGTGGAGTGGCGTGGATCGGACTTGTGCGGGGGATTTAATATTGCCCGGCTTCTGTCGGAGCTGTCGGGTGTTTCCTTTCCATTTTTCCGGTACGTCACATCCGGTTGTCCAAACAATTAGCCCGTGTTCTCTCGCCCTTTGCGTCCTTTGCATAATATCCCCGAAACCTAATTTCTGTAAGCAAATGTTATTTTTTTCCCGTCAAGTGCTTTGAAATGTTAAAAAAATATCAGCCTTCCGGACTCGAAATCGCAAGTGCTACTGCTACTGCATTAAGAAGTCGAAACGTAGTCCGTTAAAATTAAAAATGTATTTCCGAGTTCTGGAAACTCGTCTAAAAGCACAATGGGCAGAGATAAAAGGAGGAAAGTTCCAGTCGGGGTAGTTCATTAAACAAACCATTAAGCGGCAACGTCTAAGACGAGGAGTTAATCTCCGGGATACAAGTGTCTCGGTTTTTTAAACCCACATTTGACACATCCGTCTCGTATCGTTGAATAATGACCGCGCTCCATTAAAATATCAGCTTTAAATGCCCCTCGGTTGGACTAAAAATAACGGGACGTTGTTCCCTGTCAGAATCTTTATTTGTGGGAATTCACTCAAAGGGAATGCAGCGACGCTTTTTTTAAGATTGTAAAACATAGAATCTGTGGAATCCGGATAGCTGATGCACATCGTGTTTTAGATCTAATCCTGTAAGATTAAAGCGTTTGACCCGAATGGTATTTACCGGAGAATATAAGGTTTTGTTCCGTGTAGGCGTAGAATAATGGGAGGTGTCTCATTCGTAGAATCTTAATCTATACTTACATTAGTCACATTTCGTGCCATAACGCGTTATCGTTTTCTGGACGCTTTTTTATCTTCCACTAACATTGACACCCTGTATTTATCTGTTTGCTTTCAACCTCAAGCCTCGTTGTATATTTTGTATGACGTGTCGAGTTCATTGTGTTTATGAATAACGACATACAGTGTATGAAATTCACTCCGGTTATTTAATCCAAGATTACTCGTGACATAATGACACGCGTCGCTCGTTAAATCCACCCGTATCCACGAGCCCACTGGATTTGTTGCTAAACTTGTTTGACAGCTGTCGAGTAATGTAAGAGACCTCAGGGAGGACGACCTTGTCGAGACAGAAAGGGCGCATCGCCACATGTTATTCAAACTCACTTACGGCTTTTTAAGAACGGTTACGAACTCGAGCGTTCCTTAGACAGGCAAACAGTTTTTGTACGACAGATGGTGTTTGTTTTGGTTCAGGAACAAAGTCTGAATGCTCGAGTCTAATAGTTTGCAGGAAACAATTAAGTCATATTCTAGTTCTGCCACATGAAAGCTACAAATTGACTTTAATTTCGCCGGCTCAGCCCTGCGCCGGCTGCGTGCATCGTTAATTAGTATTAGTACGTCTTTCCCGACACGCAACGCCATTTTGCTCCGACCACATTGTGAATACTTTTAAACACAGATCCACCTTTCATTCAGCTCCAAGTATTTCTCAAAAGCGTACTCAAAGCACCTCTTTTCAATAACTCAACGCTACTCATCTTTCGACTAGTTTGAGAGCACTTAATTTATTTACCGTTTCAAACGTCGCTCAACTTTAAAGCGGGGCTTATGTTTTATATTAGTTTCTGGGTTTCCACTTTATGAATACGAATTTCCTCAAAGTTCTATTCGAAATTCAGCGGCCGACTTAAGTATTCTCGGTGCTGCGTTGCCAGGCGATGTTATTACTGGCTAAGTACCCGCTTACTTTCATAGAGTTATATAATAGTATAAGGAGAATTTTGCCGAGTAAACAAATTTCTCCAGGGAAAATTTCTATCAAGGTCGCGCATTGATGGTGTGTTCATTTCCCGAACGGTCCCGGGACAAGTAAAACTTGCTCCGAATATAAGAACAAGTGAATCCGGATTTTATCCAGTTCCATCCGGTTCTCGTGATTTATTGCGTAACTTTTGCAAAAAGCTTTTCGTTTATGTGGACGATGTGTTGTTGGAGTGTATAATAACGGCGCGAAGGGAGGTCGCACTTGGAATTTCTTTTTTCTTGCGATATCAATCCATGAAAGCGTAAAATGGACGGAGTAATGAGTATCGGGGTAGGAAATTACAAGCCTTGGGGAACATGTGTTCCTTAATAATAGATGGGCGTGGCGGCGGAAAGGTGCGGTCGGCAGGTATAAAGCGGGATACTTTTTTTCCATCCAATGAATTACCTTTTTGCGGAGCTTTGTGGATGAGTTTGCTCGCTAGAAAGATATCGGAAATTTTTCATTTGATTACATTTATAGGTACATATTATTAGCCTCACACCTGTACCCAGTAGGTAATTAAATTTGATTTGTAGGACGCGGTAAGAAATTAACCATTACAGTTTCAAAGACAATCAAGTTGACTCGAGTTAATGCACCGGTTATGGTAAATGATATTGTTAAACTTCGACGTTATAGCTTTTAAACAGTTTTGGTTGAAGTGCTTGAAGTTAAATCTGGACAGTAGCCAGGGCGTTCTGATTGTGATGCGAGGACGGAGCCAACTGGCCACTGGAGCATGGAGGGAAGAAAATCACAGACAAAAAATGCATTCATTCGTGAATTTTTAAAGTTCGTGTTGCGCTCTGTTGTCTTTTTTTTCTAAAATCGTATGCTGCCAGTGCTGTCTGGCTGAAAATACTTTCGCAACCTATGGATTATGAAAAGAACTCGTTAGAAACTGTCAGATGAGTTAAGGCGCCCTGTTTTCTAAAAGCAAAATGTTAAACTAGTTAAACTATAAATTAAAATAGCTGCTGTTAATAGTTAGTATATCATTTCTACATATCTACCTAATGTACTACCTGGTAATGATTCCATTACGTCCATTAGTATGAAGAAATTCAAGAATAAATAATGTCAAAATGACTGGACACTCGCCCCGCCCATAATGACAGTTGAAGACACCTGAATCACTAATGTCATTCCAGGCTATAAAATCCAATGGGAAATTCCGTACAACTGTTCCTTTTCCCAGGGAAGCTCTTTGTGCTAAAATATGAAATTTAGAGAATTTGTTGAATATTTCTTTGTGTATTTGAGTTTTATTTTAACGAATTGAAATGATTTGAAACTTTGTAAATTGCTCAAAATTTTAGAAGTTAGAATTTGAGTATACCGTATACTCAAATTCTAACGTATACTGTATACGTGAGCAGTACGAGCACACAGACAACTTGTTGGTAAATTCAAATTGATTTTCGCACATAAGTACACTCAGAGGTGCGAGCCGGATTCGAACCCCTTGCTCTCTACATGAGAGAAGGTATGTCAAAACACTAGGCTACCATTCCACGGCTTGAACTCATGACGCATCTGAGCCAGTAATTTCACCGGCGGCACTTGGTTCCATTTCAATAACGCTTTATGGTTTATCTCATTATTAGTACGTCCTTTTTGAATGCTTTTTGTCATGTCCCTTGTTTTGGAGTCTAAATTTCTGATAACGCGAGAAGACTTTAACAGGTTCACAGACCAGACAGACTTCAGTTAACTTGAGCGTGAAATTCTGATACTCAAACGGCATTATTAATATATTCATATGCAGAAATACAGGTTTTCATTATATTATGTACGATATTTGCGGAACAGGTTCAGCATGCACGTATATTGGAACCGGCCGTGTATTTGCATTTCAAAGTGATACCGTGTATTTCGCGGACGCCCCTTCATACGCGTCAGTTTGTTTTCTAAATAAAAAAGAACGCAAAAAACAATACTCATAAAATTCGAGCCGTTGACCTTTGCGCACTGTTCAGTTAAACCGTGTGTTTAAGGCGTGCTTTGGCCTTTAACTTGCCGTCTTTAATTCAAGTCCGAGGCTCAAATCGAAGTGTAGGTAAATGTACAAATTTTACCTCTCGACACAATTTAAATTTAGCACTGCGCGCATCTGGTTGTTGGTTGCTATAGTGCTTCTCTCCCAAGTCTCTGCTGAAGATCATGACTCTGTTTGACTTTATTTATTTATTTCAATTTTATTCCAGTAACACAAGAAAAGTACAAATGACGGACTCAATGCCTAATGGCATTCTCGACCATCTAAATATATAAAACTCAAAGGTGACTGACTGACTGACTGACATAGTGATCTATCAACGCACAGCCCAAACCACTGGACGGATCGGGCTGAAATTTGGCATGCAGGTAGATGTTATGACGTAGGCATACGCTAAGAAAGCATTTTGCGAAATTCCCACGGGAACGGGAAAAAAACGGGATTTTACATTTAATATTTCTGCGCATATGAAGTTGCGGGGAAAAGCTAGTTCAACCATATAGGCAAACAGAAATTTATCTATATTAAACAAGGTGCAAAGTTGAAAGAAAGAAGAACAGATCGGAAATCGATTGTTACAAAAAAAGGCAATTATTAATATACTACTGTCTCCAACGGTTGCGCTCCGTCGCTTGGTGTAGTGCGGCACTAACTAGTAACTTTAGCTGCTCTTATATCAGGACTTCAACCTCTAGGACCTAGAGTCTGAAGTCAAAAAGACCTAGAGTCTGTGTCTTTTTTCTACATAGGAGGTATCGAATCGACAGCCTGAAACATCTGATGGTAATGGAAAATGACCTAGAGGCCGGATTCCCAAATGGTGGTCGGATTAGATATTGGAGCAGCCTGGAGTACCTTCCTAATCTGTTTTGAGTGGTGCTTCCTAGATACCACCAAATACATGTCACGCTTCTATACCCAGCGGCTCTGGCTTTGCGATGATAGATCAGTCGTTTCTGAATGCATGTGATGAATAGACGATAGACGTATCAATCAGGTTTATGTTCATGGCAATTAAGTGATTATATCAATAGTTCTATAGTCTGTGTGCGTATTCGAATATGTGGTGAATACTAAAACAGTATGTAAATGCTTGCACGTTTGAATTGCGAATAAGTTTTTCTTACCGTTTAAAATGTTTATGCAGTATCCCGATGTTATATGTATGTACTAAATTAACTGACTATTCGTCTTCGACTTAACCACTGAACCGATTTTGATACAATTGCCAAACGCCGAAGGTCCAAATAATCGCAAGAAGCATAGAGTTTCGATTCTTTTTGTGACGGTTTAGGTCGGTTGATTTTGACGACAACAGAACTAAAAATTTATATTGTATGCAATAATTTATGTGGGTATTTTTCAAGACAGTTTCTGAAGAACCCAATTAACAGTTCATAAAACTGCAGTGAATGGGCCAACATTTTAAAAATAAAATAACGGTGTCTTAATGAGACGTTAAACACGCCTCCGCATATTTTTAGTAGGGCTTCAAAGAGGTGAGTGCCTTTTTACTGGCATTGTTGAACTTAAACAAATTCTGATTCAATTTATAGCTTATTTATGTTCTTTATTTTATGTACTAGCTCCCGGATGCCAGCCCCTTTGAAAGGTTGATTATTAAAAAATATTTTATGGTTCTCTTGGGCCAATCCAAAACATATCTACTTATTGCATCTACAATCCTACATACATAATAGGTTCTTTCTGCGGTTTAACTGAAAGCATGAAAAGTTAAGATAGAATTAAGAATTTTATCTATAGGGAATTTGATTGGGAATCAAACTATCCTCGCTCCAAAATGAGGTCTAAAAAATTTATAAACTTGCTGAATGCTGCCAACATCCATTATATCATCACGATTATTACAGCGGAATGAGTCTGAAGCTAAGCTAAGAAAACGCTGTAATTCCTACTTTTCCATGGAAACTTTCAATCCTCTAATTAATGCGGAGAACAGTGCAAATAGAAAACGGCCATTTTGCCAACTAAATCCTCGCTTTAGAAGGATAAAATGGAAGTATAAAACGTTCCCTCACTTAGTTCCTTATTGGATTCGTCTATGGTCCAAGTTGGCGCCGTACCAACGAGTGTTCAAAAAAAGACTACCCCAGACCACTTGCCTTTTGCTAAGTGACATTTTGTGCTCCGATTTGATATATCGATGCTGTTAGTCTAGTCTAGACGTACGTATTCTAGACCTGACAAAGGGAGCAAGCAGTCTTACGTAGGTAAAATACAAATTAATAATGTATCTTTAGTTTTTTCTGATATAGAGTCAGCTAAATAGCTATTAAATCAGTCAACAGTGAAGACAATACGAGTAAAGGCTTTGAAAGAGGAGTTGCTAACTCCAACTTAAAGTTACTTACAATGCTGGATAGTTTATGGGACCTGATAGACGTGGTGTCGGTAAGCCTTCAAAAAGATGAAAAGACGTGTTTCGAGGGCAAGTAATAGTCAATTATTCTGTCATTATCACCCAGTCACATTTTATTTGCTTTTAAGTTATCACTCAAGTAAGAAGTGGTTGTATAACTGTTTATTTTACATGTTTATGTCATTCGTTGAATAACGTTAAGCCTCCGCACACCCACGCCTAGTAAGTGCAAGTGTCGACTCTTCAAGTTAGTTAACTTCAGTTCGGAGTATATTTAGACGGGAAAACGTGGCGTGGAAGTGGGTCCTTTATGAAACGGTCCATGTATTTTGATGAAATTATTTGTAGATAAATTTTGTCATCTGTTACGGAAACTTGTAGACTTTTTATAATATTCTTCAGTAATTATTTCTTGAGAGCTTAAAAAATGCAAAGTAATGAACTTGATTTATTTATGAATCGTTGCGCCCCGCGACTTCGTCTGCGTGGAATATAAAATTGCCGATAGCTTTCCTTTCCGATATCCGATTTTAATCAAACATAGCTTATATATGTAGCTTCGAATGTTGCTATTTACCTTTGGAAACTTATTCAAATCGGTTCAGTAGTTCTTGAGATTAACTGGAACAAACAGACAGACAGGCAGAAAAAAAACAGAAAAATTACCCTTTTACCATCCCAACCAACCACAACAGCCTATTTACGGCCCACTCCTGGGCACTCCTCTCATCACGGGAGGCCTGTGCCCCAGAAATTTCATCGAATTATGCAGTATCAATTATGCAGTATAGGACTACCTAACATTATCACGTGGCATTATCAAAGGAACCGATTGGAAATAGGTAAGAGTGGAATTCCAATTTCCCGGGTAAAGTAAAGTCTCAAGAGCACCAAAACATAAGGCAGAACATTATGCAGATGTCCCTGATCTTTTAATACTGGTGAAAAAGCTCTGGCATATATTCTCGGCATTTTCCACGGTGAGATATGATTCCGCTGAGTGGAAGCATTATGCTAATGGCCGGCGTTTTGGAGTTAGGAGCATTTGCATCCGATCAATATTGGATGATTAAAATGTTTAGATTTTCGGCTTTCGTTATGTTATGTGTAATAGATTTACCCGTGCCGTATGTAGCCGAGTTTTCGACCTACCGCCTCTCATGCAGAGGGTCGGGGGTTCGATTCCGGCTCGTACCTCTAACTTTACTTATGTGCTAAATTCAATTTGAATTAACCACTGAGCTTTTTGGTGAAGGAAAACATCGTGAGGAAACCTGCAAGCATCTGCGAAGTAATTTAAAGATGTGTGTGAAGTCCCCAATCCGCACTGGGCCCCCGTGGGGACTACAGCCCAAACCCTCTCGTGATGAGAGGAGGCCTGTGCCCAGCAGCGGGACGCAAATAGGCTGTAGTAGTAGTAGAGGGTTGATGAAAGGGGACCTTAGAGATTTGTGTTAAAGTTAATAGATTTACGATGACAAGGTTTAGTGCCATCTTGAGTCCATTCTCTGTTTAACGTCATACGAAAGGCTATATTGAAATGAGCTCTTTTTGATTTCTTATCTAAAATTTAATACGGACATAACTTTATCTATGGATATTTTTGAATGCACTGTCGTATTATATCGCCCGTCAATACAATACAATACAATATACTTTATTGAACACCACACAATCAAGGAACAGTAGACATTATGTAATTACACAAAAAGGTCAATGATTATTGGAAAAACATAGCTTTTTCTTTATTTATGTCGCTTTTAACAAATTTCGTTTCCCAAGTTCTGAGAGCTCAAGCAGAAAATTTACTTAAGTCTTTAAATAGAATTGTCAAAGACTGGGCGATAACGATAATGTTAACATCAAAAGTACCCTATTTACCGGAAAACACCGATAAAATCAACAACGTCACAATCCTCGAAATTTGAATCAACAAATTCTTTGACAAATGCAAATGGCATCGCAAATAAATATTTGGCGTGAACTTCCCAATTCCCTTAAATATTCCATCGTTGATTACTGAGGTGCAAACAAAGGCGCCCCGAAGGCTTTTTGATGGCAAATACTTACTGAATTTGAAGACATTGAAAATATTGAAAATACAAGTGCAGCTTTGAGACTTGGGAAAGTTATGGAAGCAAAATTCCATAGCTTTTCATCAACCTATAAAATTCTTGGACACTTAACGACTACTCGGAGATATTTTAAGTTATGTATGTCATCATGGCGTTGAATGTCCTACGGGACGTATTCATTAATTTTTTCTTATGATGTTATCATTATCGCGTAAAATTATCGTCCATAAAACGACTTATAGTAAACTAGCTTCTGCCCGCGACTTCGCTCGCGTGGAATTCGGTTATCGTGTTCCCGCAGGAACTATCCTTTTTTCTGGGACAAAAAGTATATAGCCTATGTCCTTTCCCAGGACCCCAACTATCTCCATGCCAAATTTCATCTCAATCGGTCCAGCGGTTGAAGCGTGAAGACGTAACAGACATGAAGTAGTATGGATAGACTGTTGTGGCTGTGGCAAAGTAATATCAACCAAACCTAACGATGTTACGAAAACCCATTTATTTTACTTAGCAGCTCTGTACTCTTCACGTATAATTTTCTTAACAACTAAACACGACTGTCCCCAGTTACGTTTATTTGTGCAGTGTTGCCAGTGCCATAAATAAAAATTACAAGACAGGTAATCCCATTTGTGGCTGCACGGCAATTTGAGGGGAATTTAATACCCAAGTGTTTATATTATACTATACCTCTACATAAACTAGAGATAACTAATTAGCTAGAACTATGTAATACTATAACTTATTTAGTACCTTTTGACGAGCATTACCACGACAACTTTAACTATTTGCATTCCACTGCTGAGCACAGGCTTCCTCTCATCACCAGAGAGTTTGAGTTAAATTCCCCACGAGGTCCCAGTTTTTGGGGGACTTCACAATCGTCTTTCAATTACTTACCAGCATTTCATCATCCATGTACCTACAAGTCAAATCATTCAACTAGTTTTGACGTGAATCGTCTTTAATAAAATCAGAAGCTCACATACTTAAAAGAGTTCCAAGTCAGAAAAGTGGAATGTCAAATCTGATGGTAAGTGGTCACTGCGGCCCATGGACGCCGAAATCCTATGATCCCCCATTAAGAAACCATAAGATATCGATTGCGTTGCCTACCCTGAGGCCTAAGATGGAATGCCACTGTGCCAGAAATCTCACCGGCTGCCGAGGCGCAAAATCTGGCACCGAAATTAAAACTATTGAACTACCAACCATGCACATTTGGGATTGGCGAAGCCCTTTAATGTAGTTACGTTTTTAATATTTTTTAACTGAATTCTTCCTTCTTACAAAGTCTTCGAGACTTTTCAGGATCCCTTGAAGTAAGCTCGGGATATTTATCGCTGACATTGCCAACTTGTGCGGTAGGGTTACCAACGCTTAAGACTAATTAGTATTTATTGGGTAATTTGTAATGGACAATTTTAACACGGATAGCAGAGAAAATGTTAAAATTAAACTTAAAGTAAAGTATAATAGTAGCGGTTGAGAATAACATTGGGAGCCAGTTATATTTTGGGGTGAAGTAAAGTACATATTTATATTTTGCGCGTCTGACAGATGTCAAAATCTGGACTTTTTGAATTCTGGAAATGGCGTTTCCTCTTTCTTGATCGAGACCCTAATGATATAATGGTGCGTGCGTGTAACTACAACCTCACGTAATTATTACTGTAAATAAGCACAATTTAAAGTTCATATTTTAATAAATTCCCTATAATCTATCCTTTGAACCTGTCCCGTCTCTGTATTTCATTTCCAGATACGCGCGATATGAACGAACTTACCTGAAGTGAAGTTCGATCATAATTATCGTGGCTTCGACGAAAGGTTTTAATTACCTTCCGCCTCATCTTCATAATATGGTATTACTCTTGCCCTAGAAGCCTTTCAGGTGCCATTGCTGAAAATGATCTCTGAAAATAATGAAGCCGAGGGAACGGGAGACGCGGTAAAGGGAAAAGGATTTTTCTGTTCTTTTCTATACACTTCTGACCGGATGCGGATTGGTCAACAGTCGTGACGACTACTCAGCAACGGGCACGCACACTCATGCGTTGTATAGCAGTAGTTCTCGTAAGACATGACACTCCGGTTGCGTGCCGATAATGTCGTGACGTGCGCACAAAGTCACGTTGCGTCGCGTGCACCTTTCTGCAGACGCATTGGATGTGATCCGGGCTTTACCCAAAACCTGGCAACCCTGCAGAATCAGACGTTTAAACTGTCAAGAGACATTTGTCGCCGTCATTTGGCGCGGTTATGCTAAACAGGCGTAATCACGTTAAGCCATTACGGCGAAATGTGTTTGACGCGTAATCCCATTATTTTAATGCGACAATTGAATTTGTACCGGTCGAGTTTCGGTTGGAATTGGATTATGTATATTTTTGAGCGTTTAATTACTGGCTACTGTGTGCTGGGTTACGTACATAACACTTGAGGTCATGTGTACACACTTTTGGACCATAACACGATGGAATAAGATGCGAAACTGGATACATGTTAATGAAATTGACTGTTTAGTGTCGGTATGTTAAAGATGTTTGCATCACCAACTTCTTAGGTTGCATCAGTAAAGTTGATGGTCTCATCATCGCTAAATATGGCCTCCGAGATTCCACTATGGGAATGACATTTCCGTATGGAATGAAAGCTCGGCCAAATATTTGCCACATGAAAGTTTGAGGATGGAAAAAGCTCCATTGCCACGTCACCTTTATTATTCCCCATTTGAAAGTTAAGGAGCACAAACCCCAATAAAAGCTTCTAAACTTACCTTCATTACTAATGAACGCTAAAACAGTTATTAATAATAACAGAATCCATTTTCACACGTAACAAGAAACTCGAAAGTTCCGCGTAACCGTCAATAATTAACTCGAGCGTAAATAACCTTTAGTTAAATTCTAAATTCTGTAATTTATGGCCATGAAGCTGACCACCCCATTTTTTCTACCCACAAAAGGCATCGCTAAATCGTTAGTTCATCGTTGGTTCACGTTAGTTCACATAGTTAAATCGTTAGGATCACATGACTTCATGGATTTTTTTCAAAATCTTTGTGGGGCGAGCCAGATTCACGATAGCCACCCCATTCAAAAAATGTCCAATTTTTTTCCACTATATAGCTAGATAATCGTTAGTTCACGTAAGTTCACCATAAAATATCGTTAGGACCACATCGCAACATTTTTTTTTTAATTTTTGAAGTGTGGTGGCCGAGTTCACGCTAGCCACCCCACAGTCGCTATCGCAAAATAAAAAATACACGCGGCTTAGGCATCGTTAGTTCACGATAGTTCAGCCATCAGAAAGGTTAGGACCACATTAGATTAGCCAGAAAAAATTAAAACATAAATCTCTATCAGGAACAAATTTACCGCCATACGAAATGAAACCTTATTGCCACACTTTAAGGTTCACTTTCGTATGGAAACGAATTGCCAAATATTTGTGGGGCTGGCCAGCTTCACGCTAGCCACTCCATTCAACAAATGTCCAATTTTTTTCACTATATAGCTAGACAATCGTTAGCTCACGTAAGTTCAGCATAAAAAATTGTTAGAACCACACCGCAACATTTTATTTTTTATTTTTCTAGTGTGGTGGCCAAGTTCACGCTAGCCACCCCACAGTCCCTATCTCAAAATAAAAATTGCATGCGGTTTAGGCATCGTTAGTTCACGACAGTTCATCCATCAGCAAGGTTAGGACCACATTAGATTAGCCAGAAAAAATTAAAACATAAATCTCTGTCAGGAACAAATGTACCGCCATACGAAATGAAACCTTATTGCCAAACGTTAAGGTTCACTTTCGTATGGCAACGAATTGCCAAATATTTGTGGGGCTGGCCAGCTTCACGCTAGCCACCCCATTCAACAAATGTCCAATTTTTTTCACTATATAGCTAGACAATCGGTAGCTCACGTAAGTTCACCATAAAATATCGTTAGCACCACATCGCAACATTTTTTTTTTAATTTTTGAAGTGTGGTGCCCCCGCAGTATTATCAGCTTGGTGTGACAAGCGACTGAAGTCACAAATCCGGCACCTTCTTTGGCACCACGACAACGGCTCGCCAAACAAGCCCGCCAGAACACTTGATTTTTTTTAATTAAAAAATGTGTTTATCTTGACTCGCCCACCATATTTCCCTAATTTAGCACCTTAAGAATTTAACTTGTTCCCCAAAATTAAAGAAAAAAATTAAGGAAAGAGATCTGAGTGCAAGGAAGATGCACTAGCTGCCTGGATTTTCTTCATTTCCGAGGTAATTGGAAAAGAGTGGACAGAGATATTTTCCAAGTGTTTTAAACGCAAGGAACAGTGTACACATGCTCATTATGAATACTTTGAAAAGATAGATATCAACAATAAAAAATAAAAAAGCCGTGGTGACCTAGTTAGTAAAAGCCGTGGTGGCCTAGTGGTTCGACGTACCGCCTCTCATGCAGAGGGTCGGGGGTTCGATTCCGGCTCGCTTACTTATGTGCGAAATTCAATTTGAATTTACCACTGAACTTTTCGGTGAAGGAAAACATCGTGAGGAAACCTGCATGCATCTGCGAAGCAATTCAAAGATGTGTGTGAAGTCCCCAATCCGCACTGGGCCCGCGTGGGGACTATAGACCTAACCCTCTCGTGACGAGAGGAGGCCTGTGCCCAGCTGTGACGTTTTGACGTTCCATAGCTTCTCAATAGGTATCCCTTTTGCGTCCGGAATGAGTCCTTGGAATTGCAAAATAATATTCTGCCGCGTAATTTCAGTAGTTCGCAGTAAAATTCTACATTAGAAAGTGATTTGGAAATTGAGTTTCGTTTACGCCCGTCCTCGTAGCCATAGATTTCGGCAAATCATTGCTTCGCTTGAGACGCTAATAAAAAGCCAAACAAAAGCCGGACAGGCCGGACATATAAATATTTGACCGGACACAACTCGAAAAAGCCAAACATGTCCGGCTAAATACAAACAGATGGCAACCCTACATTTGCGTCTTTTTGAAGTCGTTTTTTTTTTCTTTTTTTTTAAATTCCTTTTTTTAAGTCACGCAAGAATCTAAATATATAAAACTCAAAGGTGACTGACGGACTGACATAGTGATCTATCAACGCACAGCCCAAACCACTGGACGGATCGGGCTGAAATTTGGCATGCAGGCAGATGTTATGACGTAGGCATCCGCTAAGAAAGTATTTCCCGAAATTCCCACGGGAACGGGAAAAAACGGGATTTTTCATTTTAATATTTCTGCGCATACGAAGTTGCGGGAAAAAGCTAGTTAAGTATACTAATAGCTTCTGCCCACGGCTTCGCCCGCGTGGAATTCGGATATCGCGTCCTCGCGGGAACTTTGCGTTTTCCCGGGGTAAAAAGTAGCCTATGTTATATGATAGGAACCGTGGTGGCCTAGTGGTTCGACCTACCGCCTCTCATGCCGAGGATCGGGGGTTCGATTCTGGCTCCTCTAAGTTCCGCACGTAAGTAACGTGCGAAATTCAATTTGAATTTACCATGTGCTAGCGTCACACTAGCGTAGCTAGTGTTAGCTTTTCGGTAAAGGAAAACATCGTGAGGAAACCTGCACGCATCTGCGAAGTACTTCAAAGACGTGTGTGAAGTCCCCAATCCGCACTGGGCCCGCGTGGGGACTTAGCCCAAACCCTCTCATGATGAGGGCAGGCCTGTGCCAGTGTGTAAGTTAAAATGCTTTTACATCAACCTTGGCCGTAAAGTGGGATTTTCTGCTCGCTACGCGGAGAGAAAATCTCACTTCTTGGCCAAGGCAAGACGTAAAACTTTTGACAAACCACGGGCGGTAATTCGTAAATAGCCTGTAATATTTGTTTGTATGTTTTCTAAGAATGTCGTTTGTATGTGCATGTCTGTTTCTGAATAAACTTTTCTTTATCTTTATCTTTAAAGCCCCAGATCGCATATTTATGGCCCTCACCTTCGGTTCCACAGAAACCTGCGATCTGGACATTTACGAATTAACCACCCTAGGTCTGTAATGTACTACTATAATATGTTCCTGCTAGTATACTTAGGTATTTATTTAGGTCTTACTTGTATGTAAGTACCTAACCTTTGAACAACGAAATACTTTTTTATTTGATTGTTTGTAAGATAGTGTAATGTAGGTACCTCGACGTTGCTTGATATGTGTCATACCTATAGGTACTTAATAAATAATTATAGTCTAAAATCTGTAAGAATGAACTTTTGACACTTGAGTATTATTGACGCAGGTAATTAGTAAGGGGGCTAAGACGTTTGTCAAATTAAGCGACTATTTATGAATTGCTCTTCATATAATAGTTTTTACTTTTTTATTAAATATTTTTAAAAGAACTACCTACAAAGTTGTGATTTTTTTATAAAATACTTTTTGCTTTCCGACACCCGAATTTCCGTTTGAAATTATAATTGTTAATATTCCATTTTGACCCCGCTCCTACTAGAGGAAGCCAGGTACTGGTTGCACACGGGCGCCACATGGGCTAGAGCCGCTCTGTTCAATGTCATATACGAGTATATTGTGGCGGACGTACGAACTCATTTGGAATTGATAGCCGTCCTGGCTGCTTTTCGAGTGCGTTCGTACGTCGCGCGCCGACCCGTCAATTTTGGAACTTTGACGTGCGTATTTCGTCAAACGATTTTACATATTATAATTGAAATAATATTTTATTTTCCCTTGTAAATATTCCTCTGTTACTCCTTTCTCCTTCTGAAGTTTTTGTATATAGTGTGTGTCTGGTGCGATTGTGTAAATATACGTGTGAACTGGTTTACGCTTTTAACTTATCCACCTCCGACACCACCACATCTACAATATCATACGAGTGAGTGGTTAGCTAGCCAATCAAGTATTTAACAGTGGCGGTTCTAGGGGGGGCGAGGGTTGTGGGGATCACCCTCCACCCCCCCCTCAATGTTAACATGCCCCCCCCCCCAAATGTTTGTCTGGGACCGCGCCTGGTATTAAAATTGCCCAATTTACGCAAATACGGCTTGTTTCTTCTGGAAAATAAAGCACGGTTTTGGCGAGCGCTAAAATGCACGGACTGGCAACACTGCGCGGGAGTGTCTAGCAGAGTAGATTTGCCCCGCACAGCGGCAAGCCCCTCCCGCACCCTGTCCCTGCGCCCGCGCCACCGCTGGCTACGGAAACGGAAACATTGAGCCCCGAACATTTTCGTTAGGCCCGTAGTTTCCACAGAGGTGTACAGAACAAATACAAGTAGGTATAAATACATATAAATAAACTAGCTTCTGCCCGCGACTTCGCCCGCGTGGAATTCGGTTATCGCGCTCCCGCGGGAACTATGTACTTTTCCGGGATAAAAAGTAGCCTATGTACTTTCCCGGGACCCTAACTATCTCCATGCGAAATTTCATCTCAATCGGTCCAGCGGTTGAAGCGTGAAGAGGTAACAGACAGACAGACAGACAGAGTTACTTTCGCATTTATAATATTAATATGGATATGGATAATACACAAACACATCCATACTAATATTATAAATGCGAAAGTAACTCTGTCTCTGAAATTTGGCATAGAGAGAGATAGTTGGAATCCCGGGAAAGAACAAAGGCAATTTTATATCGCGTTCCCGCGGGAACTATGCGTTTTTCCGGGATAAAAAGTAGCTTATGTCCTATCCCGGGACTCCTACTATCTCCATACCAAATTCCATCCAAATCGGTCCAGCGGTTCAAGCGTGAAGAGGTAACAGATAGACAGAGTTACTTTCGCATTTATAATATTAACTAGCTTTAACCCGCAACTTCGTATGCGCAGACATATTAAAATGAAAAATCCCGTTTTTTTCCGTTCCCTTGGCAATATCGGGAAATCCTTTCTTAGTGCTCCCCTACGCTCCCCAAGGAACCAGCATGCCAAAGGACCATGGGCAACTTTGTATGGAGCCTGGTTCTGAAACCAATAGAGCTGAAACTTAAGTCATTAAATAGGTCTTTAAATCTACTTTATTTCATTATATGGGCACAAAGCCGAATTCCATTGCAGAACTGAGATATTTATATTTCAGTCAGAGTAAATAAGATCTATTAAAAAACAGGTTCTCTTTGAGATAGAGATAGGTACTTAAGAATAGATACCTAGGTAGAAGAGGTTTTAAATGACTCGAAATAATATTATTATTGGTAAAACACGATATTCAACAAGAAATGACACCGAACGAATAATTAATGGAACGGTCAATATCCCTACCTTCATTTTTTTAATTGGGTTTGCTCTATACCTACCCTCCAGAATATGAATATTCTCCGAATGCATTTATCGTAGCTCGTACTCACCGTGACTAAAATACAAATATCTTAGTTCTGCAATGGAATTTGATTGGTGCCCATATAAAGAAATAAAGTAGATTTTAAGACCTATTTTTTGACATAACTCTCAATGCGGTTGGTTTCAGGCCCATTTTGACGCACGGTCCTTTCAGATCCTTACGATGTTTCCCGCGACTTGATACGCGCCTAAAAATTTAAATGTAAAAATCCCTTTTTTCCCCGTGTGAGAATTTCAGAAAATCCTTTCTTAGTGCTTCCCTACGCTCCCCAAGGAACCTGTATGCTAAATTTCAGTTCTCTACGACCAGTATTTTCGGCTCTGCGTTGATATGTCAGTCAGTCAGTTTCTTCTTTTATATATTTAGATAGATAGATAGCTGTTTCCCGCGACTTCGTACGCGCCTAAATATTAAAATGTAAAAATCCCATTTTTCCCGTTCCCGTGGGAATTTCGGGAAGTCCTTTCTTAGTGCTCCCCCACGCTCTCCAAGGAACCTGCATGCCAAATTTCAGCTCTCTACGACCAGTAGTTTCGGCTCTGCGTTGATATGTCAGTCAGTCAGTCAGTCAGTCAATCAGTCAGTCAGTCAGTCAGTCAGTCAGTTTCTTCTTTTATATATTTATATATGGATATGGATTAATATATTAATATGGATTTATAATTATTATTATTATGTACTAACTTCCATGTAAGTAGGTATATATTAGGGAATGCAAAAACCGGTGCAATCTGAAACCCGGGTAATACCGGACTTAGTGACTAGTTAAATTACATTCATAGATTTAAAAAAAACTAGTACTCAATCCGGGAATTAAACTAGCGTTTTAAAAAATAATTGTACATATTGAAAAACTGCATTTTATTGATTTTAATAGTCATAATAGTTCATACTAACATTTACTTCTGAAGACCTACGAAATTAATATCTAAGCAGAAATAAAGCATTTTTCATTGTTATAAAACTAGCTTCTACCCGCGACTTTGCCCGCGTGGAATTCGGTTATCGCGTTCGCTCGGGAACTATGCGTTTTGTAGCTTATGTACTTTCCCGAAATTTCATCGAAATCGGTCCAGCGTTTGAAGTGTGAAGAGGTAACAGACAGACAGACAGAGATACTTTCGCATTTATAATATTACTAGCTTCTACCCGCGACTTTGCCCTCGCGACTCTGCCCGCGTGGAATTCGGTTATCGCGTTCCCGCAGGAACTATGGGTTTTTCCGGGATAAAAAGTAGCCTATTTCCTTTCCCGGGACCCCAACTATCTCCGTGGGAAATTTCATTTCAATCGGTTCAGCGGTTGAAGTGTGAAGAGGTAACAGACAGACAGACAGACAGACAGACAGAGTTACTTTCGCATACTGACTGCTCTAAATGCTGTACATGCATACCTCCATTCAACTGCTGTCTTCCTTTGTCGGTTCATGCCTGCGTGAATAGGTATAACTGACTCGGTAAGCCACACCGTAGGTCTCACCGTCACTTTCCATCAGCCAAGATGGAGGTCAATCACCGAGCAGTTATGAATAAAAAAAATATGTGTAATTGTCAGCAAACTGTCACTGACGAGTATTAATTTGGTGAAGATAGAATTGGCAATCTGTTGCCATACGAAAGTGAACCTTAACGTGTGGCAATAAGGTTTCATTTCGTATGGCGATACATTTGTTCCTGACAGAGATTTATGTTTTAATTTTTTCTGGCTAATCTAATGTGGTCCTAACCTTGCTGATGGCTGAACCGTCGTGAACTAACGATGCCTAAACCGCATGCAATTTTTATTTTGAGATAGGGACTGTGGGGTGGCTAGCGTGAACTTGGCCACCACACTAGAAAAATAAAAAATAAAATGTTGCGGTGTGGTTCTAACAATTTTTTATGCTGAACTTACGTGAGCTAACGATTGTCTAGCTATATAGTGAAAAAAATTGGACATTTGTTGAATGGGGTGGCTAGCGTGAAGCTGGCCAGCCCCACAAATATTTGGCAATTCGTTGCCATACGAAAGTGAACCTTAAAGTGTGGCAATAAGGTTTCATTTCGTATGGCGGTAAATTTGTTCCTGATAGAGATTTATGTTTTAATTTTTTCTGGCTAATCTAATGTGGTCCTAACCTTTCTGATGGCTGAACTATCGTGAACTAACGATGCTTAAGCCGCGTGTAATTTTTATTTTGAGATAGCGACTGTGGGGTGGCTAGCGTGAACTCGGCCACCACACTTCAAAAATTAAAAAAAAAATGTTGCGTTGTGGTCCTAACGATATTTTATGGTGAACTTACGTGAACTAACGATTATCTAGATATATAGTGAAAAAAATTTGGACATTTTTTGAATGGGGTGGCTATCGTGAATCTGGCTCGCCCCACAAAGATTTTGAAAAAAATCCATGAAGTCATGTGATCCTAACGATTTAACTATGTGAACTAACGTGAACCAACGATGAACTAACGATTTAGCGATGCCTTTTGGGGGTAGAAAAAATGGGGTGGCCAGCTTCATGGCCATCTGTAATTTAGCATCCGGACGCTGTAGCAAAGCAACAAATTACCGACGTATTAAAAAGGATTATTTTAACATCGCCCTCCTTAATTAAGGCAAAATAGAATAGCGTCTTAAATTGGTCTTCCTAAACAAGGAGTCAGTTTCGCTTTTTAAATAAGGAACATGCACTGAATACTATTTTCACTATTATTTTACTAAAGGGAGATACTATGTGCTCAGCTCACTAAGCGACGAAAGAAAGGGGTAGGTAGGATAAGATATAAAAAAAAGAATAGGTTATATATAATTTTATAGAATTTCTAGTCACTTATCTGTTATTCGGTGGCAGTTAGCGGATAACAACAACAATAGGTAGGTACTCTTTATTGAACACCATATAAACAAAACAAAGAAAATACAGAAATAATACACAGTAAATAGGTAAACAACAGGCGGACTTAACGCTAAATAGCGATGTCTTCCAGTCAACCCTAGGAAATAAGTGGTAGCCAACCCATCGAGTTTTGCTTTAACGTGCCGAACTGATTTTTTCCCGATGTTTAGTTTGCGACACACTTTACCTACTTCTTTAAGGGTGAGTTGATTTATGCATAGGCGACGGACACCTGGTCGTTAAATATGGCCGCCGAGCTGTCATTCCATACAGTAATTTTATCCCATAGTAAAATATTGAACGTTAACTTTAACGGACGGTTTGAATCAAGTCACCCTAATTATTTTATATTTTTCACTGCATGTTCTTTACTCCACCTCTAGACAAAGATTCAGTTTGACTTTTTAAATTGCTCCGAGGACTATTTTCGGCCAGCCTGTTTAATTGCGTTAAATAAAGTGGTTCTTAATGGTGTGTTTGTGTAACTGGCCAGAATTAATTTCATAGTTGAACGGATAAAAAATTATATTCTATAATTTGTCAAGATTATAGATGAGACCTATCATCCTATCATCTATAATCTTTGACGTTCTTATTTTAATCTTTTTGACTGATTTGATGGCTATAAATCTTATTATAGTAGAAGGAAGGTTTTAGTAGAAGATTAAAAATTAAACATTTTATTTTTATCCATAACTTAAAATTGGGATGTCAAAAATCACTAAAAGAAATTTTTACATGTACATTTGCAGCACAGTAGTGTACCAACATGAACTGAACGTATGTAGGTTCCTAACACTAAATAACTTCGAAGCACTTCTTTAAGAACAGGCCAGACTTTCAACAATTGTGTCAGTCGTGTCCACTAACCCGGACAAGGCGGGCTTAATGAAATGAAGTCAACGCATCTCGCCTCGAGGGTCCTAGGCTGTAATTGGAACTCCGTGCTGGAGAGCCCTAGGGCTTTACTGTTAATAGGTTTAGGCAAATGCAAAGGCCCGTATACATCTTTGCGAAGAAGACAAAGCGGCTGCTTGGTGACTTAAAGTTTCTCTTCATCGTCATAATTACGTACACACACACGACACACACACTCACGCCTTTTCCCATTGAGGTAGACAGAAACCACTTCCTTCTTTAGGATCTTCTCAGTTCTATGTATTATATATTCCCTCTCCCAAGGTGAGCTGGGAGAAGTGATAAACTCCACTTTCAAAAATCATATTTAAAATCGCTAGTTGTGAGTTTTTAAAGACAACACCTCACACCTACATACGTCTGTTTTGGATAAGTTTTCTAACTGATGATGCATAGCATAGATGAGTTCACCATTCCTTGTTAATAGCATATAATTCTATTGTATTATGTAATATCCACATATTCAAAAACAATCACATCAAATACTTAATTAATTTACCTCATCATCATCCATCATCATTTCAGCCGAAAGACGTTCACTACTGGACATAGGCCTCTCCCAAGGCGCGATAATTTACCTATTTCGGGAAAATTGTTCTATGGTGACATTCGTGACAAAGGAATATGAGAGCTTTCATATAACTGACAATAATTTTACCACACGAGTAAGTAATCCATCTTTTATTCTCCTTGATGCTTTAAACTCTCCGTTTCAAACGTTGTCAATACTTTGATAAGATAATGATATCTTCTTATCTAGCCTATTAGATCCCACTGCTGGGCAAAGGCCTCCCCTCCTCTCTTCCATTCCTCTCTGTTCTTTGCTAGTTCTGGCCAATCTGATCTAAACTTGTCTAAGTCGTCGCGCCATCTCCGTCTAGGTCTGTCTCTGCAACGATGTCCGTCCCGAGGTAGCCACTCGGTGGCTAATTTGGCCCATCTGTCATCGATAAAGGTAAAGATAAGATAAGATAAATTTGACAGACCAATTTCAAGATTCATACATTTCAAAATGATTCCTTATATGGGCTGAGGAGTTTTAATCATCAAACTACATTTTATCAGAAGGTCAATTGCTAACCAACGCCATAAAAAAAGTGTATAGGTAGCTAAAGATGACAGAAGGAAATGTGATGTTTTCTGGGGCTATATTCGAAGCCGTGGTGGCCTACTGGTTCGACCTACCGCCTCTCATACAGAGGGTCGGGGGTTCGATTTCGGCTCGCACCTCTAAGTTTACTTATGTGGGAAATTCAATTTGAATTAACCACTGTGCTTTTCGGTGAAGGAAAACATCGTGAGGAGGAAACCTGCACGCATTTGCGAATTAATTCAAAGATGTGTGTGAAGTCCCCAATCCGCACTGGGCCCGCGTGGGGACTATAGCCCAAACCCTCTCGTGTTGAGAGGAGGCCTGTGCCCAGCAATGGGACGCAAATAGGCTGTAGTAGTAGCAAAAAAAAAACATTTCTCCACTTTCATACATCGCTGAAATTGTAATTTCTGTAAGAATGTCTATTGTGAAATTGTAATTGTAATTTCGTAAAAAGCTTTCTGCTGAGTTTGTTTGGCTGTCTTGTTCTGAGCTATGCGTGTAAAAGTGCCAAAAGTGCCTGTATGTGGCCAATTTGCTGAATGAATCTGACGGCCGGATTGGTCCAGTTGGTAGAGACCCTGCCTTCTGTTCCAAAGGTCGCCGGTTCGAGTCCCGCTCGGGGCAAACTTTGTGTGATGAACACGAATGTTTGTACTCGACTCGAGTCATGGATGTTTAGTATTTATGTATGTATGTACAATTTCTCTATATAAGTATTTATATCGTTGTCTAGCACCCACAGTACAAGCTTAGTTTGGGGCTAGGTCAATGTGTGTGAAATGTCGCAAGATATTTATTATTATTATTAAATGTTTGAATTAATTTTAATTGCATCTACCGGGTTCACCGCCTTCAGCTGTAAGTATATAAGTTACTTACATAATTACCGGCTGTAATTTTCCAAACACATGGAAATGAAGAAACGGAGTTAGACCTTAATACAAGTTGACGACAAAATGCAAATGTTGTAAATCGCGTTGATGTATGCTCATGACTCAAACGTTAATGTTAATGGAGGGAACGTGGAACGATCGGGAGAAACTTCTGCATTATTAAATGTACTCTGTTCCAAAGTGGATCTGCATAAAAGGCAATTAAGTACTAGCTTGATTCCCGTGCTCATTGGTTGAGTTTTCTCTCGCAACCTTCAGTTCCAAGAATCACCTTGGCGAGCACAGTTTGCATGTGAACAGGAGCCGTGGGCACCGAGTGGTAACGAATCCAGTGAAACTTTACCGTATTAGAAATAACGTACTTATTAAAAAAAATCCCTCTGCATGAAATGATCAATACAGCTTTAAAATTGTTTCAATGCAGCTTTTGTGCGTTTGCATTTGTTCGTTTTTGTGGCGCGTGGGTGAAAATAAGAATAAAATTTTCAATCCATTATTGCTCGAGTTTCCTCGTTTCAAATTCAATTGAAAAGTTGAAACTTAAGTGTATGCAGTACCCTATGATATTGATAAAGCACTACTAACTTGAGTTGTACCGGTCGTATTGTATTGTTTCCGCAGTCATGGACTTGATGGCAAAATTGTCCATATTTCCATGTAGCACCGTCCTACATGTACGAAATCCTTAACGGATCGCATGTACTAAGTTCAAATCTAAATTACACTATGTCTAGCACGTCTGCAGATCATCCCCGAGGCACTAGCATTGTGTTCCGGCACTAGACGTTGCACTTGCCGTTTATTCATAGGCCGAGCGCCGGCTGTCAGATGTGTCAACCGGTTGGGGCATCGTGGCTTTCAAGTTCTAAGATATGTTGCCGGTTGGAATGGAGATTCGAATGTGTGATTTGAGCTTTGTTTGGCTTAAAATGTTTAATAATAAGTGAATGCAAAATTAAGCAATATTACATTTGATTATTCATAGTCCACCATATAATTTCTTTTATAATACAGTACACTAGTGAAGTGAGTGAGTTGACGAGTGACAGTGACAGAGCTACTATGTTTCAAAATAAAAAAAATTGTGATAATAATTATCTGTGTATTTTGAAATCTTGAACGGAAATTTGTGGGTAATTGGGTATCTAAATATCACTGATGCTACAATTTTTCCTTTTCATCAACTTTTCATGTATGTGTGTGAACCAAGCTTGTCATAAAAAAACCCTTCACCGAAATGTTTCAAATTTCTTAGATTTTGTTTGCGAGCTAGGATCTTGGTCTCTTACCCACTCTTATCACATAAAAGACAGGTTTGGGCTATTCAAAGATTTCGTTTAGAAACTTTTGCTACTATCATGATACAGTCAAGAACAATTAAATCTGGTCACTTGAATTGAAAGTCCTATACAAAGTGACCGGATTATATTGCTCTTGAGTATTCTTACCATGTTCAGACGACACAGATAAGATCACATCGAGCTCTCGTACTACAATTACTAACACGCAGCCCGAGTACCGAATACACGGTTTGCATAGCCGATCTGCTATGATAATTTAATGCTAACTTAGCCTAGTGACGTTCGGGCGCAGAATATTTAATAGTAAGTATTACAACATACAGAATGGCCACGGAATCACCCGCCTGAATCAAGCCGGCGCGCAACTCGCCCTTACCGTCATTTGTTTCATCCGGAGATGGAGAGTGGATCGTTGGCCCGCGTAGTTGGTACACACACATTTACAAGTGTACAGACGTCCTCGCACGCAAACATTGACACTAATTGTGTTCGACATCGTGCTTTTATAGGCCGTGTCCGCCGTGTGGTTCGGGCTTGTTTCACCAGGTTATGTACAGTTGTCAGCGCTTCCTAAATAGATAAAATCTATTAAATTTCCTTAGAAAGACTTGTACTAAGATTCAATGAAAAATGTCTTTACTTGGCTGTAAATATCTCCATGGATATATATTCTCAAAATCAAATAATCCAAGCTAAAATTTGGCAGTACAAATTTATTAACATACGAATCCAAGTAGGTATATAAACATTAATCGTACGCCGAATAGAACTAAGCAAATTGGAGCTTCTCATTAGGCCCGTAGTATGCAAAGGCACTAATTGATATTTTCCCATTACACATCAAAGTAGGGCGTGCCGAGGCGCTGTAGTGAGCGAAAATCGGGTAAAATGTTGCCAGCTAAAAACGTTGCACCCGCAAATATAGAAGATTTAGAGCGGCCGCACATTATGAGAAACTGACGTAAAAACTCGTGACGCTTGCCGGAAGGTACTTGATGAATTTTGTGTTAGTTAAATCCCGCATACACTCTTAGGAAATCAATCGGTCAGAATTGTTCGCTCTCGCTCTTAGGTAGTATAAGTAAATGAAAGCAGTTAACATAAAAGTCTGGAAGGGTTACAACGACCACCTTTGAAGGGTTGGTCAACGTTTTAAATATGGCTGCAGAGCATGGTCTAAGGAAACAAAATCTGCTACTCCGGGTTGTGACACCGGTACGTCAAAGTAGAGTTGCCACTTAATTGCAATAAAAAAAGGAAATATTTTCTGCCGTTATAATGCAAAATACATTATTTGCTCATTATGATTTATTTAATTAAGATTTATTGACATTTATTTGTTGGGTCAAGTTAAAAACGAATGAACGTAACAATTTAATGAAACAACCTGGAACATAATTGCCATCACTATTGACGTCGGATGGGCTTAAAATCAGCATTAGCTGTGCCCATACCCTTTTTCCATAGTAAATGCCTATGATTATTTGTTAAACTACAGAATGCCTATGTGATTTGTTAAGCTAAGAAATACAGGTCGCGGGAAACCGGTGGAAGCAAGTAGCACAGGACCGGTCTGATTGGCGAGCCTTGGGGGAGGCCTATGTCCAGCAGTGGACGTCTTTTGGCTGAAATGATGATGATGATGATGAAGAAATACATGTTACATGCTATTATCTAAATATATAAAACTCAAAGGTGACTGACTGACTGACTGACTGACATAGTGATCTATCAACGCACAGCCCTAACCACTGGACGGATTTTGCGAAATTCCCACGGGAACGGGAAAAAAACGGGATTTTACATTTAATATTTCTGCGCATACGAAGTTGCGGGGAAAAGCTAGTGGAGAATAAACGAATTTGTATTTGTAATGAAACACTCACAGGATAAATGGGAGTCGGGGACTATTTTAACACAGCACTTGCATCTCACGGCAGTGAATGACGTTTCAGTGTCACCCACGCAACTACACAATTACCGGAGTAGCATACCTGGCGAAGATATTGTATCATGGCCGCAGAGCCCGTCATTCCATAAAGAAAAGTTGTCTTTCCCATCCATAATGTAAATCGAAGTATGAAGGCTTAGTTAATACGGGTGGTTCGCAATAGTTTAACCTTAGATTGTCAAACTGTGGAGAGCATGCCATGACATTTCTGTGTGTAATGATGAACCGGGTTTAGTATTTAATAGAAATCGTGAATTTTCTTGACGGTTAAATATAAATGTTTGTGGAATTCGGTTATCGCGCTCCCGCGTTAACGATGCGTTTTTCCGGGATAAAAAGTAGCCTATGTCCTTTCCCGGGACTCCAACTATCTGCATGCCAAATTTCATCTCAGTCGGTCCAGCGGTTGAAGCGTGAAGAGGTAACAGACAGACATAGTTACTTTCGCATTTATAATATTACTAGCTTCTGCCCGCGACTTCGCCCGCGTGGAAATGTCCTTTCCCGGGACCCCAACTATCTCCAAGCCAAATTTCATCTCAATCGATCCAGCGGTTGAATCGTGAAGAGGTAACAGACCGACAGACAGAGTTACTTTCGCATTTATAATATTAATATGGATATGGATAGTATGGATTCTATTCCCATTTTCACACATGAAGTGCACTCTTATTTATATTATTCAAGTTGTTCAGTTTATTGATAGGGTTAAATGAAAATGTGAACATTTTAGATGTGATTTTTATCCCCAATAAAAAACCTTTTTCAGGTGAATAAATTGAATTTGGTTAAATCTGACTGAAGGGACAAAGGGCGTCCCTTGTACGGCAGTCTTATGACGAAAGGTTCCGTAGCTTTAGTGAAATGTGAGTTTTTAAAGCTTACTTGGTTCGTGCAATATAATTGTGCCACTTCGGTTGCAATTAAAAAGATGGAACACAGTATTCATCATCAGCCGAAAGACGTCCAAGGCGCGCCCGTCAGACCGGTCCTGTGCAACTCGCTTCCACCGCGTTCCCGCGACCTCACACACAGTATTAAATATTGTGAAATAAAGCCAAGTGAATTTCTACCGTTCAATCTATTTTTTTCTGTATTTTTTTATTGGAAGACGATTAAACATTAAACACAAACATACTTGATAAGTAGTAGGTAACTACGTTTCTGTGTTTTAAAAACAAAATAGAGAGAAAATTCATCATTCCTCATTACAATGAAAACCTACTTTAGTTTTAAATAAATATATGTAATTGAAATTGATAAAAAATGTAGTTTTCCGACGTTCCTTTTGGTTCATCTCACGACCGGAAAATAGTTTCCCAGAATCCTGAACGGCAATAGCGTTTCTATAATTTTCTTGAAGTACGAAACTTGATTATTACATTATTCAACTACATTTTTATCTTATCCCTTTCAGTCCGGTTTTGACATGTCACTAATTTTTGCGGAACCCCAAAAAAAGGTCCGAACGCTTATTGGGTCTAATGCACGGACTAAAACGATTTGTAACGCGGTCGGAGCACTCCTAATGGATAGACTTGTTCGGATCTAATATGATGAAATTTTCAAGATTTATTATAAGTACTGTAGGTAGACATTGAAATATATCGGGATCGAAGGTAAGAGTGTATGTATGCACCTCGCCTCGCGTGGCCAAAATAACGGCTGAGAACCTTATACGAGCTTATACCCGCGACTTCGTCTGCAAAGACTTTTGTACTAAACTTGTCCTCTAAATTAGACCAAAATGTGTACATACACGCTGTCATACTCTCAAAAGTTAGTGCAAAAGCTAAAAAAGTATAAAGGTCCAATGGTCACTCAAGTTGACAGATAGACTTAGACTGCGACACCGTGGCGCCATCTATACCGCCAAATCGCGATAAAATGGAAAATAATTGCTTAAAAATACTAAATATCGCAATAAAAAGTAGCCTATAGCTTATTCCAGGTTACATGCCATGTGTCTGCCCAATTTCATGCAAATGGCTTGAGCCGTTTTAGCGTTAATGAGTAACAAACATCCAAACATACAAACTTTCAGCTTTATTATATTAGTAAGATCTCGCCGCCACGCGGTTCAGGCAGAATTTCTCACAGATAAAAGCATGAAAG
This sequence comes from Aethes cnicana, assembly GCA_963971205.1. Classification (NCBI taxonomy): domain Eukaryota; kingdom Metazoa; phylum Arthropoda; class Insecta; order Lepidoptera; family Tortricidae; genus Aethes; species Aethes cnicana. Next base: position 2,167,344 of record OZ020297.1, read on the forward strand.
TGTTCCAATTTTCTTACACTTTTAAAAATCAGTTCGTTAAATGTAATAACAACACAACACTTTTGTATTTTTTATCTATAACATGCTTTAAAAAGATTACTTTTCTAATTGAATCAAAATATTAATTAAAGCTATTTGTTTCAGGTAATCCAGATAAGAAATAGTCAAGAAAAAAAAAATACGCGCCCACAATTCAACCAACCGAAGCAACCAGCAGACCATATGTGGAAACAAGAACGTTTCCTGCTTTTAATTACTACACAACATTAACTATTACAATTAGGTGTTATTGAATAGGGGAATGAAAGTGCAGACAACTTGAACTTGTTTCTATTTTTGTCAACTCTGAGGACTCGATTATAGAAGAACCAAACTCAATTTGGTAGAGAATTGTGTGCAATAAACAATTTTTTTTTAAATTACAGATGCTCAAAAGTAAACATTTCAATATTTACCTGTTTAACTTGCAAGAATAGTCATTTCCGAACGAGGGCTCTTTTGATTTTGACCATCTTAAGATTTTGCGCAGTAGCGCATTTAACGTTATTTAACTGAATTCTGTTATTTTTTTAATAAAAAATCCGCTAGGGTCAGTGGCTTTGGTATCGGCCATTTTGCGCTATTTGATATTGACAGATATACATACATCCCTCCAATGGGGACTATCGTTTCTTAGCCTAGCTCACCAGTTGGCGCCTCTGTTGACTAAGGTCCAGAGGTATAGCTGTCAAAGGCGACTTTATAAGATCGGCGCCAAAACAAAGTTTTAAATCTTGAATCTCATTAAGTTTATTAATTATATAACTGTCATCATATCGAGTAGCTATGCCGCAATGTTGTGCAGTTCCGTTTCATTCGTTTTTTTTGTTTTGTTTCAAAGCGTTCACATTTTTCGCCAAATAATCCATATTTGCGATAAATTAACGAAGGAGATCACTTTTTAACAAGTAAATTAAAGAAATTATAATTTATGTCACGAAGCCCGCCAAAACCAGTGAAAAGTGAATGTTATTGGACCTCACGCGACACAAGCGCCTCTATTGGCAAATTCACACGCGATAGCCCCCGTTGAACGCACGCAGTCTCGAATGCCATCATCGTCCGCTGATGAACAAAAATATGGTGGCCTTCATTAAAAGATTTGTGTGAAGTCCCCAATCCGCACTGGGCCCTCTTGGGGACTCCTATAGCCCAAGCGTGATGAGAGTAGACATGTGCCCAGGAGTCGGACGTAAATTAAATAATCTGTTGTGTTAGAAACGTAGAATACCGTAATGCAAAAAATGCTTTAACATGTTATCTCATTCCCACGCAAGAGTTTCATTTGACGGGCATTTCTGTCACGTACCCGCGACACATTTTAATCCAAACATCATTTTCTTTCTGAATATCTTGAATTTCTCGACCGGTCAGGCAGGCCAAGCACGTGTCGAATGGCGTGGCGTCGCGCTCGCGCATGCTAGTCACGCGCCGCGTGGGCGGCTGTCATGCGATTATCAACCCACACGTAATAAGGATAAGGGGCTGGTTTCGGCGCTTTTGTCTTATCGTGTGAAGTGTCACTTTGTTGTAAACTGGATTTGCGATAAGAATTTAAAAGTCGCTAGAAATTTCGATGTTGACATATTACAGTAACAACAGTTTAAGTCTCACTAAATATGATATGTAAGTATCAGACGTTTATTCATTGTATAAAGTAACAAAAATATAATGCAGTCATCAGTAAGTATCTAGATTAGATTCTAGACTAAGACTTAAATTTGAATATATTATATGTTATGGAAGCCGTGGTGGCCTAGTGGCTCGACCTACCGCCTCTCATGCCGAGGGTTCGATTCCGGCTCGCACCTCTAAGTTTACTTACGTGCGAAATTCAATTTGAATTTACCACTGAGCTTTTCGGTGAAGGAAAACATCGTGAGGAAACCTGCACGCTTCTGCGAAGTAATTCAAAGATGTGTGTGAAGTCCCCAATCCGCACTGGGCCCGCGTGGGGACTAGCCCAAACCCTCTCGCGATGAGAGGAGGCCTGCGCCCACCAGTGGGACGCAAATAGGCTGTAGTAGTAGTAGTATATGTTATGTTTGTAAAAGAGACAAATCTTGTAAAACTCGTACTTCATTTAGGTACTTCATGAGGAGCGTTGCCTTCAGTCTAAAATGCGAATACACCACCCCTATTTTCAGGCAAAACTAATGAGAACGTGTTGAATAAATCTCATTAACAATGCAGTATTCCATTTTCAAACGTAACAGAGTACAGACTAACGAACATTCCTAAAGAGTACGCAAAACTGTAATTCGCACACTCGAAATTAATTGGCAACACCGACAATTAAGCTGGTCAACCGTCAACCGTCTTTAATTCCAATTTCAAAATACACCGCCGAAATCTTAAAACGGGCTGTTGTTTTGCAGTTTTGACATTGACCTTTAATAACATATGGACGAACAGTGCCTAACAGAATATGTCAAAATATATGGAGCAAACTGACATTAGAAAATACGTTTAAATATGCTAATAACGCCTCTTTATAATATGTGTCAAGGTAATTATTTTATACAAAAGTAAACCTGACGTTATAAGACTTAAGTGTCAAATATACTGAGGGCCAAACGGGTGCCCGAGTTGTTCGGGCACCCGTTTTGACGGGCCATTTTTCTCCGGCTGATTGTGAATCCTTACTTATAATAGATCAATGAGTTTTGATAGGGATTATTCTTTGAAATTTCGAAGTCTGTGTGTGTCGCCCCTTAAGTGTGTGTTTTAGTGAATTTTAGATTAAAGGCCGGTTCCCACAGACTGCATTGATTTTTTTAAGGTTTCAGTCACGTATCTACATGTGTAAATGTAAATAACAGTATGTGGATGAAAATTCCAAATATTTCCGTTTTAATTTAAAACGATTAGGAAATTAAATAGAACCTTGAATTGAATAAAAAAAAAACGCGCATTGAAAGGTACCTAAATAAAATAAGCAGTTAGGTATCTACTTTAATTCTAGGTTAGTCGCATTGTTGCCAACACCGCGAACGAAATACAAAGCGGGGTGCACACGAGAGAGATCATTCGATAACAAAGCGGTTAATTAGTGAGTTAACCGCGCGATCATAGACAATTGATTCGCGCTTCAGCAATTTTAATTTTATATTTCAGAAATATTGTATCGTGTGAAGAAACTCAAACACGTCTAAAATTTGCAATTATTCTGTGAAATCGTGATGAACATTTCAAATTACCTAATATAGCTGGCAAGACTTGTAAGTATAGAAATTTCGAGAATAGCTCACTTAGGCTGCTGAGTGAATCTGGTGAGCTTAGAGAATTACTTCGTAGAAAGCCGAATAATAATTCTGTGGTCTTATTTGATAAACTAACCTACCTCTTTAACGGACTTTAAAAAAAGGAGGAATCTTTTTATTATGTATGTTCACCAAAAATAAATAGTAAACGTGAACCGATTTCGATGATTATTTTTTGTTCGAAAGGTGGTACTTCCAAGTTGGTCCCATATTAATTTGGTTCAGTTCTGACGATGGGATCCATGAGAAAATGAGAGAACTCCTCAAAATTAGCTAGCACGTAGATGATTTTCGTGTCAATTTCGAAGACTACAGAGTATGTATTTCTATAGTATTGTTTGGAAACTGTAGCCGAAAAAAAAAACCGCCTCCAAACTCCGACAGACTGCGAAGACGGTGTCAAGTGAACTGACCCAAAGAAATGATAATCATACAGTGAACTTAACATTGACATCGCAGTCTGTCGGAGTTTGAAGGCGGTTTTTATTTTTTTATTTTATTTATAAAACTGTATGTACTACATATGGAACATTTCTTGAGTGATGTTTGCTCTGGGATTCCTTTTACGCTTAAATAGCCACAAATACTTCAAAAATACGCATTTTGATGTAAGAAATTATTGTTTACCAAATAAGACGCAAACTAGTGAAGTCAGAACTCTTTGAAATTGATTTTTTTTATTTATTTCCAACACACAAGCTTCGGATAAATAAAATAAACCACGCGGAAGCTTTAAACGGGATAATAATTGAAAACCCAGTGGCTGTTGCATTTTTGACGAACCTCTCCGTGCCGGTAGTTAAATATTTAGGAAGGCGGGTAGTTGGTAACTTAAGGCCGTTGAGGCTTTCATGTGACTTGTGGGTAGTAGAATATTTTATTAAAAGTCATATGTATAAGCTTCAGCAAAATATTTCGAATATGACAAGAAAAAACGAGACATCATTCCGAAATACGAATGAGAGAGAGAGAGAGTGAGTGAGAGAGAGAGAGAGAGAGAGAGATATTAATTTCAAATATTTTCACATGCAACTTAAGACTAGTTTACATGAATGACTTAATGTAATATAAATAATTAAAATGTATAAGCATAATGAGGGAATGATTTTGAATTAGATTTATTTTAGAGAAAGGATAATAGGAAATTTAATAATATAGTATCTAATATATAAAATTCTCATGTTTGTAACCAAACTCCTCCGAAACGGTTCGACCGATTTTTGTGAAATTTTGTGTGTATATTCAGTAGGTCTGAGAATAGGACGTAAGCTATTTTTCATACCAAAAAAAAATCTAAGGCGGTACGAAGTCCTCTCGGTCAGCTAGTAATAATATAATATCCCGGGACATATCACACATATATTGACCTAGCCCCAAACTAAGCGACGCTTGTATTATAGGTGCTAGACAACGATATAAATACTTATATTATATCTTATATATTATATAGAAGAGAAAAGAAATAGAAATCAGGGTTGGTTACTCGAAACAGCATAGTAATTAATATCCATGGACATTGAAAAACACCAGAATCACGTCTCACAAAACGCTAATTAAGGAGGAATTACTCGGTATTCGTTTGTATTTGTTACATACTGTGTGTAAGTTACAGGAATTACAATGTTTTATTTATGACAAATATTTCTGAATAGCACATCACAATCACTTATTTAAACAATCATGCACGCAATCATTCATAAACAAACCATTTTATCTATACTATGATATAATTTTTCTGACTCTTTCTTTCTGTCTGTCTGTTTGTAAGAGTTAATCTCCGGAACTACTGAACTGTTTTTAATGCAGTTTTCAAGGGTAGATAGAGCATCATTCGGAGCTACATATAAGCTATGTTTGATTTAAATCAGATGTCAGAAAGAAAAGTAATCGGCAATTTTATATTTCACGGTGACGAAGTCGCGGGGCACAACTAGCCCTACATAAAAAAGTGACAGATATCCACACATTAGGTTTCCTTTCAAAACAACGTCGCATTTGTCAGGATCCAAACCGACCTCACACATACAATCATAATAATATTACAACGTTGACAGCATAAACATATAATAATCTACATTTAGCTGTCAACCGCTTTCCTGCCATTCCAAACTCGGCCCAAAATCAACCCGAAACTTAGAGTGCAGGGTTCAGTTTCCCAGTTTTGTAGAATTTATTTCGCGCTGTAAGATATGTATGTTTATGTGGACTGTAATCGCTGCTTTGTCGTGCCACATATATTCCGCTGGGATGTATGCGCTGCGCTCGCTTTTCCCGAAATGATTCTGGTGCTTAAACAGCTTTATTGTACTTTGGTTGTGTATATGCTACTGTGATTATGTGGGATCATTTTCAGCTACGTTACGTTGTTTGTGTAATAATAACAATTGAAGTGTAATTTTTTTTATGAATTGAGAAAGAGTTCATTAACATTATGTAAGTACAGTGGAGTTCATTAATATGTGTACACTTTTGCACTTTGCAACGGAGTAGCGTGCAAAAGATACTCTGCGTATAGATTACTCCTGCATTTCTTTCTCTGCATTTCTTTCTTCTAAATATATGTATACAATACAATTTTCAATTTCGTTCAGTAAGTACTGCGGTAAGTAACAACGATGTCCATACTGCACTACACACAGACCAACTTTCATTTTTATACTTAGTTGGCCCGGTGAACCTCGTATCACACAAAGGCGATTCCCATACAAAGTTGTTTGTTTTTTCAAGTCTTCCTTTAGATTTTTGACGATTTTTTTTCATTCTAAACCTTCCCTGAAGAACAGGCAACAAAACAAAAAAGGAATGAGATAATTGGCCGAGCAGTTCTCGAGCCGTAGCCAGACTAACACACGGCAATACCCAATATACGGCTTGACCCAAACCATCTGTCAATTACATAGAGAAATATTTGTTGTTATTGGTTTTACTTAAATTATTAAAAAATGCCGCGTTGTGCAGTTCCAGGATGCAATGAGAATGGACGACACGTATTTCCGAAAGACCTGGTATGTATCTGGGGCAGGTATAATTGCATTGGGAAGTCTTCATTTTCATCACATCAAATTGCATCAACAAATCTACTTAAAATTTTCAACAAAAAACCCGTAAAAATTTGACAGCTGCAGTGTTTGGGTTTTGGTTTGGGTCAAGCGTTTGCAGCGCCATCTAAGTCGAGCTTTGCGTATTCTTGTCCATTCATTTTTATGTATAAGAAGACGATTAATAAGATTGTTCGCGCATGCGTATAAGCTCACGGCCAAGGGTTGAATGAAACGCAGACACCTGTCCGCGCATTCAAATGTGCGGAATTGAATCTGTTCAGATTGCGCATTTAAATAAAAGGATTGCGAGTCAACACTTGAAGGTTTTGATCTGAGAAGAAACTATATTAAAATTAGCTTTTGGTTTCCTTTTTCGAGGGTTATATTAAACTTGCTGTGGAGATTTCGCGTGGAAGTAATATGATGAAATGACGATGCCTTTTTCCCATGTATGGTATAGGTATATGTTTGCGCGGGCTGGTTTTCCGCAACTCGACGTCATGATTGCGCCTATTTTGCGTGGTTTTGGGCTGGCGGGGCTACTCCTGCCAGCCCAGCTCCTGAAGAAAGCCTAGCAGACCCTTGATGTTGCCGACGACTTCCTGGAGCGACCTCGGATTTCCGAGGTGTGTTGCTCGGTACGTTGCCACTCCAGAACATTCCAAGTGGACGTGATTGTTTTCCCACGTATAATCTGAAAGTATAGAACATTTTTCAGTATCTATTTCATACATAGGATCCAGCGTAATTAAAACACAAGAAAAAAAATCACAGAATATCATTTCATGCCTTGTATAAATTTAAAAATGCATGGTAATCAAAGAAGTTCTCTGCAGACGCTGGAAAAGTTATATAATTAATACTTATGTTGTTACTTAAAAACCCTGATATGAAAATGTCAAAAGTAATTTATCATGCGTTTCTCTTATTTCTCATTTGGTCTGGCAGCCGGCGTCGAGACGCCCTACAATCTGAAAATCGTAAAACGGCACTAAATCGAATCTTTATAGAATTTAGTCGGCACTTCTCGTCCAAAGAATCTATCTTCGATTGTAATATGTAAATTTTTGGTTGGCTATTTTGACGATTTTTCTTTTCCGTTCTCCTACTTAGTAGGTACTTGATGTGAACAAATAGTGGTATTTTTAATTAGACCCGTGGTCTTCTGCATCAAATCAAAAGTCACCCATATACCTAATGGCTTTTGGTTGTCAAGCAAAGCCACCGTACAGAACGAGTGTTGCCGCTTTTACGACCCACACGTGCCAACCCTAGGTCGCCAGGGGTGACAAAAAGCATTTATTATTTAATCAGATATTAAACCCTGACGAATTCACCGTGCACAATTATGAGGGCTTTCTTTTGCAGAGTTGGGGAACTTTATTTGGTTTTATGATTAATTTTTGCTTTTGTGAGGTTTAATATTAATATCGGTTAGAAAGAGATGCACTATGCAGCTGTGTATACATAAAATGATTCTGTGATTTCGTAGTAATAGACTTCAAGCAAGTTACTGCAATGGGTGTGATATTAAAGCCCAGGTCACAAAGAACATGTGCGGAAAGCGTGCACGCAGTCATGCGGTTGTATAGCGTTAGTTCTGGTAAAACATCACACAGCTTGCTTGCCGTGCACGCATTAGGTGTGAACCAGGCTTGATATCCGCTTCCCTTGTTAAGGGCTTAAGACTTTCCAACCGTAACGTGTTACTAATTTCGTTAAAAACCATTTACTTCGATATTCAAAACGGAAAACCTTACTTCTAAAAAAGTGACTTTAAACAACCTACTAAAATACCTACTTCACAAAAGAGCATCTAGGTCTAGTGTATTTTTTACACCAAAAATGCAAAACGATGTCACGAAGTTATTCGAGTAAACTATTCACGATCAGTTTTGTTTTAACACGCGAGTGTAAGCTTCAACTTCGGGCTCGGTTTGTTTTTACCTCTTCTCACATGAGTGTAAATCTTTATTTGCGCCAAACGCATCGAACGCGTTTTAGTTTATTCATCATTTTTGTATGAGAACACAAACAGCACCCCTAGCGGCAAAACATGGAGTCAATTCAGCGAGTGACATTTACTTTACGAAAACGGATGTGAATTCGTTTACACGTTTTCTGACTAACTGCGAGTGTAAGCTCGTATTTGACAGTTTGAAAAGTAAATTAAACGAAACGCAAGAAGTAAAGTTACTCACCCGACTTTATCACGTGAGAACGTGAGAACTTAGGTTTTCGAACCTGTCGAATCCAAATTTACTTCAAAATTTTAGATTTTTTAAGTGAAATAAATGATATATGTATGTCGTCTATGTCTTAATATGCTTGTATTGTGTTCTTGAGATATTTTTTACTAAGTATGTTATTTATTTAAGCTTCTTCGCATACGTATAAGTGTGTCTTTCTTTTTTAATGATGAGATACTCCACGTTTGTGACGAATATACCTATAACTATGTACTTCGATTTGGTTTAACAAAAAACTAAATTACATAAATTACTCCGGGTTGCCTAGAAATTTTAGAAAATGTAGGTAACTTGGCAACACTTATGGCCATTTTGACAATTTTGACAGAAAAAACCTGAAGAAACGCAAACGCGATCGAGACGTTATAACTCACTGCCTTCCGTCACATATTTGACATTGTCATGATTGACGTTTACCAAGCCTCCTCAAATTTGATATTAATGATAATTTAAATGTTTATTATTGAATAATTGCCGGCCTGAGGCCAATATTTTGATAATGGCGAAGTGTCCAAGACAGAAACCATCAATTTTATAGTGTATAGCGGATGTCGCAAAGTGATGGTGACAATACATGAACGTGTGCGAGAACGGTGTTGACAAATGCACTCAAAGGTTAAAAATGAACGTTTTACGAATAGTTTACTCGAAGTGTTTGGAGTTGAGAAGATGGACGTTGACGTTTGTTTCACCTCAGCCTCACCAAGTTTACTTGATTTATCTTTTATATCGTACATTAATTGTTTCCTCCATACAATGCTCGGCCCGTAGGCCATACTTGAGAGTGGCAAAATTGCCTTGCATATACTTGGAAAGAAGCCATTATATAAGAGAACAGAAGAGAAGAATTATATTTTAAGATCCATACTTTGAATTGAGCCAAATTTCTTGTAACGTAGAAAGAATTGGCGCAGCTCGTGTTACTTTTATCAAATACAAAGGAGAATGCGTGCATAGAAGCAAGAAACAGTAAGTATTAGACATAATAATAGTATTTATTTTTATTTGACATATGCAATACCCACTGCTGGGCACAAGCCTCCTCTCATCACCAGAGGGTTTGGGCCCTACACAGGCGCAGTTTGGATTGGGGACTCACACATGTACCTACATTCTTGAATTACTTCGCAAATGCGTGCATGTTTCTTTACGATTCACTATGTTTTCGTTCACCGAAAAGCCAAGTAGTAGGTAATTTTGCACAAAAGTAACTCAGAGATGCGAGCCGGATTCGAACGAACGCCGATCCTCTGCATGAAGAGTTCTATAGGTGATGGTATGGGTGAAATGGTTCCGAATGGAGGACCGATCACCAGACTGATCCAGGCAGTCGTCCCCTTTCATAAATAGGTGATGGTGGCCTAGTAGTTGGCCACCATCACGGCTTCAATTAAATACCTAATATACACTTACATTTTCTTTCAGTGTTCCTTCTGGCTCTGCCCCAGCAAGTCAAGTGGAACTGTGGCAACTTTAAGACCAGACCCCGTGGCTGAGCCAACTGCTGATTCCTACCAGAATTTCATCAAGTTTTAAGTAGTTTAAACACTAATAAATCATGCTATATATTCCATTGAGTTTATTATTGGTGTTATTTACTGTAAGTACTTATGTATATTTCTTTAGCAAATGTCAGCAACTAGCAACTGATCGATCAAAGCACAACCGAAGCTACTAACCGCAGAAAGCTGAAATTTGGCATATAGGTTCCTTGGGGAATTGGGGGTGTTACTAAGCATAATTCCCGCGGGAACGCTCCGAATTCCACGTGAATGAAGTCACCGTCGGAATAAGCTAGATTGATATAATGCTTTTAGGTATTCGCATCAGTCAAGAATGTTGGCCGCTCTATTTAGCTATAAGTACCTACTAAGCCACAATTTTGCATTTATAGTATTTCCCTTTACATGATTTATTTAACGTTAATCTACCACATATGTAGCGGGAGTGGTGATGGTGAGAACAAACTACTTTCTTGGTTAGTTTCAAGTTGATTTATTTCATAATAATTTAGAACGCTTAAATGGGTGGGGCTCACAAGAATGTGCCGTCACACACTGGAAATTCTTGTGAGCATCACCCAATATGTACTTATGTCTACTGAAACGATACTCCATGACACGGCCTATCTCTCTTCCGTGCCGTGCCTTGTGGACGATGCCGATGGTGCTGGCACAATCCTCCACGCCTGGAAAGACTATTCCTATATCGACTACGTCGCGATGTTCGCCTCTTCATCGTTCAGCAAAAAGGCTGGTTTCAAGCGACCGATTGATTCGCACGTCGCTTTGCCTTCTCTATTAATCAGGTTCCCACGCTTTGCTCCTCGTCTCAACCACTATAAATGGGCCATCATAAGGCGGCGTTAGAGTAGGGCGGAGTATGACGCTTCTTACGCTTCTTGTGAACATTTCTGTAATTGGCCTTTCCCTTCTTGGACCGAGACAACATTAGCAATACTTAAGTATCTTCCCTTAAACATCTCTGTAAAACTATCGTAGGAACAGTTCCTCATTAAAAAACATTCCTGCGGTAGCCTAATCGGTATTCCATATACTTTCCTCGCAGCGCTATATCCGGTTTCTTCCTGTAAACTATGCTTGTAAACAACTCCTAAGTCCCAACTATAATATGGTAGGAAACTCTTCAACCGAGTTCTCTCTTTCGCTTCTTGCCCAAATACTAGCTATACAGATAGCCATGTAGGCAATACCAGCAATTTTGTAAGGCACGGAAAAGTCCTGCATGCCGCGTGTCTTCTAAATTTTATCTCCAAGTTTAGTATCTTCAAAAATGTTCAAACTATTAGCCTGACAGTGACCTTGACAGATCGAATCGCGTATACTACTGCGTTTCTGTCATACTAAAAGTCACTCGAAAACGTGAACGTTTTCGTTTACTCACTTACTCGCTCGTCACTCATTCGTATTAATCAAAATACACTCGCTAAACCTTGTTACAAAACGTACCGTTAGGGGCGCTGTTCAAGTTTTCATACAATCTTGATGTAAACGCAAACGCGGTCGAGAAGTATTTTCCAGGTCCGAAAAATACACTTGAGGTACTGTTTACCTAAACTTTTAACTCGACGCAGCAACGATTTTCAGAATTCGCTGAGCTTTGGAATAGTCATGAAAGTTTCTAGGGAAGTCCAGTAAAGCGCTAACGTTTGATAATACTGGATCTTCAATGGAATATGGGAAACTATGAAATATTATGGGGCGTGATATTATAGTATGCGACTGCACTAATTTCACTCATAAATAAAGATGTCCTTGAGAATATGGATTTAAAAGTATGAGCACATTTTCATGAAGTTTTTGTAATGTCAATGGTATAGGCAAACAGCCCATCTGATGGTAAGTGGTGCCTCCGAAATCCTATGATCCCCCATTAAGAAACCATAAGATCTCGAATGCGTTGCCTACCCTGAGGCCTAAGATGGAATGCCTCTGTGCCAGAATTTCACCGGCTGCCTTAACCCCCTACCGGAACACAACAGTGCGAGCACTGCTATTTGGCGGCAGGTTAGCGGGGAAAGACGGTGATACTACCCTGGACGGACCTAGCATCAGGCCCTACCTCTATTAGAGACATTCAATTCAATCTTGGTCTTCAGGGTTAGTGAAGTGATGACGCATTGACAATCTTATGATTCCTTATTTCCATGGACCACAATGACCGCTTACTATCAGGGACCCGCGAAATCGCTCCAGGAAGTCGTCGGCAACATCAAGGATCTGCTAGGCTTTCTCAAGGAGCTGGGTTAGCAGGAGTAGACCCGCCAGCCCAAAATAACGCGAAATAGGCGTATTTAGACGTCGAATAAAATATTTGACTTTGACTTGGAGTCACAGAATATTTAATAGTATTTTTTTTATTTTTTTTTTATTTATTTATTTATTTAGTAAGCACTATCATTACAGGAAATTCCCAATTCAATAGTGTCCTTAATATTAATAATTATTATCTATGTACAATATACGTCAACTTATGTCTAAATCGTTAATCACATTCAAAAAGTTTCTAAATTAATTATTTCTATTACAAAGGGTATTACATTGTCATTTTTATAATTTCATTCCAAGGATTAAAAAATATATCTATATGTCTTACGGTCACGTAATCTGTCGCGAGTTTAACATTTATTTCCCCATCACAAATAGTGCACAGCGCCGCTAAAGAAGTTTTCACTTCAAAATCATTTTTACCTAATCTCTGTCAAAAAGGTGAGTGTTCTCTAAGCTCCATGGGTGTGACAAGGTTCCCAGGCTAATGTCTATATCTAAATCTTACAAAAAGAACAAAGCCTCCCTAATGGCATCATCAGGCTTGCGTTCACATTATTAGCTGTATCTGAAGCAAAGGCATACATTAGAAGAATGGCTGTATGCAATAAAGTAACCAAGCCATTTAAAGTGTAAACAGATTGTTAATAACCGTCCGAGATTTCCAGTCCGATTATTACTGCAAGAATTTTATTTCTCGCTGAATAATATAACTACATGTGTTTCTTCTCAATATTTAAAATTGTTTTTGTATGTGATTTTTTTAAATTCTTTTTTTAAATAGCTTTGTCGTTAAATTGACTATATTGCTCCGTTAAGGCAACATTCCAATACACCATCACAATACAAAGCATCATTAATAACTTTGTATGTGATTATTATTTTGTACAAGTGTAACTGAAGTAAGTGTAACTTACTTCAGCGGTAAGACTCAATATGTTGTGTCAAGTTGCGCTCAGTTATTGTTGAAACTAGCTTCTGCCCGCGACTTCGCCCTAGTGGAATTCGGTTATCGCGTTCCCGCGGGAACTATGCGTTTTTCCGGAATAAAAAGTAGCCTATGCCCTTTCCCGGGACCCCAACTATCTCCATACCAAATTTCATCTCAATCGGTTCAGCGGTTGAAGCGTGAAGAGTTAACAGACAGACAGACAGACAGAGTTATTCTCGTCATCATTTATAATATAGATATGGATGTCCCAGGACAATGTTACTGTCAACACGACGCATCTTTTTCGAGGACCACCATGCAACAGCGCGTTCGCTACGTGAAACTTTTTGGCCCTATCGGCGGCTTCTTATCTTTACCTTGTATTCAACACAATGACTGAGTGTAGGTCGCATCCGAAGTTCCCAGTCTCTTCTCACCCACCATCTTGACCACATAACTGTAGGTCTACATGTCAGTCTCTCTTTCTATCCAACCGTATCTGCTGCAAAATGAAGGCCTTCTGCAAATTGCGCCACTATCCCGTCTCCTGTGCTGTTGCCATCCACAGCGTCTCAGCAATCCTGAGTCTGGCCACCACACAAACCATTAGGTACTTTACTAATAATTAAATTCTAATTCCAACTTTAAAATGAACACATCGCATAACGCCGTCCAAGCAATAGTTTTGCATTTTTCACGGTAGCCGGTGTAATTTGGAAGCACATGCACGTGGTCATTATTCAACACCTTTTTTGTCTCACAATTTGCCTCCGTTTGTGATGAGACAGAAACACATTACTACTACTACTACTACTACAACAGCCTATTTACGGCCCACTGCTGGGCACAGGCCTCCTCTCATCACGAGAGGGAAACACATTAGGTCGCTGTTAATTCGAGCGCGTCGAATCTTGGCATTATACTGTGACCATAAATAAATATAGGAAGGATTTGGGCGGGGTTTTAATTGTAATTTTCAAAATGAAAAGCTTGTTTTTGTATAATGTTAGGCTACACACTTTTTAAAAAATAACACTATCCATACCCAGTTTTTTCTCACAATAGCCAAAAGAGTTTCTTACTACATGCGAACACAAACAGTAACTACCCATAGAAGTCTCGAACTTTCGCCCAAAACCACAGGTCTCATGTGAAAAGTGGCGCCCGAACCCAACTTCAAACAAAACTGACCACCGTATGACTTGAAACATTAACAAGTGTTGAAAACCAGTGAATAAGGACTTGGGAACAACAAGTTTTGGCTAGTTCATTGATGCGTATTTCTAGTTATATAAGTAGGCGAGGTTAGGGTTGCCATCTCTTAAAACGAAAAAGCCGGACTCTATCCTATATTTGACCGGACACGTCTTCAAAAAGCCGAGGTGGCCTAGTGGTTCGACCTACCGCCTCTCATGCAGAGGTCGGAGGTTCGATTCCGGCTCGCACCTCTAAGTTTACTTATGTGCGAAATTCAATTTGAATTTACCACTGAGCTTTTCGGTGATGGAAAACACCGTGAGGAAACCTGCACGCATCTGCGAAGTAATTCAAAGATGTGTGTGAAGTCCCCAATCCGCACTGGGCCTGCGTGGGGACTATAGCCCAAACCCTCTCGTGATGAGAGGAGGCCTGTGCCCAGCAGTGGGACGCAAATAGGCTGTAGTAGTAGTAGTCTTCAAAAAGCCAAACATGTCCGGCTAAAGCCAACAGATGGCAACCCTATCAAGGTTAATGTATCACTCCAGTTATGATTCAGATATGATACTCGTATTTCATCCACTAATACCCCGTTTCTAGCATAAAGTAACTGTTAATGATATTTAAAAATGAAAAAATCCCAAATATTAATGCTATTGTTTTGCAAAAACATTGATTGATTGATTGATTGATTCATTAATAATGACGTCAAGTATCGACATAAAACTTCTATTCTAGAACCGATGTTATCTTAATTATCTATTAAAATTGCCCGGCTATCGTATCAATCTGAATGTAAGCCCATGCTCGGAATTAACAATCAAAATAGATTTTGAAAAAGAAAAATGGTTAGAAAAAGTTCTAATCAGAAAAAACATTAAATTCCACGCCCGCTCACAAGTATGAGACTTAAGGAACGCCTACACGTAATGCTAGCCGCGCGGCGCAAGCGCAGAGCGCCGAGCGGTTTACGCATGCCACATTTTGTTTTTCGAACTTTCGCCAGGTGCCAACAGGCAGTGTGGTCCCAAACACCAAGATGGTACCAAAATGCCAAAGCCAAGATTGGCAAGCTACTGCCCAGCGCGTCGTTACGGGCTGCGATAGAAGCCAAGGACACGGTCCCGAGCGCCTTCCCAACTTCCTGCTAGCAGGAGTTCGTGATGACCACAGATCTGTCAGGTGCCGCATCGCATCTTTCATTAAGGCGCTGACAAGATCTAAATGGACTTTATTTAAATAGTATTTAAACGAAAATTATTTGTTTTTGTAAGGCGAGTTAAATATACGTTAATATTCAGTGATTCTAACCGAGTGCTGCTAACCGATGCGCGGCGGTCGTGTCGATCGCGCATTGTGTCCAGTCCAACCAGTTTAACTGATAAGAAAATACTTTATTTTGTGTTGTTATAAGTGTTTAATAAGTAAGTAAGTAAGACATTTTTATTCATATAAAAAGCATTACATTTTGAACATGCACAATATCGTGCCAAACTGCAAAACAGTTTGTCGGCACTTTTGCTCTTGGACTTAATTTTATAATTCTAAGTAACGCTTAACATAAAAGTTAGTACTTGAATAAGTTGTGCCTACATTCAAGTTTACAATAAAATTATAGTAAAATACAGTGAAAACTATTAATCATTGTCGTTTAACAACAATAAAACTTATAAAGATATCAAAATCAAAATATTCAGCAAATAGGCCACATATGGGCACTTTTTCACGTCACTTTTAAATGAATTTAACAAAAATTTATTTACCAGCGCTTCCATGACCCATTGCTTGAGAAGCGCCGTAACAAACTCAGCAGAAGGCCTTTTTTTCAAAATTAATTTACACATACAAATAAAAAGCCATATCTAACAAAATACTGACAAACCGCTTACTCTCCTAACTTCCACCACTCCCTGATCACTGTACCATAAAATATGGTCGAAATCTTCACCCGAACATAATTACAAGCGGGACATGTAAACCCATTATATATAGATTATGAAGATCTGTTCTTAGATAACAGTTTAGAAATGAATATACCGTCTAGTGTGGACTGTGGGGCGGCATAATTGTCCGGGTAATTGTTATGATTATGGGAATTTTCGCAATACGGGAGATTTGTTGGAACGATCAAACTGAGCTTTTGGTGAAAGGCCTCTTTCTGGAGCGTCTGCAAATTTCTTTTTCCAATTTCGTTGGAATTGGAACTACGTTGAAATTTCGGAAGATCCATCTTACTTCTCGCCTATACAGTCCCCAAGGATTCTACATGCCAAATTTCAGCTTTCTACGACCACTAGTTTTCGGCTGTTCGTTGACTTTCAGTCACTCAGTAACTTACTAACTCACTCACCATTTACATGGAAAATATTTATCGGCTATCTCACATCTCAAGACTGATCTGTCAGTGTAGGTTTTGTATCTGTCAAGTGTAAAGTTCCATGAAAATTTGCCAAGAATACACATTTGGGTTCCAGACGCTTTTATGTCAAAACTTATAATATAATAACTAAGCTAAAAGATCTCGGTATTAAGTTTTTAACGGACGTAGCTTGACTTGCTAGACTTTGGTTGAAACAAATATTAAGTAGATTCTAACTATTTAGTATAACGAAAGTTTTGTCGAAAAAGCAGAACTAAAAATTAAGAGTCCGCTTTATTTCATTTCATTTATTCAAACACATGAGAAGCTTACAGTGTCTTACACCAAATCGCTTATATGCTAGTCACAATTTTGTATAAATAAATTACTTAATTACAATAAATCGATTACATTTCCCGCAACCTTCAGCTCGTCTCCCGGTTCGCGGGCGCCACTCGAGAACTTTCCGGCCCCATCGGCCATCAGTCCTGCGAGCAATGTCCGGTGGAAGCAAGTAGCACAGGACCGGTCTGAGTGGCGAGCCTTGGGGGAGGCCTATGTCCAGCAGTGGACGTCTTTCGGCTGAAATTATGATGATGATGATGATTACATTTATCCATACTATCCAGACTAATATTATAAATGCAACAGTAATTACGTCTATCCGTCTGTTACCTCTTCACGCTTAAAAATTATGGAGATGGTTCGATTTTCGTTCAATTTCTGCTTTGCCCAAAGGTTTAACTGGCAGAGAATGCCTTATGGCATTAAGTTCGCCTTTTGAAGAAGAAGAAAATAAGAAAAACGTTTATTTGACACATAAATTCAACACAACAACAAATACAATAAGATAAGATAAAAATAGCGTATATTAGTTTAGCGTAATGTATGTGTTTTGTATTAGTTTTTACTAATGTGCAATGAAGTTTAATTAATTAAATAAATAAAGGCCTTAGAAATTCCCTCCCTGCGTTTGTGTTTCCCATTTCCTATAATCTTGGTGTAGATATTCAAGTCTAGAGTGAATAGGCATCTTCTGTAAGGTAAGCGTTTTCCACCTTAGACCCTATCATTACTTTCCATCAGGTGTGATTAGGGTCAAACGCAAGCCCATTTGTAATGAAAAAAGACCATTTTGTATCCAAGAAAAAACGCATAGCTCTCGCGGGCAGAAGCTATAGTGTTTAATTTATATATTTAACCTTTTGTAATTTATGCGCGCTCACGACCAGCCTTTAAAGGCCTAGTTCACTTATTATTTAGGCGCAGTTAAAGAATTTCAATTAGGTATTTTTCTCCAACTTGGTATAATTAAAATTTCCTGCTGTTAAAATGTCCTTACTTTCTTATGTTCTTTTTCATCTTTTGCGTTGACCAAAATTGTGGTCTCCACAGTGTACTTAGGTGTCCGTTGCATTATATACGACTAGCTATGCCCGCGACTTCGCTCGCCTGGAATTAAGTTATCGCGTTCCCGCGAGAACTATCGTTTTTCCGGGATAAAAAGTAAGTCTATGTCCTTTCGCGGGACCCCAACTACCTATCTCCCTGCCAAATTTCATCTCAATCGGTCCAGGGGTTGAAGCGTGAAGAGCTAACAGATAGACAGACAAAGTTACTTGCGCATTTACAATATTAATATGGATATCGATTTTATTTTTACTATTTTACCTAAAGTTTGAATCAATACTAAAAAGGAATTACTCTAAATCGGTATTTTTTTTTTATTTAACTACCACTACTACAACCTATTTGCGTCCCACTGCTGGGCACAGGCCTCCTCTCATCACGAGAGGGTTTTGGCTATAGTCCCCACGCGGGTCCAGTCCCCAATCCGGGACTTCACACACATCTTTGAATTAATTCGCAGATGCGTGCAGGTTTCCTCACGATGTTTTCCTTCACCGAAAAGCACAGTGGTTAATTCAAAATTGAATTTCGCACATAAGTAAACTTAGAGGTGTGAGCCGGAATCGAACCCTCGTCTCTCTGCATGAGAGGCGGTAGGTCGAACCACTAGGCCACCACGGCTTTTTTACTAAGAAAATTGTCGAAATCTTTCTCGATTTTACCAATTTAAAACTTTTGTATCTCCCGAATTCAGTAACGAATTTCATTGCAAACTCGAGTTGAACCTTACAAATTGAATTATCACCTGAAATTAATTATTAATCCGCAATAAATTACTTAAATACAATAAAGGGCAGCTCGCGTTCGGAATACTTCGCAATTCCGAAAAACGGGCCAAGAATTTACCACTTTGTGTTTGTCTGTGGGAATTATTAAAAATATCCGTTTAACTTCTCAAAAGTTTCACACTAAGCATCTTTTAATAAATACAGTGCTTGAAATGACTATAAACAATCGCTCTCCATTGCCGTTACTAAATATATCCCAGTCAAAGATATATACTGACATTTGTTAGCGATCCCTAGACAAGTCTATATTGTCTATACTGTACTCCATACGTCTATTGTCTATCTAACGTCTGACGTCGACGTCGATTCTAAAATATGGAACCGAATTGTCTGCCGACCGATGTGATATCGGACCTGTGTCTGTCTGTGCCAGCTCGAAATATACTCGTGAATATAAATGGCCTTCAGTGTCTTTTGCAAACTAGTCTTGTTTGTGCAAGTCTGTCTTGATTTTACTGGGTTTAAAATTGTCATTTGGATATAATACAATTTTGAAATTCTGGTAAATTCTTTTTCTGACGTTTAGAAATTTGGCCACTTAAAGACAATATGGCCAATTTTCTGAATACTGCTGCAGCCTATTTGCGTCCCACTGCTGGGCACAGGCCTCCTCTCATCACGAGAGTCCCCACGCGGGCCCAGTGCGGATTGGGGACTTCACTCACATCTTTGAATTACTTCGCAGATGCGTGCAGGTTTCCTCACGATGTTTTCCTTCACCGAAAAGCTTCGCCGATTTTCTGAATAAATGATTTTTTTTTTAAATTTAAGTAGATTAATATCACGCGCTATGCTTTGGGTTAAATAATGCGTTGAACTGCTTATTTTAAGGAGTGGATTTTTTTTCCGGCTTCTCTTTTTTTACGAGTGTTACAACTTGAGTCTTTTCAAGTAGCGAGTAAACCGGTATGTTACAATTTCGGCCACTGCCTTCCATCAGGTGAGATTGTGGCCTAGTGCTGTCGTATCATTCATCATTAGTAAAAAAACTCAATTCTGCTTAAAAAACATGAAATTCTTAGTGTCTGAAAACGCCCAGCCTAAATCAGTGGAAAAAAGCCCTGTATTTTGTTCAGGTCTCCTTATTCTATGGAGGACAACATGAAGAAAAAAATATTTTTTTTTATCGCGTATCAGTAGGTATGGTCATTTAGTATGTTCTTTAAACAAAAACCATATAAGCAACATTATAAGTATAAAACAATTCCTTTTTACCGTTCGACAAACACCGTCTCAACTTTCGCAAACTGAAATACTAAACTCGTGTAGTCAGTTTAACTTTTTGCCCCCCTTGAGAATTTTAACCCCCACAGACAGACAGCAAGAGTATTAACTCGTATAGAACAAAAAGATCCGAGGCATGTGCCGAGTTGAACACTTCTGCTTGGGTGCAAACTGGCAAACTTTTCGACTCTTGCGCTCGGCATAAGAGACAGCGGGCATTCCAGCTTTTTAACCTAACTATTAATATATCAATGCGAAAGTAACTATAGTGTTTATAAATTCATGGTTAAATTGTGTCCGTGTGTTACTATGATTTTGATGTAATTTGGTTCTATGGTAATTAAGACTAAAGGACGTTGGCTACTTTTATTCCGAAAAACACGCCATAAAGTGCCAAAGTGGGATTTTCTGCCCGCTACGCGGAGAGAAAATCTCACTTTTTGGTCAAGGCAAGACGTAAAACTTTTGACAAACCACAGGCGGTAATTCGTAAAGGCCCAGAACGCATATTTATGGCCCTCACCTTCGGTTCGGGCCACAGAAACCAGCGATCTAGGACATTTACGAATTTACCACCCTAGGTCTGTAATGCACTATTACAGACAACCAATTTTTTTATTCCCGTCTTGCACCATTCGTAAAAAGAAACTTAGATCGAGCCGCTGCGTCCCGGTACTTATTAACTCAGAAACCGATTCGTGCAAGTTTCGCTGTTCGTGCCCTTGTAAATCGCAATAAGTACGCTTGAGTTATGAAAGTAAGCTACGTGATATCTTTTTGATGCGATATTTCGGAGTTTTTGCGTGAAGTTCGAAGCTTGTCACTTTAAGTGTTATTGCGACTGCAATATTGAAGGAATGTGTTCACGTGGATCATTCTCATATAAGTATATAACACATATAGAATATATGTAAAGGTTTTCTACTCCAGCCCAAAACATATTGTCGTGAAATGAAGTTTCTCTCTGAATACCAGAGATGTCTTTAATACATTTTGCTAGCAATACATTCAAAAACAAAGAAACGAGGACTATTTTTGTTTCTTCCATTCCATATCTGCCCGCGACTTCGCCCGCGTGGAATTCGGTTATCGCGTTCCCGCGGGAACTATGCGTTTTTTCGGGATAAAAAGTAGCCTATATCCTTTTCCGGGACCCCAACTATCTCCATGTCAAATTTCATCTCAATCGGTCCAGCGGTTGAAGCGTGAAGAGGTAACAGACAGACAGACAGAGTTACTTTCGCATTTATAATTTTAATATGGATATGGATATTATAAATGCTCTCTGTCTGTTACATCTTCACGCCTCAACCGCTGGACCGATTTGGATTAAATTTGGTATGAAGATAGTTGGGGTCCCGGGAAAGGCCATAGGCTACTTTTTAGCCCGGAAAAACGCATAGTTCCCGCGGAAACGCGATGACCGAATTCCACGCGGGAGAAGTCGCGGGCAGAAGCAAATTTTGGAATAACAGCGTAACTACGTTTGTATGTAAAATCGAGAAAATAGCTCAAGATCCAAAGCAAAGTTTCCACTAAAACCGTTAGATCCTCAAAAACAGCTCGAACAACACAACTCCGGACGGTGCCAATCTAAAGTCGGTTAAACATGCAAATCCGCGAGTTAAGAAAAATGCTAAAGTAACCTCAAATTTCTTGGATCAGTGGCCGTCCCGGGATTCCCGCGAACTTTTAATAGTCAGGGAGCTGCGAGTGCCAAGTGTGTGGTTACTCGAGCGTCGATTTTCTGGACCCTTGGAGACTATACATCTCTAAGATCTTAGCTTTAAGTTTAAGTTAGGGACTATACATCCCTTCAATGTAATTTTAGTACGTACCTATTGTGATATATGTAATAGAGGGTAGATTTTCATAAGTTGATATTTTCGGTGACGGGTAGGTTAAGTTCTCTCTCGTATTAAAACTGTGAACGAGCTGACGTGTTTTACTGGTGAAGTCCTCAAAAAGCATCCCTTGGAACTGATAAACCGCATATCTCTTAGTGGCGACGAGAAGTGAACGTTTTCACGCGTAAACATTGTGTTTTGGTGTATTTAGTGACTAATAGTGGGCAGTGAAATGTCGGTCGGGAAAATAACAGCGTTCGACTTGAACAAAGACAGTTGGGATTTATATATAGATCGACTGGAACAATATTTTATCGCGAATGCAGTAAAGGATGACGTCAAGGTTGCAACCCTTATTACCGTTGTGGGCAGCGATGCTTATGAATTGATGGTAAATCTATGTACGCCGGCGAAACCCTCTACAAAGACGTTCAAGGAATTAGTGGCGATTATGCAAGGTCATTTACAACCGAAACCAAGCGTTTTAGCGGAAAGGTTCAAATTCAGGCAAAGAATACAGAAAACTGAGGAAGGTATCGCTGAATACATAGCCGAGCTAAAGCGAATGTCCAAAGATTGTAAGTTTGTAGGAGATAACCTAGCAGAAAATTTACGAGACCAATTTGTGTGCGGCTTATTAAATGAGAATATAAGACAGAGACTTTTTACGGAGGATAACATACAATTCGAGAGAGCTTTTCAAATCGCAGTAGCAATGGAAGCGGCGGAGACCGACGCAGCGTTAGTAGAACGAGGTACCAGTGCCAGGGTGCAGAGCACGGCGGGTAATGCATCCGCACTTCATCAGCTGAGGAGTACTGCGAGACAGAAACCGGCCTCGAACCGGGTGAACCACGAGAACAAGCGCCCAGCACGAGCGGGCAGCGTCGAGGGCGCGAGTAACAGTGCGGGGAGAAGCGGGAGCGGTTGGAATTCGAGACCTCCCAATTCGGACAAAACCAGGTGGTCTTGTAAGGTTTGTGGAGGCCAACATATGACGGAAGGTTGCAAGTTCAAGGAGTATGTTTGTCGAGTTTGTAACAAAGACGGTCATTTGAAGAGGATGTGCCCCAGGGTCCAGAGTGGCGTACCCATGCATCGAGTAGAGGAGGAGCAGGTATTGGAAGAAGATTCATGCAGTGACAGTGACGAGGTAAACAATTTTTCAATCGACTCGAGCCAGTTAAAAAAGTATGAACCATACATTATGGAAATTAATGTTGATGGCACCTACTTAGCCATGGAAATTGATACAGGTAGCACTATTTCGTGTATAAGCTTGGACTGTTATAAAAAGATGTTCTCACATATGAATATTACAGAAAGCGATTTAACCTTACGGTATTACACAGGTGAAATTGTCACTCCAATAGGGAAAATTACACCTTTGATAACCTATGGAAGTTATAAAGAGTATTTAGATTTGTATGTGGTAGACAGTGGAAAGACCAACTTATTAGGCAGGCAATGGTTGAGAGAATTACATATTAAGTTACCCATCATACACTGTCATAATCTCGAGAGTGAGGGGTTTAATTTGGAAAAATTTAGTTCCAGTTACTGTGAAGTGTTCGACGACGGCCTCGGGAGGTTCACTGGCGGCACCGTGGGCTTCCACCTGCGCGAGGGCGCGCGGCCGGTGTTCCTGCGCGCGCGGCCACTGGCGTACGCGCTGCGCGACCCGGTGGAGCGCGAGCTGGAGCGGCTGGTGCGCGACGGCGTCATCACGCCCGTACAGATCTCTGACTGGGCTACCCCGATCGTGCCGGTGTTGAAAAAGGACGGTACGATTCGCATTTGTGGCGATTTTAAATTAACTTTAAACAAGTCGTTAGAAGTGGACCATTTTCCTTTACCTCGGGTAGAAGACTTGCTAGCTAAGATGCATGGTGGGGAAAAGTTTTCGAAGATAGATTTATCACAGGCATACGCACAATTTGAATTAGACGATTCGAAGCAATATACAGTAATTAATACACATAAAGGGCTCTTTATGTATAATAGGCTTATTTATGGCTTAGCATCTAGTCCCGGAATATTTCAAAGGAAGCTGGAACAGCTATTCGCAAGCATTCCCGGAGTAGGAGTATTTTTAGATGACATAATCATCACGGGACCAAATGACGTCTCACACTTGAATTCGTTAAGAGAAGTGTTTGATAGGTTAAAGCAATATGGTCTCAAAGTTAAAAAGAACAAGTGTACTTTCTTCGC
This sequence comes from Aethes cnicana, assembly GCA_963971205.1. NCBI lineage: Eukaryota > Metazoa > Arthropoda > Insecta > Lepidoptera > Tortricidae > Aethes > Aethes cnicana. The sequence goes on from OZ020297.1 coordinate 2,191,694, forward strand.
AGATTCGGTAACATATTTAGGGTTTTTAATTAGCAAAGAAGGAGTACATACCTGCGCCGATAAAATTGAAGCTATCAAAAAAGTAGGTGAACCAGGAAATGTATCGGAATTGCGAGCGTTCCTAGGTCTCGTCATGTACTATGCTAAATTTGTACCTAACATTAGCACTATTTTAGCGCCTATGTATGAACTACTTAAGAAAGACGTTACCTTTAATTGGAACCAAAACTGTAGACATGCCTTTGACCAAGTTAAAAAACTGCTTATCTCTAGTGAAGTCTTAGCCCATTATTCACCCAGCTTACCTCTGATCCTCACCACGGACGCGAGCGGCGTGGGGGTAGCCGCAGTGATATCCCACGTGACGCCGCAGGGGGAAAGACCCGTGGCATACGCGTCACGAGTGCTCAGCACCGCAGAAAAGGCATACTCACAAATAGAGCGGGAGGCGTTAGCCATAATATTTGGAATCAAGAAATTTCACCAATATCTTTATGGTAGAAAATTTGTTTTGCGTACAGATCACAAGCCGTTAGTAACGATATTTGGGGATAAGGCCGGTATACCGGTGATGGCGGCAAGTAGGATGCAGCGCTGGGCGGTGTTACTTGCCGGCTACGATTACAGTATTGAGTATGTACGTAGTGATAGAAACGCAGCCGACGCCTTGTCTCGATTACCAGTAGGGTACTCTAGTAAGAAGGAGAGTGGCCGTTCTATTCGGTCATCTGAAATGACGTATTTGAACTTTATACAGAAATTTTTGCCAGTTACGAGAAAAACCGTACAAGAATGCATAGGTAAAGATGAAACCCTTAAAAAAGTTATGTTGTATTTACAGTCAGATTGGCCCCAAGTATGTACAGAAGAAGCGATGAAACCCTTTTTCACACGTAGGCACGAATTATACATAGATGCGGGATGTATAGTTTGGGGTTATCGCTTAGTAATCCCTAGCAAATTACGGGATACCTTACTGGCGGAAATCCATGTAGGCCACATGGGTATCGTGAAGATGAAAAGCATAGCGCGTAGCATCATGTGGTGGCCCGGCATAGATGCGGCCATCGAGAGCATGTGCAAGCAGTGCGCAGTCTGCACGGCCGAGGGCGTGGCGCCGCCGCGGGCCGCCCCCCAGCCGTGGCCGTACGTGACAGAGCCCTGGAGCAGATTGCACGTGGATTTCCTTGGCCCTTTTCAGGGACACACATTTTTAGTACTAATTGATGCGACGTCAAAATGGATCGAAATTTTTAGAATGCCCAGAACCACTGCCGGAGCAGTCATCAAAGTCTTGCGCGAAACATTTGCTCGATTTGGGCTACCGAAGGAAATAGTATCTGATAATGGTCCGCCATTCTGCAGTAAAGAATACGCGGAGTTCATGACAATGAACGGTATACGGACCATTTTCGCAGCAGCGTATCATCCATCCTCGAATGGAGCGGCAGAAGGAGCGGTTAAGCTCTGTAAGCGCGCCATTAAAAAATCACTACGAGAGGGTTGCGATGTAGATGCAGCGATACAGACTTACCTCATGGCGTACCGTAATGTAGACCATGGCACCACGGGCACGTCGCCCGCGATGCTATTACAGCACCGGTGCTTGCGTTCTCGGTTAGACTTACTTAGAATAAATAGGCAAGTAGAGGATCGGGTCTCATCAAAACAAAAGAAACAGATAGACTATGCAGGAGGTAAATCGAGAGAAGTAAAGGTCGGTGACTCGGTCTCGGCTCGAAATTATACAGGGGGAGAGAAATGGATACAGGGAAGTGTTAAAGAAAAAGTAGGCTCGCGCAATTATATAGTTGGTAGGGAAGATGGTTCATTTATTAAACGACATATCGATCAAATTAAGACACGATGGTCAGGTGCGTCTTTTGATGTAGCCAATTCATCACCGGCCGATGTTTCGGAGACAGAACCTGGATCGGACCCAAGCTTGTCCGAGGTTAAGTTGAGACAAAGTGATGCGTCGCCGTCGCCGCCACCGCCGCCGCCTCCGGCGACACCGCCGCCAGTGAACACCTCGAGGCCTAAACGTCAGATAAAACCAGTACAAAGATATGGGTTTGAATTCGATTGATGTGTACCTTTTAGATATACCTATAAGTAGATAAAACGATGAGTAACCCATAAGGAATAATGTCCACTTTCTAGTTTGTTAAATGTTGTTGTAACTAGTGTTAAGTCAGTAAGAGGGTGTGATATATGTAATAGAGGGTAGATTTTCATAAGTTGATATTTTCGGTGACGGGTAGGTTAAGTTCTCTCTCGTATTAAAACTGTGAACGAGCTGACGTGTTTTACTGGTGAAGTCCTCAAAAAGCATCCCTTGGAACTGATAAACCGCATATCTCTTACCTATATGTATATTTTATAAATGTAATGTAAATTTTGTAAATTTTGAAAAAAGGCCTTCTGCTTGAGTTTGTTGCGGCGCTTCTTCTCAAGCAATGAGTCTAGGAAGCGCTGGTAAATTATTTTTCTGACGTGTAAAAGTGCCGCTATGTGGCCAATTTGCTGAATAAATGATTGAATTGAATTGAATTGTCGTCGAGAACTATAGGACTTTGAAGATAAAATAAAGGAATAAAAATGTATTGTTTGGAAGAGATCGCTATTTAGCGATAAGTCCGCCTGTTGTGTACCTACCTATTTAATGTGTATTATTTCTGTATTTTCTTTGTTTTGTTTATATGGTGTTCAATAAAGAGTAGGTATTGTTGTTGTTGTTGTTGGCGTTGTTGTTGTTGTATTTACTGCTGCACCCACCCTGACATAGATGCTTTCGTAGATATAAAAAAGTAGTTATGTGGGCATGCTCTCGCTTGCCAAATATTAATAATGTATATGCCCCACGTTGCTCCAATCATGGAAATATGCTAATCTGCCTGTTGGTATTGCGGTGGGACGTATGAAGGAGTCCTGAAGAAGGATAAAATATTACTCGAGCGCGTCAGATATTATGCCCCTAACGAAATCCCCAGACGGCTCGTGGGAGCGTTTTGAAACTGCCCTACACGCGCTCTGTATAGAAAGCTAAGATTTGATAGATTTACTTAACAGAATACCAGGAATCTCCCTTACTTTAATCTGACGCGCTCGAATCACACCAGGAAAACCCCTCTTGGGCTCCCGAACTATAACACAAATGAGCTTACGATGAGATGAGGGGTAGTCGATATCGAACTGGAGTTTGATAGTGTCTTCTGAAATTGCGTTTGGACAGTTTTTAGTTTGAATTTGTTGGTCAACGCTTATTTAATTTTTTAGCTTGAAGTTTTGACATGTTTGATTCCCAATTTGCATGTTGTTGACAGACAGAGCTAGTTTCATTATAAGCATATGAGCATCATGAACGCGTGTTATGTAATACTAGCTTCTGCCCGCGATTTCGCCCGCGTGGAATTCGGTTATCGCGCTCCTGCAGGAACTATGCTACCTACTACACTACTACAACAGCCTATTTACGGCCCACTGCTGGGCACAGGCCCCCTCTCATCACGAGAGGGTTTGGGCTATAGTCCCCACGCGGGCCCAGTGCGGATTGGGGACTTCACACACATCTTTGAATTACTTCGCAGGTGCGTGCAGGTTTCCTCACGATGTTTTCCTTCACCGAAAAGCTCAGTGGTAACTTCAAATTGAATTTCGCACATAAGTAAACTTAGAGGTGCGAGCCGGAATCGAACCCCCGACCCTCAGCATGAGAGGCGGTAGGTCGAACCACAAGGCCACCACGGCTTCTTTCATCGGCCAAATTTCATCTCAATCGGTCCAGCGGTTGAAGCGTGAAGAGGTAACAGATAGACAGACAGACAGACATAGTTACTTTCGCATTTATAATATTAATATGGATTATGGATCACACTGTACAAACAACGCACCAAGCTCTCCTTTCCCAGCCGGGATTCAAATCCGCATGACAGCTTCAACCATTGATCTATTTGTAAGTAAGGATTCACAATCAGCCGGAGAAAAATGGCCCCGTCAAAACCGTTTGGCGTTCGTTTCGTTATAAAGAGGCGTTATTAGCATATTGGAACGTATTTTCTAATGTCAGTTTGCTCTATATATTTTGGCTAGCTTTTCCCCGCAACTTCGTATGCGCAGAAATATTAAAATGAAAAATCGCGTTTTTCCCATTCCCGTGGGAATTTCGGGAAATGCTTTCTTAGCGGATGCCTACGTCATAACATCTACCTGCATGCCAAATTTCAGCCCGATCCGTCCAGTGGTTTGGGCTGTGCGTTGATAGATCACTGTCAGTCACCTGTGAGTTTTATATATTTAGATATATTCTGTTAGGCACTGTTCGTCCATATGTTATTAGGTACTTATTATAGGTCAATGGTTTCCACAGCTCCACTGATCCAAAAAAGCCCTTTGGCGAACATCGAAATTCCCTAAGAAACCCACATACAGCACGGACAGCGTTCGTAAAACAGCGGGTTCCGGATATTCTCTAAAGTAGGTACTTACCTACGTATAATGGTAACCGCTTTACAAGTGTTGGTGCAAACATTGTAAGTTTGTGTCCAAGGCAGGAGCTTATGGCGGACCGAGGTGTAGGAAAAGATTTATTCGTGATCAACAGTCCGTGGTACACCGTGGTACGTGGTATAGTGGTTGATCTAGATCGAACAATCATCGCGCTATATTCAAGCCACCGCTATTTGTAAATGGACGACAATCACGCGACAGACCTGCCGTAATATAGCGACTGTCGCGCTACGACTACGAACTACTACAATGAGGACTATTGTTTCTTTGCTCACCAGTTGGCGCCACTGTTGACTAAGGTCCAGAGGTATAGCTGTCAAAGGCGACTCTATAAGATCGGCGCCGAAACAAAGTTTTAAATCTTGAATCTCATTAACTTTATTAATTATAAATAACTATCATCATATCGAGTAGCTATGCCGCAATGTTATTTATGCAGTTCCGTTTTGTTCGGTTTTTTTTTGTTTTAAAGCATAGACATAAATAATACTTCGTATGGACCCGGCCTGACGTAGATACATGTTATGTGTCCCCACTTCCTTGGTGTCCAATCCAAAGTTAAACTTGTATCGTGACACTAAAGCTGGGTCACATTTTTCCAACAACGAGACGAGTTTTTAGATACTGAGAAACAGTTTCGAAAAAAGTTTTACGCTTTTTGTAACGCACGCTCGGTGACAGAACTTTGGATTGGACACCGAGGAAGTGGGGACACATTACGTGTACGTTAGACCGGGTCTATATTATTTACGTCTATGTTTTAAAGCGTTCACATTCATCGCTAAATAATATAATCCATTATTTGCGATAATTTCGCGAAGGAGATCACTTTTCAACTTAAATAAATTATCATTTACGTCACGAAGCCCGCCAAAAGCAGTGAAAAGTGTATGTTATTGGACCTCACGCGACACTAGTGGCAAATTTACACGCGATAGCCCCCATTACGACATTATTTGGCGAATAGGGATGACGACAACTTTTTTTTCCTTAGTCTATCACGAAGATTATTGAAAAGTATTGGACACGTATTTTTTCTTTTTTCACGTAATCAAACTTGTACGGAGATATATTGAGTTGAAATGTCGCGTGAGTAGGTATTAATGATCTCGCGTATTCGGAAAATATTGACATTGAATGGTAACTGGTGATTGTGCCTCATGAACATAGGAATCATGACATTTCGAATGCGTTGTCATCACGAGGTCGTAGATTTAATGCCTCTTTTCCCGTAATTTCACCCCCTCTCTTACCCCGTTACCCGAACAAGCTGCAAGCACTGCTACTAGGCGGCAGGTTAGCGGGGAAAGACGGTGTTACTACCCCGGACGGACCTAGCACCAGGCCCAAAAGTATGAGGAGAGACTGCCCCCTGTGCGTGTTCTATCAGGAACTGTTTGACATGATGCCAACAGCTGCCTTTTATCACTGCTCATCATCGACAGAATGTTCACCCCCACAACTTGGAGCCAGACACACTAAGAAATAATGAATGAATAATTTATTTCATAAATATGGTATTACAATCGGTGGATAATATACATGTCAAGTCTATCATATTCCGTCAGTGCGGCGTAGAAATATCCTACTGGTGTTTGCAAGCGTCCATAGGCGACGGTGACTTCTTAACAGCTGGAGGGCCGTATGCTTGTTTGCCAACGTCAGTTATATATAAAAAAAAGCTGCATCAGGTTCTAACACAGGTAAGTTTAGTGTAAAATCGCTGTGCGGTCATCCGTTGCCTTTCCCCAGTTCGACCCAAGGCGGGCTCCCGGTAATTCGATTTGGATGGATGTTACAAAGACTCGCAACTCGGCCTCCACCGGCCGATATGTAAAGTAGCTCTTAAACAAGGTTTAACGCGCTAACCTACTTACGTTCTAGGATCGGAAAGTCACATTTTTTAAACGGTTTACATATAACAACAAATTAGCTTCCGCCCTCGACTTCTTCTGCATGGGGTGTACGAAGTGCCCAACAGATCAATTGCATTTGGTATGGGGGTAGTTTATAACACTGGTCAACATTTAGGCTACTTTTTATCCCGGAAAATGCATAGTTCCCGAGGGAATGCTATTAAACCCCGTTCGCGTTAAGAAAATAGTGACTCATCAGTGCAACTGCAGGGTAAGGGCGTATTCATAATGGAGAGAAATTAAACATTTTTTTCAAATCCTTAAATAAGTGTAATAGAAAAATAATAAAATATCAGTGATTTTACACATGTTATAAAATATTCATTATAATTAATAATTAAAAATGTCAATTTAAACTAATATTAGTATTTTTTAATGTCAACTTAAACGCTATATTAGTAGAGTAACACATTTCAACAAATGGTAAAAAAATAAATACTAAAATAAATAAAAATACAAAATTGTCTTAAAACTAAGTACTTAAATCGCTAATCACTATCGCTAGATTCGTCCCTTACATTTATTACAAATGAATTTTGTTCTGCGTATTCCATGACGTCATCCAAATTCCACATGGTATTTTCTTCGCGTATCACGTGGTCGCAGCATTTCTTCCACCGATCGGCGTCTACTAACGCGATTGCGTCATAAAATAATTTTTTTACGTCACTCATTTTGAATGTAGTATTATTCGCAGCAATATAATTTTTTATTTGGGCCCACACCATTTCGATCGGATTTAATTTACAATGGTAAGGCGGCAGACGAAGAATTGTAATGCCATTCTTTTTAGCAGTCTCATCTACTAAATATTTATTATATTGTGGGGCGATTTCGGCGACTTTCAATAATAATTCTTTTTTCAAATAACTCATATCCATAGATATACCTTTGTTGTTCTTTTTTTCACTGGTGATTTCAATATATTAGTTTCTTTTTGCTCTTTGATAATTTTATAAACAGTATTTTCGGACACACCGCATGCACTTGCAGTTTTAATTACTATGCTCTCCACAGTCTCATTTAAATCAGTCTTTTTGAAATACTTAAAAACATTGTAAATTACGCGTCTCTCTCCGCTATGTATAATTGATCCACTTTTATTTTTTTTAATGGGTGAGATATCCATTTTCCAAAAATTTTAAACAAGTAATACGCAAAATACACAACCGATCTCTTCGAAGGTCTGACTGCAACTGAGCACTGTGAACTCGCCTTACTAATTTCTAGCGTTCTAATTGGCTAGGGGGCGTGGCTTGGCCGGCAGTCGGTGATGAGTCACTATTTTCTTAACGCGAACAGGGTATAAAGTATTCCACACGGGCAGAAGCTAGTTATATAATATCCGCTTATTTATTCGAGAGATTTCTATTGAAGTTCTTTTGCTATATTATGATAAATATATGATTTAGTATCCAACATAAACTAGCGTAGGTAATACAGCAATACGGGTTCAAGGCAGATCTCGGAGTTATGATCTCGGTATGTCCTAGAGTTAGGTTCCAAGGCATAGTACGACACAAATTAGAAGGCGCGCGGCGAAGCACTTATTCTCTTGATGCAGAGTCTATTATGGCTTAATCCACCCGCCTTCTAAGTTGTGTAAACCTTGTATCTTTTTGACTCGAGTTCGGTAATATGTTTATGAATAAAATAGGTACCTATACTACCTACAGGTATCGGCACGGAAATTGAGCGGTGGGCTTCGATGCGCAGAAGTCGAAAATATAGGGTCAAGCAAAACGTGACGATATTTTACCCACAGAATTAGCTATGGATTCTAAGCGTATTTTTTAGGTTTTAATTTTTTTTGAGTGTGTTTAAAAAAACAACTTTTGTATGGCGCAGTATGGGATTGATGGTGTGAGCGATACCTGAATCCCATAAAAATATTTTTTTTGTGGCAACTCAAAAAAACAACCTAAAAATCATGCTTAGAATCGATAGTTGATTCTGTGGGTATAATATCGTTACAACGTGTTGCATATGGTCTCATCGGCAGAGGGGCGCGGGATGCAGGGGGGCGATCTGTCATGCGCGCACGCTTATTGGCCCTTCGGTCGTAAACATGCGCAGAAATCCCCTCTATTTTTGCTCACCGCTCAAGATCCTTGCCGCGACCTGCAGAGTATTCACTTAGGCAACACCAAGCCGCTAACCTCGGATTAGCCTCTTAACCCACGTCAAATTCATACAAATAGTCTGAGTTAAGCGGTTAACCCAAAGTTAACAGCTTGCTGCAAGTGGACCTTAGTTAAATAAGATGACTGATCTTATAGATTCACTAGCTTTTCCCCGCAACTTGGTATGCGCAGAAATATTAAAAAGTAAAATCCCGATTTTTCCCTTTCCCGTGGGAATTTTGCAAAATCCTTTCTTAGCGGATGCCTACGTCATAACATATACCTGCATGCCAAATTTCAGCCCGATCCGTCCAGTGGTTTGGGCTGTGCGGTGATAGATAACTATGTCAGTCAATCACCTTTGAATTTTATATATTTAGATATGAAGATCTTCTTGTACAGTCACATGGTCGAGCAGTTTCAAAAAAATTGTCTTCCACTGTGTGTGCATCGAGACACTTTTTGAATTAGAGACTCGTACGAGCGATTCTAGCTCTGGCGCACGGCAGAACAGTTCTGCAGAAAATTATACAAGGTGCGTCATCAGTATCATCATCATCATCATCATCATCATCATCATCATCATCATCATCATCATCATCATCATCATCATCATATCATCACTGATAAACAGCTTTCCCCAAGACTCGCCTCACACACCGTTTTTGCTTGTTTGGAAAACTACCTACGTTCATGAAAATTTAGCATTTTCAGACGGTTTAAATTACTTATTATTATTATAGCATCTACTAATGTAGATGAACCTTTTACTATAAGTTCAATTTAAATAAAAGTCCAGCCCCCATTGTAACATCTGCGAAACTTGTCATAATCCCCCATTTGAATAGGGTACATTTCCTATTTTGAAAACGACTTAACACTCCCATAAAAACCTCAAACATTCACCCTTTTTGAATCAAACTTATTATAACTTTGACCCAATGCCCTTAGGAGTAGCAGCATAACGCCAACCGATCACAGTAATATAGACTTTAATTCAATTACATAAGTGGGTTGGGGCGCGCATTTTTATAGCTCTATAGCTACTATGACCACATTCAATGCAGTTGCAGTACGCAATTGTGGACTTTAATCCGATTTTAGTAATATTAGCAGTTATACGTACAAATTAATTTATCAATAACGAAAATTTTGTTTTTACAACAAATTTTCTTATTCTCTTGACAATAGCGAGGCCTATGTCCAGCAGTGGACGTCTTTCGGCTGAAATGATGATGATGATGATGATGATGATGATGATGATGATGATGATGATGATGATGACCAGTTCGATTCGAGTATGAGCAATTGCAAACGTCATCTCGCTTGCTTGTAGTTTTTTATAGCCACAATGGGTTCGTATTTTCGTACCTTGTCGCAGTTAACGACGTATGAAACTCAAACCATTCTCATACTACATGTCACTGTGACAGGGCACAAAAATGCTAAGCTCTTTGCTTCGACTATGCATGCGTTATCATATTATTATTTCAGTACGGATTTAATGACTGTGTTGTAGATTTTAAATGTAATGGAGCATGAAGAGTTTTATGCTCGGTTTTTTATTACTATTGAACCGTTTAAACATTGCGTTGCAATGGTTATTGCTTTTTAAACGTATGAAGTCGTTGAAACTTTAAAAATGGAAGCATGGGATGGGCTTATTGTCCAGCTGTGTGAATTCAAACCGCTTTAAATAAACTTGAAAAACACACGAAATTTATTGAAATGATATTTTTAACAATAAATTTTCATTTTCAACTGATACAGAGCAAGCTGCCACGGAAAAATACTCATAGATAATAAAAAAATAGTTTTTCTCATGAATATGAACGACTATAGCTATACCTACTAACGAAGCAAAAATTCATACCTGTTATCTCTTTACGCTTCAACCGCTGGACCAATTTAGATGAAATTTTATATTCAGATAGTTGGAGTCCCGGAATAAGACATAGGCTACTTTTATCCCGGGAATACTCATAGTTCCCCCGGGAACGAGATAACCGATTTGCACGCGGGCGAAATCGCGGGCAGATACTGGTAAAGTCATAAAATGGGACCAATTTTACTTAGGGGGCGTCCATAAATTACGTGAGGTGTTTTTTTTTTAATTTCTGTCCCTCCCTGGTGAGATGTCGTGAGATCTTATTCAACCCCCTCCCCCATCCCCCAATCTCACGTGAGATTTTTCAAAATGTGGGTTTCTTACGTAAACGCGTTGGATTGTTATTGTAAAAAGAAAAAAAAAATGCTTCATGCTTTTATTTACTAGTTAAGACTAGAATCAATATTGCTGAGAGTTTAATTATAAGTGTAATAAAAATTTAACAATAAAATACTTAAATCGTAACTACTGTGATTAAAAAAAGAATATCTACTCTAATTCAGTCCATGGAGAATCATGCACGGTCTCAAGAGAGACTATTGGAACCAACATGTCCATATGATTTTCAGTAAATTTACGATTACGCTTAAGATTAAATCTTAAGCATGTACAATCTGGATTAAATGGACCAAAATAGTTTTTTTTTTGTTTCAATCAGAAAAAAATTGCGTGATATTTGCCGAGACCCTCCCTCTCTCCAACGTAAGATTAGATGAGATTTGACTCGACCCCCTCCCCCCTTAAACATCTCCCGTATTTTATGAACGCCCCCTTAATTAGCCTTTAATTTATTTGTTTAGAATTTAAGAAAAAAGATTAAGCCAATTAGTGAATTTTGCGTGTTAAATATAGTGCAATAAACGAAGACAAACGATGAAATATTTATAAAAAAAATACTCCAATCTCTTCGGTGTAAAAATCGAACGCGACGACCCCAAAAGTCTGCAAAGTCCTCCAACTCCATTACGTATGGACACCCCGCGCCATCTTAAAGGCTGTAAAAACTCATTATAAATAACATGGCGTAATCGCGGCCTATCCGCCAAGTTTAAATTGAACCTGTCACCCTGGCGGGACCGGGTCCTGTACAATTTTAATTTTTGGTCACAAGAGCCGTTGTCTTTTCTTTTAGGCGATAAAAAAGGTTTTCATCATTGACCTATCATAATATATGGACGAACAGTGCCTAACAGAATATGTCAAAATATATGGAGCAAACTGACATTAAAAAATACGTTCCAATATGCTAATAACGCCTCTTTATAATATGTGTCAAGATGAATATTTTATACAGAAGTAAACCTAACACTATGAGATTTAAGTGTCAAATTTACTGAGCGCCACACGGGTGCCCGATCAGTTCGGGCACCCGTTTTGACGGGCCATTTTTCTCCGGCTGATTGTGAATCCTTCCATTCATATTTCTACTAAGTAATTTACGTGTATACGGACGGGTAATAAGTACGTCCTGATTTTAAAAGTAACCACCACCTGTGGGTGGGCTGTGCGCTCGTTTGCCTATAAAATTATCTATGTTCCTACATAATTATATTTATTTAATTTTAAAGTGTTATATTAAGGATAATACTTACAATAAAATGTATAGTTTTAAATAATTAAAAAAAAATGACATGTAATACTTTACTATAGCCTAAACCATCTTGTGATCAGAGGTCTGTGCCCAGCATTGGGACGCAAATAGGCTGTAGTAGTAGTAGTCCAGCCTAAACGACCACTGCTGGACAGAGCCTCCTAGGTTCGCCATTTAGACCGACTTCACATTAACTTCAGATGGTCGCTCCATCTTTTTGGAAGACCTTAGCTCGTCTCCCGGTTTGCGGACACCATTCGAGAACTTTCTAGCCCCATTATAAATAAACTTTATGCACTTTTTTTTTTTAATGTATTTCAAAAATATCCGTGCGTATTATATTATCAACGTATCAAATTCGGAGGATCGATGAAATCTCGGTCCGAGCGCATATTTTAAAAACTTCATTTTGTTTGCAATTAATATCGATATTATCAAAGGAACGGGGCAATTTTCACGTATCTCCGAATCTGCGCTGCGGACTTTTATGCATACCAAATTTTTCCAAGGCACAGAACTGTAATTTTCCCGAAAGTCCACTCATAAATAAACGCCCGGGATACTAAAGAAAATTGATGACCGCCACCATAGAAGTATGTTGGGGGTTGATGTTGCTCACGTCCGTAGGCTTTACCCTCGAGACCCTACACGTGACCCCTGGGTGGTGCCAATCGAGCAACAATCTTACTGGTGGTAGGCTTAGGCCGTGGCTAGTTACCACCATTTAGGCAAAGCCACACCGCCAAGCGACTTCTGTCGTGTTCCGGTGTGATGCCTAAAGAGCCGTAAATGAGGGGTTGGGTCTGAATATCTTCTCGTACTGTTCAACCGGTCTCATGTCGCTGCAGTTCTAATGTGCCGGTGGCTCATCTTGGAGAGCAGCGGGATCCGAAGCACGGTTCTCCGCTGGCCGACCGCAGTTAGTAGGGGGCCCAACTAGTAGACCAGCCATCTATGAAAGGCTGCCCCGCCAACTCGCGAAAAATCCCATAATGCTCCATCGTGCCGGTTGGCGACCGGATGACAGGACCCGATGGCCATTCTGGGGGGGTTCGGGCGTCCCCGCGGTCTCCAGGTGAGTCCCCATCAGCACGGCAGTATTAGTAGTGACTGTGGGTGGCGGTACTTGGTATATTCAACTGCCTTCCTCTTGCCTCTTTCACTTCTTCCAAAATCATCATGAAGGCAAAAACAAGGAAAAGGGTTTTACAGCGGAAGCACGTCCTGTCACTTCAAGTGCATTTCTGCAATATTCGTGGTTTGCACTCTAATCTCGTAGCGGTCCATCACCACCTAGAGACCAGTAAGCCCCACCTGCTCTTTGACACGGAGACGCAGATCAAATCTCCTTCTGACTCGGCGTACTTATGCTATCCTGGGTACACGCTTGAACATAAATTTGTTCCTCGTGCTGGCGTGTGTTTGTACGGTCGAGATGACATTTGTATCAAGCGTCTTCGTAATCTTGAAACACCAGATTTTTCTGTTATGTGGATTTTGGTAGACACTGGTACCACGAGAAATATTTATGCGTGTGTTTACCGTTCGCACAGTGGCGATCAGGAAACGACCAAACTTTTTGAGTACCTTAGTGTAATGGCGGAATCAGCTCAACATCGTTACCCGTCGGCCCAACTGGTGGTACTTGGCGATTTCAACGCTCACCACCGTGATTGGCTCTTTCCTTACCGGGATACCGATCACGCGGGTAGGGAGGCGTTCAATTTTTCAGTGTCGCATAATCTTACCCAGTTGGTCAACGAGGCTACCCGTGTACCTGATGTTGACAGCCATACACCTAATTGCCTCGATCTTCTACTGACAACTGATCCAGACAGCTGTTCCGTCACAGTGACTGCCCCTTTGGGTAGCTCTGATCACTGTCTGGTTAAATCTGTGTCCCTTTTTTCCCCCCCGGATACCAGTCCACGAGGTACCAGGCGGGTGTGGAGATACAGGTCAGCTGATTGGGATGAAATGCGCCACTTTTTCGCATCTTATCCTTGGCTTCAAACTTGTTTCAACTCTTCTGACCCTTCAATTTGTGCAGATGCTGTAGTTGGTGTCTTGGGTCGGGCTATGGAATATTTCATTCCATATTCTGACATTCCCCTCAGCTCGAGCCATCCTCGGTGGTACAATGCTGAATGCTCCGCTGCTGAGGTGGCTAAGCAATCAGCGTACAAAGCCTGGGCCGAGGCGCGGTCTCTAAAAGCGTCAGACTGCCGCGATAAAAAGAAGGCGTTCAATAAAGCAGCCAAATCTTGCAAAAAGGTACTCAAGCGGGCTCGATTTGACCGTATAAGCCGTATTGGGGCTAAGATTGCATCGCAACCAATGGGTAGTAAAGCTTTTTGGTCCTTAGCCAAAGCGGTTGAGTCGAGTTTTTGTCGCCCAACTCTTCCACCACTGCTGAAGCCTGACGGTACCCTGGCTCACACCGCATTAGATAAAGCAAACTTGTTTGCTAGTCTATTTGCAAGTAATTCCCGTCTGGATGCTGGAAAAAAAACACCTCCTGTTTTACCTCCAGGTGATTCTGTCATGTCTGAGGTACGTATTAAACAGAAAGAGGTTCTTAGAATACTCCGTACTCTAGATGTCAACAAAGCTAGTGGTCCTGATGGCATTCCAGCAGTGGTGTTGCGCAACTGTGCGCCTGAGTTGGCTCCTATACTGACACGCCTGTTTCGCCTCTCTCTCGAAAAGCGACAAGTTCCGAGGTCCTGGAAGCTTGCTAATGTGCAACCTGTGCCCAAGAAGGGAAGTCGTGCTGACCCTGCCAATTATAGACCCATAACGGTCACCTCCATTCTTTGCAAAAGCATGGAGCGTGTACTCAACAATAAGCTCCTGACATACCTCGAAGACAACGGTCTACTCAGCGATCGTCAGTACGGTTTCAGACGTGATCGATCAACCGGTGATCTTCTTGGGTATGTCACTCACATATGGGGCCAAGCCTTGGAGAGTCATGGCGAGGCCATTGCGATCTCTCTTGACATTTCGAAGGCTTTCGACAGGGTTTGGCACGGGGCCCTTAAGAGCAAGCTTCCTTCGTTTGGAATTCCCGCTGCTTTGTGCGACTGGATCTCAGACTTCTTGGGTGAACGATCGATAAGAGTGGTCATTGATGGCTGCTCTTCCGATCTATTGGCTATAAATGCTGGTGTACCCCAAGGGTCTGTCCTCTCTGCAACACTCTTTTTGCTGCATATTAACGACCTTCTTTGTCCAGGTGTCTTCGGATACGCTGATGACAGCACTGTTACAGAGAGTTACACTTCCTCCGCTCGCACAAGTAGCGCCGAGATCACTTCCCTTAGAGAGGCTATGATTGAGCGGTTGAACTCAGCACTTGGGGTAGTGTCTGACTGGGGCGATGCCAATCTTGTGCGGTTCAACGCTAGTAAAACACAGGCGTGTCTGTTTTCTGCCAAAAAGAGTCCGCTTGGTCTGACTCCAACTCTCCAAAATACACCTTTGCCTTTGTCCGACCATTTAGAGCTGTTGGGTATGGACATATCCTCTAACTTGAGCTTTGGTCGGTCTGTCATGTCCAAAGCGAAAACAGCTGCAAAAAAGCTTGGCATCCTCTCAAAGGTGCGACGGTACTTCACACCGGAACAGTTGCTCCATTTATACCAAGCGCAAGTTCGGTCGTGTATGGAGTATTGTAGTTACCTCTGGGATGGCTCTGCAAAGTATCAGCTGGATGCTTTGGACTCGGTAGACCGTCGAGCTAGAAGGATGATTGGCGACGATACGCTCGTTGGAACCAAGCTTCAAAGCTTGGAGCATCGGCGTAGAGTTGCTTGTCTGTCGGTTTTTTACAAGGTGTATTATGGAGAGTGCGCTCAGGAACTTCACGACCTTATACCACCGTCTACCTTTTATCATCGGACTACTAGACGACGGGAGGGTTTCCATCCTCATGTGGTTGAGTTTCCCATGAGTCGTACAAAGCGATGCTCTAAATCTTTTCTTGTTCGCACTGCTAAACTATGGAATTCCCTCCCTGCGTGTGTGTTCCCCAGCTCCTATAATCTTGGTATATTCAAGTCTAGAGTGAATAGGCATCTTCTGGGTAAGCGTGTTCCACCTTAGACCCTATCATTACTTTCCATCAGGTGTGATCAGGGTCAAACGCAAGCCCATTTGTAATAAAAAAAAAAAAAAAAAAATGTTTCTATGCCCTCGGTCGTCACTTTGTTTAGTATAGTTTGGAGGGAGCGGCCGTCTTTCGGCTGAATTGATGATGTCGTAGATGAGATTCCGTACAAATTTGACAGCTATCGATGACAACGTTGACAATGTATAATATGCTATCTACGCGATCATCTCGTGACATACGAGAAGCGCGTGCCAAATGCCGAGACAGCGACAGCGTAGTCCTCACTTCTAATTATATTCAATTTACTTAAAAACAGATATTTTTTATATTTTACAAATTTAAGAGCTTTGTGCAATAGAGGTTAGAAGTGTTTGTACAAAAATAAATTTCATGGGAAAATACATGCATTTTATGAGAACCTTTGTAATTAACAAAATCAAATCCTATTCGATTACCCGTACTCAAGGTAAATATCGTGTTAAAATTAGCGCGTTTTCCAAGAAAGTGCCTACGCTGTTGAACTCTACGGTTCGGTAATACGTTTTTAAGAGATGACGATGGGCGGGACCCGACGAGGATTTAATGCATGTATCGGGCAAATTTAGATTTGATCGATGATGTTAGGGCCTTGTTTAAAGCCGAAAGAGTCGTTACGTGACAAAGTTGTGTAATTTTTGTTTGGGCTTTCTGTTTTCATACTGGTCGCGCTGTTTTTGTTTAGCTTTTTATGAGGTTTAAGCTTTTTAACAGCGTAATTGGCTTTTTAAACGATATATTTTTCATGATGTATTTATCATTTATTTTAAATAAATCAGTTCAGCGGAATATTATTAGGAAATCAATAGGTTTTTGAAGTCTACAGGTTCTAGTCTGATATTATTATTTAATTGTAAAAAAAAATACTAAGTATACTGTGTCATTCAATATGAAATATCGATATAAATTGTATAAATTACACTGATAGGAAAATTACATTATTGAAATCTAAAATAATAAGCTTTCAAAAAGAAATTTCGCAATGAATCGTTTTCATACAATGCAACAATTAATTCGAAACCTTAATTGCTTTATTGGATTTTAATTAACTTTGGTTAACTTTGTACTTTGCCGAACTTTGCGGTAGGCACTTTGACATGGAGAATTTATTAATTTTCACGTAGTTGTAAATTGCATGCTATATCCGCTATAGGTAACAGAACTTATCGATATGGTCTTAAGTACTAAAATATTGAGAATTTCAAAATCAAAAAAAAAAATCAATATATTTTTTATTGCCATAACTTAAACTAAACACGTTCTAAAGATAGATACATTTTTACTTACAAACTATTATTACATAAAGTGATTGGAGACAGAAAAGTATAATAGTTGAAGCACATTCTTAATTATAAGATTTGGCAATGGGTACCAGTCTCAGCGGGTGCTGGGCTCGTTGTTACGCCCAGCGCTGATTTTCAGACTGGCTTTTTTGAATTTCTTGAACATAGGCAATTTTATTGACATTCAGAGTAGGTAGGTAACTGAAAAGATTTTAGGCTGTTTTCACACCTCCGCCGCGGATTGGAAAAAGCGGTACCGCTGAACATTTGCGATCGTTTGTCCATTATACACATCCTTGACGCCGTTCACATCTCCGCGTTCAAACCGCTATTTCAGTTCCGCGGCGGAGATGTGAACGGCGTCAAACATGTGTATAATGGACAAACGATCGCAAATGTTCAGCGGTACCGCTGTTTCAAATCCGCGGCGGACTGGTGAAAACAGCCATAAACCTCACTGCGCACGGTCGATCTATACCACGTGGTTACACAAACGCTTCGCACCAAAATGTATGTGGTACGTCCACAGCCGCGCACGGCCACGCTACGCAAGACAATAGGGATGACGACAGGGTGAAGAAATCGAAATTCTAATTAGTCCGTCAGTCAGGTAATAAAAAAATATTAGACACGTATTTTTTGTTTTATCAAATTAACAAAGAATGACTAAGTTAAAACGCATTAAAGTTGGAGAGTGGGGGCTAACTACGTCACCGTTAGGTATAAATCGTACCTAACCGTGACGTCACGCGACATTTCAACTCAATATATCTCCGTATAAGTTTGATTACGTGAAAAAAGAAAAAGTACGTGTCCAATACTTTTCAATAATCTTCCTGATAGACTAAGGAAAAAAAGTTGGCGACATCCCTATACAATGAATCCACGTTTAGCGTGCGCGTGCGTGCGTTGCGTACCGTGCGCCGCAGTGGCGTGCCGTCCTTATTTTTGAAAAGGAAGGTGTCACATGAAGGAAACATACCTACTTATATAAACTTATTATTAACACTGTATTTTTTACTTGCAGGTAATATAAATGAGACTGAAGCCAAACTGCAAAAAGCGGCTAATCTACTAAAGGAAAGTTGCAACTAAATAAATAATATAAAAAAATAAAAATAATATGACGTCAGAAAAAATGGTTCTTTACAACTTAACAAACCGATCAACTCACTATCTCATTACTAAAGGTAGATAATGATCAGTAAGATGTGTCCTACATTTATTATTTCAAAGATATTTATTATATCAAAGATATTATAATATAACTAGCTGACCCCGCGGACTTCGTACCGCCTTGGAAATTCTTTTTTGGGGTATGAAAAATAGCTTACGTCCTATTCTCAGACCCACTGAACATACACTCCAAATTTCGTAATAATCGGTCGAGCCGTTTCGGAGGAGTTTGGTTACAAACACTGTGACACGAGAATTTTATATACCTACTAGCGGCGAAACCCGGCGTTGCGCGGGTTAATACATCGTATGTTTAATGGTATGAAAAAATATATAAGGACCCATTTTTTTTTCACGTAGATATTATAGGTTTCTTCATCACGACATTTTGGAACGTTCTAGAACAATCTAGAAAATATTAGAACTTTCCAGAAAATTCTATATCAACTAAATTCAATTTTGCACATTTTGGAACGTTCTAGATCATTCTAGAAAATATTAGAACTTTCCAGAACATTCTATATCAACTACATTCAGTTTTACGCATTTTGGAACGTTCTAGATCATTCTAGAAAATATTAGAACTTTTCAGAACATTCTATATCAACTACATTCAACTTTGCACATTTTTGAACGTTCTAAATCATTCTAGAAAATATTAGAACTTTCCAGAACATTCTATATCAACTACATTCAGTTTTACACATTTTGGAACGTTCTAGATCATTCTAGAAAATATTAGAACTTTCCAGAAAATTCTATATCAACTACATTCAATTTTGCACATTTTGGAACGTTCTAGAACATTCTAGAAAATATTAGAACTTTCCAGAAGTTTTTAGAACTTTCTAGAACATTCCAGATCGATTAAAACATTTACACACATTCTGGACTTTCTGGATCATTCCAGAAATTTTTAGAACTTTCCAGAAGTTCTCATGTGTTTAAGAAGGACAGATATATATTTTTAAGAAGGACAGATATTTTTTTTTCACATTTTCGCCACCCACAGCCACCCACTTCCACCCACCGCGACCAAACTCCCTTACTTTCATCTAGAGACCAAGGGGTATTTACCACCGCAACGGGGGGTCGATTGGAATTGATGGTGATAGAGAAAACCCCGGACATACGTACATTAGCGTTAGCATTTTATATATATTATAGATTGGATTTATGTACCTAACCTAAGTAAGCTTAACACGAGTTCCTCGAAAAATCTATTTGAAAACCTAAAGAGAATTCTAGAACAAAGATTTTCCAACAAAGCATTTCAAATAGAGTATAAAGGTAAACAAAATCATTTGTAATGAGAAACTTCCAGAATTAAATTTTAATAAAACACATACAACAAGGAAAGTCATTTAGGCCTGTTTTCTTGATGAATGGAATATGAGACGACGCGTACATTCATTTGTTGGAAATGAAGAAAAATCTCGTTGTTCTACTGCTTATTTTTAACCATAGACATAAATAATACTTCGTATGGACCCGGCCTAACGTAGATACATGTCGTGCTTCCCCACTTCATTGGTGTCCAATCCAAAGTTAAACTTTGTGTCGTGACACTAAAGCTGGGTCACATTTTTCCAACAACGAGACGAGTTTTTAGATACTGAGAAACAGTTTCGAAAAAAGATTTTTTAAAAACGCTTATAGTCACGCACGCTCGGTGACAGAACTTTGGATTGGACACCGTGGAAGTGGGGACATATTACGTGTACGTTAGACCGGGTCTATATTATTTACGTCTATGTTTTTAACAATGTTCTCTTAACTTAATGTCCATACTTAATATTATAAATTCTAAAGTGACTCTGTCCTGTCTGTCTTTTACCTCTTCACGCTACAACCGCTGCGCTGGACAGATTTCGATGAAATTTGGTAGGTATTACTTAGAGATAGTTGAAGTCCCGGAAAGGGCATAGGCGCCTTTTTCCCCTTGAAAACGCATAGTTACATAAATGACATCTTTATAAATAGTTATTCTCAAAATTAGGAACTACAACGTTACAAATAT
The DNA here is from genome assembly GCA_963971205.1 of Aethes cnicana. Taxonomy (NCBI): domain Eukaryota; kingdom Metazoa; phylum Arthropoda; class Insecta; order Lepidoptera; family Tortricidae; genus Aethes; species Aethes cnicana. Next base: position 2,212,350 of record OZ020297.1, read on the forward strand.
TACAACAAGATAATTACAGAAAAACAGTCAAATAAAAAAATGCTATTAATTTTCTATGAAACCCCAACCCCTGTTAATTTTACAAAGCATTATGGTTATATCTCTAAATCTATCTGATAACGCTTAATTCAATATTACATTAATGTAGATTTTTGCAAAGAATTATTATTGGTATCGTAATTCTCGAAATAATAAACATTATTATTAGACACGGAAATATAAAGCTTGCCACACACAGTCGTTTAATATTAACTGAGATGTGATTTTTTTTATTCATAAAATTCTGTTTTTGTCTTTAATATCCATTCGTACTAATGTTTTAAATGTAAAAGTAACTCTGTGATCTGTCAATTCAATTCAATTCAATTCTTTATTGTGATCACATGGTCATTATCAGATGTTATATAAAACAAAAGTCACTCATATGAAACCCTGTAAGGGCACTACAAATTAGGGTTACAACATTGAAAGTTTTTACGGTTAAATGCTATTTCCATACATCAAGAGCTAAAATTAAATTAGGTATGTATACAATAGCATATAAGTAGGTAGTCAAATTTTACATAATATTCAAATTAATACATCTTTGAAGTAATCCTCTAGGTCATAATAACTTTTACTTATTAAGATACTTTTCCACTTTTTATTGAAGAGTTTATCATTTTGTATCGTTTTTAATTCGTTTGGTATCCTATTGTATATTTTAATTAACATTGAGTGTGGGCCAGACGTGTATAATTTATATTTTGAAAATGGCAATTTTTATTGGTGTTTGTTACGATCATGCCGCTTTATAACATTTTTTAAACATAACATCTGTCTGTCTGTCTGCTACCTACTCTACAACCGATGCACCAATTAAATGTAATATTAGTTGAAATAGTGTGGAGTTAGTCCCGAGAAACCTTACTTTAAAGTAGTCAATATTTATTTATTGATATTTTTTTTGTCATTATGCTATTTGTCATTATTTGTGACTACAAATTGATAACAACAATGAATCACTTAGTCCCAGTACCGATCGGAGACTTCGCATCTCTTTGAATTACTCGCGGATGCATGCTGGTTTTCTCATGTTGTTTTCCTTCACCCGAAACACCACTGTGGTTTTTAGATTGAATTTCATTATACCTATACTCAGAGAAGAGAAAGATACATTAGACACTAACCGGCGAATTAGAAAATGTTTGCGACTATAAAATCGCGTAACAATCGGTCGTGCGCATACGCATTGGGGTTTCACCCCTGTTTGATCCCCTTTGATACCGTGTGCTATATTAATGAATGCCTTCAATAGCAACATTATTGAGCAGTAGGGGATGTTGCTTCTGGCATTGCTCCACTAAGAGCGAGGAGATTGTGGAGTATGTACGAGTGAAGACCAAATTCACTCTGAGGGTTGAACGGTTGGAGCCACGCCACAGCGTGAATTTTAGTTCGTTCGTGGTGAGGGTTCCCACCGAACATCTGTCAACCTTCACGAGAGAGGAATTTTGGCCGAAGGGAGTCGTGTTCCGTTGCTTCCGTGGAAGACTGAACAGCGATTCCAGAGTGCGCCTCACGACGAAGAAGCAATCGTGTTAGTTTTTAAGATTCATTTTAATATGTATGTTAGTCTTTAAGGTATATGTAATATGGGCCTAGATGCCTGAAATAAAATTTATTATTATTATTATTATTATTATATTTTAACTTTTTTCTTTCTCTCCGGGGAGGTGTTTGTGGCACGGGCCGAAGCCAAGTGCTTTGAAGCGCTTATTCAGGTATTGATAAAAATTTCCTTACGATTCTACAAGTGTTTAATATGACTGCTTTTTGCAAGAGTGTGTATGTGTATGGGTGTATGTCGAGTGTGCGAAGGCTTGTGTGAAGTGTTTTTGGAATGACGCCTGTTGAGGAAATTAATATTGGGATGGTTTTTACGGTGTGCACCTGCCATTGACTTTGAATTTCTATTGAAAGATCTGTGTATTTAGCAATTTTTTCTGTGTGTGTGTTTTGTAAATTGTGTGTATTGCAGATGGCAATGTCTATAAGGTAAACTATTTTTTCTTTTTTGTTCAAAATAGTTATATCTGGTCGGTTGTAATGAATTGTTTTGTCTGTCATGATTGTTCTGTCCCAGTAGATTTTATAGTCCCCATTTTCGAGTATTGTTTCCGGTTGATATTTATAGTATGGAAGTTTATTTGCAATGAGTTTAAATTTGTACGCTAGGTATTGGTGGATGATGGCTGCTACTTGGTCGTGGCGGTGTTTGTAGTCAGTCTGGGCTATGGAGCGGCAGGCGCCGGTGATGTGTTGGATGGTTTCCGGGCTGGCGTGGCAGTGTCGGCAGTGATCGGATATTGGCCTGTGTATTATATGTTTTTGATAGTTTTTGGTGATGATGACTTGATCTTGGATGGCTAGCATGAAAGCTTCGGTCTCCGGGAAGAGCTCGCCACGACGCAGCCATGCGTTCGACGCAGTTTTGTCGACATGTGGTTGCTGCAGGTCGTTTCGATGTCTCCCATGCAGAGACTTCTGCTGCCATGCTGTGATTTTTTGTTTTGAATCAGTAATTTGCTCATTGCGTTGTGTATTCGGGTCGTGCAAGTTGAGAGGAGTGAGGCGTGAGTCAACGTGTGAGACTGCAGAGTGTAAGTCAGATTTGTGTGCTTGTTGATGAAAGAATTTCCGGAGGTTTGTAATCTGTTTGTTATGAAGATTGATGATATCTATCAGCCCCCTACCACCTTCTTCTCTAGGTAGAGTCATACGCTGTACGCAAGATCTCGGATGGTGTTTTCGATATGTGGTTAAGAGCTTGTTGATGGTGCACTGAAGTTTCTGAAGATCAGTTTTCGACCAGTATACAATACCAAAAGAATATGTTAGTATTGGTATAGCGTATGTATTGACTGCCTTAATTAAATTGCGCGAGTTTAGTTGTGACTTAAATAGTGAATTTAGTCTGTGTTTGAAGTTTTTGGTTAACTCTGCTTTGGTTTCGCTGTGATGAATTTGTTGTGATTGCTGAAATCCTAGGTACTTATAAGTGGCGCCGTGTTCCATTGATGAAATTACATCCCCTGTCTGTAGTGTGTAATCGTTATTTACAACAACTCCTCGTTGAACACTGAAAGTTTTGCATTTGTCAATACCAAATTCCATGCCTATGTCATTGGAAAACATTTGTGTGGTGTCTGCAAGTTTATGAAGTGATTGTGTGTCTGTGCTATAAAGTTTTATGTCATCCATATACATAAGATGGGTAAGTGTTATTGAATCATCTACTGGAAACCCGCTGTTGCAATGATTGAGCAGTTTTGAAAGAGGATTAAGAGCCAGGCAGAACCAAAGTGGACTTAACGCATCGCCTTGGAAAATACCTCGCTTGATGCTTATATCGGGAGTTATGTTTGATGTGGTAGTGTTTGTTAATTTAAGTTTGGTTTTCCAGTGTTGCATTGTTTCGCTCAAAAATGTGATTAATGTGGGGTGAATTTTATAGTGGTGTAATATGTAGATTAACCAACTGTGTGGAACGGAATCAAAGGCTTTACGATAGTCAATGTACATAGAAGTAATATCTTGTTTGTGTTTTTTTGCTAGCTTCATAGTGATTGAATCTATCACCAGCTGTTCTTTACACCCCTGGCTGCCTTTTCGACATCCTTTCTGTTCTTCTGCTAGTACATTCGATTCTGTGACATGATGATAGATGAGTTCAGTGAGGCAAGATGTTAAGATTTTGTAAACAGTTTGTAAGCAGGTTATGGGCCTGTATTTTGCCGGGTTCTCGTAATCACTGTATTTTGGTAACATGTAAGTGATGCCATGTGTAACATATTCAGGCATGGTATGTGGATGTTGTATGAAATCGTTTATATGTTTGTGTAGTGCGGGATGAATGCTGGAGAGTTTCTTATACCAGTAATTGTGTATATGATCCGTGCCAGGGGCTTTCCAGTTATGTGTTTTTTTAATGACCCGTATAAATGTGTCAATTGGTATGAATTCAAATTGCATTTGTGATAAGCCGTCATAAGTCTCAGCATCGGTTGAAATCCATTCAGCAGATTTATTGTGTTCTATTGGGTTAGCCCATATATTACACCAAAATGTATGAAATTTTTCGATATCTAGTGACTCAGTGTTACGGTCATTGGGACTATTTGTAGTTTGTGTATGTCGTGTGTTTGTTGTGAGTTGCCTATAAAACTGTTTTTCGTTATTGATGAATTGTGTGTTCTGTTGTTTTCTACGAGTACAATTGAGATACCTTTTGAGTCGGGCCGATGCTGAGTTGAGTTTCTGCTTAAGAGTATCTAGGAATTCCTCGTCTCTAATATTTGGTTCTTCGTATTGAGAATGCTGTCTATATTTTTTCTTGATGTCTTCGATGTGCGAGATAAGATTTGGACTTCTTATCCCGTTCATGTAGTGAGTGAGTCTACTAATGTCTTTTCTTAAATTTTCTATCTTTCTTTCAAGCCTTCTCTGCCAAGCTGGTTTATTTTCTTTATCTTTATGTGTAGTTGATTGTTGGTCTTTGAATTTAGTGCCATTACAACTGGCTGCAGTGTACGCAGAGCAGTAGATAAGTGTTTGTGTCGTGTTAAAGTCATCATCTCTAGATATATATTGTGGTAATATTTCTGAATTCAGTTGATTCACGATGTAGTTTAGCTTTTTAGAACATTTCTGTTTTGGTATGAATGGTCTTTGTGTTGGATCAGAACCTTGGAATGTTTCATAGGTTGATTTGAATGTGTCTGATATATGTTGATTAAACTCGCTACTATTTGTGTGATTAGGTGTCATGATGTTAAGTGGTTCTGGTTCTTCAGTGTTATGGATATCTAAGGATGTAGTGTGGCTGTCATGGTTATGAATTATTTGGTCTTCTGTTGTGTTGGTGATTTGAAAATTAAGTTGCAATTCTACCTCATTTCTGATCTCTTGTAATCGTTCTAATGTTAATCTGCGGTTTTCAACTATCGATCGTCTTTGATCTGCAATTCTTTGTTCTGATACGTGTGAGATTAGGGGAAAATGTTGAATTATATTACTGTGTAATTCTTTTCGATAACCAGTTTTATTTGTCTCTAACCGTGTGATCGTGTAGTATGCTCTCATGATAGCCTCGTTAATGTCGTCTGTCCAGATCATTCTGGATTGTACCTGTGATGAATTAGTGTCTGAACGCTGTGTTGTGTTAGTCTGCGTATGTGGAAGTGTCTTTGGCAACATTTTATTGTTGACTATAGCTCTACGTTGGTCTCCTAGCCGTTGCTTCGACACATTCATATCGGGAAATTGATGAACAAATTGTGCGTGTAAAGAGTCTAGGTACCCTCTTTGTATTCTTCCTAAATCGGAAAGTTGAAGATAGCTGCGCCAGATGAACATGTTCATTTCAGGGGTCCACTTTTTTCGCGCGCAAGATTTACCCGCAGTGGGTTCAGGGTGGTCGGCGTATGCCTCCTGAACAACATCTGCTGACATAGAAGATAAGGAAGTCATATCTGACTGTGTATTTGTTAAACGGTCGAAGGGGTGAGGTGATGAGCTGGGTGATCGAAAAAGACTATGGGTCGATGAGATTGATGATGAAGGTCTTGAGATGATGTCGGCTGTCGTGCTTTCGAGTACATGTTCGGCGAGAGCCCGCCTGCTCATCTCCTCGCCGCCGGCGCTTCTCGTGTGGGTGATGATAGTTGAGCACCCCACGTCAGCTTCAGGTTTGTCAGAGGCAACAGCGCTAGGCTGGGCCATCTCTTGCGTTACGTTGCCCCCCCCAGAATACGTGGGGCAGCCCGAGTTCTGAGACTCGGGGCGGGATTCTCCCGTGTGGGTACCCGCCTGGGGTATTTCTCTATTTCTTAGACGCATCGCATATGTGTTGACTCACTATAGCTCCGTTAGTCATTGGTAAGTATATTTCAAGCTTTACGCTGCCAATGTCCGCCCCTCACGTGGCTTCAGATGGTCGAGCCGGACGTGGAGTTAGGTTTGTGAGGGGCTTATTATTATTATTATTGCAACTGGGGCGTTCATTTGATTTTTGGGGTCCCGCGCCTCAAAAGGAAGGAAAAAAAGGAATCCTATGGCCAATTTGCTCTGAAACTACTGGACCGATTGTGTTGAAATGCTGCTTATACTACTAGCTTCTGCCCGCGAGTCGCGACTTCGCTCGCGTGAATTTCGGTTATCGCTTTCCCTCGGGAACTATGCGTTTTTCCGGGATAAAAAGTAGCCTATGTCATTTCCCGGGAAGCCAACTATCTTCATACCAAATTTCGTCCAAATCGGTCCAGCGATTGAAGCGTGAAGATGTAACAGACAGACAGAGTTACTTTCGCATTTATAATAATAACTAGCTTCTGCCCGCGACTTCGTCCGCGTGGAATTCGGTTATCGCTTTCCCTCGGGAACTATGCGTTTTTCCGGGATAAAAAGTAGCCTATGTCATTTCCCGGGAAGCCAACTATCTCCATACCAAATTTCGTCCAAATCGGTCCAGCGATTGAAGCGTGAAGATGTAACAGACAGACAGAGTTACTTTCGCATTTATAATAATAATATGGATGTAAATTCGTATGGTAGGTATAGAGGAGCCTTATGCGTGAATTGTTTCAAAACCTCAGTCCTCCTATGTTAACTCTCTTTTTAAAATTCAATGTATTTGACCATGAACTCCTTGAGTTTTAAAATGTTAACTTTTGAGATTCGATGACCTTTAATATCGCAACCGACTGAAATAATAAAATCTCCTTTATCTGTGAATCATTTTTTGATGTCGAAGAACTCCCTTGTCTATCGCCCCAGAAACAATCTTTATGAAAATCGACACCGTCCAGGGCTGTGACCAAACGTAGGTATTAAGAAATAGAAAAAAAATTACACTTCGATTTACTTAGTAAATAGATTCATTATTTATTTGATTTTTTGGCCTGTGTCATCGATTACATACAAGTTTTCGGACATAGATTTCTATGGCTGTAGAGATTTATTTGTAGACTAGCTTCTGCCCGCGACTTCGTAAACGTGGAATTCGGTAATAGCTTAAACAATATTAATATTAATAACCAGCTGGGATGTTTACAACCATATACTGTTCAACTTAATTGATACTGATGTAATTGATGACTCTGCAGTACAGATAAACCGCAAGGTTTCCGTACTGCATTTTGTAAAAAAATCTGTAATTGAAAACTGTTATAGATAAATGAAAAAAAAGCATTCCCACGGGAACTATGCGTTTTGCCGGGATAAAAAGTAGCATAATTATGTGTTACCAGTGTTATAAACGTACCAAATTTTAATGCAATCCGACCACTACTTTTCGAGTTAAATCCGGACATACATACATCCGAAAAAGCCGTGGTGGCCTAGTGGTTTGACCTACCGCCTCTCATGCAGAGGGTCGCGGGTTCAAATCCGGCTCGCACCTCTGAAATTATTTATGTGCGAAATTCAATTTGAATTTACCACTGAGCTTTTCGGTGAAGGAAAACATCGTGAGGAAACCTGCACGCATCTGCGAAGTAAATTCAAGGATGTGTGTGAAGTCCCCAATCCGCACTGGGCCCGCGTGGGGTCTATAGCCCAGCCCTCTCGCGATGAGAGGAGGCCTGTGCCCAGCAGTGGGCCGTAATTAGGCTGTTGTAGTAGTAGTAGATACATACATACATTGGGGGAGGCCTATGTCCACCAGTGGACGTCCTTCGGCTGAAATGATGATGATGATGATGATACATACATACATTCATTATGCACAATAGCACACACATATACATACATACAGAAAATTTGTCAAAAAAAATCGTGTTCGGTATCGTTAAGAAAAATAAAAATAGTCATGTGTGCCAACCCGCCGATGTTTGTTTGTCGGCGTTACGATTTCTTTTTCGGCAGGAAACACTCATTATCAAATATTTTCCGATACTTCGCTCGTTAGCCGTGGATTTTGATGACTGCTCGACCGTGCTTGTAACAGTTGTTAAACTCATAATCTGTTACAGAATTTGGATCCGACATGTCCGCGAAGACAATTTTTATTCTAAATATCTATATTGAGCACTGAGAATCCAAACTAATTCAGACGAATTTAGATGAAAGAAGGCCATGGTGGCCTAGTGGTTCGACCTACCGCCTCTCATGCAGAGGGTTGGGGGTTCGATTCCGTCCCCGATCCGCTCTGGGGACTATAGCCCAAACGGTCTCGTGATGAGAGGAGGCCTGTGCCCAGCAGTGGGCCGCAAATATACAGTAGTAGTAGTAGCAGCAGTAGTAGATGAAATTTGGTATGTAGATAGTTCGAGTCGCGCCACGCGGCCATTTTCTACTTTTTATTCCAGAAAAACGCATTGGTTGCGGGGAACATGCTGTGTCCATACAAATGAACATTGGTTTGTCAGGCAGCCGCTTTGAAAAATTTAAATGAAATGGTATGCGGCGTCCCTTTCCCACGTGCCCGCACGCCCTCGACACTCAATCAAGGTCTTGACACCGAGCTGACTATATGACCTAATTAATGACACTAAAATCATGTTCCTAACACCGATAGTATTGTAGATAATAAGGGAAGACGATTTAAACCAACTAGAATTAGACCTTTTCGTCACAGTCCACTTTTCTGCTTCATTCCCGTAAGTTTCACGTTAAAAAGTAAAGCAACAAGTTAATCAATTTCACATGGTTTCCCTTTTATAAATATAAAATAAGTTACGTACGCGTACCTACAGGTATATATACTACATATAGGTATATATCGTCGGCTCAGAATTATATTAAACTTAATTGGTACTCAGCGTGTAATCCGCAAGCAATTACGGGGCGGATTTAAAAGCGGACAAGCGTATAGGTATCCGTGTGTGGGTTAAAACCTTTTATCTACACTCATATCATAAACCCTCTACGATGCGTTCAAAAACCGCAAATTATGACCAGCATTAAGATAAACTGTTTAGTTAGAACGGATTTCTTATCTGTGAAAATGTTCTAATAGCTGTATTAGACCATCGAAATTGAATGTCTAATATAGCATTCAAATTTCGAGCATCTTCGAACAGCAATGCCCGCCTATACATAGGCGGGCTGAAGAATATTCTTCAGTCAGAAAGAGCGAAAGTTTGTTCCAAATTCAAATGTCGGCTGTATTTAGTCTATGCTTTTTGAAAATGGAATGTGAGACACTGACATATTCGAATTGCCGCCATAGTGGACAGATTTTGAAGAATCTTAGAGGATTTATAAAATGAGTGTAGATAAAGTTGTGTATACAACTGTACATAATTAGCCTAAAATACTCGTGCGATATTATTGTGAAACTCGCCTCGCCTGGACCTTTATTATGTAGCAGTTACACAAACTACTATTATGTCTCGCTGTTGGCCATAATACTGAACTGAACCTATGCAAACCTTGCAGAGGGACCCTTTATTATCGTCATTTCAGCTGGAAGATGTCCACTGCTGGACATTTCTCCAAGTTTAGTCATAAAGAAGATATCTCGTATCCCATAGATTCCCGTGACGAGCAGGTCACCGCTACGTTTCTTTTATTTAAAAAAGCGACTTCGTCTGCTTCGATTTTTACACTTTTTAACATCCTTTACGGAATCATTTCCGGGATAAAAGTGATATGTTAACTTTTATGTGACAGAATTTTGATTGGTTGTTTTTGACAGAGCTAGCCAAGATTCTCCGTTTCAACTTGGCCGAAAATTATTATATGTTCTATTATATATGTTCTCTTCTACAAGTCGCATTTTGAACCGATTCTCGTGAAATGTTGTGTTGGGACCAGGTTTTAAAAATTATATCAGATTTTTCTATTATAATATTAACTTTAGATAACAATGAAAGTCCAGCAGTGGGGTGTTACTGTGTTGATAGAAAATAATGGTCAAGTCTTAATAAAAAAAAGAACTTGATCATTTTACTAATTCCTGTTTCAACACCAAGGAATGTTAATTATCAAGAATTAATAACTTTCTATCCATCGTTATATGCGATCGACTGGGCTTCGACGTTAATACCGTACCTACTCATAGATAAATATCTTCGTTAATGTTTGCATTTTGCACCTGCCTTTTCTTACCAGTTAAAATAACTTCTGCGTCGGAATAACCGTGTGCTAAATTTCAGTCCGATCCGTCCAGTAGTTTGAGCTGTACGTTGATAGAGATAGTCAGTCAGTAATGTAGAGATAGTTCGCGTGCCGGGGAATTACATACCTAGGCACAGAATATTTAGTACTACATACAGAATGGCCACGGCATCAGCCGCCTGAATCTAGCCGGCGCGCAACTCGCCCTTACCGTCATTTGTTTCATCCGGAGATGTAGAGTGGATCACTGGCCCGCGTACTGGTACACACACATTTACAAGTGTACCTACAGATGTCCTCGCACGCAAACATTGACACTTCATTCGAATTGTGTTCGAAATCGTGCTTTTATAGGCCGTGACCTAGGCTACAATTAATCCCAGCTAAACGCAAAATTCCCTCGTGAAGGCTATATCTTATCGAATTCTTCTATTTGCAAGAAATTCAGCTTATCTTTATCACTTCTTTGCCGATGCATTAGCCCCGCCCCTCCATTTGCACCTCTCATAGTGCTCCATAAATACTGCACCCTCTTGTTTTGGGGGAATTTACCCGATTTAAGGGAGAACCGAACGCCGACTGCCACACAAAACAATTGTAAATTAAAAAAGATTTCCCTCCTTAAGTGGAACAGATTTATTGATGAATATAATAATTTGTACAGAATTCATCATCATCATCATCATTTCAGCCGATAGACGTCCACTGCTGGACATAGGCCTCCCCCAAGGCGCGCCACTCAGACCGGTCCTGTGCCACTCGCATCCACCGCGTTCCCACGACCTTTACAAGGTCGTCACTCCATCTTGTTGGAGGCCTACCGACAGCTCGTCTACCGGTTCGCGGACGCCAGCCACTCCAGGACTTTCTTGCCCCATCGGCAACATAATGTTGCACATAAGTAAACTCAGAGGTGCGAGCTAGCACCGAACCCCCGACCCTCTGCATGAACGGCGAAAGGTGAAACCACTAGGCTTTAACTTCTAAATATAAATATTGCCTTTTCGTATGGCAGCCGCTGTCTTAATGCTAATAGCTCCGTCGCCAAAGAGGCTGGAAACTAAGATTAACAAACTCCTATTGTTTAACCGACTGCGCCGAGGAGGGTAACATCCCGCCATTAGCCGTCAACAACAGGGTGCATATAAAAATCGTGATACAGCAAAAGTAAAGTTCATTTTACGATTCATACAAGTACCTAATGTTTTTTTTTATTAATAGTCAGTAATAATAAGAAACTGATATACTTACTTCAAATTTGTTCCATTTAATTATCGTACAAAGTATTATTTCAACACGAAGTTTCTTATTTATTTTAGATACGGTGGTAGTATTTGCACGCAACGCAACTTCACTCATAATGCATTGACGTCGCTTTTTATTCTAACCCACGGAAGCAGGATGAAATAGTACATTATTGCAGAGGCCGCCAAGAAGCGCATTGCCGGACGAGTCAGTTATTACGAGTCTATTAGTACGAGTCCGGCAATCGCAATTGCGGCCGAGGTATATATAATGTTTTTCTCAAACGGCGAGGAAATACGTAAGGTCAGTCGGGGCAAGTGCGCCAGGATGGGGTAAGTGCGCCTAACATAAAAATATCGAAACCTATAAATATTACTCAACTAGTAGTTGGCTGTTTGCGCACTAGTGTTGGCGCACTTACCTACCCCACATCAGTATTTACTACTTCCATGATCGTGGATTCGTGGATGATTTGGCCATGGAAGTTGTACTTATTACCTCCATGGATTTGTCAGTTTCTCTACAGAGGTGTCTCAAATAGCACGCGAATTAAAAAAAAACACACACATGACAATAATGTTTTTGCTGGCCAAGGCCGGCAATGGACAGCCTCGCGAATATTTCCGAGCATGTTTAAGAAAAGTATTTTTTCTTATGCCTACTTATATCTTCTTCTAATATATAAAATTCTCGTGTCACAGCGTTTGTAAACAAACTTCTCCGAAACGGCTCGACTGATTCTTATGAAATTTGGAGTGTATGTTCAGTAAGTCTGAGAATAAGACGTAAGCTATTTTTCATACCCAAAAGAAATTCTAAGGCGGTACGAAGTCCGCGGGGTCAGCTAGTATTATACATATAAGTATTTTGTGTGAAATGTCCTAACATATTATATTATAATTACATGTCATCCAAAATTGTATTATTCTGTACTTAGCTAAGATGAGAAATAAGTCACACACGATCGCATTTATATTTTCACTAGGTTCTGTCCGCTACTTCGCCCGCGTGGATTTCGGTAATTGTAGTCCCGCGGCAGCTATCCCTTTTTTCCGGGATAAAAGTAACCTAAGTGGTTTTCCGTGATCTCACCAAATGGTCCTAGCGGAAGACCAGCGCTGGCCTCAGTGCCAGCACATGCTGAGCTAGGACCATTTCGTGACAAATCACACGCAAATGTTATTGTTTTCTTCGATTTTATTGTTATTTATGTTATGTCGTGTGTTTTGTACCGAATAAATGTTTCTTCTTCTTCTTCTTCTAACCTATGTCCTTCCCCGGGACTCCAACTGTCTCAATATCAAATTTCAAAGAGGTAACACACGGACAAACACGAGTCAGCTCCGCATTTGTAATATTAGCATGTATTTTAATTAAGACGGCGCACGAGACATCTTGAAATTGATCTCTTGAAATTCTATTAATAGTTAATCTTAATATACTGATAAACAGACTGACAAAACCTATTTAGCTTTAGTCAGATACACAAAGACGCGGTTAGTAGTTCCCTCTGGATGGATACAAAGAGGGTAATTATACGGTGTCACTCACAGAATGTAGTTCTATTTTAGATTCTACTTGTATGTACATCTTTCTACACTCAACAGCAATGAGAACGGGTCACTGTTTCAGATTTTCGATACAAACTGACCCGTTTTCATTGTTGTTGAGCGTATATACTAAAAATGAATCGCCGTGTGTTAGTCTGGCTAAGGCTAGAACTGCTGGACCGATTTGGCTGATTATTTTTTTGTTTTACTCCCCGTGATTCAAAGAAAGTTTCGAAAGAAAAAATAACTCAATTTCGCATGTAATTAAACTGAGAGGTGTGAGCTGGATTCGAACCCCCCAACCTCTGTACGAGAGGCAGTTGAATCACTAGGCTACCTCGGTGACAACGAGCATTGATAATGACGATACAGTGATTATACAGTGTCTGTTTCAAACGATTACCTACTTCTCTGTCGGGATTATTGATTATTACCCAAATTGCCTCAAGGCATATCGCCAATTATATCAATCAAAAGTCCGAAGATCATTGCGTAGTTAGGTAGTTAAACCATTACGCAACCCACCATCACAACAGTCTAATTACGTCCCAATGCTGGGCACAGGGCTCCTCTTAGCATGAGAGAGTTTGTGCTATAGTCCCCACGCGGGCCCAGTGTGAATTGGGGACAAAAATAATTACTTATAAAGTGTATTATGGAGAGTGCGCTCAGGAACTTCACGCCCTTATACCACCATCTAAGTACTTTTATCATCGGACTACTAGACGACGGAAGGGTTTCCATTTTCCATCCTCATGTGATTGACTTCCCCATGAGTCGAACAAAGCGATGCGCTAAATCTTTTCTTGGTCGCACTGCTAAACTTTGGAATTCTCTCCCTGCGTTTGTGTTTCTCAATTCCTATAATCTGAGTGTATCCAAGTCTAGAGTGAATAGGCATCTTCTGGGTAAGCGTGTTCCGCCTTAGACCCTATAATTACTTTGCATCAGGTGTGATCAGGGTCAAACACATAAGCCCATTCGTAATAAAAAAGAACTTGAAATGTTTTAATCTAGGCAAAAAACCTAGTCTCTACTGTTGATAATGTCTATAGGCCGCGGTGCCAACTTTCAGATGCAATCCCGCCAAAAAAACCAGGAATCTGAACTTTGAAAAATTCTCTGTCGAAATTCATGTATTGAGTCATAAAGAGTTTAAAGTCGATTTATTCTCAAAGAGCTGTAAAAGCAGAAAACGACTTGAACATATTTCATAGCTCTCATACGAGTTTATCGGCAGAACTATCGTAAAAACGTAGTGGAGGTAAAAACGGAATTCGACACGCAAAGTGTGTATCATCTATTATTAATCTTTGTAACTCGAGTTTATGGGTGAGATGAGATAATGTTATTTTACGTAACATTTGTACTATATTTTTAAATGCGAAAGTAACCCTGTTACTTTTGAATCCGCTGAATTGATTTAGATGAGAGTCAACGGGCAAATGGTCCTGAAACGAAGAGTACTCAATTAAGGTAATTTCATTCTATAGGTAGGTTAAAAGTTAAATCCATCGCAGAATTGGCGGAGTAAATTCTATCAGGAAATGAGATGAGCCTACATCTACACTCAACAGTAATGAAAACGGGTAGCTTATGTATAGGATTTTCCATACAGAAGTGGCCCGATTTCATTGCTGTTGAGTGTATTTACACAGCCTTACAGACAGGTTTATAACATGAATGGTATTTGTGTAACCCACTTACATTATATCGCTATTAAACACAGGCAATACAAAAAGCTTATATGTATTCATGAGAAAAATAATGTTTTTAGACTCGCGTGATACAGTCATCGTAAGATTTAAACCAGATTCGTGTTTGAAAAGGTTGTTGAAATACATACACATACATAAACTCACGGCTGTTTGCCGTTAGCGTAGGCAGAGGCCATGAACGCCACCAGCTTCTATCCAAGCTAGGCTTGTGTAGTTCATGAACTAAGAACTAAAAGGAATAAGTTCGTCTCACTGAACTAGAATGAACTATTCCCATCTCCTTCCTGCCCTTAGTTCAATGTAGCACACTATCTCGATTGCGCGAAATCGAACCGAAGCATTCCTGTGAAGTTGGTGTCAAGTTCACTATAGTCATAGCTTTGGGTCGGTTCACTTGACACCGACTTCACAGGCTGTCGGAGTTTGAAGTCGGTTCTATTTTATTATTTACATGTACACACATGAGTACGATGGGACGTAAGTCTCACTGTACTCTTTGAAATTGATGCCAAAATCAAACACATGCTAACAAATTTCGAAGAGTTCCCTCAATATTTCATGGCTCCCGTCATCAGAACTAAACCAAATTAAAATGGGACTAATTTGGAGGTACCACCTTTCGATTAAAAAAAGAATCATTGAAATCGGTTTATAATTGACGAAATTATGCGTGGTCATACATAAAAAATATATACGCGTCGGCTTGAGAACCTCCTCCTTTTTTTTTCATCGGTTGAAAAGACCGAACTAGTTCATTTGCACGATTGTACTAGATGGGAGCGATCCGCCAGGTGAACGAGCACGCACAACTCTAATCCAAGCATAATCTCCCTTGCTTTCCTCCATATTCATTTCTCTCTTTATTGATTGCAAGCTCGTCGGTTTCGATTTCGAGTACGTGTTAATTTGGCCTCTCTTCATTATATCACCAAGGTTGTTCAATGTCAAGAAAATAAGACTTTGTTTCGTGCCAACCCTAACTTGATTATAAGGCGAACATACCAAATAACCAATTTAACTCTGCACCAGAACAATCTTAGGGTTGTCTCTTGAAAAATATTCAACGATTCGAATTAGAAATTAGTGTGGAGTATAAATGTAGTCAATAAATCAAATTAAAGTTAAAGTTTTAGTGAAGTTTTTAGTACACTTGTACTTGGTTAAAACTTCACTAATTTTGTTTATAACGAAGGTGTATTTAAGTTGAGATTTCGTAAACTTTTCAATATTATTAACTGTCCAATAAAGTTTAAATTAGTAAAAAGCTAATTTAATCACAGAAACTAGTTCCAAAGGCTTATTCTTTGGCGACTATGGTAGTACTAAATTTAACATTAATTTTATACTCATACTCATTTATTGCTATGCCATGGTGTTTACAAGATGTTACATTTCACTTAAGTACTATGTCATGGACCCTGTTAGCAGACTCAGGGCCACTTGTATCTTGCCGCTAACCTAGAATTAGCCTCTTAACTCTCGTTTAGTTGTAAACTTAACTCGATTCAGGAGCTAACCTAGTGGAAGTCTTTCGTCTGAAATGATGATGATGGTGATGATGCTGGTGATAATGATGATGATAATGATGATGATTATGATGATGATGATGATGATGATGATGATGATGATGATGATGATGATGATGATGATGATAAAGATGATGATGATGATGATGATAAAGATGATGATGATGATAAAGATGATGAGAAGGTAACCCGGGGTTAGCGGCGTCGGTGCAAGTCGACTTCAGAGGTTGAAGCCGGATTAGTAGATATTAACCTCCGACCTTGGGAGCGAAGGTCAAATAGCTAGAATAGTAACGAATGAGCAAACTGGTTCTAATCTAAAAGTAACAGGTGATAGCAAGTGTTCCTGTCCTTAAAGTTAAACATTCGCGTAGTTCCATTTTCAGTTAAAAACGTCGACATTGTGGTGACGGTGAAAGGCTTTCGCCGTGTGGATCGTGCTGTGACAGAGAGAAACAGACCAATCATTTTAGGTATAGAACGATCGATTTCGCTGGTAGATTTTTATGTCGTGTCTGTCCGAAGGACTACCAACATATTTCCTATGCTGAACTGACCTGCCACCAAATAGGGGTGCGAGCACTGTTGTGTTCCGGTAAGGGGCCAATCTGACCTGAGGAATCATAAGGATTACGAATGCGTACCAATCCTACAGACTATGATTGAACAATTCTATTGCTAGTAATTTCATCGGCTCTCTTTTTCCAGTTTTGCACTGCTGTTTTGTGGCAGGTAAAATTGTGGTTAATAGCCATTCGAGTGGAATGCATTCTATTCTATCACCAGCAAATTTCAGCGTCTCTTGGGTCATGATTTTGAGATGGCTGATGAGGCTTCAGCCCGGGTCAGACCGAATGCGTCTGCGGCGCGTCTGCTGCTCGCCTACGGTGTGACGGGTCTTCGTGCAGTAATTATAATAATACGCATTCGGTGAGACCCGGGCTTTCACCGAAATCCTCAGTTCCTACTAGAATCGCTCGGTTACCTCACATATATACAGGCTGTTCTCTCTACCTGTTAACGTATCGACGTTGAATATTTTATAACACGGCCTGTATCGTAACTCCGGGGACAAATTTATTGGGAAGCTCTTAAGTTAAGGAGGGAACGGGTTGTATATCTAACGATAAATGTTTCTACAATACGTTTTTCCTCCCGTAAACGATTAATGGGTACAACCTTACTATCGATAGGCTTTAGTGATAAAAAAATACAAAGCTTTTTTTTTATTTTTATCGTGTTGGGTATTTGTTAAGCATAATTCTTGTCAATAGTTAACGTTATTTCTACAAATGATTTATCTGGTCGTTTTGCTATAAATAAACATTACATACACAAGAAATAAATACATGTTTTGTTTTTCACAACTAGCGGAACAGGGGTCCCCTACGGACTCCGCTTATTGTACCTCTCATCCATACTAATTACTGTAAATGCGAAAGGAACTCTGTCTGTCTGTCTGTTACCTCATTACGTGTAGGTTGGTCCAGTGGCTTAGTCGTAATTTGGTAAGTACTTATATCCCGAAAAAAAAAACCCGCGGGAACGCGATAACCGAATTTCACGCGGACAAAGGAAGAAGCTAGTTTTGTATTATACAAAAATGTTGATTAGCTCTCTTAAATACTAAAGTTGCGAATGATGAATTTGAATTTTACATTATTTACTTATATTTAACGTCATTATGTTTTTCGTATACCTTTTAATTTGTCCCCAACTGCAACGCCGCGGGCAAAATAACCGATATGTAAGTATCGATGACGTGCGCTGTAATCGACTGAACGAATCGATATTAACGACTCGATACGGCGGTGAGGAAATTATGGATGCAATTTTTAGGAACAGCCTGTAGATTCGAACATATGTATTGAATACTTACCCGATATAAATAACAGATTGTTGCACAATGTAGCCGAAAAAACATATTTATATAAAAAGCATTACATTTGTAACATGCACAATAAGTATCGTGCCAAACTGCAAAAGAGTTTGTCTTGGACTTTGTTCTATAGTTTTACTTAGAACTTAACATAAAACTCAATACTTAAATAAGTTGTACCTACATTCAAGTTTACAATGAAATTATAGTTAAAGTTACATTGAAAAAAAAAATATCATTGTCGTTTAGCAATGAACAATAAAACTTAACTTTCGAACAAGATCTTTTTTAATTATAATTTGAAATTTGTTTTTTTTTTTATTCTATGTATGTCATAAGTTACTTCATTAGTGAGTTCGGTCAAGTTCGATCTACACTAATAATAAGTCGCATCTGAAACTTGAAAATTAAAAGAAACTATCAAGTCGAGGGGACTATATAAACAACACTGAACACAAAAGGACAATTTTCAGAAAAATTGTCTGTATGTATGTAGGTATGTTGTATGTCCGGATTTAACTCAAAAATTACTGGACGGATTGCATGTCTGTGAACTTAGCATATCAATTTCGGGCATCTCACAATCTGATGACAGTTCTAGTAGCATCCCCAATAGTTCTACAGTTCTTGATAGTTATTTTTCATAGTTCTGCTCATTTTCGAAAAAGAACGGAACTTTAAAAAATGAGATGCTAACTTCGCGTACCGAAAGTTAGCATCTCAAGAATTTTCGAGTTTTCTCTGCAGTTCTAGTAGCATCCCCAATAGTTCTACAGCCCTCGATAGTTACCTTGAATAGTTCTGCCCGTTTTCGAAAATTAGCGGAAATTTAAAAAATGAGATGCTAACTTCACACTCGGAAACCTAGCATCTCAAGAGTTTTTGAGTTTTTTCGACAGTTCTAGTAGCATTCCCAATAGTTCTACAGTTCTTGATAGTTATTTTCCATAGTTCTGCTCATTTTCGAAAAATAACGAACTTTAAAAAATGAGATGCTAACTTCGCGAACCGAAAGTTAGCATCTCAAGAATTTTCGAGTTTTCTGTGCAGTTCTAGTAGCATCCCCAATAGTTCTACAGCCTTCGATAGTTATCTTGAATAGTTCTGCCCGTTTTCGAAAATTAGCGGAAATTTAAAAAATTAGATGCTAACTTCACACTCGGAAACCTAGCATCTCAAGAGTTTTTGAGTTTGTTCGACAGTTCTAGTAGCATCCCCAATAGTTCTACAGTTCCTGATAGTTATTTTCCATAGTTCTGCTCATTTTCGAAAAATAGCGGAAATTTTAAAAATGAGATGCCAACTTCACAATCTTAAACCTAGCATCTCAAGAGTTATTGAGTTTTTTCGACAGTTCTCGTTGCATCCCCAATAGTTCTACAGTTCCTGATAGTTATTTTCCATAGTTCTGCTCATTTTCGAAAAATAGCGGAAATTTTAAAAATGAGATGCCAACTTCACAATCGTAAACCTAGCATCTCAAGAGTTTTTGAGTTTGTTCGACAGTTCTAGTAGCATCCCCAATAGTTCTACAGTTCCTGATAGTTATTTTCCATAGTTCTGCTCATTTTCGAAAAATAGCGGAAATTTTAAAAATGAGATGCCAACTTCACAATCGTAAACCTAGCATCTCAAGAGTTTTTGAGTTTTTTCGACAGTTCTCGTTGCATCCCCAATAGTTCTACAGTTCCTGATAGTAATTTTCGAAAAATAACGAACTTTAAAAAATGAGATGCTAACTTCGCGAACCGAAAGTTAGCATCTCAAGAATTTTCGAGTTTTCTGTGCAGTTCTAGTAGCATCCCCAATAGTTCTACAGCCTTCGATAGTTATCTTGAATAGTTCTGCCCGTTTTCGAAAATTAGCGGAAATTTAAAAAATTAGATGCTAACTTCACACTCGGAAACCTAGCATCTCAAGAGTTTTTGAGTTTGTTCGACAGTTCTAGTAGCATCCCCAATAGTTCTACAGTTTCTGATAGTTATTTTCCATAGTTCTGCTCATTTTCGAAAAATAGCGGAAATTTTAAAAATGAGATGCCAACTTCACAATCGTAAACCTAGCATCTCAAGAGTTTTTGAGTTTTTTCGACAGTTCTCGTTGCATCCCCAATAGTTCTACAGTTCCTGATAGTAATTTTCCAAAGTTCTGCTCATTTTCGAAAAATACCGGATATTTTAAAAATGAGATGCCAACTTCACAATCGTAAACCTAGCATCTCAACAATTTTCGAGTTTTCTCTACAGTTCTCGTTGCATCCCCATTAGTTCTACAGTTCCTGATAGTTATTTTCCATAGTTCTGCTCATTTTCGAAAAATACCGGAAATTTTAAAAATGGGATGCCAACTTCACAATCGTAAACCTAGCATCTCACGAGTTTTTGAGTTTTTTCGACAGTTCTCGTTGCATCGCCAATAGTTCTACAGTTCCTGATAGTTATTTTCCATAGTTCTGCTCATTTTCGAAAAATAGCGGAAATTTTAAAGATGAGATGCCAACTTCACATTCGTAAACCTAGCATCTCAAGAGTTTTTGAGTTTTTTCGAGAGTTCTCGTTGCATCCCCAATAGTTCTACAGTTCTTGATAGTTATTTTCCATAGTTCTGTTCATTTTCGAAAAATAACGAACTTTAAAAAAACAGATGCGTACTTCGCGTACCAAAAGTTAGCATCTCAGGAATTTTAGAGTTTTCTCTACAGTTCTAGTAGCATCCCCAATAGTTCTACAGTTCTTGATAGTTATTTTTCATAGTTCTGCTCATTTTCGAAAAATAGCGGTAATTTTAAAAATGAGATGCCAACTTCACAATCGTAAACCTAGCATCTCAAGAGTTTTTGAGTTTTTTCGATAGTTCTTGTTGCATCCCCAATAGTTCTACAGTTCCTGATAGTTATTTTCCATAGTTCTGCTCATTTTCGAAAAATAGCGGAAATTTTAAAATTGAGATGCCAACTTCACAATCGTAAACCTAGCATCTCAAGAATTTTCGAGTTTTCTCTACAGTTCTCGTTGCATCCCCATTAGTTCTACAGTTCCTGATAGTTATTTTCCATAGTTCTGCTCATTTTCGAAAAATACCGGAAATTTTAAAAATGGGATGCCAACTTCACAATCGTAAACCTAGCATCTCACGAGTTTTTGAGTTTTTTCGACAGTTCTCGTTGCATCGCCAATAGTTCTACAGTTCCTGATAGTTATTTTCCATAGTTCTGCTCATTTTCGAAAAATAGCGGAAATTTTAAAGATGAGATGCCAACTTCACATTCGTAAACCTAGCATCTCAAGAGTTTTTGAGTTTTTTCGAGAGTTCTCGTTGCATCCCCAATAGTTCTACAGTTCTTGATAGTTATTTTCCATAGTTCTGTTCATTTTCGAAAAATAACGAACTTTAAAAAAACAGATGCGTACTTCGCGTACCAAAAGTTAGCATCTCAGGAATTTTAGAGTTTTCTCTACAGTTCTAGTAGCATCCCCAATAGTTCTACAGTTCTTGATAGTTATTTTTCATAGTTCTGCTCATTTTCGAAAAATAGCGGTAATTTTAAAAATGAGATGCCAACTTCACAATCGTAAACCTAGCATCTCAAGAGTTTTTGAGTTTTTTCGATAGTTCTTGTTGCATCCCCAATAGTTCTACAGTTCCTGATAGTTATTTTCCATAGTTCTGCTCATTTTCGAAAAATAGCGGAAATTTTAAAATTGAGATGCCAACTTCACAATCGTAAAACTAGCATCTCAAGAGTTTTTGAGTTTTTTCGACAGTTCTCGTTGCATCCCCAATAGTTCTACAGTTCTTGATAGTTATTTTTCATAGTTCTGCTCATTTTCGAAAAATAGCGGTAATTTTAAAAATGAGATCCCAACTTCACAGTCGTAAACCTAGCATCTCAAGAGTTTTTGAGTTTTTTCGATAGTTCTTGTTGCATCCCCATTAGTTCTACAGTTCCTGATAGTTATTTTCCATAGTTCTGCTCATTTTCGAAAAATAGCGGAAATTTTAAAAATGAGATGCCAACTTCACAATCGTAAACCTAGCATCTTAAGAGTTTTTGAGTTTTTTCGACAGTTCTCGTTGCATCCCCAATAGTTCTACAGTTCTTGATAGTTATTTTCCATAGTCCTGCTCATTTTCGAAAAATAGCGGAAATTTTAAAAATGAGATGCCAACTTCACAATCGTAAACCTAGCATCTCAAGAGTTTTTGAGTTTTTTCGACAGTTCTCGTTGCATCCCCAATAGTTCTACAGTTCCTGATAGTAATTTTCCATAGTTCTGCTCATTTTCGAAAAATACCGGATATTTTAAAAATGAGATGCCAACTTCACAATCGTAAACCTAGCATCTCAAGAATTTCTGAGTTTTTTCGAAAGTTCTTGTTGCATCCTCAATAGTTCTACAGTTCCTGATAATTATTTTCCATAGTTCTGTTCATTTTCGAAAAATAACGAACTTTAAAAAAATAGACGCTAACTTCGAGTACCAAAAGTTAGCATCTCAAGAATTTTCGAGTTTTCCCTACAGTTCTAGTAGCATTCTCAATAGTTCTACAGTTCTCGATAGTTATCTTGAATAGTTCTGCTCGTTTTCGAAAATTAGCGGAAATTTTAAAAATGAGATGCCAACTTCACTCTCCGAAACCTAGCATCTCGAGAGTTTTCGAGTTTGTTCAACAGTTCTCGTTCCATCCCCAATAGTTCTAAAGTTCTTGAGACTTTCTTGCATAGTTGTGATCGTTTTCGAAAGATAACGAAACTTTAAAAAATTAGACCTCACTTCACAGTCCGACAGGTAGCATCTCAGAAGTTATCGAGTATTTTGCATGAAATACATCCGAAAACACATTATTCTGCCTCTATGAGAACACTCAGCAAGAGCTCCAGCTATAAAATATTAAACACATTTCCACATTTCATTTCCAGTAAATGCCCGTACGGGAGTCAGAAAAGATGGATTTTAAAGAGTTCCCTTTAGGATCTCAGCAGTTTTCGATAAATACGCCTCCAACATGATTACAATAACTAACTTTCCTATTCTAAACTCGATTTGGAAATATTCGTCAGGTAAACTATGTTCCTAATTAAGTATAAATACCTACAAACGAATGTTACTTCTATTTCAGCAGTTCTAGCGATCACTGTCCACATTTGTTGTACCTATCATCTCCAGTAGTTATTTTTAAAAGTTCTTGATATTCATATACATAGGTGTGCCTATTTTATACATATATATCTCAATTCTTTTGCTGGTGAAATCGACTACCACACATAATATTGAACTTGGTTTTCATTTCACAATTATGTTTTGAGGGGATATCATTGCTTTTTGTACAGAAATTAACCAATTGTTATGTGGGTACTATATTGAGATCTAACACTAATACAAACTTATTATTTGCGATCGGTGCGGTAGCCGTGTCTACTGCGCCGACCGCAAATGATAAGTTTGTAATAGAAAATTTTCATTCATGACTCATTCATTATCATTAAATTTATTTATTTATTTGAATCATTAAGTAAAAAAAATGATTTTGTATGGGATTCAGTCAGACGTCGCTCGCACCAACAATCCCATATATATATTTTTTTATTTTACCTACTAAAAAAAAATTAAAAACCTATACATTTTGCTTAGAATCGATAGCCGATAGGTACTGTGGGTTGTGGGTAAATTATCTGCAATACGATCGGACCCACCATGTATAAACCTAACTAATCATCCATCCTTCGTTCTAGCATTATATTCCACTCTGACAATAGTTTGTGTTGTGTATACTAGTCGCGAACAGGTCGCACTGTGGCGGCGAGGCCGCGAGCAGAGAGCTGTAAAAGGGCGCGTGCCGGTAGAGCTGTGTGCGCGCCGCCGGCACGGGGGCGCAAACAGCGCGGGCCGGAGTCGCTTGTATTGTAGGTACCTACTATTACTTATTCTGTGCTTGTGGCAGTACTCGTTGGGTACATAAAGTTACAACAGTTTTTCTAAAATTCTTGTACCGTCAATCTTGTTTCGAACTAAAGTGTAATACTAATAAGTAATCGGAAATTTCAAGTTTTTTTATTTTTTCCTACGCTTACCTACACACAATTATCGAGCTGGATTCCAAATTTCATCCTTCTAGGTTACCTGGAAGTGGGTTAGATTTAGGTACTATATGTCAGTCAGTCAGTTCTAAAATTTACGAATTTTTGACCCTCATATCTTTATAACCGTTTGAGCAAGCTTCATGAAATTTGGGCTTCTATACATATTCTTATGGATATAATTGAACACGCGTAGTTTTGTGTGTTTACGTTAAAGAATCAATCAATCAATCAATCAATCATTTATTCAGCAAATTGGCCACATAGGGGCACTTTTACACGTCAGAAAAGAATTTACTAGCGCTTCCTAGACCCATTGCTTGAGAAGAAGCGCCGCAACAAACTCAAGCAGAAGGCCTTTTTTCAAAATTTACACATAGTTATAACATTTACATAACATGTATAAAATATACATATCGGTACGTACTACAATTACATTGAAGGGATGTATAGTCCCTAACTTAAACTTAAATCTAAGATCTTAGAGATGTATAGTCTCCAAGGGTCCAGAAAAAAAAATATTATGGAGATGGCCTCCATTGTCAAATAAATATAAATTCCATAGATGTCGACAGTCTCAAAATGTCAATAAATAATGAAATACATCATGTATAAAAGAGTTCATTAATACATGTCAATAAGAACATGATGAGGTCTCTCGCTTAAAATGTTTGACTTAGTAATATATTTAAAGCTAATGATTATTTTTAAACGTCCTTGCAAGCATGAACAGACCGGACCCCACAGACAGCACCCGTTCACGAGCGTGACGCGTATCTCAGCCATCGCCTCCCTCAACCATTTCTTAGGGAAGGTGGCGACCCGATCAACGACGCCGCTGTAAGCAAGGACCTTAAAGCGAGCATGACATGCTCCAGCTGCTGGACAAATTTGGTAGTGAAAGAAAAAAAAAAAGTTAATATTTGCCCAGCGAGACACATATCATGTTACTAGTCAATAATAATAACCTAAACAGTTGGCTTAAAAGGATTCTTATCATCTAAAAAGTCATTCACCGAATAATATGCCTTCTTTAAAAGGCGGCACTTAATGAACGACTTGAACTTTTTAAATGGCATATTAGCAACATCAGAAGGCAATTTGTTATAAAATCGTATACAGTTCCCAACAAACGAAGAGCTCACTTTACGAAGACGGTAACCAGTAACAAAAAGTTTATCCTTATTCCTAGTGTTAAAATTGTGAACATCACTGTTATGCTTAAAGTCGTGCAAGTTCTTACGAGCATACATGATATTTTCAAATATGTATAGTGACGCAACGGTAAGAATGTTTATCTCCTTGAATTTTTCTCTAAGGGAGACCCGAGACCCAAGTTGATATATTGCACGTACAGCCCGCTTTTGCAACACAAAGATGGTTTGAATGTCAGCTGCTCTCCCCCAAAGTATAATTCCGTAAGACATGACACTATGGAAATAACTATAATAGACTAGCCTGGCCGTCTCGACGTCAGTGAGCTGCCTAATACGCCTTACTACATATGCTGCAGAACTAAGCTAAGAGGTATTGAGGTAGGTATAGAAGGGTCAAAAGTGGCACCAAGTGGCTCGTGTAATATTTCGCTTGGCGCTGGCTAGCCAGTTCTTTTGCTTGAACTTGGCTTGACTAGTACCTACTACCGCGACACCGGCACGTCAAATATGTTCTGCCGTAATATTAATACCTACCTAATGCAAATTAAATCATTTGCGCATTACAAATGTCATCTATAGGTACCTACTTAGGACATTAGATTTTGATTTTATTTAGATTTGGTCCGCCAGTCAAAATGAAAACAGGCGGGGGCTTTTAAACTTAGAGCGCATTAAGTAGGTTCCTACCTAGGACCTAGACCTGGGCGAATCTTTGGTGAAAAGAAAATAGTTAAAGCCGAGTTTTCTCAGATATGACACCTAGCTAGATAGACTTGTCGCCCCCGTAATTTCCTGTACCCCAAATTTCGTCCAAATCGTTACAGCCGTTTTGGAGATAGATTGGAAAAATAAGGAAATAGGTAAGTAGGTAAATAGAAATCCTATAGTTACAAGTTTTAATTAGCGTTCAAAGTAGGTAGTATACCTGGGCGACCGAGCTTTGATCGGGTGAAAATAGCTAAAACTGAGTTTTCTCAGATATGAGTATTCGAGCCCTAGCTAATGGCTTGGCCACAAGCACGCCACGCCACAAGCCACAACTTCGCGCGAAGGCGGCAGCGGCGAGCGTTTTACTGACACATTGCGCGCTACGGTTGCTAACCGATGCGCGGCGGGCGTCAAGATCGCGTAATGTGTTTATGTGTCCATAAAACACATGCCGCTGCCGCCCGTCAAGTACCTAAGAGACATGATTATTGGTTAGTTAAGATTTAAGAGATCATCTGTTACACAAAAAAATACGAGTACCTACTTACATAAATATTACACAATAGGTAGGTAGGTATATAATTATGTTCACAGTTCACACTACTACTACTACTACAGCCTATTTGCTTCCCACTGCTGGGCACAGGCCTCCTCTCATCATGAGAGGGTTTGGGCTATAGTCCCCACGCGGGCCCAGTGCGCATTGGGGACTTCACACACATCTTTGAATTACTTCGCAGATGCGTGCAGGTTTCCTCACGATGTTTTCCTTCGCCACACAGTAAACTTAGAGGTGCGAGTCGGAATCGAACCCACGACCCTCGGCATGAGAGGTAGGTCGAACCACTAGGCTACCACTGCTTTTTTCACACAACGGCAATGAAAACGGGTCTATGTAAGTATAGGATTTTCCATAGGTAAAAAGTGACCTGTTTTCATTGCTGTTGAGGGTAGGTACCTATACAAATGTGTGACAAAACAAACCCTTTAAATAAGTAAGTACCTACTTATAAAATATTTCTTCGAGCTCTCACAGTATCATTAACTTTCTCAAATTTTATTGCTGACTGTACTTTTCCTTGTAAATCCTTCATCTACCCTTCAAGACGAATAAAACGAGCCCAAACTCGATAGGGTTGTGTTTTTTTACGGAGTTCCGATGGCGACCTTCCAGCTCCATCATCAGATCAGCTCCACGTCATTATAATATTGCATTGTCACGCGATTTACATATTCGTGCAAAATTTCAGCTAAATAGGAAACCGGAAAGTGGATCAAATTCAACTTGCAAGATTTGATTACAGACAGACAGCCAACGGAAAAGTTGAAAGTAAAAAAAAAAAATTATATAAAAAAATAAAACCGACTTCAAATTCCGACAGCCAGTAAAGTTGGTGTCAAGTTTACTATAAGGTAGTCATAGCTCTGGGGCGGTTCACTTGACACCGACTTCACTGGCTGTCGGAATTTGAAGTCGGTTTTATTTTTTTAATTAAAATTTTTTTTCGGCTACAGTTTCCAAACATGTGTACGATGGGACGTAAGTGTCACTGTAGTCTTTGAAAATGATGCCAAAATCATACACATGCTAACAAATTTCGAGGAGTTCCCTCGTTTTGTCATGGGATCCATGACAAAACGAGGGAACTCCTCATCATCAGATGGAACTCCTCATCATCATCAGAACTAAACCAAATTATGAAATTAGTTCAAGTTGGAGATACACCTTTCAATTAAAAGAAGAATCAACGAAATCGGTTCACAATTGACGGAGTTATGCGTGGTCATACATGAAAAAATAAAAAAAAAAACAAATATACGCGTCGAATTGAGAACCTCCTCCTTTTTTTTTCGTCGGTTGATAAAAGTATGTAAGTAATAATAAAGGCTTTTAAAAATAGGTACTGCTATTAGTTTACTTAGACACGGAAATATACAATTTTATAAAAAAACAATAGACACACAAGCTGTCTTGTAACCTTGTAAGCTCACAAACTACCTACTTAGACTAGACAATCTAATCTATCCCTCACGGGCCCCATCGCTACGGGCGCACTGTCGCCCGCCACGCCACCACCACCGCACCGTCTACCAGCAATACTCAACCCGCGGGCCGCTCGCGCTCAGTTATCGGTAGTTGTTAGATGAGAGGATTTTTTGTGCCATTTTGAGCCCAAAAAAACCATGCAGCACTTGTAAGTTCTTAGTAAATTATATTTTAGGTAAAGAGGTTAAAAAATAATTTAAACAATCTTTGGCCATTGTCCCTCGAAAATAATTAAGACAGTGTTAAGTAAATTTTTGCGCATAAAGAGTTCGCATATGCGCGTATATTTTATATTACACATATATTAATAGGTACCTAAAAAAATTAACAATAACTTTGTATGGGAATCCGTGGTGAAGCGAAGTTCACCGGTCCGACTAGTATTTTTTATTAATTAGTAGGTACAGTGTAAACTCTTTATAACGAAACACAAGGGACCAAGCAGTTTCTATCGTTATAGAGAGTAGAGAGTTATCGTTATATGGAATGAAGAAAGAAAAACAACCAAATTCACGATAATTACGTAGGTAATTATTTTTTTCTTTATCTTTGTCTGTCTGTTAACTTTGCCTGATGTTTTTTGGTATGCCATTACTTGTTTTGTATGTTAGAGACCATCATTTCCAAGAAAATCAAGCCTAATGAGTAATGATGCACGTGTTCAACAATTAACAATAACAAAAGCAAGACGGTTGTTTACAACCTCTCAGGTACGTTGGGACCTTAAAGGGTTAGTCGGCATCTTCTGTAGCTTGATAAGATAACGTCCACAGGTAATAAATATTTTCGGAGTCAAAATATGAACACATTTCTTCGTAATGGAGAATGGTTGTTGCGCTATAAAGTTTTTTAATGCGTGGTTTTTAAGGTAAACCAGCCAAATGGTGCTCATTTCGGAGTTTATCGTTATATAGAATGATGTTATAAAGAGTTTACACTGTATGTATTTTTTTTTCAATCAATAATTTTTAGTAGTATATAGTAAGTAATTAATCCCTAATAAACCATTTTTCATTTTATCTTGCGGCCCGCGGCTCCATAGCTCATAATGTATTTGCGGCCCTTATAAAAATAAGGTTGAGTATGACCTAATCTCTGCTCTTCTCTTCCCGATTCGGCAGGACGGGCGGCAGTTAAATGACATCGTGCGTGTGAGACGGCAATACAATAATTGAAGAATTGCGCGCAAGTGACAAAGACATCAGCAGTTTGGCACCGAGAACTTACTCATTTCTTCAAACCAGTTTTTTAGGTACTAATCAAATTGGGTATGATACAAAAAAAATCAATGTTTTTTTTTACATTTTTATTACGTATAATAGGCTATTTAGCGATACTAATTTGATTTTAATAGGATTTTAACTTTGGTTCCGTATTAAATTAAATATTGAATTTTGAAATTCATTGATACTCGTCGGTGAACATTGGAGGCATTGGCTGTATATACAAAGCCACGTCTGACATCAAAGAAAAAAAAACCTGTCAATGTCATTGAAAAATAAACATAACCTACAAATTTACAAAGTGATATTCTTAGATTAATAATCCTCAAGATTTGACATTGAGCGTACCCCGGTAAGGGATAGACGGTATAAATTCCTTTACACATAAAATAAATATTTTCGATTCTGCGCGTCTGGTGGGAATCGTACATTAGGAGTGGCAAGCAAGGCCGGCCCTCCTAATGGTAAGAGGTTACCGTCGCCCATAGACGCTTGCAAGTCTTGCAATTACCAGAGGCATGACTCGCGCGCGCTGCCGACCCTGTAAAAACCTTTTCACTCCCGGTTTGAAAACTAACTGCAGACGGTGATCTCCAGAACTGCCGAAATAGATGAGCATTCGTGTGTAGGTATTTATGATTGAATGATTATGAAATAAAGAATTGATTGATTGATGATACAAAAAAAAATAGTTTCGTGACATGAATATTTCCAAATCGAGTTTAGAATAGGGAAGTTAGTTATTGTAATCATGGTGGAGGCGTATCTATCGAAAACTGCTTAGATGCTAAAGGGAACTCCTGAAAAATAATATTTTTCCTGACTCCCGTACCTACTGGCAAAATGTGAAAATCTCGATTATTATTGTTTTCTAGCTGGAACTCTTGCTGAGTGTTCTCATAGAGGCAGAACTATGTGTTTTCGAAAGTATTTCTTTCAAAATACTCGAAAACTGCTGAGATGCTAGCTTTTCTAGTATGAAGTTAGCATCTCATAAAATTAGATCGTACTTTTTTTTTTCAAAATCGGCATATCTATGTTATATCAATATCAAGAACTGTATTACTAATGGAGATGCTACTAGAATTGTGGACATTGGGCGCTAGAACTGCCGAAATAGATGTAGCATTCGTGTGTAGGTATTTATAATACAAACATAGTTTTCGTAACATGAATCTTTCCAAATCAAGTTTGGAATAGGGAAGATCATTATTGTACTCATGTTGGAGGCGTATCAATCGAAATCTGCTGAGATGCTAAAGGGAACTCTAGAAAACTAACATCTTTCCTAACTCCCGTACCGGCATTTGTTACAGAAATGTGAATGTCACGTTTTTTATTATTTTCTAACTGGAACTCTTGCTGAGTGTTCTCGTCTCTACGAGAACTATGTGGTTTCGAACGTATTTCGTGCAAAACACTCGAAAACTGTTGAGATGCTAGCTTACGTTGTGTGAAGTTAGCATCTCATAAAAATTTGGTCGTTCTCTTGTTTATTCAAAAATATTCACACCTATAAGTATGGTATACCTAATGTGCATATGAATATCAAGAACGGTATAACTGCTGGAGATGCTACTAGAACTGTGGCCACTGATCGCTAAAACTGCTGAAACAGATGTAGATAGCATTCGTGTGTAGGTATTTATAATACAAACATAGTTTTAGAATAGAGAAGATAGTTATTGTAATAGTGTTGACGGCGTATCTATCCAAATCTGCTGAGATGCAAATGAGAATTATTGAAAAATACCACCCTTGCTATTATGAAAATGTGAAAATCACGATTTTTATTGTTTTCTAGCTGGAACTCTTGCTGGGGTAGAACTATGTGTTTTCGAACATATTTCTTTCCAAATACTCGAAAATTGCTGAGATGCTAGCTTTTGTAGTGTGAAGTAAGCATCTCGGAAATTTTGATCGTTAATTTTTTTTTCAGAAATAGGTTCACCCAATGGTATATGTATATGAATATCAAGGACTGTAAAACTAACATCTTGAGATGATACAATAAATATGGACAGTGATCGCTAGAACTGCTGAAATACATTCGTATCTACGTATGTATAATTAAAAACATAGTTTTCGTGACGTAAATAATTTCCAAATCGAGTTTAGAATAGGAAAGTTAGTTATTGTATAAGCTGGAACTCTTGCCTGAGTGTTCTCATAGAGGCAAAATAATGTATTTTCGGATGTATTTCATGCAAAATACTCGAAAACTCTCGAGATGCTGGGTTTCGGAGAATGAAGTTGGCATCTCATCTTTAAAATTTCCGCTATTTTTCGAAAATGAGCAGAACTATGGAAAATAACTATCAGGAACTGTAGAACTATTGGCGATGCAACGAGAACTGTCGAAAAAACTCAAAAACTCGTGAGATGCTAGGTTTACGATTGTGAAGTTGGCATCTCATTTTTAAAATTTCCGCTATTTTTCGAAAATGAGCAGAACTATGGAAAATAACTATCAGGAACTGTAGAACTAATGGGGATGCAACGAGAACTGTAGAGAAAACTCGAAAATTCTTGAGATGCTAGGTTTACGATTGTGAAGTTGGCATCTCATTTTTAAAATATCCGGTATTTTTCGAAAATGAGCAGAACTATGGAAAATTACTATCAGGAACTGTAGAACTATTGGGGATGCAACGAGAACTGTCGAAAAAACTCAAAAACTCTTGAGATGCTAGGTTTACGATTGTGAAGTTGGCATCTCATTTTTAAAATTTCCGCTATTTTTCGAAAATGAGCAGAACTATGGAAAATAACTATCAGGAACTGTAGAACTATTGGGGATGCTACTAGAACTGTCGAACAAACTCAAAAACTCTTGAGATGCTAGGTTTCCGAGTGTGAAGTTAGCATCTAATTTTTTAAATTTCCGCTAATTTTCGAAAACGGGCAGAACTATTCAAGATAACTATCGAAGGCTGTAGAACTATTGGGGATGCTACTAGAACTGCACAGAAAACTCGAAAATTCTTGAGATGCTAACTTTCGGTTCGCGAAGTTAGCATCTCATTTTTTAAAGTTCGCTATTTTTCGAAAATGAGCAGAACTATGGAAAATAACTATCAAGAACTGTAGAACTATTGGGGATGCTACTAGAACTGTCGAAAAAACTCAAAAACTCTTGAGATGCTAGGTTTCCGAGTGTGAAGTTAGCATCTCATTTTTTAAATTTCCGCTAATTTTCGAAAACGGGCAGAACTATTCAAGATAACTATCGAGGGCTGTAGAACTATTGGGGATGCTACTAGAACTGCAGAGAAAACTCGAAAATTCTTGAGATGCTAACTTTCGGTACGCGAAGTTAGCATCTCATTTTTTAAAGTTCCGTTATTTTTCGAAAATGAGCAGAACTATGAAAAATAACTATCAAGAACTGTAGAACTATTGGGGATGCTACTAGAACTGTCATCAGATTGTGAGATGCCCGAAATTGATATGCTAAGTTCACAGACATACGGATTGCAACAAAATTTGGTATGGGTGTAGTTAATTTATAACACTGGTCAACATATAGGCTACTTTTTATCCCGGCAAAAAATGCATAGTTCCCGCGGGAATGCTATTAACGAATTCCACGCGGACGAAGTCGCGGGCAGAAGGTAATTTTTAAATAATTTAAGGGAAGGTGATTGGTTGAACATATGAACATGATGATTATACAAAACAGGACTAATTATGACTATAGCAAATGAAATACTTATACGATTTTGTAGGTATTATGCTGGACGTGGGCGCTTACGATGGGCCTCATAAGAAGGCTCAAGGTCACCCAGAGGGCAATGGAGAGGGCTATGCTCGGGGTTTCTCTGCGTGATACAATCAGAAATGAGGATATCCGCAGTAGAACTAGGGTCACCGACATAGCCCGAAGAATTGCGAACCTTAAGTGGCAATGGGCGGGGCACATTGCTCGCAGGACTGATGGCCGATGGGGCCAGAAAGTTCTGGAGTGGCGTCCGCGAACCGGTAGACGAGCTGTCGGTAGGTCTCCAACAAGATGGAGTGACGACCTTGTAAAGTTCGCGGGGACGCGGTGGATGCGAGTAGCACAGGACCGGTCTGAGTGGCGCGCCTTGGGGGAGGCCTATGTCCAGCAGTGGACGTCTATCGGCTGAAATGATGATGATGCTGGATTCTAAAGAAATTTTGTATTCGAGAAAGAGGTTATGAATGACCAAAGAGGATACTTAATTTACTTTTTAAAATGAAGTCATTTACGCCTACTCGCAGTTTTAGATCCTAATCGTAAACCGGTGGCAAGCAGATGAAGATAGGAATTTTAATTATGCAATACCAGAAGCCCATAGAGGAAACGTATATTCCAAAAAAGGAAACGTCTGATAGACACATTGAACTAGCTATATCCACCTATATTTATCTTATATTTATTTATACAAACGATCGCAGAAACAGCTGTAATGATTTGGACCGAATTTGGTTATCGCGATGCCGCGGGAACTATGCATTTTTAACCGACTTCAAAAAAAGGAGGAGGTTCTCAATTCGTCGGAATCTTTTTTTTTTTTTTTTTTTTATGTATGTTCACCAAAAATAAATAGTAAACGTGAACCGATTTCGATGATTCTTTTTTTGTTCGAAAGGTGGTACTTCCAAGTTGGTCCCATATTAATTTGGTTCAGTTTTGATGATGGGATTCATGAGAAAATGAGGGAACTCCTCCAAATTTGCTAGCACGTAGATGATTTTGGTGTCAATTTCGAGGACTTCAGAGTTACTTATGTACTTCTATAGTAATGTTTGGAAACTGTAGCCGAAAAAAAATTTTTAAATAAAAAAATAAAAACCGCCTTCATACTCCGACAGACTGCGAAGTCGGTGTCAAGTGAACCGACCCAAAGAAATGATAATCATATAGTGAACTTGACATTGACATCGCAGTCTGTCGGAGTTTGAAGGCGGTTTTTATTTTTTTATTTAAAAATTTTTTTTTGGGGATAAAAAGTAGCATATATCCTTTCCTAGGACTTCAACTACCTCCACATCATAACTAAATCGGTCCAGAGTTTAAGCGTGAAGAAGTAACAGACAGACAGAGCTACTTTCTCATTAATAATATGTATGCCAATACCTACCTATGTCATCGAGTGTTGTCCATGATAGCTCATATTCATTATTATTTATGGCATCCGACATTCAATTGAATTGTTTTTGAAAAAGCTATAATTCACAATAACGCGCCGTTCCACGGACAGCTGCGAATTGCTCGCGTTTTATTTAACGTTATGGTTTCGTGATATGGAACGTTATTTTTGATTGCTAAACTACAATCTACTTTAATAGGTATTTTTATTCATCCGATCCCTCTAAAGCCATACTATAATCTTAGGTCTTGTCTATTCCGGTAGCCGTTAGGACGTAACCGCCTGCATTTAAGCAGAAGTCCGTAGGGGAGACGATAACTTTTTTTTCCTTCGTCTATCAGGAAGATTATTAAAAAGTATTGGACACGTATTTTTTCTTTTTTAACGTCATCAAACATATACGGAGATATATTGAGTTGAAATGTCGCGTGACGTCACGGTTAGGTACGATTTATACCTAACGGTGACGTAGTTAGCCCCCACTCTCCAACTTTAATGCGTTTTAACTTAGTCATTCTTTGTTAATTTGATAAAACAAAAAATACGTGTCTAATATTTTTTTATTACCTGACTGACGGACTAATTTCAATTTCGAGTTCTTCACCCTGTCGTCATCCCTATTATCCTCTAAGTATTATGTGAGTTTTCTACCATTTCGCTTTTCGTTGAAGGAAAAAGTGAATAAACCTGTCAGCTAATTTGTGTTAGGACCTTTATTTAAGTAGGCTAACTATTACGTATTTATTGTAATTTAATACAACTAAATGCAGCCTTGTATTGTATTGCGCCGGTGCATCATTGTAGGCAATAATTCCTTCAGGCACGGTAATGCGGAATGGCTACGGAAACTGTGCCAAACTGTTTAATCTTTACCCTGGGGCATAGATAGGGCACAGTTTGAGTACAGTACGAATATAATAGCACTTCAGGTCCGGGGTCACCTTCGGGTTTGCAAGAATTGAAGATTACCTACACCTAAAGTCTAAGAACTATGCTGGCGTTTCTTTTTTACATATAGCGAGGTAAGAGACAACAACAGCATTAGTTCTCGAAGTGTGTCGGCGAGAGTGTAAAGCGAGCTTCAGAGTTTATACTTACAACCGAAATAAATTTTTATTTACCACTGAGCTTTTCAGTGAGGTCGTGAGGTTTTAAACTGCACGCATCTGCAAAGTACTTAATTCAG
The DNA here is from genome assembly GCA_963971205.1 of Aethes cnicana. Classification (NCBI taxonomy): domain Eukaryota; kingdom Metazoa; phylum Arthropoda; class Insecta; order Lepidoptera; family Tortricidae; genus Aethes; species Aethes cnicana. The sequence goes on from OZ020297.1 coordinate 2,247,886, forward strand.
GATGTGTGTGAAGGACTATAGTCCAAACCCTCTCGTGATGAGAGGAGGCCTGTGCAGGCTGTTCTGGTCTTAATAGTGGGTGGGTTTTAGTCAATGTAGATCTCTTGGCATCAGGGGAGCATTTTTTTTTTATGGCATTGGTTTGCAGTTTAAACGAACACGCTGCTACTTTAGCCTATTTGCGGGGCATAGGCCTCCTCTCATCACGAAAGGATTTGGGCTTTAGTCCCCACGCAGGCCCAGTGCGGACAAGGGACCTCACACACATCTTTGAATTACTTCGCAGATGCGTGCAGGTTTCCTCACGATGTTTTCCTTCACCGAAAAGCTCAGTGGTAAATTCAAATTGAATTTTGCACATAAGTGTGCGAGCCGGAATCGAACCCCCGACCCTCTGCATGAGAGGCGGTAGGTCGAAACACTAGCCCACCACGGCTTACGAGCGCACACAATTGACAACATTTCAAAATTTTAGTAAGGCGTACCTGATCTGGTTTCTTGTTTACCGGTGGCGGTGTACCGTACCGGAGGTAACTCGGTGAGGAGATGCGTGTCGCTACTGGTACGATAGTGCCTATTAGATATACCGATCTTGTAATACTGTTTTTATCATGTTTCCTGCGCGCCGGTGGGTTAATGTGATCACGAGCCAAACGCTAGCAATTATGCCCGCAGCCGCGTTTAAAACAAACCATTGTGTTTTGGTAGTATGTGTTTATACATCTACCCTATTTTGCAATAAACATGTGACGAGGAGATTATTTTCGCACGAGTCCCCGCTTCCCCAATTCTACATCCATTTTGGGTTTTCAGGTAAAAAAGTTCAAAGCCTTATTATAGCTTATTTTTGTATGTCTGTCCGACGGTTACGATCATCTTACTAACTGAAAACTGATTTTATTAATTTATATATTTTTTCGTTTCGATTCCGATTTTCACTTTTCCCACTAAATTGCAACTAGATTTAGTTAAAATTAATTTTAAGTTCACTTTTTTATGCAAACAGGCAAACGAACACACAGCTCACCTGATGGTAAATTAAATAAATATATAAGTAAACAGTTCAACAAAACAGCCAGCCAGTTCATTTGCCTTTACAAAATTAGTATGAAAATAATCAGGAACTTTTACTAATTAGTCGAATTGATAGGTACAGTATCGAAACTTGTTCGTCTACAAGAGCGCGTTGTAATTACAACTTACTGCCAAGGATGTAAGGTATAAAGTGTAAAAACGAGGAGGACTCAAGTGGTTTAACAATAGGTTTCCAAGGGAGACATATTTAAAACGATATGTTCCTCTTGAGTCTAGTAACTGAAATAGTTTTTTAAAAACTAATTTTCTAAGTTCGCTAGCATTATTCTGAAAACTCTAGTTCGAGGAAAATTGTCTTATCTTCTTATTACCCGCCTGCGCAACGCAATTGAGGGTAATGTTTTTATTTGAACCAACAAAATAACTCGGCTGCTATTCTTATACCTACTAACTGTAGGTACTCTCTCTATAACCTGAAAGCGTTCAATGACAACACACTTTTGACGCGTTCGTAAATCTTACTAATATAATAAAGCTGAAAGTTTGTGTGTTTGGATGTTTGTTGCTCAGTCACGCTAAAACGGCTCAACCAATTTGCAATAAATTTGGGAAAAAGATATTTAGTAACCTATTATCCCGGAAAGTCCCGGAAACTCATTAGAGGGACCCCGGAAGAGGACTTTAGGAAATCCCACAAATCCCGTAATCACGGGAATCCCGGAAATCCCGGAATCCCGGAAAAGGTTTTAAAAGTATCCTGAATAAAGGGCTTGGGAAATATATTGTTAAATTCCCTGCAGACGAAGTCGCGGGTTAAAACTCGCCAGTAATATATCGACACATGTTAAATTTTCGTTGCGAATCGCGTTGCTGGCCCTTAAACGAGGCCTATGACATTTATCCAAAATCTCCTAAAAACCTTTAGTACCTACCGCGAGCAGCGCCCGCTGATCTATGATAGTGAGACCAGACGTTTACTTCTGGCCTGGGGGTTTCTACCCCCTGGTGGTGATTAAACGCCTTGTTTTACTTCTGCTATCTAAACTCCCGCGCCTTCACATTTCAAAACGCTTCAATGTATTTTACATCACCCTTGGCCGTAAAGTGGAATTTTCTGCCCGCTACGCGGAGAGAAAATCTCACTTTTTGGCCAAGGCAAGACTTAAAACTTTTGACAAACCACGGGCGGTAATTCGTAAAGCCCCAGATCGCATATTTATGGAGAAACCTGCAATCTGGGACATTTACGAATTCACCACCTGTAATGTACTATAAAAGCACCACCAACACTCTCAACACATGTGTGCGTGCTGAGACAGCCATCAACTATGCGTTGAGAGTGTTGGCGGTGCTTTTTAAATAATAATGAAAAAATTGAAGCGTTTTGAAATGTGAAGGCGCGGGACTTTAGATAGTAGAAGATCTCTACCTACTGTTCTATCAGAGCCAAGTCGAGCAAACCAGCCGGTCGAAGAATAAATCCTCAAGCAACAATAGGATATAGGAGCAGGACAACAATGGAGTATGGAAAACGCACGAGTACCTACTGCGTGTAAGCACAAACTAGGCATCACGAATATACTGTCAGACGACTCGACATTTCGCATCTTAGCTAGCCTGTGGTATGACGTGCCCGCCCGACGCCCCTGCCGCTCGAGAAAAATCATTGGTTTTTTAATCATTTCATAAGTTGGTCGACTATGACTAGTAAGTTTGTACAGCCTACTACTTAGCTCTGATAGTTTTCCTTTCAACTACGTTATATATGCCACAACCGTGATTTTTTCAGCCATCCAAATACCACCATTTAGCTGGGGGGGGGGGGGGGGGGTGTCAGCGATATGAATATGATCTTAATCAAAATTGAAATCTGCTAAAAACTTTCATTCGGCCTATAAAAGCACGATTTCGAAGTTTTCGAACACAATTAGAATGAAGTGTCAATGTTTGCGTGCGAGGACGTCTGTGTGCGTGCGAGACCGTCTGTACACTTGTAAATATGTGTGTGTACCAGTACGCGGACCAACGATTCACTCACCATCTATCTCAGGATGAAACAAATGACGGTAAGGGCGCGAGTTGCGCGCCGGCTAAATTCAGGCGGGTGATTCCGTGGCCATTCTGTATGTACTTCACAGTGACTGAGTGACTGAAGGACAACGCATAGCCGAAACTACTAGTGGTAGAAAGCTAAAATTTGACATGTAAATGAAAATTAGCGGTCAATGGTTGTAATTTGGTGATTCGTTTGGCCTGTTTTTTTCCCGAATTATTACCGAATTATTACAGCTAATTCGGACTGATATTTAAAGTAAAGTAAAAAACATTTATTTATTTAATAATTTATTCATCATTTATTTCTCTGATTCATCTGCATTGCCATAATTACGCTGTTTTATTGTCATGTCTACTAACTTCATAAACACATCTTAATCTACAGACCCTATTCAGTTGAATTTAAATTTCCCCCCTAATATCCACGGCCCATTTCCTCGTGTTATTGGGCGTGAACTCATCGGCATATTTAATGGACAAACTCCACCACGCCTCTGTTGTCTTGGTACTAGAAATTGTTATGATCTCGTACAAATGAAATTACTTATTTTTAGTATTTAACCCTGGCGACTTCGTCCACTTGAAATATAATATACCTGACTTAGAATTTGCGTAGCCGATGATACAATACATATAGACAGTTAAATAGATATTGAAAAATTATAGAGAAATAAACGATTTTTTTTATACATGACACCAATTTGACCCGTGGAAAACCCGTTCCCGTAGAAATATCGGGATAAAAAGTCTCAAACTATCTCCATACCAAATTTCACCCAAATCGGTCCCCTTGTTGCGACGTGAAGGAAGGACAAACAAACAAACAAAAACACTTCTACATTTATAATATCAGTATGGATTGACGAAAATTTTCAGTTTTTTTTTTTCAGAGGTCCGATTTGAATCAAACGGAGAATTAAAATTATTAGCAACATTGCATCATTTAATCAAACATTTTAGGGTTCCATAGACAAATGGCAAAAAAACGGAACCATTATGATTTCGTCATGCCTGTCTGTAGGTTCGTCCGTCCGTAATACGGACGACGTGACATAAATGTCACAGCGTTTATTCTCACAGATTATGGATATTTTTCTCGAAGAAATGTGGTTGAAATTTGAAGGGTGGGTGTTCTACGGAACCGCTACCAAATAATGTATGATTAGAAAACAAAAAAAAAGACTTCGAACTCCGACAGCCTACAAAGTCGGTGTCAATTCCACTATAAGATTGTCATCAGCTTTGGGTCGGTTCACTTGACACCGACTTTGTAGGCTGTCGGAGTTTGAAGTCGGTTTTTTTTTCGGCTACAGTTTCCAAACATATGGGTACGATAGAACCTAAGTCTCACCTCACTGTAGTCTTTGAAATTGATGCCAAAATGCCCATATTTCGAGCACCAAAACCAGTGCCGGCGCAGCGGCATCTTCTGCTGAAGACGTCAAACGCCGCAAATATGCTACGCTGGGTAGTAGTTACACGTTTGTGGCGTTTGAGGTCGAAACTTTGGGGCCTTGGGGGCCGAGCGCACGTGGCTTTTTTAAGGAGCTGTCTTCCCGCCTCATAGAGGCTTCTGGTGATCAAAGGGCTGGCCTTTCGCTCAGCGAATAAGCATTGCCATCCAGCGTGGCAATGTGGCCAGCCCTTTGGGAATCTTGCCGAGCGACACTGACCTGTTCCATTTTTTTAATTTATAAGTTATTTTTAGTTTTAGGTTTTAGTTTTAGCTTTATATTTCGTCAATAAATGATACATGAATCAGAAGAATCGGTATAGTGTATCATTATATTGGTCATGATAATAAGGTTCCTAAATAAGTTAGTAGTAGAACAGATGTTTATCTAAATCGATTTACTATGATATTTTAATTTCCGAATAATAATTGACCTACATAGAAATTAATGGACCGTTTCCTTTATTATAATTGTGGCAAATATAATATTTCATCCGCCGTTCTGTTAATGAGTTCAAGTAGGGTTGTTCGAGGTGTGCTCCCGGGTTCGGTTCCAGTGGGAGCGATGTTCATAAACATTACTACTAGTATTACTACTAGTGGTAGTCTTCTAGTACTACTAGTAGTAGTTAGTACTAGTAGTTGATATTTCGTTTTATCTTCAAATGTTTCGAGCGAATTGCTACTAAATTCGGTATTATTATCTAAAATTAAAGGCAATGTACATATAGCATAGCATATTTATAGTATAGCCGTGGTGGCCCAGTGGTTCGACCTACCACCTCTCATGCAGAGGTTCGGGGGTTCGATTCCGGCTCGCACCTCTACGTTTATAGCACGACACAAGTTGGAAGGCGCGCGGCGAAGCACTTAAGCCGATGACGCAGTGTCTATTATTGCTTATTCCACGCGCCTTCTAATTTGTGTAAACCTGTACTTATGTGCGAAATTCAATTTTAATTTACCGCTGAGCTTTTCGGTGAAGGAAAACATCGTGAGGAAACCTGCACGCATCCGCGAAGTAATTCAAGGATGTTTGTGAATTCCCCAATCCGCACTGGGCCCGCGTGGGGACTAAAGCCCAAACCCTCTCGTGATGAGAGGAGGCCGATGCCCAGCAGTGGGACGCAAATAGGCTGTAGTAGTAGTAATTCATATAGCATTGTAATTCTGTATCTCTTTTTAACAAGGTACTCCCCGAGCCCCTCACTAATCCCCTACATTTTTAAATATTGCCCTTTTAGATAGAGCGCCATGATGGCGATTTTAAAATCAAAGCTTTTTTTAGGGTTCCGTCCGTCCGTCTGTCCGAAGAGGTGCGAGCCGGAATCGCACCCCCTACCCTCTGCATGAGAGGCGGTAGGTCGAACCACTAGGCCACCACGGCTATCCATAATCCATAATATCCATTCTATCCATATTAATATTATAAATGCGAAAGTAACTCCGTCTGTCTGTCTGTCTCTCTGTCTGTTACCTTTTCACCCTTCAACCGCTGGGCCGATTGAGATGAAAATTGGCATGCAGATAGTTGGGGTCCCGGGAAAGGACATAGGCTACTTTTCATCCCGATAAAACGCATAGTTCCCGCGGGAACGCGATAACCGAATTCCACGCGGGCGAAGTCGCGGGCAGAAGCTAGTAATATTATAAATGCGAAAGTAACTCTGTCTGTCTGTCTGTCCGTCTGTTACCTCTTCACGCTTCAACCGCTGGACCGATTGAGATGAAAATTGGCATGCAGATATTTGGGGTCCCGGGAAAGGACATGGGCTATTTTTCATCCCGGAAAAACGCATAGTTCTCGCGGGAACGCGACAACCGAATTCCACGCGGGCGAAGTCGCGGGCAGAAGCTAGTATACTATAAATATACTATACTACATATAGTATAGTGGTGGTGTACATATACACTGCCTTTAATTTTAGATAATAATCCCGAATTTCGTAGCATTCGCTCGAAATATTTGAAGGTAAAACGAAATATAAAAACAGGCTTAGTTGAGTGTCGAGAGAATTTTCGAGTATTTCCAGTTATTTTTCAAATTCATACGTATTTTTTACTGTGTTTTTGTAAAAGATTACTCGTCACTAAAACTTGAAATAATTTATTTCACACAATGAAACACGTAAATGTAAAAACAAGCTTATGGTCTTTCAAGAAAACATTACTCTTGTTTATTATGATGAAATTTTGCGAAATTCTATTTCATTTTATTTACTAAGCCTATTATGATGCTGTTTAATTTAATATTAACTAACTACACATTGTTTTAGCCTTATACAATATATCTAAGTACCTTTACCTACCTACTAAAGATGAAGCTGAATTTTTTTTTTATCAAAATACATATAGGTACATATGTTAACTAACTAGCCTCTGCCCGCGACTATGCCCACGTGGGATTCGCATCGCGTCCCCGCGGGACCTATGTGTTTTCCCGGGATGAAAAGTAGCCTATGTCCTTCCCCAGGACCTCGTTATCTCCATACAAAATTTCATCTCAATCGGTCCAGCGTATGAAGCGTGTAGAGGTACTTACATACAGATTTACTTTCGCTTTTATAATATGAGTATATTAATTAGTATGGATAAAAAAAGTATAGACGCACCCTTTTGCCTCACTCCTTATAAATTACGTGAACGGGTCTAGGTTTTCACTAACTAAAATGAGTTTCGGACATCATTCACCATCTCACATTGAGTCCAAACTTCGTCCAGGCTACTCCCGACTCTACCCTAGTTCCGTTAATCTCTAATATGACTTTAGTCTACAAAATCACAGAATATTTAATAGTACTACATACAGAATGGCCACGGAATCACCTGCCAGAATCTAGCCGGCGCGCAACTCGCGCCCAATTCGGCTTTACCGTCATTTGTTTCACCCGGAGATGGAGAGTGAATCGTTGGTCCGCGTAGTGGTACACACACACAAGTGTACCGTTGTCCTCAGACGCACACTGACGTCCTCGCATGCAAACATTGAGACTTCATTCGAATTGTGTTCGAAATCGTGCTTTTATAGCCCGTGTCCGCCGTGTGACGAAATGTCAGCTAGCCTTCAGAACCTTCAAATTAATATGAAGTAAATAAATATAAAAAAGGAAAACTAAATTATGAACTAATTAACGATTGACATGGTAGGACGTGGTGCTAGGGCCGTCCGGGGTGGTACCACCGTCTTAACCCTAACCTGCTGCCAAATAGCAGTGCTGACACTGTTGTGTTCCGATAGAAAGAACTTACGGCAGCCCTTGAAATTATCATCTTAGGCCTCAGGGTAGGCAACGCACCAGATCTTAAGGTTTCTTTGTAAGTAATCATAAGATTTCGGTGTCCATGGGGCGCAGTCACCGCTTACTATCAGGTGGCCTGTGTGCTCGTTTGCCTATTATACTACTTACATCAAAAAAACGTATTGTAATTCACATTAATAGAGTCCCCTGCACTTTATAACATACATTCCATTGCATACATTTAGTAAGTAGGGCTTACACAATACACAACCATCCGTACAGATAAACTTTAGCGAATAAAATATATGAATGAGATTAAATATATGTATACTAGTTTAGTGTAGATCTTTGCGTTTTTCCGGGACCCCTGCATGTCATGTCATGCCAAATTTATTCTCGATCGGTCCAGCGGTTGAAGCGTGAAGAGGTAACAGACTGACAGACAGACAGAGTTACTTTCAGGTTTATAATATTAAGTATTGATTCATTTCATATACATATGCCAAAATTAATACCATCCTCAAAGAAAAAAAATACAGGTTTGACCAAAATGTTCGAGTTACACAGAAAACGACATGGAATTATCAGCAAATTATATTCCAAATGAAATTCACATTTCATGTCCGTAAACCAATTATTGTACAATTATCGAAAATTAATTGGCGTAATTGACGCGTGATTAATTTAAATTAATGAAAATGCCCGACTTGTTCACAAATTTACAATTCCAGTGTAAAATATTTATATTAAACCTACCAGCTGCTAGAGCTAATAATTTCCCAAACATACACACATACACATCAGCCAAAATGAAATTCGCTTCAGAAAAGCAACGGCTCCGAAAATTGCTTAATTTTAAAAGTTTTATCTTGAAAACGATCTCAGAAACGGCTCTATGGTTTACGGGGGCGGCAAATCGATCTAACTAGGTCTCTACTACTACTTACTACAGCCTGTTTGCGTCCCACTGCTGGGCACATGCCTCAGCTAGGTCTCATATCTGAAAAAACTCGGTTTTAGATATTTTGACCCGAGCAAATCTCGGTCCCCCAGCTACTAGTACTTTCATGTAGGTATAAATCTCATACGTTTATGAAACACATTATTGAAAGGGTAGGTAGGTAATAAACAAGTAAATAATATTCTAAAATCCTCTAGTCGAGTCGGGAACGACCCGCGCCTCAGTCACGTGACGTGTAAGTAATGTAATGACGTGCCGATGTCATTTATGGCCCAAGTTTCTTTATGAAAACAAATCGCTCGAGTCGGGCGCGACCCACTTCCCAACTTCTGAATAGTTGACGTTCAGACACGCCCTGCACAGCCAAGGGCATCGATATGTAAGCACTTTTGGACTTAAAGACAACGGAACAGGTTGCAAAAGTGTATACATATCAATACCCTTGACTGTACCGCTTTAAAATGTTGTTCGAAATGTCCCTTGGACTTTAATGTGTAGCTTTTGGGATTGGGATCCTTTGAACAATGTAAGTTTTAGCCGTCGAGAAGTTTAATTAAAGATTTCCATACGATATACTATTACTCTTAGTTCGCAGTAAATGGCAGTCATCATCATCATCATCATCATTTCAGCCAAAAGACGTCCACTGCTGGACATAGGCCTCCCCCAAGGCTCGCCACTCAGACCGGTCCTGTGCTACTTGCTTCCACCGGTTTCCCGCGACCTTCACGAGGTCGTCGTAAATGGCAGTAGAAGGTACATATTAATCAGTAGGCAAGGACATTGAAGTAAATTGTTCAATTTAGATGACGGCATTGTGACTTTGTTTAACTGATGTGTGGATAATTTGAAGTGATAAAAAAGTCCTATGTTATTCCTAGGGTATCAAACTATCTCTATACCAAATTTCATCCAAATCGGTCCAGTCCTTACGACGCGAAGGAAGGAGAAACAAACAAACACACCTTCACATTTATAATATTAGTATGGATAGCAACAGACCAATCATTCCCCTAAACAGAACCTCCCAACTTCCCCAATTAAAAATATTAAAAACACGCAATCAACTTAATAAAGCCAACGATAGCTCACTTAAGCTCCGTAAAGTACATCAAAACATCCAACCTTACGTGTCAATCTCCAATAAAGCGGACAAGCGATAAATTACGTCTACTCCCCACGGAGGTCGGGCAGCGAATGCCATAATTCTTTGAATCGATCACTAGCGCCATCTACTGGACGATGCTGTAATTTATTGTCTTCTAGAGAAATGATACAAACCAAACGCAAATTCGGGGATGGTTTTGAATTTTTGAATTCCACATTTTTATTTTCAAAACTAGTTGCTGTTCGATAAAAAATCACCAACTTCTACCATCATGTTAATTATAAAAGTTCAAGTTCAAGTGGTCCTGCTAAAAGGTCTATTATATTATAAAACTAGCCCCTGCCCGCAACTTTGCCCGCGTTGCGTTCGGTTGCGTTCCCGCGGTAAAAAAAAAGCCCACGTCTTTCCGCGGGACTCGAACTATCTCCATATCAAATTTCATCTAAATCGGTCAAGCGGTAGAAGCGTGAAGAGATAACAGACTGAGTTAGTGTCGCATTTATAAAATTGGTATTATCGATAGTTTGTTGGCTTATCGGTGGTTGGTGACATAGCCCGAAGAATTGCGAGCCTTAAGTGGCAGTGGGCGGGGCACATTGCTCGCAGGACTGATGGCCGATGGGGCCGGAATGTTCTGGAGTGGCGTCCGCGAACCGGGAGACGAGCTGTCGGTAGGCCTCCAACAAGATAGAAGTCGCAGGAAACCGGTGGAAGCAAGTAGCAGAGGACCGGTCTTAGTGGCGAGCTTTGGGGGAGGCCTATGTCCAGCAGTGGACGTCTTTTGGCTGAAATGATGATGATAGTTGGTGCACTTCCCGCATCCTGGCGCAATTGCCCCACTTTACCTTGAATATGTTAAAATCGACATTATCGTGATGACCTCTCCAATCCTGCGTTAAAAGCGTCAAATTAATCACTTACACAGCTTGTACGCGAAACTTTATTCGTACTAAACCTTAGGTTTAACGCTACAGTAAAAGGTTATGGCCTCTTCGAGAATGTTCCATAATATCCCAAGGGGATTACTGCAATTGGGGAGTTTAATACGTCTGTTTTAACATTCGAGCATTATTCAAAGTGAAATAAATGTTTTCTCAAACTGCTGCAGCTTCCACTAATATTTTAAATGTGAAAGTGTGTTTGTTTGTCCCTCCTTCACGTCGCAACGACTGGACCGATTTGGATGAAATTTGGTTTGGAGATACTTTGAGACCCTGGGAAAAGCATAGGATACTTTTTATCCCGATATTTCCACGGGAACGGGTGTTCTACGGGTCAAACCACTTTTTTCTATAGTTCTATAACTATAACCATCTATATGTACATGTATAGTATCACCGGACGAAGTCGCGGGCAAACGGCTAGTTCAAACATAAATTCCTTATCTACTACTACTACTACTACAGCCTATTTGCGTCCCACTGCTGGGCACAGGCCTCCTCTCATCACGAGAGGGTTTGGGCTATAGTCCCCACGCGGGCCCAGTGCGGATTGGGGACTTTGAAATTCCTTATCTATTTACATCTAAATATATAAAACTCAAAGGTGACTGACTGACATAGTGATCTATCAACGCACAGCTCAAACCAGTGGACGGATCGGGCTGAAATTTGGCATGCAGGTAGATGTTATGACGTAGGCATCCGCTAAGAAAGGATTTTGCAAAATTCCCACGAGAACGGGAAAAATCGGGATTTTAATCTATTACATTAATTTATAAATCTAACTGATCTCGAACGCGTTGCCTACCCCGAAGCCAATGCGGAATGCCGCTGTGCCAGTAATTTCATCGGCGAAAGATTACAATGAATTTGCTGTTGTGCTAGAATTTTTAACACAATCCAGCTTCCAACTTTGACCAGACAAAGCTGTTCAGGTGTACGTGCTCGATCCAGCAGATTCCTGAACTAATCGTTGAGCCGAAACTCCATAATTGACCGACGGAATTCGATAAACCACTCACGTGAACTTGTTCGGTGCTTTTAATGCAGTAGTTTATAGTTTTCTGTCCGAGATAACTAAGTTGGAGTAGGTTTTTCATTTTCCTGTTACATAAAATTTGGATTGATCAAATAGAAAATGAAGGCTTACAAAGTGGATTTTAAATTGTGTTTTTTTTTCTTAGCCTGTTGGAGTGTCCCACTGCTGGGCAAAGGCCTCCCCTTTTTTCAATGTGCGTGGTGAATAAATGTTCTTCTTCTTCTTCTTTCTTTTTTCCGCCAGCCGGCCCTGTTCAGTGCCTGTGTTTGCCACTCTTTATCAAAGTCCACTCTTTATTAAATTATGGATATGTGATATTTTTGATTTCTAATTTTCTGTCATGTGGAATACTTAAGTACCTTTTCAGAACCTACCACTAATAAGGCGTAAACCAACAACATTCAACAACATTTCTTGATGATCGGATCAGTAGTAAGGTATATCTTAAAAGTATAAGTGTGCATGTAAAGTTCAAAGTTTAAATTAATAAATTAAAAGTTGTTTTTAAATCGTAACATGTTTTTTGTAATAAAGTATGAATATTACAAATTTGTTCTTAAACACTGGCAACACCTATAACGCTTCCTTGAATTTAACGCGGTGTTGCCATCGCTGACCCAAAATAACGAAATTTGTGACTTTAAACCCAACACAGAGACATTGCCATTTCTTAATTTCAATAATATTGTTTTCTCCTAAAATAACCTAATTTTCTAATAAACATCTTCTTTTTCAGGTACTTGAAGTTTTAACGAGGTCCCGGATTAGAACGGTATAATTTGAAAAACTTGAGTAAGAAGGACTTTCTATTTGGAATTAAGTTGTTCAAAGAGTTTTTCAAGCTTTCGGCTGTGGCTTTGGATCTCGGGTTTTAATAGGATTCCAGTAACAAAGATTTGCTGAAAATTTCTGAGAGAACTCCTGTATACTTTATTACTGAAGTTGCTGATTGCTGATGTTGCGCGGAAAGTTCTCGAGTGGCGCCCGCGAACCGGGAGACGAGCTGTCGGTAGGCCTCCAACAAGATGGAGCGACGACCTCGTGAAGGTCGCGGGAAACCGGTGGAAGCAAGTAGCACAGGACCGGTCGGAGTGGCGAGCCTTGGGGGAGGCCTATGTCCAGCAGTGGACGTCTTTCGGCTGAAATGATGATGATGATGATGATGATGATGATGATGATTGCTGATGTGCTCAGGACTCAGAACATTTATTTTGACATAAAAAACTGAGTTTTAGAAAACAGAAGACACAATAGAAATAATACAGAAAAATAAAATAAGACAATGATCCTACTAATATTATAAACGCGAAAGTTTAAGTATGGATCGATGTTTGTTACTCTTTCACGTAAAAACTACTGAATGGATTTTAATGAAACTTTACAATAATATAGCTTATACATCAGAATAACACATAGGCTACAATCTATAAAGATATTGTGTATATAAGCTACTCGAAATACTAATCCTGCGCAGACGAAGTCGCGGGCACCAGCTAGTATAAAATATATTAAAATGAGATGAAAATATAACGTAAATAACATAACATAAGTACTTATGTAGATTCTGATCGGAAATTAACTGTTTTTATTAAGACTATTTCGTATTGATAGAAAAGGAAGTTATTGATTTTATAACGTAACTAGCTTCTGCCCGCGATTGCGCCCGCATGAAATTCGGTTATAGCGTTCCCGCGGAAAATAAGCGTTTTTCCGGGCTAAAAGTAGCCTTATGTCCATTACCAAGACTCCACCTAACACCATACCAAATTTCATCCAAATCGTTCAGCGGTTGAAGCGTGAAGAGGTAAAAGACAGACGGACAGAGTTACTTTCGCATTTATAATAGTAGTATGGGTTTAAAAGGACTAAAATGTGTATGTTGTTAAATAATAAAAAATGTTTTATATTTTTATTTTTTCGGTGCCCATGGGCCGCAGTGATGTGACCACTTACCATCAGGGCCCGGTGTGCTCGTTTGTCTACGAATTACATGAAACGAAAAATAATCCATTGTATCCCAAATTACAATATATTTCTTGGATTTCATTAAATAAAAAAGCGATAATTTTATTTTCTCACCTGGCAACCCTGAGTGCCACTACTAAATAATTCCAAATTTGATTATTTAGTAAAACTCAACACGTTTGCTCTTTGGCGCGTTGCATCCAGACGAGTTATTTTACAAATTTGCATTTATAGCATTTATGCAAGTTTAAATCGTCTAACTTGTACTGTTTTAAATTTCGAATGTGTTCTGTTTGAGAATTTGTAATTAATGGAATATTTTAAAATGTAATTTTGAAGTTTAATGAAATTGTTTGTTACTTTTCAACTGGTTGAAATATTTAATAGATTTCAAGTACTTTTAAAATACTTTATTTTAGTTCAAATAATTTCTCTCTCGTAGTGAGATTTTCTTTCAGTCGTTAAGATTAAAATTGATTATTTTCTAAAATTGTGAAAACCGCAAGCGACTTAATTGTATGAGTTACAAAAACGAAATGATTCATTAAGGCCCGGTTCCTATATCCACGAAACGCCTCGTTTTGCCTACGGACGGTTAAAATTTGACAGATTCTCTATGGAACAAATGTCAAAAATCAACCGTCCGTAGGCAAAACGAGGCGTTTCGTGGATATAGGAACCGGGCCTAAGAAAACTTCACTTTCTGTAAACAACATAATGTTTTTAGGTTATAAATTGAACTGTGATGACAGATGTCGGAGTCAACATTGGCCGGCACGCGAATTACTACATTTTATGAAAATACTAGCTTTCCCCGCAACTTCGTATGCGCAGAAATATTGTAATTTAAAATCCCGTTTTTTTTTCGTCCCCGTGGGAATTTCGGGAAATCCTCTCTTAGTGCTCCCCTACGTTCCCTAAGGAACCTGCATGCCTAATTTCAGCTCTCTACGACTAGTAGTTTCGGCTCTGCGTTGTTCGATCAGTCAGTCAGTCAGTTTCTTGTTCTATGTATACATGTTGGGTCAAAAAATATGGCAAATAATTAACCCACAGTATCGGCTATCGATTCTAAGCATATTGTATAGGTTTTTAATTTTTTTTGAGTTGATAAAAAAATATATTTTGTATAGGATTCAAGCGTCGCTCACACAACCAATCCCATATACAATTTTTTTTTTACCAACTCAAAAAAAATTAAGACCTATACAATATACTTAGAATCGATAGCCGATACTGGGGGTTAATTATTTGCCATATTTTCTGACCCACCGTGTATAGATAGATGAAATTCCTAATGAAAACCCAAAGAGGATTTCCGGTTCCTTTTCCCTTGCTGCTTACCAATTTAAAAGTAAAAGCGCTTTTTCAAGTTTCAGACTGCAACTCGTGTCGACAGTCGGAGCCATTAGTGGGGGGTTTTTATTAAACGAACGAAACAAGGGGAATAAATTATGGCGCAATATTGAGGAATAGACGTGGGCTTGCAACACTGAAAAATGGGGGGCGCACGTGACCGTGAGATGTAAAAATGAAGTGGTGTTTTTGAAGTGAGACTTGAGAAATTAACATGAAAATGTCAATTAAAAAAAATCTGAAACCATGGTGGAGTAGTACGCCCTAGTTAGTAGCAGACGATCTAAATAATATAATACCCTCACGTGTAACCCAAGCTTAAATGATAGATAATAAGTCGGTATTCGCAGATGCATGCAGGTTTCCTCACGATGTTTGTCTGCGAAGCAATTTAAAGATGTGTGTGAAGTCCCCAATCCGCACTAGGCCCGCGTGGGGACTATAGCCCAAACCCTCTCGTGATGAGAGGAGGCCTGTGCCCAGCAGTGGGACGCAAATAGGCTGTAGTAGTAGGTATGAAGTAGGTATTATTCAATTTCAATTTACAACTGAGCTTTTCGGTGAAGGAAAACATCGTGAGGAAACCTGCACGCATCTGCGAAGTAACTCAAAGATGTGTGTGAAGTCCCCAATTCGCACTGTATATTGTAATTTTCTACAAGTTCGGGAGTAATGACCTGCCGTAGAACCGTATTATAAATCTTCAACTGTAATACAAATTCAGGGAAAACAAGAAAAATAGTAGGAAGGGAAAGTTTTCCTCTTATAATCTTTAATTAAAGTAGCCCACCCCTGGGTTACTGCCGTTCCCCCATTTGAATAATATCCCCGATGCAATTAGTTTTATCAGTAAAGCAAGACAAGAGAATAATTTTAGCCCAATTGGCATTGTCAGATCACCCGTAACATAATAAGTTCTCAATAAAATCAATCAGACAATCACCTCATAGCAACAAGTGTTTTATTTATATTTTATTGATTTTAAATACTACTACAGCCTATTTGCGTCCCACTGCTGGGCACAGGCCTCCTCTCATCACGAGAGGGTTTGGGCTATAGTCCCCACGCGGGCCCAGTGCGGATTGGGGACTTCACACACATCTTTGAATTACTTCGAAGATGCGTGAAGGTTTCCTCACGATGTTTTACTTCACCGAAAAGCTCAGTGGTAAATTCAAATTGAATTTCGCACATAAGTAAACTTAGAGGTGCGAGCCGGAATCGAACCCCCGACCCTCTGCATGAAAGCCGGTAGGTCGAACCATTAGGCCACCACGGCTAGCATTGATTTTATATCTAACAAACTATTTATGGAAAAACCGGCCAAGTGCGTGTCGGGCCACTCGCAGAATATAGGGTTCCGAGGTTGACGATGCCCAGAGTACCTTTCTAAGACTTATTAGCATCTAGCTAGCCTGTGGTATGACGTGCCCGCCCGACGCCCCTGCCGCTCGAGAAAAATCATCATCATAAGTTGGTCGACTATTACTCGTAAGTTTGTACAGCCTACTTAGCTGTGATAGTTTTCCTTTCAACTACGTTATATATGCCACAACCGTGATTTTTTTCAGCCATCCAAATACCACCATTTAGCTGGCAGGGGGGGGGGGGGGACACGTGACCCTAATAAAAAATAGCACTTTAAAGCTTAATATTTCACAACGGCATCACTTAATAAAAAAATGGTTAACAAACCCACAATATTTTTTAAGGCCTATTCAACGATATGCCGCACCAGGGGTACGCAAGAAAAAAAATAACATCCCCACTTTACGAGTAGGGGAGGTACCTTATAAAAACATATATTTCTAAATTTTATTGTACCACTTTGTCAGCGTAACTAATATGCATATTCATGCCAAATTACAGCTTTCTAGAACTAAGCATCTCCGAGCAATAGTACGGACAGACGGACGGACGGACATGGTGAAACTATAAGGGTTCCTTGTGGACTTCGGAACCTTAAAAAATATCTAGGTAGTAAGTATAGTAAGTACATAGGTAGGTACAGGTTTACACAACTTAGAAGGCGCGTGGATTAAGCAAAAATAGACTCTGCGTCAATGGCTTAAGTGCTTCACCACGCGCCTTCTAAGTTGTGTCGTGTTGTAAGTCTACGGCATACAAAATGTAAAATATTACATATGTTACTATAGACACGCCAATGTATGTTGTAAATGGCAACACTTGTAAAAAAACAACCGTTACATCCGGCTGCTAACAACATACCAACTTGCGTACTTATTAAAAAAAAGAAACAAAAAATACATTGACAAGTATTACCTACAGTAAACATTCTGGCCAATTTATCTTCAAGCCTCTTGTAAAACAAATAATAACAAATCGTTTTTTTCCAATACCGAAATAAAGCCAAAGGTCGTTCACCGTAAAGCCATGTCCACACTCTAGTCGCGTACGCGGTTAAGCCGCGAACACACGAAGGCTTTTAGCCGAGTTTATTTTTCTAACCGGCCAGCAGCAGTGAGGTTCTTTTTTGTCGGAAATTAGCTGCTGCCGCTCTATAGTCTAATTAGTGCGGTGATGCTAAGTGAGCGTAATGCTGATTATAAAGACCTTAGAGCCATTTAAAGTTGGTTAGTAAAAAAATAATCAAGCATGGAATTGAATATTTCTTTTTATCTACACTCATATCATTAACCCTCTATGATGCGTTCAAAAACCGTAAATTATGACCAGCATTAAGATTTCTTATCTGTGAAAATGTTCTAATAGCTTTATTAGACCATCGAATTCGATTGTCTAATAGCATTCAAATTTCGAACATTCTTCGAACAGCAAAGCCCGCCTATATTCTTCAGTCAGCCGGAGCGAAAGTTTGTTCCAAATTCAAATGTTGGCTCTTTAGTCTATGCTTTTTGAAAATCGAATGTGAGACACTGACGTATTCGAATAGCCGCCATAGTGGACAGATTTTGAAGCATCTTAGAGGATTTATAAAGTTGTGTATGCAACTGTACATAATTAGGCCTTAAAATACTCGTGCGATATTATTATGAAACTCCCTTGGCGGCTCGTTTCATAAAACCCCACTCGTGTTTTCAGGACCTTTATTATGTAGAAATTACATACTACTACAGACTATTTGCGTCCCACTGCTGGGCACAGGCGTCCCCTCATCACGAGAGGGTTTGGGCTATAGTCCCCACGCGGGCCCAGTGCGGATTGGGAACTTCACACACATCTTTGAATTACTTCGCAGATGCGTGCAGGTTTCCTCACGATGTTTATCTTCATCGAAAAGCTTAGTGGAGAATTAAATGAATTTCGCACATAAGTAAACTTAGAGGTGCGAGCCGGAATCGAACCCCCGACCCTCGGCATGAGAGGCGGTAAGTCGAACCACTAGGCCACCACGGCTTGCAATTACATAAACTACTATAATAGTACTAAATATTCTGCGTGTATTCTGAGATGAATAAAAAGGTATTGTAAGATAACCTAACCAATTTGTAATAGGTAGCTATTTTCAATTTCAAACTTAATTATCTCTAAAATTCAAGAGCTAAGTACACACTTGTAAACAATCTTACACGAAATTTTCAGAGAATTTAAATTAATTATTTTTGAGGAGTTTTAGTATATGTTTTTATATTGTTTAATAATAGAATCTGTTAAGTTTTCTCGTAAGTATACACAATATATTCTCCGATAAATTACAGAATGGTTAAACTAAACCAAACACACCCACATTTCCATGAACAAGCATTGGACTAATCTAGTTAGTGCTTATGTTTAAGTTATGCTTAGTTTAAATTCAAATTATACAGGTATATTATATATGCAGTGAGTTTATGCGTTGCCTGATGTTATGAATTATGATAATATCAGGATCTTAGTGAAGGTCGCGGGAATTCGATGGAAATCGATGGCGTAGAACGGTCTGCCGGAGATGACTTTACAATTCAATACTGTGATTGTGGAAGCTGGCCATGCATAATGGTGAGCCGACTTCTTTCAAATTAGGTATTTTTAAAAGTATTTTGTTTTAGAAATATTGAAAGGTAAAACGAGAGGATCTCTTAATAAAATACAGTATATTCAACAAAGAATCTTATTATCCATACTAATCTTTACTAATAATAAATCTGTAGAATAAGTCGCGTCTGTAACTTGAAAATTAAAAGAAACAACCAAGTCGAGGAGACTATAAAAACGACACTGAACACAAAAAAACGATTCTTACAAAAAATTACTGTATGTATGTATGTATGTCCGGATTCAACTCGAAAACTACTGGTGGGATTGCAACAAAATTTGGTATGGGGACTTTTTATCCCTAAAAAAATGCATAGATAGTTCGCGCGGAAACGCTATTACCGAATTCCACGCGGACGAAGTCGCGGGTAGAAGCTAATTTCCTGTACCTATTTCTCCAGTTAACACTAGTTCCAAACATACATATTAGCGACTTGTTCCGACATGTTAATTAACTAATCAAGACCTGGCGGATCACTCGATACGTTTACGCGTTCGCAGAAATCTTATCACTCCATGCTTATTCAGATTGGATAACGCGAATACTTGAGAATGAGCACCCACTGTTATAACATTACTAGCTTCTGCCCGCGTGGAATTCGGTTATCGCGTTCCCGCGGAAACTATGTGTTATTCCGGGATAAAAAGTAGCCTATGTCCTTTCCCGGGACTTCAACTATCTCCATACCAAATTTCATTCAAATCGGTCCGGCGGTTGAAGCATGAAGAGGTAACAGACAGACAGACAGACAGAGTTACTTTCGCATTTATAATATTAGTATGGATCATCATCATCATCATCATTTCAGCCGATAGACGTCCACTGCTGGACATAGGCTTCTCCCAAGGCGCGCCACTCAGACCGGTCCTGTGCCACTCGCAACCACCGCGTTCCGGCGACCTTTAAAAGGTCGTCACTCCATCTTGTTGGAGGCCTACCGACAGCTCGTCTACCGGTTCGCGGACGCCACTCCAAGACTTTCTGGCCCTATGCTCGGGGTTTCAACTTAAACGAACCAAGCATGCTGTTCAAATTACTTTTTCAGTAAACTACTGTTAAAGTCCTAACCCCAAGCGCTCAGTTCCACGTAGCCAAATAATACGTACCCTCATGTTAATTTGATTTGGTAACATGCTACAATAATTAGTTCCCTTGTCAGAGACTAGCAATTATCAACTAGAACATACGATCAAATACAAGTTATAAACCTATAGAACACTATTATTTGTAAAGTTCTAAGGACTTTCGAATAGACATACACTACAGCCTATTTGCGTCGCACTGCTGGGAACAGACCTCCTCTCATCACGAGAGGGTTTGGGCTATAGTCCCCACGCGGGCCCATTGCGGATTGGGGACTTCACACACATCTTTGAATTAATTCACAGATGCGTGCAAGTTTCCTCACGATGTTTTCCATCACCGAAAAGCACAGTGGTTAAGTCAAATTGAATTTCGCACATATGTAAACATAGAGGTGCGAGCCGGAATCGAACCCCCGACCCTCTGCATGAGAGGCGGTAGGTCGAACCACTAGACGTGGTGGTCTAGTGGTTCGACCTACCGCCTGCGAAGCAATTCAAAGATGTGTGTGAAGTCCACAATCCGCACTGGGCCCGCGTGGGCACTATATAGGTAGCCCAAAACCCTCTCGTGATGATAGGAAGGCCTGTGCCCAGCAGTCAGTAGTAGTAGTAGGTCGCTAGTGGTGGTTACACAAAGTCTGTGTCAGTGCCTGTCCGTCTGTACATAAGGGCTTTATTTTTTCCTAGCTTCATTCCCGCGACTTCGCCCGCGTGGGATTCGGAAACAGCGTTCCCGCGGGAACTATGCGTTTTTCCGGGATAAAAAGGTAGCCTAGGTATATTAGGCTTCAAAACACACAGTAGTTTATAAGCTGGGAAAATGTTTGTACTATAGAGATGACGACAGGGTGAAGTAATCGAAATTCTAATTAGTCCGTCAGTCAGGTAATAAAAAAATATTAGACACGTATTTTTTGTTTTATCAAATTAACAAAGAATGACTAAGTTAAAACGCATTAAAGTTGGAGAGTGGGTGCTAACTACGTCACCGTTAGGTATAAATCGTACCTAACCGTGACGTCACGCGACATTTCAACTCAATATATCTCCGTATAAGTTTGATTACGTGAAAAAAGAAATAATACGTGTCCAATACTTTTCAATAATCTTCCTGATAGACTAAGGAAAAAAAGTTGTCGTCATCCCTATTATTATACCTACTCTACTAAATATCACAGGCCTCATCTCAATTTACTTCCCAGCGATGTGCGATGTTTTTCATCACCGAAAACCTGAATAGTAAATTAAAATGGAATCTCCCACATCCATAAAGTAATTTCATTTCTAACCGACTTCAAAAAAAGGAGGAGGTTCTCAATTCGTCGGAATCTTTTATTTATTTATTTATTATGTACTCGTATGTTCACCGAAAATAAATAGTAAACGTGAACCGATTTCGATTCGAAAGGTGGTACTTCCAAGTTGGTCCCATATTAATTTAGTTCAGTTCTGATGATGGGATCCATGAGGCAATGAGGGAACTCCTCGAAATTTGCTAGCACGTAGATGATTTCGGTGTCAATTTCGAAGACTTCAGAGTAACTTATGTCTTTCTATAGTAATGTTTGGAAAGTGTAGCCGAAAAAAATGTTTAAATAAAAAATAAAAACAGCCTTAAAAGTCCGACAGACTGCGAAGTCGGTGTCAAGTGAACCGACCCAAAGTAATGATAATCATATAGTGAACTTGACATCGACATCGCAGTCTGTCGGAGTTTGAAGGCGGTTTTCATTTTTTTATTTAATTGAACCCTTGAATTTGAGTTCCCTATCCACTGCGCGGTTTAACGCATTCACTGCCACTTCTTTTTACGAACTTTCGCCAGGTGCCACATCTGTCATTAAGGGAACATTGCAACGCACATGTGCGTTCAAGGCACTGCGGGAAAGTCAGCAAAACGCATATACATATACGTCAGTGGCAGTGAATGCGTTAAAAAGTTAAAAATGTGACCCACGGGCGGAACTAGTACTAAGTACCATAAATGCGAACGTAACTCTTTCTGTAGGTTGGTATGTCTGTCTGTCTGTATGTTAACTCTTCACGCTTAAAGCGCTGGCTGGACCGATTTAAATGAAACTTGGTAGGGGCAAAGTTAGAGTCCCGGATAGGCTACTTTTTATCCCGGACAAACGCATAGTTTGGGAACGCGATAACCGATTATCACGCAAGTGAAGTCGCGGGAAGTTTATAATAGTACATTGCAGACCTAGGGCGGTGAATTCGTTAAGGCGCCTGTAGCCGTCGATGACCTTGAGCGTTTTGAGCCCGATCCTCTCAATAATAACCGCGCCAAATACGCTAACGTAAATTACAACGATAGCAATGGTTAATTTCGCCCGCTGTCTTAAGTCTACCGTGGCCCAGCGGTCCAAATTCATCATGACGTACATGAGAGCGCAAGAGGGGCGCGGGTTCAAATCACCGCTTATAATAACTTTTTGTATATTTTTTTTATGAATTGAATACTTTTTTAATTAATTTACATGCTGAACATGGTACTAGTGATATTTAGATATTTTTAATGTTTTTTCGTATCAAAGTCGTAGTTTAAGAATATGCAATGCAATTAGGCATTATGCGTATGTAGGGTAAAACCCCGATAAATGACTACATCTAAATATATAAAACTCAAAGGTGACTGACTGACTGACTGACTGACTGACATAGTGATCTATCAACGCACAGCCCAAACCACTGGACGGATCGGGCTGAAATTTGGCATGCAGGTAGATGTTATGACGTAGGCATCCGCTAAGAAAGGATTTCCCGAAATTCCCACGGGAACGGGAAACAACGGGATTTTTCATTTTAATATTTCTGCGCATACGAAGTTGCGGGGAAAAGCTAGTTCATAATAAAGTTCAAACAGCAGGAAAACTGGCCTGTCTGGAAAAAAAATGTTCATGGTTTTATTAATTATAATGACTGGGGCTCATGACTACAGATTCCCAATCCTACAGATTCTCTAATCTACGGATTCCCAATTTAACAGATAACCAATTACACAGGTTCCCAATTCTACATATTCTTTATTCCACAGTTTCTTATCTAACTACTATTTTACCGGTAAGGGTCCACTCAGTCCGTTAGGTGTGAATGTAGGTTAGGTTCGTTAGTTATCTATATACGCCCGAAGGGCAAACTACCTAGAAATAGGGGCCCCGCGTAGCGGGGACCCGTCGACCCAGTTACATTCCTTGTATTATTTTGTAGAATACCAATTATGTAGAATTGGGAATCTGTGGAATTGTGAATATGCAGAATCAATATTCTGTAAAATTTAAATTATGTAGAATTGGGAATCTGTACACTTGGGAATGTGTAGAAATAGAAATCTGTAGACATGGTATTCTGTAAAAGAAATCTGTAGAACTGGGAACAATTCATTATAATCATGATTTTTTAATGTAAAATATTCTTGAATAAATTCATTGTTAAAATCCGATCATTCTGTACAATCTAAATATATATTCTGTACATCTAAATATATAAAACTCAAAGGTGACTGACTGACTGACATAGTGATCTATCAACGCACAGCCCAAACCACTGGACGGATCTGGCTGAAATTTGGCATGCAGGTAGATGTTATGACGTAGGCATCCGCTAAGAAAGGATTTCCCGAAATTCCCACGGAAACGGGAAAAAACGGGGTTTTTCATTTTAATATTTCTGCGCATACGAAGTTGCGGGGAATAGTACAATATTGCAGAGGCCGCCAAGTAGCGCATTGCCGGACGATTCTATTAGTACGAGTCCGGCAATCGCAATTGCGGCCGAGGTATATATAATGCTTTTCTCAAACAGCGAGAAAATACGGAAGGTCAGTCGGGGCAAGTGCGCCAGGATGGGGTAAGTGCGCCTAACATAAATATATCGAAACCTATAAATATTACTCAACTAGTAGTTGGCTGTTTACAAGGCATACTACTACTACTACTACTACTACAGCTTATTTGCGTCCCACTGCTGGGCACAGGCCTCCTCTCATCACGAGAGGGTTTGGGCTATAGTCCCCACGCGGGCCCAGTGCGGATTGGGGACTTCACACACATCTTTGAATTACTTCGCAGATGCGTGCAGGTTTCCTCACGATGTTTTCCGTCACCGAAAAGCTCAGTGGTAAATTCAAAGTGAATTTCGCACATAAGTAAACTTAGAGGTGCGAGCCGGAATCGAACCCCCGACCCTCTGCATGGGAGGCGGTAGGTCGAACCACTAGGCCACCACGGTTTACAAGGCATAGGGCCGAATTAAATTTAGGCGCACTCACCCCACATCAGTATTTACTACTTCCATGATCGTGGATGATTTGGCCATGGAAGTTGTACTTATTACCTCCATGGATTTGTCAGTTTCGGGGTAAGTGCGCCTAACATAAATATATCGAAACCTATAAATATTACTCAACTAGTAGTTGGCTGTTTACAAGGCATAGGGGCGAAATAAATTTAGGCGCACTTACCCCACATCAGTATTTACTACTTCCATGACCGTGGATGATTTGGCCATGGAAGTTGTACTCATTACCTCCATGGATTTGTCAGTTTCTCTACAGAGGTGTCTCAAATAGCAAGCGAATTAAAAAAAAACACACACGACAATAATGTTTTTGCTGGCGTCTTCTTTTTTTGAAAGTAACACGAACATTACCGAGCATGTTTGAGAAAAAGCTAGTTACTATAAAAACATCAATTCAGATTCCTTTTCTAAGTTGGTGGACGCGAATTGGTCCATAGGTGGACGCAATCTGGATTAAGTGGACGCAAACTGGGTAAATCGCCTAATTTGCCTATTTGTGTCGTTTTTTTGAAAACTACCAGATGTTTCGACCAAAACTATAAGTTATATTGAAAAGGACTATATAATCAATACATTACATCCGTTTTATAATCAAAATTTCAATTAGAACATTTTTATTTTCACCTTCAAACTTGCCAACTCCAGTAAGTGGACGCAAACAAGCGAAGCGACCCTACTTTTCAGCGACTTTCTTGAGGTAATAAGCGGTTCGCCCTTGTCGCTTTCGTATCAACTTTATAGAGCAGTGTGATCTTCTCCCCTTTTTATTACCCATTTTAACACTAGGTAACAATAACAATATTATAACAAGAACACTATTATGGAGTAACAAAACAAACTTAACAAATAAGTATCTATAACAACAATAAAATGCAAATCCTCGAGACAAATCACTCCACTCGACTTACTCTCTCGCTAGTTACTCACTCGCTATTCACTCATTTCCGAGTGCCGGCCGGCAGGCCGACCATGCTGTGCGTCCTCTGATCGAGTTCGGGATACCTACCTAGCTGGCAACAGCGCGCGCGACCGCGAGGTAAACAACACGAGTGCCGAAACTCGCAACGTCGCCTTGTTCTCAACCACAACTTTCTGTTTAATGCAATGAAGTTATAGAAAAATAACACTACTTCAAATCCAATATAAAAGTCAAATTTATGAAACGAACTTTTATCCTTCTTTCTTTAGTAATCACGATAGTTTAGATATTTTTTAATCAATAAATAAAAATATTTAAAAATATAAAAAACGCCGCATAATTCAACAAAACGCCTACCATAACAAGCGCAGCAAATGTGTGTTGTGATACTTGTGATTATACACTAAGGAACACATAGGTTTTTCGTCTAAAAGCTATTTATCATATAAGTTAGAAGGTAAAGCCCTAGATAAAATTCTGAAAAGTACTTGCAAAAAATTTGGCAACGTAGATTTATTCCTAAGCGGAAATAAATGGTTACATATAGGAGGATTAAGGATTTCTTAAATGACATCCATAGTACAAATCATTACATATAAGACGATATAAAATACCAGAAACACTAATTGACTATATTTGTGTTCCATATTCGTAAACTTTGCAGATGACAACTTGTTACAATTATAGAAAAATGGTTACAAAAACACCTCGAATTTGCATTTTTGCCTCACTACTCGCCTTAATGTCCAAGATCGGAGGTGTTTGTGCATAAATATGCGATCTGGGGCTTTACGAATTACCGCCCGTGGTTTGTCTAAAGTTTAAGTCTTGACTTGGCTAGGAAGTGAGATTTTCTCCCCGCGTAGCGGGCAGAAAACCCCACTTTACGGCCAAGCGTGACGTAAATATACTTTACTGTAATTTAAACCTCGAAAACAGACTACGAGTACATTACAATGTGTCGGCGGCAGGTGGGCCAAATGGGGTGAATCGCTCGCGCCCAACTCAACTCATCGACAGTGAAATTTTAATTTTACAACGAAACGTCCAACAGTAATTCTTATATGGCAGTAGTGCAATTGAGAAAAACGAAATTTTGAACAGATTTGTCTGGCGTATCGTTCTTTTAGACCAATTTATTTGTTGAAACTTTCTCACATGTTCTCTATTAGGTACTTTTTTTTTCACTGTTTGTTCGGTTTAACTTTGAAAGTGCCCTTGTATTGTATTGAAGTGTTTTATATCTAATTCTGTAACCCTCTTATTTTATTATCCGCGCTTTTTTTCTTTCTTCATTTATTCATTTATTGTGTAGGTAGGTGGTATATTTTCAGAAACTTATGTTTTTTTTTTATACTTCGACGTGTCAAAGTAAGAAACCGTAATTGGAATTTTACAAAACATTTTAAAAAGTGAACACATATTTAGATCAAAAGTTCATTGCACATCTTTGACACGATAAAAATACTTATGTTTTTGGAACATTCATACATATACAAATGCTTAACATCCATGACTCGTGCTCACAGTTCAGTTTACACAAAGTTTACCCCTAGCGAGATTATAACCCGCGACTTTGTCATCGCCACTTTGTCATCAAACACATTTTTCTTTCTGTTTCGTCTTCTGCTCCATATAAACTCGCCGGAAATCACGTATCATCAGCCGCAACCGGCTGATGATACGTGATTTCCGAATAATTAGCCGCCAGTTCGAGTGATTTATTTAAAGCGAACCGTTGATTAATCATCGTGTTTGCCATGACACGCCATTTCGACGACAAACCATGCATGTTTTTCGATATAATGTAACCTGCCTTTATTTTATGTTTTTCGTCAAAATCGTCGTTTCAGCTGAAAGACCTCAACTGCTGGACCGGCCTCCCCCAAGTCTCGTAAGTTTGCAGGGTATGTTCTTATTGTTCTAATAATTTGTGATAGCAGAAGTTTTTTTTTTTGTGTAAATGTATAAATGTGAAGTAAAAATCATAACATACGAAACAAAAAGGGCTTATGATGTAAATGGACGTTTAGTTTTAAATGTTCGTCAGTTTTACGGGCAAAAAAATTTTTTTTTTATTTTTTTTATTTTTTATTTATTTATTTATGATTTAGCTTATAACTATACTTAGTACATATTTAGCTTATAGGCTTAACTATAGATAGTTACACATCATCTTGAGTTCTGGTATGAAGTACATTATTATTATTTCATACAATCGCAACAGGTGGTAATTGTATAGTTAACGATATGTTAAACAGTAGGGGTGTACTAGAGTAAGGCAAGCTACCCTCCGTACTAGTATTAAACTGTATGACGGCAGGATGGGCTTCCTTCTCTCCGAGGGCTCCCACAAAACTTGTAAGAACAGTGTAATATTACAATAGAGAAGCTTAAGCTGTGCTAGATTCTACGCTAGTTACTAAAAATACTAGCTAGCTAGTAACTAAAGTTAGGTATTGTAAGTTTGACGGTGTGAATGTGAGTGAGTTTTACGGGCAAAAAAATACTGAATGAATGTTTTTTTTTAAATACCAATTGCATAGTCAAACGAGCGCACAGCCCACCTGATGCTAAGTGGTCACTGCGGCCCATGGACACCGAAATCCTATGAACCCCCATTAAGAAACCATAAGATCTCGAATGCGTTGCCTACCCTGAGGCCTAAGATGGAATGCCTCTGTGCCAGAAATTTCACCGGCTGCCAAAAAATTTGATGAAAAGTTGTAAAACATTTTCATTAGAATTTCTCACGATTTGTAATTCGAATGTAATAATTATTAAATCTAAAATCGACGTCATGGTTCCTAAGAACAGATCTCGCTATCTCTCATAGTTTCCGACTTCACCATACTGGCCCATTTGGATTGTAGGTACACCCTGCATAATAAAAAAATAATTACAAATGTATGCACTTAATATTAATATTCTACTAACGATGTAGATAATATATTTATTAACCGGTTTTTTTCCTCCAAAACGGTTCGACCGATTTTTATGAAATTTGGAGTATATGTTCTGTAGGTCTGAGAATAGGACGTAAGCTATTTTTGATACCCAAAGGCGATACGAAGTCCGCGGGGTCAGCTAGTGTAGCTATAAAAACAAGCTCTTCATGAAGAGTTAAATACACTTCGTTTTGTTCCAGTGTTTTTTGATGAACCGCGTATGTGAAGTATTCGCAATTTAAAAAACTCAACCGCCATTTTGGTTTTATTTTAACTGCAGTATTGTGTCAGGGCGTCCGTCCCGCGCTTGCTTTGATTGCACTTTCTTCTTAATTTAAAAGTAATATGTATAGAAAACACTTTCTATTTTCAACTCAAGTTCACGGTGCTAAAGTTCAAATTTCAATGATCCCGCTGGGAGTTTACGTCGTTTTGGATTGGTGATGCTATCAAAACAAAAGAGGATCAAGCCGAAAGTGAGCTAATTGTAGTTTTATGTGGTCGTGATAAGTTTTGATTTGTTTTGACGTTTTCAATTTAATTGTTGGACTATTTTCACGGGAAAACCTAAAAATGTGGAATTAAAACCTTTTTTGTTGAAGGTTTATTGCCTCTTAATTTAATAAAACTGAATAATAATTGCTATGACAGTATCTAGTACATCCCTCTGCTGGGAAAAACTTGTACCCATAACCATATATTGTGTAAGATAGGAGAATTAATCTCGCATACCTAATGCATGCAGTTTTCATGACAATGTTCTCTGTCACCTCAAACCGCAAGTGGTAGAATCCAAATGAATGGAGTGTGGAATGTGTCTTGGTAAGGAGCGCAATATTATTATGGCGAAACAGTTGAAAACGTGTCCAGCGGATTTGATAACCAACCTCCTCACAACCGTTTTCGCTGCGTTTTCGCCTCAGCAGGTTTCAACAGAATTAGGCCGGAAACCCACTGCTGCATTGCAGGCCACACTACGCAAGGACAATCCAATCGACCAACGATTAGAGTGTGCTTGCGCAGCAGTAGCGTTCCGGCTTTACTCATTTTAAAATAAATTCATAATAGAGAAATTACAGAGTTATTTATTTATACTTTATTGCACATTACTAAAACAAAAACGAATACAAAAGGTGAACTTAATGCCATAAGGCATTCTTTACCAGTTAAAGCTTTGGGCAGAGCAGAAATTGTTAGATAAACTCTTCCAACTTCTTCGACCATTTGTTATTGATTTCTATGTAAAATACAGCAAGGCACATCTGCAATATAAAGTCTATGTAATAAGTTTTGACAGGGGTCTAGACATGATTGGTGGAAGAGGGAAGTGCCAGACGGTTATTTATTAATTTTATTATTGATTTGGAAGAGCTTTTCCAAAACTTCAGTATGATTTCTGTTTAGTTTCAGATAGCATTTCACTCGGCCGTTTTCCCACCTGTGAAAGCTGCTTGCTAATCTTTCAGTACTTCCGGAGATTAGCTCTTACAGACAGACAGACATCCAGAAAGTGACAAAGGCATTTATTGCCGCTGACCACACTGCACCGACAACACTTAACCGACAATTAAAACGGTGAGTTATGTGTCGGTTTATTTCAATCAACTACATTGTGCGGTGGGCGGGAACAATTAAATGACGATTTGTCAGTGTGAAACGGTGTTGCCAATTATTTTCACGAATTGTGCTGGCAATTTAATGTGATGAGTGGTGAAATTTACAGTATCTACACGGTGGGTCAGAAAATATGGCAAATAATTAACCCACAGTATCGGCTATCGATTCTAAGTGTATTGTATAGGTCTTTAATTTTTTTTGAGTTGGTAAAAAAATATATTTTGTATAGGATTCAGGCGTCGCTCACACAACCAATCCCATATTCAATTTTTTTTACCAACTCAAAAAAAATTAAAGACCTATACAATTTACTTGGAATCGATAGCCGATACTGTGGGTTAATTATTTGCCATATTTTCTGACCCACCGTGTATATAGGATTAAACTATTTATTTCATTGGTTGCCAGATGGACAACCTTACATGTCAAATAGTTTTTAAGCTTTCTTCTGTACTTACTGTTTACTAACCATTTTAGAGCTCTTAAGAGTACTCAGGACGCTCCTTTCTCCAAACAAACGTAGTTACGTTTTAATTCGCAAACTACTTATCAGATTGGCATCAAATTTTACAAGTAATAGTGGAGCAGAGATATTAGTGTCCAAAATACACTTCGATTGTAATAAATTGAATAACAAAGAAACTAGGACCATTTTAGTTTCCTTCATACTTCAACTTTCAGTTAAAATAAACTTCAAAATTCAGTTTTTTGGCTGTAATTTAATTGTGTTTTATTTTACCACGACATTTACTAATTTCGGACACCCACAATAATAATTTTAGTATGTGTACCAAGTTTGAGACAATCTTTTTATTAATCTAAATATATAAAACTCAAAGGTGACTGACTGACATAGAGATCTATCAACGCACAGCCCAAACCACTGGACGGATCGGGCTGAAATTTGGCATGCAGGTAGATGTTATGACGTAGGCATCCGTTAAGAAAGGATTTTGCAAAATTGCCACGGGAAGGGGAAAAATCGGGATTTTACTTTTTAATATTTTTGCGCATACGAAGTTGCGGGGAAAAGCTAGTTGGGGAATAAAAGTGAAAATACGTTTGTATGAAAAGTTGAATTTCACATTGAGATCGTCAGAAACAATAAAAAAAATTATAATAGAGAATATAATAAGAATATATATAGATTAAGGGCCGGTTCCTATATCCACGTAACGCCTCGTTTTGCCTACGGACGGTTGATTTTTGACATTTGTTCCATAGAGAATCTGTCAAATTTTAACCGTCCGTAGGCAAAACGAGGCGTTACGTGGATATAGGAACCGGCCCTAAATCTGATTCAACTAGGCATTGACGAGAAGAGCCCATTCAAAACTTTAAGGATGTGTAAGGTTATTCTTATTTGGCTACGAGTTCTAACTACTACTACAGCCTATTTGCGTCCCACTGCTGGGCACATGCCTCCTCTCATCACGAGAGGGTTTGAGCTATAGTCCCCACGCGGGCCCAGTGGGGGACTTCCTTCACACACAAATTTGAATTAATTTGCAGATTTTTGCAGGTTTCCTCACGGTGTTTTCCTTCGCCGAAAAGCTCAGAGTTATAAGTAAGACCTAAAGCCAAGGTGGAGCGAAGATTTTAATGTGGATTTATTACTTTAGCTCCGATTATAAGCACTTGGGATCAGGTCAAGGTAACTGCGTATACTCTGGAATAATTTTTCAAATTGTTTGGTTCTACCAGGGGCCACAACGAAATCTCTATACTACTACAACAGCCTATTTACGGCCCACTGCTGGGCAGAGGCCTCCTTTCATTACGAGAGGGTTGGGCTATAGTCCCCACGGTTGCCCAGTGCGGATTGGGGACTTCACACACATCCTTGAATTACTTCGCAGATGCGTGCAGGTTTCCTCACGATGTTTTCCTTCACCGAAAAGCTCAGTGGTAAATTCAAATTTAATTTCGCACATAAATAATTTCAGAGGTGCGAGCCGGATTTGAACCCGCGACCCTCTGCATGAGAGGCGGTAGGTCAAACCACTAGGCCACCACATCTCTATACACAATCACATAATTATGATACATATAGAGACGTTATCCGAAGCAGGATCATTAAAGATAAAATAAACTCGTCTCATAGAATAGGAAACGTTATAAAATTTTCGGTTTTCAATAAATCCACTTTCTCTATACATTACATAATTTAATGTCTAAGTCATTGATCTATAATAAGTAATAACATATGGACAAACAGTGCCTAACAGAATATGTCAAAATATATAGAGCAAAGTGACATTAGAAAATACGTTCCAATATGCTAATAACGCCTCTTTATAACGAAGGCCAAACGGGTGCCCGAGCTGTTCGGGCACCCGTTTTGACGGGGCCATTTTTCTCCGGCTGATTGTGAATCCTTACTTATGATAGATCAATGGTCTAAGTACAACGGGCTCGTCGTTACCTGGGGCTTCGACATGGAAAGAGCTATTTAAGGATAGCGACTTGGTACTAGCGGTAGCGATTAGCGGATTCCCTTTTTTACTTTTAAATTCGAGTTACTCGTACAGCGTTCGTCATCCTTAGAGTCTATCAATGTGGTTTGCTCATTTGGTTGCAGTACAGACTTGACGCAATTTATTTAAGTTTGTATGTTTGTTTCTGTATTTAATTGTGTATCTGCCAAAGACTTTAAACCCAAAGGCAGATCTCTGACCGAGTTTTAACTAGTGATGACACATTGCAACTAAATATCTTCTTTTTTTTTCTCTCCAGCCCGTCATCTTACGCTCCGCCGTGTACGCTTTCGTCACAGGCGGACACGGCCTATAAAAGCACGATTTCGAACACAATTCGAATTAAGTGTCAATTTTTGCTAACGAGGACGTGCATGCGAGGACGTTTGTACACTTGTAAATGTGCGTATACCAGTACGCGGGTCAAGGAATTCACTCTCCATCTCCGGATGAAACAAATGACAGTAAGGGCGAGTTGCGCGCCGGCTAGATTCAGGCGGGTGATTCCGTGGTCATTTTATATGTAGTACTGTTAAATATTCTGTGCTTCCGCCTCCGCCTCCACTGAGGCCTCACCCCGCTGCGTCCACGCATAGGTGATAAATAATCCCAGCCATTAGGGCGATAGCTCGGACGCTCCTTAATGTCGACGATTAAACGGGATACTTAATGGGGACGCAAGATGTTAGCGTTTTGTTTACTGATAAATATGGCCGGCTGAAAACTCTTTTCATCACACTTGCTCGAAAACGGTGTCATTACAGGCAGGCAAAGCGGTCTCTAAGGCCCATATTATGCCCACGGGCCTTAATGTATTTGTTTTCAAATGTAAGTAGAGATCTATCTAAAGTCCCGCGCCTTCATATTTCAAAACGCTTCATTTTTTTTTATTATTATTTAAAAATCACCACCAACTCTCTCAACGCATAGTTGATGACTGTCTCAGCACGCACACATGTGTTGAGTGTGTTGGTGGTGCTTTTTAAATACATTGAAGCGTTTTGAAATGTGAAGGCGCGGGACTTTAGATAGTAGAAGATCAAACTTAGTAAAACTACTTCAATGGCACCATTATTAGTGGCCAGTACGAATTGAATAAAAAAAAAAAAAGGTTTGTTCGCGATGCCGATTAACCCACAGGCACAAGTTCACAGGTCGTCCTAATAAATATTTCCTGTATTTTCCTCGCAAGTGTGATGAAAAACATTGTGTGTATCACGGGCGGTATAGGAATTGCAGTCTCGAGCCGTTTCAAAGCCCTCAACCTTCGGTTTCGGGCTTATAAATGCACTCGACTAAAGTTCCTCGTTTACCACCCTTAATACATTATTATTATTATTAGGGTGTTGTAGGGCCATATATGTGTCACCTCGACCATTGCTGATCTATTGTGACGGCCCTTTGTATAGTTATAGTTCATCAGAAATACCCGTTGAGTCCAAGAAGTTCCAGACTCTTTGGGCGTTGATGTTTTGTATCTCTTCCGGGTGTATAATGTGACTCCCTAGGTGGATGCTTCGTTTGTGGATGAGGGGTCCACACTCGCAGAGGATATGCACTGGCGTCTCTTCCGCTTCGTGGCAGAATCTGCAAGTTGTGTCCTCCCTCATTCCCCATTGTGCTAAGTGCTTATTTAGTTTGCAATGTCCAGTCAAGCTCCTGGTTACTGCACATGTTTTAAATCTTTTGAGTTGTAGGAACTCTTTAGAAAACTTTTTCTCGTATCCCCTGATTAGGGTTTTCGAATGTTTTTGTCCTGGTACGGACTTCCACAGATTGATCGATAATGATTTGTACTCGTCTAGTATATTGTAAGCTCTTTGGTTACCATTAATACATAATGTACTATTAAAGTACCTAGCTAACTAAGGTAAGACTAATACTGATGGCCGATGGGACCGGAAAGTTCTCGAGTGGCGTCCGCGAATCGGGAGACGAGCTGTCGGTAAGCCTCCAACAAGATGGAGCGACGACTTCGTGAAGGTCGCGGGAAACCGGTGGAAGCGAGTAGCGTAAGATCGGTCTGAGAGGCGAGCTTTTGGGGGATGCCTATGTCCAGCAGTGGACGTCTTTCGGCTGAAATGATGATGATGATGAATAACTTAGACATGTTTTAAAAAGCTCTTGTCATAAATTATATTTCTCCCAGATACTCCTCTTGACCTGCGGCCCGAAGCGCTAGTACCATTAGGCAAATTAGGTGCCCCGTACATTGTTCAAATAACGATAAAACTCCGCCGTTGGTTAGCTTTTTCAGGGAGCTTTGAAGAACGCGGAGTGAACGTGAAAAAGCTTCGAGTCATACATGCTAATAATCACTAATATCCATACTAGTCAATATTTAAAATACTTGCGTTACTGACCGACTGGTGACATGGCATTTTTTTATGTCGGTAGTATAGGCATACGAGCGCACAGCCGACCTGATGGTAAGTGCTCACTGCGGCCCATGGACACTGAAATCCTTTTGATCCCTCAATTTTAAGAAACCATAAGATCTCGAATGCTTTGCCTACCCTGAGGCCTAATATGGAACGCCTCTGTGGCAGAAATTTCACCGGCTGCCTTAACCCCCTACCGGAACACAACAGTGCGAGCACCGCTATTTGGTGGCAGGTTAGTGGGGAAAGACTGTGGTACCTCCCTGGACGGACCTAGCACCAGGCCTTACCACTAGCATAGCCGAAAATACTGGTAGGAAGCTGAAATTTGGCAAATGGAAAATGTAGGATAGCATTAAGAGAGGATTTCCCGAGATTCTCAAACTATCTCCATATCAAATTTTATCTAAATCGGTCCAGTGGTTTAAGCTTGAAGAGGTGACAGAGAGACATATCGCAATACTATAGTAAGTATAATATAATAAGTAGATATAGGGTCATCATCATCATCATCATCATTTCAGCCGAAAGACGTCCACTGCTGGACATAGGCCTCCCCCAAGGCTCGCCACTCAGACCGGTCCTGTGCTACTTGCTTCCACCGGTTTCCCGCGACCTTCACGAGGTCGTCGCTCCATCTTGTTGGAGGCCTACCGACAGCTCGTCTCCCGGTTCGCGGGCGCCACTCGAGAACTTTCCGGCCCCATCGGCCATCGGTCCTGCGAGCAATGTGCCCCGCCCACTGCCACTTAAGGTTCGCAATTCTTCGGGCTATGTCGGTGACCCCAGTTCTGCTGCGGATATCCTCATTTCTGATTCTATCACGCAGAGAAACCCCGAGCATAGCCCTTTCCATTACCCTCTGAGTGACTTTGAGCCTTCTTATGAGACCCATCGTGAGCGCCCACGTCTCGGAACCATAAGTCATCACTGGCAACACACACTGGTCGAAGACTTTCGACTTGAGACACTGCGGTAATTTGGACGAAAAGACACTGCGATGTAGGGTAGTACTTAATATTTAGCATGTCATCTCCACTTCGATTCGCCCCGTGGCTCATCCGACTCGTAGGGTACGGTTAACATGCTATTTTTCATTCGTATTGCTCGCGAGATTAGGGTACTTTTTAAGCGTTTTTAGCAAAAAAAACCCTCTTCAGAAGGGACTGAGGTTGCGGCTTGTCTAATAAAGATAAAGTGTGTATATGCAAGATGTATACATTATTTTTTGTTGAGGTTTTTTAAGGGTCTTTATAAAATACGTCGTATCGATGTAGAGTGAAATTTATATATAGTTGTAACGCTCAACGTCGAGATGGCTCGGGTTGAGTTCGCACTCACAAATGCTTTCTATTTACAAATAATGCGTGCAGATTTCCTCACGCTATTTTTCTCTACCTTCAGTGAATTTTTCAGAGTTCGGTTTCACGCATAATTCATAGGAAAATCAGAAGTAAAAGCTGAGATTTGAATGCCCGATCCACTGCGTAGGTTTGCATATTGAAATTTAAATAGCTATTTGAAAGGCATTGAGCTTTATTCCCAGCTCTAACCAAACTTTGATCTTATCTTAAACTCAGTATCTTTCACTTACATCCCCTTTTTACGGCACTTTAGTACCTATCACCTGACGGCAACTGTTACCTACGATATCCATCAGTTCCCTTATCTAATCTATGGTGAATACAACTAATTGCTCAACGTTGTAGGAATTAGCATCTACATGTAGTGCGCTTAGAGTTATCATAGATTTTAAAATTGAAAACAGAACGTGTTTTAGGTAGAAAAGTATTTGACCAGATGAGTTTTAATTTTTTTCATCACGAATCCTGTTACGATAAACATTTTGGTTAATTTCAGTTCAATTCCGCGCGTGAATTTGAGCCGTGGTAGCCTAGTGGTTTGACCTACCTCCTCGCATGCAGAGGGTCGGGGGTTCGAATCCGGCTCGCACCTCTGAGTTTACTTAGTGCGAAATTCAATTTGAATTTACCACAGCCGTTGTTGAGCTCAGATAAACATCGCGAGGAAAACTGCACGCATCTACGAAGTAATTCAAGGATGTGTGTGAAGTTCCTAATCCGTAGGTACTGGGCCCGCATGGGACTACATACTAGAACAAACCCTCTCGTCATAAGAGCAGGGCTGTGGCCAGCTAGAGTACAGGCATTGGCACGGAACTTAAGCAGTGACCTTCGATGCGCAGAAGTCAAAAAAAAGGTCTCATCGGCAGAGGGGCGCGGGACGCAGGGGGCGCTTTGTCGTGCGCGCAGGCTTATTTGCCCTTCAGTCGTAAACATGCGCAGAAATCCCCTCTACTTTTGCTCACCGCTCAAGTTACGTGCCGCGACCTGTACCTCATCATCATCATCATTTCAGTCGAAAGACGTCCACTGCTGGACATAGGCGTCCCCCAAGGCTCGCTACTCAGACCGGTCCTGTGCTACTTGCTTCCACCGGTTTCCCGCGACCTTCACGAGGTCGTCGCTCCATCTTGTTGGAGGCCTACCGACAGCTCGTCTCCCGGTTCGCGGAGGCCACTCGAGAACTTTCCGGCCCCATCGGCCATCAGTCCTGCGAGCAATGTGCCCCGCCCACTGCCACTTAAGGTTCGCAAATTCTTCGGGCTATGTCGGTGACCCCAGTTCTACTGCGGATATCCTCATTTCTGATTCTGTCCCGCAGAGAGACCTGTACCTACTGTGACCGCAATTCGAACTGTCCCATCTGCTCTACTCTAATCTATGGGACCTCATTAGAATTTATAATGACGCTAGGGTCGACTAATATGGCCAGGCCAGTTACACTGCATTATTTACTCGATACAGCTTAAGGGCCTAAGTATGTGTTGTAATCGGGGGCGAAGGTACATAGACTAAGATATACTTAAACCTCTTTAGCTTTGAGTACCCAGTAAAAATATTTGATCCGGCTTTGGCGTAGCCCGTGTGGGTATAACCTCTTACTCTCACGGCGTATCAGATATTTCTAAGCCCGTTGACCACTCACATATTAATGCTAGATGCTAGTGACCTTACCTAAACTTTAGCACTAATGAAATAGAAACAGGACAGGCAATTTTTAGGGTTCCGAAGTCCACAACCCCCTTATAGTTACCCCTAAACCCCCTTATAGTTTCGCCATGTCCGTCCGTCTGTCTGTCCGCAGCCGCACTATTGCTCGGAGATGCTTAGTTCTAGAAAGATATAATTTGGCATGAATATACATATTAGTTACGTTGACAAAGTGGTACAATAAAATTTTGAAATATTTTTTTTTATAGGGTACCTCCCCTACTCTTAAAGTGGGGATGTAATCTTTTTTTCTTGCGTACCCCATGGTGCGGCATATCGTTGAATAGGTCTTAAAAAATATTGTGGGTTTGTTACAACATTTTTTGATAAAGTGATGCGTTTGTGAAATATTAAGCTTTAAAATGCTATTTTTTGTTAGAGTCACGTGTCCCCCCCCCCCCTGCCAGCAAAATGGTGGTATTTGGATGGCTGAAAAAAATCACGGTTGTGACATATATAACGTAGTTGAAAGGAAAACTATCACAGCTAAGTAGGCTGTACAAACTTACGAGTCATAGTCGACCAACTTATGAAATGATTAAAAAACCAATGATTTTTCTCGAGCGGCAGGGGCGTCGGGCGGGCACGTCATACATGCCACAGGCTAGCTAGATGCTAATAAGTCTTAGAAAGGTACTGTGGGCATCGTCAACTTCGGAACCCTATACTTTGCGCGTGGCCCGACACGCACTTGGCCGGTTTTTTTTATCAATAGATACTACTAAAATAAATATGCTTTGTAAGTTAAGATGTACTTCTCTATTTGCGTTTCACTACAATTAGGTAGGTAAGTAATTACCTAGTAATTATTTCTCCTACTTTTTTTTATTACGAATGGACTTGCGTTTGACCCTAATCACACCTGATGGAAAGTAACGATAGGGTCTAAGGTGGAACACGCTTACCCAGAAGATGCCTATTCACTCTAGACTTGAATACACCAAGATTATAGGAACTGGGAAACACAAACGCAGGGAGGGAATTCCAATGTTTAGCAGTGCGACTAAGAAAAGATTTAGCGCATCGCTTTGTTCGACTCATGGGGAACTCAACCACACGAGGATGGAAACCCTCCCGTCTTCTAGTAGTCCGATGATAAAAAGTAGATGGTGGTAAAGATCGTTGCTATTTTAAAAACCATTGGTCAGGATTCCACGTGTAGCCATCAGTCCGTAAAGAAATTTCGTTTGCGTGCAACCTTTAAATCGCGGTAACCATTTGCCAATTAACTAAAATATCATGCCTTTTAAACCACAATGGACTCGAAAAGGTTACTGGGAAGGTGGTCTTGGAAAGTTTGACATGTTTGACAGGCAGGGGAGTTATCGCTGTCCTGGAGACCCCAATAAATCTGTTAAGCGGGTTTCTTCCCAAACATCATTAATTTTTAATCTGATGGAATTATTTATTGTTACAAAGTGTTGGCAATTAATTCCAAAAGGCGGTTTGATCTTTGTTGGTGATGGTGTAAACGTTACATC
Organism: Aethes cnicana; assembly: GCA_963971205.1. Taxonomy (NCBI): domain Eukaryota; kingdom Metazoa; phylum Arthropoda; class Insecta; order Lepidoptera; family Tortricidae; genus Aethes; species Aethes cnicana. Next base: position 2,287,322 of record OZ020297.1, read on the forward strand.
GATCTAGCTATAGGTCTCATATAGAAAACTCGGTTTTAGCTATTTTCACCTACCTTCCCTAAGAAATGGTTGAGGGAGGCGATGGCTGAGATACGCGTCACGCTCGTGAACGGGTGCTGTCTGTGGGGTCCGGTCTGTTCAAGCTTGCAAGGACGTTTAAAAATAATCATTAGCTTTAAATATATTACTAAGTCAAACATTTTAAGCGAGAGACCTCATCATGTTCTTATTGACATGTATTAATCAACTCTTTTAATACATGATGTATTTCATTATTTATTGACATTTTGAGACTGTCGACATCTATGGAATTTATATTTAATTGACAATGGAGGCCATCTCCATATTTTTTTTATTTTTTTCTGGACCTTTGGAGACTATACATCTCTAAGATCTTAGATTTAAGGCTAAGTTAGGGACTATACATCCCTTCAATGTAATTTTAGTACGTACCTATATGTATATTTTATACATGTAATGTAAATTTTGTAAATTTTGAAAAAAGGCCTTCTGCTTGAGGTGGTTGCGGCGCTTCTTCTCAAGCAATGGGTCTAGGAAGCGCTGGCAAATTCTTTTTCTGACGTGTAAAAGTGCCCCTATGTGGCCAATTTGCTGAATAAATGATTGAATTTGAATTTGAATTGGAAATTCACCTGAGCAAAGTCCGGTCGCCCGTCCTAAATAATAATTTACGTAGAAAGGTAAAATCTCATTTAATTGAGTCTAGGTACTTATTTATGCACTTTTCTTCTCGGTTAGACCACAAGATAAATTGTGATGAAATTTAATATTTGATCTTCACATTTAATCATTTGATTAGAGAAACTTGAAAATTATATCGTGTATCCGTGAAGACATTGATCTATTATAAGTAAGGATTCACAATAAGCCGGAGAAAAATGGCCCCGTCAAAACGGGTGCCCGAACAGCTCGGATACCCGTTTGGCCTTCGTTATAAAGTTTTCTAATGTCAGTTTGCTCCATATATTTTGACATATTCTGTTAGGCACTGTTCGTCCATATGTTATTACTTATTATAGGTCAATGTGGTGAAGGTGAAGACGAATACACGAGATATTTTTCACGTTTCTTTAGTTTTAAAAGAAGCCGCATTCTTAGCTAGTTATCGTATCATATAAGTATCACACAGCTGGATCTAAGTTAAGACCTAATAAATTATTCTGAATTGTCAAAACAAGTGGCACTCCACATCCAAAAGCTTTTAACTCAAACGTATTCGACCACCAATCCTTTTAGTTCTACAACCAAACAGCTGTGAAACCTAAACATTAAATTATTCAATAAATAAACACGGAAAACCATAACCGACTTTCAGCGAGATCACTTTGAAGCAAGTTCGCTGTAACAACTATTTATACCTAGTCTATTTATACCTAGTCTATTTATCCTTAGTTGTCTTATTTGGTAAACCTCAAAGTGCAATTTTTTGGGATAAAATACTGTATCTATCTAATCATCCTGATTCAACATATTAACGGGACTTCTTTGGAGTGGTATTTGCTGTGGGATCCCTTTCACTTTCACAATAAAATAACACATATAGGGCGCCCTATAGAAATGCGACTAAGCATGGAAAAAACGCTAAAAATACAAATTCAATAACTTTAATTTCACCGTTTTTCCCGTTCCAGTAGGAATTTCGGAAAATTACTCTGATGACATGTCGTTTTTTTCCTCCTGCTCAATTTTCAATTTAAACGTCCTAACTTTTCCTTCCACGGCGCGTAGCCATTTAGCCATAGGTACGCCTTGTATTATAATACAGGTATATATACCTGTTCCAATACCAAGTACCGTTGCATCGGCCAGAACAATCGGCCCGATAATCTGGTGCGTCCAGAATGCGGGAGCCGGTCACGACTTCGCCGACCTCAAAAAAGGGAATAGACTATAAACATAAGATATACCGCTAAGGCAGCCCTTAAGAGGGAAGAATATCTACTACGCGTCCATACAAAAAGATAAAACGTTTTTCCACTTCTAATTATTTTCCAATCGCCATGATTTTTTAGTATGTTATTGACACAGTGAAATACTAGGTTTATGATTTTCCTTTTTTTTAATTTGCAATGGATTCAAAGTTCTTGCAAATTAATAAAAAGGAAAACCTATAAACCCAGTAATTCATTGTGTCAATAACATACTAAAAAATCATGGCGATTGGAAAATATTTAGAAGTGGAAAAACGTTTTCTTCTTTTTGTACCTATTTTTTGTATGGACGAGTACCGTACCGGCCGAGTACTATTCTTTCCTGTTAATCTTATACTTTTTTTTTACCTGCCTGTTCAGTACCTGTGTTTGCCACTCTTTATCAAAGACGTCTAGGTTGTCCCATTATTTCATTTTTGGTCTGCCTCTACGCCGGAAGCCTATACTTTAAACGCGCTAATATAGTAATAGTATATTCATTTGTACAAAAGATCTAGGAAGAAGTTTGGAGGGGGGAAAAATCGATTGAGCTAGGTATCATCATTAGAACCCAATATTAGCTTAAGCTCGGTCGCTCAGGTACTTAAAATCATGACATTGTCAGTTACATATTTTGTTTTTAATTTCAACGCAACTCAGAAACAGAAAAAATAACTGTAACGAAAGCTTACACAATATTCATGTGTATTTTCTGTCGAGTGCTATGTATGGAACAAGAGCCGCATGAAACGATGAATTGACAGAAATGTAGGTAACGCGTTTTTTATGCGTAAATTTCTTCATAGCATATATGTCAGTCGAAGTCATGGTGGCCTAGTGGTTCGACCTACTGACTCTCATGCAGAGGGTCGGGGTTCGATTCCGGCTCGCACCTCTAAGTTTACTTATGTGCGAAATTCAATTTGAATTTACCACTGAGCTTTTCGGTGAAGGACAACATCGTGAGGAAACCTGCACGCATTTGCGAAGCAATTCAAAGATGTGTGTGAAGTCCCCAATCCGCACTCGGCCCGCGCGGGGACTATAGCCCAAACCCTCTCGTGATGAGAGGAGGCGTGTGTCCAGCAGTGGGACGCAAATAGGCTGTAGTATATATGTCAGCGAAGAAAAAAAGTATTCCTGTTTTTCATCAGCTGCCTCGTTTGATAGCAGTAGTTTAAGTATTATTGACTATGACATGTCATTATCTGACATCCCTTCTAGCGGATTATATTTCATTGTCATCGCAATGTTAATAAAACTGACATAAGAGTAATGTCTCTGACATTTTAACAATATACTCGTCAGCTCTTAATCCCTAGAGTATATAAAAACAAGTAATTAATAACATTGTTATAGAACGAGGGCTACTTACCGATCGATCATGTCTTAACGTCTCGATCTCACTTGACAGTAGATTGATATTCAGATACTGGCCACCGAGTATTTATACGCAAGTATATTCGACTCCGTGACAAGCTTTTGTTTTTTTACTTGTTCTTTTTTGGAGTGATGTATCTGCATTGGGTATGTTGCATTTTAGTATCTTTATTTTAATTATGAACTAGCTTCTGCCCGCGACTTCGCCCGCGTGGAATACTGTTATCGCGTTCCCGCGAGAACTATGCGCTTTTCCGGGATAGAAAGTAGCCTATGTTCTTTCCCGGGACTCCAACTATCTCCATACCAAATTTCATCCAAATCGGTCCAGCGGTTGAAGCGTGAAGAGGTAACAGACAGACAGAGTTACTTTCGAATTTATAATATTAGTATGGATATGTAAAACATGCACAGTTTTTCGGAGTAGGTATGCCGTTTTTTTGCCGCATGCTTGGTAAATGTGCACCCAGACCACCTGATGGTAAAGCGGTCTATTTTTGGAGTTTGGCCCGTGGACTAACATGCATCTATACTGGTAACTTCACCGACTCTTACCCTTACCGTAACACAACAATGCAAGCACTGCTGATTGGCGGCAGGTTAGCGGGTAAGATAGTGGCAGCTATTCGAACTGACCCTATAACCTACCATCTATAATGGACAATGGTTCTACAATGTTTTGACATTGGAAATGTCTTTTCGTTCGCTCCAGTATAGGCTCCGATTTCGCGAAAAAGTGCGATCCCCTTATATCTCGGAGAGTTGTGAATATATTATATTAAAAAAAGGCTCAAAAGACGCGTATTCACGAGAGCTGTAAGGTGCAAAAATAGTTATTCGAAAAAGTCGAAAACGAAAAAAGTTATGACCGAAATAATAGAGGAAAAAAATAAATCCGTTTTTTTTTATTTTGGCGCTCGATATTAACCTAACCTTTTTGAAAAAAGTCAAAAAGGCATTTTTCATATATTTCAATTCCGTAGAATTTATACCTACTCTGGTCGACGGACTATGGACCATCTAATAAGTGAATTACCACTGTGACGAAAATTTGTGGCGAAAAGGCTTGCATGTCTCTTTATCTAACCTCATAACGAGAGACAAAGACAAAAGAAGCCTCGGATGACATTACTCGCTCTTATGCAATGCAAATAAATACGCAACAGTGACAGTTCACTTCACTGGTGTCCGTCAGTTTTCATATTTGGCTATGTCACACGCTGCGATCGTTTTCGTCTCCACCACCACTTTCTTTGCACACAGCGAATAGACAAGAAATCTGCATAATTTGTCCACTAGGAGCGCTGCAATCGCTTGATCCAAACCATCTGTCAGTTACATAGAGAAATATTTGTTGTTATTGGTTTTACTTAAATTAGGTATTAAAAAATGCCGCGCTGTGCAGTTCCAGGATGCAATGAGAACGGACGACACGTATTTCCTAAAGGCTTGGTATGTATCTGGGGCAGGTATAATTGCATTGGGATGTCTTTATTTTCATCACAAATAACTGAACCAAAATTAAAATTGCGGTCAATATTTAACAATTTTAAACAAATCTACTTAAAATTTTCATCAAAAAAATCCTTAAAACTTTGACAGCTGCAGTATTTGGGTTTTGGTTTGGGTCAAGCGTTTGCAGCGCCATCTGAGTCGAGCTTTGCGTATTCTTATCCATTCGTACAAATGCCGACTTAGACCCCGACTCCCATTAAAATAACTGCATCGATATCGGCCGGGACGCGATCGCGTTTCCTTCGCCGCCGGCGCCGGCTGCGCTTGCGCAGAGCGGAACGAACAATACTGGACAAATACCCGATAGACTCTATAGCAAGCGTGATTAGGTGTCATGTAGGCTATCAAAACTGGTAGACTTTCGGCGTTTGGCCAATAGATTTATATGTTTGATCTATGAGGCTATTTCGCTATGTCAGGTGTTTGGAGTTGAATGACTAAAATATACTTAGGTATGTATCTTTTATGATAGGCTTTCTCAAAGACACTGCTGACACCCGTACTTCGAAAACTCCGGCAAGAAAGCTAAAAATAGTACATTATTGCAGAGGTCGCCAAGTAGCGCATTGCCGGACGAGTCAGTTAGAAGGCTGAGCGAAGCGAAGCCTTCTATTAGTACGAGTCCGGCAATCGCAATTGCGGCCGAGGTATATATAATGCTTTTCTCAAACAGCGAGGAAATACGTAAGGTCAGTCGGGGCAAGTGCGCCAGGATGGGGTCTAACATAAATATATCGAAACCTATAAATATTACTCAACTAGTAGTTGGCTGTTTACAAGGCATAGGGGCGAAATAAATTTAGGCGCACTTACCCCACATCAGTATTTACTACTTCCATAATCGTGGATGATTTAGCCATGGAAGTTGTACTTATTACCTCCATGGATTTGTCAGTTTCGGGGCAAGTGCGCCAGGATGGGGTAAGTGCGCCTAACATAAATATATCGAAACCTATAAATATTACTCAACTAGTAGTTGGCTGTTTACAAGGCATAGGGGCGAAATAAATTTAGGCGCACTTACCCCACATCAGTATTTACTACTTCCATGATCGTTAATGATTTGGCCATGGAAGTTGTACTTATTACCTCCATGGATTTGTCAGTTTCTAGAGGTGTCTCAAATAGCAAGCGAATTAAATTTAGGCGCACTTACCCCACATCAGTATTTACTACTTCCATGATCGTGGATGATTTGGCCATGGAAGTTGTACTTATTACCTCCATGGATTTGTCAGTTTCGGGGCAAGTGCGCCAGGATGGGGTAAGTGCGCCTAACATAAATATATCGAAACCTATAAATATTACTCAACTAGTAGTTGGCTGTTTACAAGGCATAGGGGCGAAATAAATTTAGGCGCACTTACCCCACATCAGTATTTACTACTTCCATGATCGTTAATGATTTGGCCATGGAATTTGTACTTATTACCTACATGGATTTGTCAGTTTCTAGAGGTGTCTCAAATAGCAAGCGAATTAAAAAAAACACACACGACAATAATGTTTTTGCTGGCCAAGGCCGGCAATGGACAGCCTCGCGTCTTCTTTTTTTGAAAGTAACACGAACATTTCCGAGCATGTTTGAGAAAAATACTTTTATCGTCAACAATGTTGAAAAAGTAATGTCGACAGCTAGCTCTGTATTGTCTATTTCTCAGTCAGTTTTAAGTTCATCTTTCTCATGAATATGAATATGAAGTTATTTAAATGTTATACCTACCTATTTGAGGTCCGGTCATTATGAAATATAAGTTCTCTTCTGCGAAGATGTTTTTCCGTGCTACCTACCTATCTACATAACTTTTTATTTTTACTCTCGTGTCGAGGCTGAAAATATGTAAAGAATATTCTTGTTACGTAAGTGTGTAACTCTACCTTTTCAGATAATAAAATGGATTCCACCAGCAAGGGTGAACAATTTTTAAACAACCATCAAGATTGTTGAAAATCTAAAGCACATTGACGCAGGGCTTGTCATATATCATTAATTCATTATTTTCTGCTAACACAATCATGAACTTTCTTTAAGTGCCTTAATAAATAAAATATGGATTATACATTAAACATCAACTAAGGTACACGATATCATTTAAATATTGAAGTTTATATCCAAAACTTACGCACTTAAAAGCTTAAGTTAACAAGTTCAAAGTCAAGCCCAACTCGTAAGTGGTTTAAGTGTGTGTTGGTTGGTACATTTTCAAATAGTTGCACGACACAGAAGTGGGTTTATCTAAACAACCGAACGAAGGCTGCGTCGGAGCATGTCAGTGACACCGCGTTTAGGGTGCGGGCTTGCGGCAGGAGGTAGCGGGAGCGGGGGAATTTAAAAATTCCAAAAATTCAAAATTCAATCATTTATTCAGCAAATTGGCCACATAGGGGCACTTTTACACGTCAGAAAAGAATTTACTAGCGCTTCCTAGACCCATTGCTTGAGAAGAAGCGCCGCAACAAACTCAAGCAGAAGGCCTTTTTTCAAAATTTACACATAGTTATAACATTTACATTACATGTATAAAATATACATATAGGTACGTACTACAATTACATTGAAGGGATGTATAGTCCCTAACTTAAACTTAAATCTAAGATCTTAGAGATGTATAGTCTCCAAGGGTCCAGAAAAAAAATTATTATGGAGATGGCCTCCATTGTCAAATAAATATAAATTCCATAGATGTCGACAGTCTCAAAATGTCAATAAATAATGAAATACATCATGTATAAAAGAGTTCATTAATACATGTCAATAAGAACATAATGAGGTCTCTCGCTTAAAAACCTTCCAAGAGCGAACCATGAAGGTTAACCACAGCCCAGCCCGTAGTCACGGGCTGCGAATGAAGCCGATGAAAGGGACTATGTCCCGAACATCAACCCGGCTCCATAGGACCATGAGATGACCACCCAAGAGAGCCGGAGAAACGTCCCAAGATATTTGTTTATTCATCTCAAAAACTAAGCGACCGATTTTGTTCAAATCAATTTCCGTTTAAAGTTTTTGTTGATGAACTTTGTCAATATATGAAACGCAGTACCAGCGCCCTAATTGACAGGATTTCTGGATTCCTGGTGAAGGTTTACTTAAGAACCCAAACCCTCTCGTGATGAGAGGAGGCCTGTGCCCAGCAGTGGGCCGTAAATAGGCTGTTGTAGTAGTTGTAGTAGTAGTTTACTTAAGAGCGTGGGTGATGATGCATATATTCCAGGCACCAGGCCTCTTGTTGTGCTTTTTTTATTCGCCTAAAGAACTTTACTTTACTAGTTAGTCGATGCGCGGTAACCAGCCAGATGGACAGATGGTCTTGTGAAGGTGATGGGAAGGGACTGGATGACAAAAACCCAAGATCGAAAGGAGTGGAGTGGAGTGCATTGGAGGAGACCTACACGGAGAGAGAGAGGGAGAGAGTTAGTTGATGAAACAGTATGTTCTATTTTTAATTTTTCATGACATTATTTGGATAACGAGCTCGCAGGCCTCCTGATGGTAAGTAGTCTCTGTGGCTCATGGACATGAGAAATCTTAAGAGTCCCCAGTACGCTCCTTTCTCCATACAAACGTACCTAGTTACATTTTAATTCGCAAACTATTGGCACCAAATTTTACAAGTAATAGTGGAGCAGAGATATCAGTGTCCAAAATACACTTTGATTGTAATAAATTGCATAACAAAGAAACTAGGACCATTTTAGTTTCCTCCATACAAACTTCAAAATTTAGTTTTTTGGGTGTAATTTAATTGTGTTCTATTTTTACTAATTTTCGGACACCCACATTAATGATTTTATTATGTGTACCAAGTTAAGTAATTTGGTAATAAAAGCGAAAATACGTTTGTATGAAAAGTTGAGAAACGCCATGCGTACTGGGGACTCATAGGATCACTCATGCTTTGCCAACATGCCTCTATGCTTGTAATTTCACCGGCTTCCTTCCCCCTACCTTGGTTATAGTTATAGCTACTTCGCTACTAGCCAATGCCTAACTGAAATACAACTTTAGTTATTTGAAGATCGCTTCCGCAACCGCTAGCGCTCTCACCTTGTCCACCGCCTCTCCGGCAGACGTCTTGAGCGAGTCTCGCGCAACCGGTTCCTTACGAACAATATGCGCTTGCGCCTGTGTGCGTGTTACATGTACGTGAAAATCATAAATTTTGAGCCTTATCGTCAAATAATACAGTTCACTATACTCGTGAAGTTCTAAGGATTCAACGCAAAATGCCGTATTTTGAAAAAGAAATGGTTCTTATTACAATCTTAAGTTATTTCATTTAGGGTTGATATTTCAAGTGATTTTTTATTGAATGAGTTGATTTTTGAAATTGTGTGTTCGACGCTAGAATAGATGTGTGAGTTGATTTATAATACAATTGAATCGACTGTTGATTTTATTAAAAAATATTACTCTCTGCTGATGCGGCTATTGAAGTGGAGATTGTGCTTTTCATTTAAATTATGTTTTGGTATCTTGTTAAAATTTCCATATAAAATCTACTTTGGAATCCATATTATTAATATTATAAATGCGAAAGTAACTCTGTCTGTCTGTCTGTTAACTCTTCACGCTTCAACCGCTGAACCGATTGAGATGAAATTTGGCACGGAGATAGTTGGAGACCCGGGAAAGGACATAGGCTACTTTTTATCCCGAAAATCGCAGAGTTCCCGCGGGAACGCGATATCCGAATTCCACGCGGGCGAAGTCGCGGGCAGAAGCTAGTTAATATTATAAATGCGAAAGTAGCTCTGTCTGTCTGTCTGTTACCTCTTCACGCTTCAACCGCTGAACCGATTGAGATGAAATTTGGCACGGAGATAGTTGGGGTCCCGGGAAAGGACATAGGCTACTTTTTATCCCGGAAAAACGCATAGTTCCCGCGGGAAGGCGATAACCGAATTCCACGCGGGCGAAGTCGCGGGCGGAAGGTAGTGATTTTATAAAAATGCGTAGGAGGAGGTTTCCATAGGCCCAGCAATGGGACAGTGGGAAGCTAAGAAGTATGTGTGGTATCATCTTTTATCATTCTACGTTTTTTTATGGTTGCCTGATAAGAATACCCAAACCACTGCCAAAAAGGTCTCATTTTCCTTTCTGTTTGGCCTTATGGTTGACTGGTAGAGAATGCCTTTAGGAATGAAGTCCGCCAATTGTACTTATACATTTTGTATGTGCAATGAAGTTTAAGTAAATAAATATGTAGATAATAAATAAAGAGATCTGCCAGATTATATCAACCTTTAGCTCTTTAAACAACTTGTAAACTGTTAAATTTAACCTTCTTGTTTAAGAATCCCTTTCGTATAACGGACACATTACATTCGATTTAGGTGGAGAACTCAAAAACACATCAATTTACTCCCGAGGGACTGGATTATCACTTCACACCGGGGGAGGGAAAAGTCAATTATGAAATGGATTTCAATTATGCCCCATGGCATTTCTATGGGGCGAAATTGTTGCGGAATTCCATCCCCCACTTTATCTTAAATTGGGTTTTCTTTTGTGTTAAAGTAGGAACTGGGTGTTGGTGTTTATTACAATGAAAAGTAATACACTTTACTTACATTGTCTCAAACTTTCGCGATACAGACTCATATTAAACACACTATCAACGTCGAGGTAAAATATAAATAGTTTTTACATCACCCTTGGCCATAAAGTGGGATTTCCTGCTCGCTACGCGGAGAGAAAATCTCACTTCTTGGCCAAGGCAAGACGTAAAACTTTTGACAAACCACGGCCGGTAATTCGTAAAGCCCCAGATCGCATATTTATGGCCCTCACCTTCGTTTGGGGTCACAAACACCTGCGATCTGTGACATTAACGAATTCACCACCCTAGGTCTGTAATGTACTATTACGCGATTAAGTCCCGTTGATAGTGTGTTTAATATGACTTTACTTACTTACTTGTTATAGAGCAAAATAGGATAGGCACTTTGCTTATTGCATAAGCACACACATGGACATTGGACATAGGAATATAATAATAAATAGATATAGACATAGACATTTATTTCTCAATATCAAATTACAGTATATTTTACATGTCAAAATAAGCGAATTTCACATTGAGATCGTCAGAAAGAATACAAAATAAAAATAAAATGAAAATCAGGAATAAAATGTTAATGGAATAGGAATATCTCGGCAAATAAACTAAGCAAAGCTTGTATTATGAGTGCTAGACAACGATATAAATACTTATATAAAATGTTAATGAAACCAAGTTGAAATATGATTTTTAACTTTTTTAATTCCATACGACCTCAGTCGGAGTCGGTCAAAAATCGTACGGAATAAAAAAAGTTAAAAATCGTATTTCAACTTGGTTTCATTTAAAAAAAAAATCCCTTACGGCCTTAGGTATACGCTGGTAAAATTATTCGGATTACTCAAGTTCACCGTGTATAAATACTAAACATCCATGACTCGGGTACAAACATTCGTGCTCATCACACAAAGTTTGCCTCTAGCGGGACTCGAACCCGCGACCGTCGGTACAGGGGCCAGGATCACTACCAACTGAGCCAAACCTGTCATCAAATCACTATTTCGTTTAAATGATTTTCAAATAACTCAACCAAGAGAGATTTTCAACCAAAGTTTCATAATATAAGCCCGTGCATATGCTGATGCCGCAAAGGAGAAAAAGGGGCAGCTGAGCCGCAGTCAACCAGTTCTTGGAGATCTGCGGAAGCCGGGTCTGAAGAAGGACCGATGCGACGAGGAGGGCTTCATCAAGGTGGAACGGAAGAAGAAGCCCGCCAGTCGGAACCAGTGCGGCACCGCACCGACCGGACCGAACCACCTGCTGCGTCCCGCGATACCCACGACGCAGCTGTACGTGTCCCGCCTGCATCACTCCACTATGAGCGAGGAGATTGTGGAGTATGTACGTGTGAAATTCACCCTGAGGGTTGAACGGTTGGAGCCACGCCACAGCGCGAATTTTAGTTCGTTCGTGGTGAGGGTTCCCACCGAACATCTGTCAACCTTCACGAGAGAGGAATTTTGGCCGAAGGGAGTCGTGTTCCGTCGCTTCCGTGGAAGACTGAACAGCGATTCCAGAGTGCGCCTCACGACGAAGAAGCAATCGTGTTAGTTTTTAAGATTCATTTTAATATGTATGTTAGTCTTTAAGGTATATGTAATATGGGCCTAGATGCCTGAAATAAAATTTATTATTATTATTATTATAATCCTATTAATCTTTATTAGAAAGTCAACACAACTTTCTACCTCTATTCAGAAATTCTCTTACGCTGCCTGGATGTTAGAGCATTCGATTAGGCTTAGCCGTCTAGGAAACTAAGTTAGTCTAGATTCCAGTCATTATGGGGCTTTTAGCACGTTCACGGGCTTATTCATACAACGCACTTTAAGTATTTAACGTTAACTCCATTAGCTTATCTATTGATATATTTGGAAGAAGAAATACCTACCAGAAACACAACTTTTTTATATCAATCGTAGCTATAGGCAAACGAGCGCACAGTCCATCTGATGATAAGTGGTCACTGCGGGCCTTGGGCACCGGAATCCTATGATCTCCCATTAAGAAACCATAAGATCTCGTATGCGTTGCTTACCCTGAGGCCTAAGATGGAATGCCTCTGTGCCAGAAATTTCACCCTGACTGCCTGAACCCCCTACCGGAACACAACAGTGCGAGCACTTTGGCGGCAGGTTAGCGGGGAAAGACGGTGGTACCACCGCGGACGAACCTAGCACCAGGCCCTAACACTATCAAAACTGCCGATTTAAGTACTACTGTTGGGCACAGACATCTCATCACGAGAAATCTTAACCTCTATGTCCCCACCGAGGCCAGTTCTGATTGGGGACTTCTTAAACGTCTCACTCACTTTCCTCTCGACGCTTTCCTTCACCGAAAAGCTCAAAGTTAAAAATTCAAATTGAATTTCGCCCTTAAATAAACTCAGAGGTGCCAGCCGGGTTTGAAACCCCAACCTTCTGCATGAGAGGCGGTAGGACAATTCACTAGGCTACCACTACAGAACTCGACGACCGCAATATAGAAATTCAAACGATTTATTCCCATCAGCATTAAATCCGAACTAAAGTCACACTCCCATTATGTCAACGCGAACAAACGCATAGTCGCTGCGACGAGCCACTGGCCCAGTAATCAAATGGTACGCGGCGATATATCCCCCAAATCTAGACAATCCCGACGTCAACTGCATTACCATTAATTCGGAAAGTCCCCCGGGAGAGTATATCCTGGAATAATGTCATTGTTCTAGTCTCTACTATGCGTTTATGTGTCACGTTTTCAACGTGCATTACGATAGGGAGGCGTGTGAACTACCGTTAGTTAGGATACAAGTTCTTACCTATCTAAGCAGCAAAGTTCGAGCCTGACTAAATTTCCAGAACAGTATATGTATACAGACAAAAAAAAATTAGTGAATCAGAAAGCTGTAGACCTCGTTAGTCTGCTTTTGCATAGCTTAGATCATTTTAAAACGTTACGAACCCCACAGATCCGCCATTTCGAAGAAAATTTGAAAATTAAAGCGACAAAATATTCTTATTTTTCGAACTTGCTGCAAAAGGAGACTGGGCTTTGTATGAGAAGTCGTCTATGAATCAATGGGGACTATCGCTTCTTTGCTCACCAGTTGGCGCCACTGTTGATTAAGGTCCAGAGGTATAGATGTCAAAGGCGACTTTATAAGATCGGCGCCGAAACAAAGTTCTGAAACTTGAATCTCATTAAGTTTATTAATTATAAATAACTATCATTATATCGAGTAGCTATGCCGCAATGTTGTGCAGTTCCGTTTTGTTCGGATTTTTTTAAGCGTTCACATTATTCGCCAAATGATCCATATTTGCGATAATTTCACGAAGGAGATCACTTTTCGACAGGTAAATTAAAGAAATTATGATTTACGTCACCCATGGCCGTAAAGTGTGATTTTCTGCCCGCTACGCGGAGAGAAAATCTCACTTTCTGGACAAGGCAAGACGTAAAACTTTTGACATACCACGGGCGGTAATTCGTAAAGCCCCAGATCGCATATTTATGGCCCTCACCTTCGGTTCGGGTCACAAACACCTGCGATCTGGGACATTAACGAATTCACTGCCCTAGGTCTGTAATGTACTATTATATCACGAAGCCCGCCAAAACCAGTGAGAAGTGAATGTTATTGGACCTCACGCGACACTAGCGCCTCTAGTGGCAAAATCACACGCGATAGTTGCGGTATTTATGTAGAAATACCTTGCATGTACCCCTATGCCAAGTTTTGAGAAAAATAATAAGTACTTTAGGCGGACACTAAGCTGTTAACCTCTGGTTAACCGCTTAACCCAGATTTATTTATATGAATTTGTCAAACTCCGACAGACTGCGAAGTCGGTGTCAAGTGAACCGAGCCAAATAAATGATGATCATATAGTGAACTTGACATTGAAATTTGACTCCCCTGATCTATTATCCCACTTCGTATTAAAAGCTACAAGACCCAGTCGCATACTACAACTTTTTTCTGTACCATTCTCTAGAAATAATGTATATTATAAAGATCCGTTAATACGTATGGTAAGGATTTACAATAATGTATCAAAAGAGACCAGTAATATTGATATTTTCCATCAGAAAATTGGCCCATTTCTGTATGAGGCCGAAAAAAATATTTTACTAACCTTACAATCCCAGTTTCATCTATATTTTCAGTGTTATATGTAACCTATAATAAGTTAATGTATTTTTAATGGTGTCATTCGAATGCCGTGCACGGTTGTAATGGAGTGGCAGGCATAGCACTAGTTTACTTTTAAAATAAGCATCAAATCTGTAATTTGTTTGTTACTTGTTACTGTGCCTAAATTAAATAAATAAATCGCAGTCTGCCGGAGTTTGAAGGCGGTTTTTACTTTTTTAATTATCATTTATTTAGGCCTTTTAACCCGAGTGTCCCACTGTTGAGCAAAGTCCTGGCCTTTAAACCTTGAAATGACTTGGTTAATTATAATATTTGAAAATGAATGTCCTAGCTTATAAAGTAAATTACGCGAGCAACTTTCTCGAGTATGTGTTTGTACGAAACAAGCAGAAAAAGAATCTTCAATCAACGTGGAATTTAAATAAATTGGAGTTTGCATTTGTCTGCAAAGTTGAGATATTAAGTGTCAAAGTCATTTGAAAGCCGTGTAATAAGTATGTACTAGATTTCAGGGTGAAACCGTTATTATATTTATAACTTACTTTTACCCGCAACTTCGTATGCGCAGCAATATAAAAATGTAAAATCCCGTTTTTTCCCCGTTCCTGTGGAATATTGGGAAATCCTTTCTTAGTGCTCCACTACGTTCCCTGAGGAACCTACATGCCAAATTTCAACTCTCTACGATCAGTATTTTCGTCTCTGCGTTGATCGATCAGTCAGTCAGTCAGTTAGTCAGTCAGTCAGTCAGTTTCTTGTTTTAAATATATAGATTACGAGGGTTTACTCCGAAAGTTGGCAGCGTTGCAAATAGCTGTCAAATATTTCGCTGTTAATTTCTGAATATTACTGAATGAAAATATGAATTATCGCTCTATGGTTGAATAAAACATTACGTATGGATTGCAATAATTATCATAGGAACACGAATTTTTTAGGATTATGGAAGTACTATCTTTTCAAACTTTCCATCGCATTTCCCATGCATTTTAATGTAATCTTATCATTTGAATGGTTAACCAACAAATAAAACGAGACGCGTCATTCAATCATAGAATGATAACTTCTTTTTTAATTCAGCAATATTGAGAAATTAATAAAAACAGTGAAACATTTGACAGCTATATGCGACATTGCCAACTTTCGGGATAAACCCTCTTAATAAGGACGAAAAAGTCTTCGAACGCAACTGGTCACATAACTCCAGTTGAGAATTGCGACTATAAATCTATACACGATAAAAAATCAAATTACCTTGCTCATGCAAGACAAAACTACTGATTTTATTTTGACGAAATTTCCAAAAATAATTTGGGGAGTTGATTCATGCATAGTTAACAGACTCCTATATGATAGCTTTATGCGACGTTGCCAACTTTCGGGATAAATCCTCTTAAAAGCATTTCAATAGAACTTTGTAATATAGATTCAACTACTATTTTTTTTATTTTCACCTCCTTATTAGATGAGTTTTCATACGTATTCTACTCTATTCTTGTTCGTTCTTATATATTATACAAAACACAACAAAATTACAGCCAAAAAATTAAATTTTGGAAGTTTGTATGGAGGAAACTAAAATGGTCCTAGTTTCTTTGTTATCCATGAAGGTCCCACAGTTGGACCTCTCCTCAAAATATTTTGAGTTAATAGTCCACACCAGTGAGAACTGGGCAGTTCACGCATACATTTGTATTACTTCGTAGATGGGTGCAGGTTTCCTCACGATGTTTTCCTGCACCGAAAAGCTCAGTGGTAAAATAAAATTCAATTTCACACTTAAATATATTCAGAAATACGATCCGGATTTGAGACCCGGACTGGTATAGGACTGGAAGAGATCGCTGCTTAGCGATAAGTCCGCCTGTTGTTCACCTATTAACTGTGTATCCTTTCTGTATTTCCTGTGTTTTGTATATGGTGTTCAATGAAGAGTGTTGTTGTTGTTGTTGTTGATGTTGTTGTTGTTGTTGTTGGTGTTGTTGTTGTTATTGTTGTTGTTATAGGAGGCGAGGCGGTAGGTCAAACCACTAGGCTACTACAGGTTTACTTAACTTAGAAGGCGTGTGGATTTAGAAATAATAGACCCTGAGGCAACGGCTTAAGGGCTTCGCCGCACGTCTTCTAAATAGTGCCGTGCTATACGAGGCTTACTGTTTGTCCAGATTCAGATATTTTATTGGTAATAAATATTACAAGTCAAACAATTATATATTCGTATAATTTAAATAATTTACATTATTTTTTTTTTTACTAGACAGTGGGTCAAATCTCAAGTTCTCAGATTTTCTAGAAGATTCTGTGTTTCGAATTTCAAATGAATGAACTTGGTACACAGAGTAGAACAGCGTCGTCGCAGACCGATCCGTCTGTAATTTGCGGTCGCTCGCTCGGATTACCCCGCGGTTGCATGAAAGCATTAGCTGCTACCACAATTCGGTTGTTATCTGTGACGCCGTCTTTAAACTGGATTTTGCTGGTTTAATCTTGTTCTATGGTGTTTAGCTCCTAATTTAGGTTACTTTTTATTAATTATGTAGCTTTCGTTAAATAATTAAGGAGTTATCAAATTTCTCAAGTCAGATTTTTCTTTGAATACACCTGAATATGTAGTTGCACCATTGATTACCATTATCGTATCTGTGTAAACTTATTTTTTTAAAGAACGCTATTTTAACGTTCCTACTTGAAATACTAACGTATTTTTTTGTCTTTTTCAGGTAAAATAGATCCGTCTTCGCCTGTCCAGGGATAAGAGTGGGTTTACTTATATTTTATTATTTTACCAATGAGTTCTAATTGAGAGATTTAAACAAAAGAATCTCTCAGGTCATCTGATGGTAAGTGATATCTGCGGCTTATTGACAACGAACTTTTACACGCGACTTTGTCTGCAGAGACTTTCGTACTAAACTTGCTCTCCAAATTAGACCAAAATGTGTAGCTACACGCTGTCATGCCCTCAAAAGTTAGTGCATTAAAAGCTAAAAAAGCGTAAAGGTCCAAATGGTCACTCAGGTTGACAGATCGCCTGACTGCGACACCGTGGCGCCATCTATACCGCCAAATCACGATAAAATAGAAAATAATTGCTCATAAATAGTAAATATCAGAATAAAAAGTAGCCTATGTGTTATTCCAGGTTACAAACAACTATTTGCCAAATTTCATGTAAATAGGGATGACGACAACTTTCTTTTCCTTAGTCTATAAGGAAGATAATTGAAAAGTATTGGACACGTATTTTTTCTTTTTTCACGTAATCAAACTTATACGGAGATATATTGAGTTGAAATGTCGCGTGACGTCACGGTTAGGTACGATTTATACCTAACTGTGACGTAGTTAGCCCCCACTCTCCAACTTTAATGCGTTTTAACTTGGTCATTCTTTGTTAATTCGATAAAACAAAAAAGACGTATCTAGAATTAGAATTTCGATTTCTTCACCCTCGGGCACCCGTTTGGCCTTCGTTATAAAGACGCGTTATTAGCGTATTGGAACGCATTTTCTAATGTTAGTTTGCTCCATATATTTTGACATATTCTGTTAGGCACTATTCGTCCATATGTTATTACTTATTATAGGTCAATGTTACACGGCTAACAAGAGAAATGCAATAATTTTGCGTGGCTTATTGCTTAAACATCTGTCTACGAAATGCCCATAAAGTTATGATCCAATAAGTAAAATGGTGCACTCTCGCATGCGTCTATTCAAGGCTTAGTACGCCCACAATATGGGATTATTGGAGACATTGATCCATAACATTCTGACCTGGGGCTCTTTTCGAAACGTTACATAGGGAAAGGGAAATTCCCTATTCTCACCGTCAAAGCGTCACGGAAGTGTAACCTTTGGCTTGTGCTTTGGCGGTAAGGATAGTGAATTTCCCTATGTAACGTTTCGAATACAGCCCCTGGAGTTTAGATATGTGTAACTTGGATATATTAGAGTAGGTTTCGTGAAGCGGCGGAGAAAAATAACAGGTAAGTGGGTAAGTTATTGACAGGTGGGAATTTAATTTTAGTAACGCTTTTACGAATTTTACCGAAACGGAGTTTAATGGGTAAAATGGCAGTTGCTCATGATGCGGGAGCGTTTCCAAAACAGACCCTTCTTTAACATAACACATACACACTTCATTAACATCAAGTAATCTGACTTCAAGCACTGTGATTTGTAAACTTTGCCGGATCCGTTTCAATGAAAACTAAGCCTTAGTGGGAACAGTGAACCACGGCAAACAGTGAACCACAATGAAGTCTGACATGTTTTAAATTGGGTTCAAGCCTCTAAAATTATACAATATGTGGAGTGAATATTCAAACTATTTCAAACTACAGTCTCCAATCTTGCTCAATGATTCCTAGTAAAGTATTAAAACAGATTTTCCCCTAATCCCCCGAATTTCGGGTTACCCTCATACGTGCGTTATATTTTTCAATTTAATTACGAAGGAGCTTATGCCGGTAGCAAATTAATTTCAATCAGCCGTATTGCCGATGACCCCCGATCTGTCTTTGAGGGGATTTGGGGCTTTCCCCCTGTTTTGAGGGTATTTTACGGACACGGCTTTAGTTTCTTACGGGAGAAAGTAACAGAAGGAAAGTTACGTTTTGAGGAAGCTTAACATGATTGCTTTTTTTTTTTTGTAAGTAATTAGTTAATTAACGCCTTCGCTACCAAGTCAATTAAAAATGATACTCTTTTTTTCGTAAGTGATTGGTGTCAGGTGCTTCACATTTTTCGTATACATATGTTATGTTTTCAGTTTAAAATTGGTTTTAATTGGAGGGGAGAGCTCCCCCTTTAGATCGATTTTATTCATAATTTTGTTGGTTCAAATACAAACTCTGGTTTTTTGAGTAGATACGGATTCGCATTTACCTACGTTCTGAATGGTACCAATATACTACTACAGCCTATTTGCGTCCCACTGCTGGACACAGGCCTCTTCTCGTCACGAGAGGGCTTGGGCTATATTCCCCACGCGGGCCCAGTGCAGATTGGGAACTTCACAAACATCTTTGAATTACTTCGCTGATGCGTGCAGGTTTCCTCACGATGTTTTCCTTCACCGAAATGCTCAGTGGTGAATTCAATGAATTTCGCACATAAGTAAACTTAGAGGTGCGAGCCCGAATCAAACCCCCGACCCTCTGCATGAGAGGCGGTAGGTCGAACCACTAGGTCACCACGGCTTCACGGTACCAATATAAAATCAAAGGAATATGTTCAAATACCTATTCTGAACAAACAGCTATCTTTGAATGTAGAAAACAGGCCTTCTGTAGCTAAATCCAATGTGTCCACCTTCTGATAGCCGCTGAAGAATTACTTAATTGATCCCTGTAACATACTGATTGACCCGATCCGGTCGATCGTATTACACGGCCTGGTAGGCTTTTATGCGATGAACAGAGGCCTTATTAAACTTTCCATCATTCAAGTCTGTGCGTTTGCGGCAACGAGCACGCACACTCATGCGTTGTATGACAGCAATTCTTCTTCTTCTCTTCAAATCATGGCTTGTGTCTACGTGCAAGACAATTTCGCCAATGTCAAGTGATTGGCCTACAGGCCGAGCAGTGTACGGTAATAATGATAAATGTATGGTACAAAAGATAAATCAAGTAAAAATGGGGAAGCTCAACAAACGTCAACCATCTTGGACGACGGCCATTGAGCAAGCCCGACAGCAATTCTAGTGGGATAAGACAGAGCGCTTGCGTGCTTATTTTGTATACAGTGCACGCATTCGATGTGACACCTAAAGCGCACTTAAAAAAATATCATTACCTACAGATTTATATGTCTATCTTCTTCCTGGGACTTCGCCGGCGTGGAATTTGGATATCTCGTTCTCGCGAGCACTACGTTGCGTTTTTCCGGCATAAAAAGTAGATTATGTCCTTCCCCGGGACTCCAACTGTCTCCTTACCAAAAGATCGGTCCAGTGATTAAAGCGTGAAGAGGTAACAGAGTTGCTTTCGCATTTATAGTAGAGTAAAGTATGGTATGGATCTCAGCTGTTGCCCGCGATTTCATCATCATCATCATCATCCTCGTCCGCGACTTCCTCTTCTTTAAATTAACCCCCTCTTTTTACCCCCTCAAGAAATGATATCATACATTTTGATGCACACGTCTGAAAAGATAAAAAGTGATCAGTTTCATGACTATTACTACTACTACTACTACTACTACTACTACTACTACTACTACTACTACTACTACAGCCTATTTGCGTACCACTGCTGGGCACAGGCCTCCTCTCATCACGAGAGGGTTTGGGCTATAGGTTTCATGACTATTAATTAAGTTAGAAATGTCTAAACAGAAGGCTCCGTGTCTACTCAAAATACTTAACTATTATCTAGTCTCTGCTTCAAGTTTCTTGCCGCGTTCCTTATTTCCCTAAATACATAACAGTCCCACCAGTACAATTCTCCCCCGATAACAACCAATCCAATCCACTCCGGGTTCGATTCCCGGAACACACCATTTGCATATTCCTCACCTTATTCGTAGCTTTTTAAGCTCGATCTTTTAGCTTCCGAAGCTTTCAACTGCAATTATGCGAAGCTGCGGATTCCATTGCACTAACATTAACTTTAGGGTTATAAAACTTATGCAAACGAAATGAAACAAAGTAGGCCACAGGTAATGGTACACAGTGGTTTCACGGACTTGAAGTTGTTTTATATGCTTTCCCAAACAGATTCTCAAAAAGTAAACTTTTTCGTAACACCAGTTTAGTTTGTTACAAGCTAATCATTTCCGCACTAAAGAATTTGGAAACTGCGTGAAAATCATTTGACGATGATTTTTTGTATCGTATCGTATGTTGTTTCATTCTATCCCGAGTTATTAACTCACACAATTAAAAAAACAGTCATTCAAATCATATGGGTAAAAACTAAAAAAAAATCTACTTACCTCAAAATGAACACACAACCTTACCCAGAATCTTCTTTTTTGAACTTAGTAAAGAAATTTCAGTCTTTTTAAATACAGAAAGAATAAGCTGCATGTTTTTTTTAAATATTCTGATAATATTTTTTGCTTCATCTATCTCCAACACTAGACGGCAGCTGTTATGTGACGATGTATTTAGTTTTTCTCATGACTGCTTTAAGCTCGGGTCACACCGAATGCGTCTGCAGCTCACAGGGGGCTCGCCTGTATCTGTATAGCATTAGTTCTCGTAAGACCTGCTACACCGCTTGCGAGCCGAGCGAAACGGTGTGGCAGCTATTCGCCATGTGCAAAGTTAGTGGTGGATACGAAAACGATATCAGAAAGAAAGAAAGAAAGAAAGAAAGAAAGAAAATTTAAACTCGCGACAGATCACGTGACCGTAAGACGAACACGTGACCTGATCGAAAAACTGTTACAATGTCACTGAAGCCAGTAGACCGCCGGCGCGGCGTAGAAAAGGAACAGAAAGTATCCCCCTCTCTTTCTACCGCGCGGCGAAAATGTATGCCTGTGCAAGTTTTCACTTCTGACGGCACTCCCGGAGTGCAACCCACTTATTAGTTACGACTTCCATGGTCTAACAAAGAGTAGGTATAGTTGTATATTGCGCCGTCAAATTCGCATTCGCTAGTTGGCGCTGTCGTCGTGCACACTGCCAATAGACGCACTGCAGACGCACTCGGTGTGACCCGGGCTTCTCATAGGAACCACTGTATTTATTATGCTGTGTCTTCAATGTAAAGACAATGCCGAATGAAATGGCTGCGCTTCAGAACGAAATTCATTCGTCTGAAGACTCCCTTAATGAGGGTAGTTCCCCTTTGTTCGCGTAATGAAATATATAAGGGTTGGTGGCGATTCTTACTTAAGGCTTTAAACGTTTAAACGCACATTTTTCCTTGTGCACAAGTTTGAAATTTAAAAATTGTATAAATCTTCGGAATCAAGCGCCCAACTCGCCCTTACCGTCATTTGTTTCACCTGGAGATGGAGAGTGAATCGTTGGCCCGCGTAGTTGACACACATTTACAAGTGTACAGACGTCCTCGCATGCAAACATTGACACTTCATTCGAATTGTGTTCGAAATCGTTCTTTTATAGGCCGTGTTCGCCGTGTGGCTTAATACTAATGTTTGAATACATAGTAGCATTCACCCTAACGGTTGCAGTACCATTTATCTGTCTGACTAGCTACACAAACAATTTAGGTATAGCCAATCAGGTGGAAATCCCTCAGATCTCTATGCAACTTGGTCTAGAATAGTCTAGATATTATGTTCGGTTAGTTCTAAGACAGTAGGCCTGCGAGTGCTTCGGTACGCTCTTGGCTTCATCTAATACGCTCAAATGGCTCCTTTGACTATTCCGAAACGTTCAACTTGAACAGAAATGTGACACACAATGCGATATAGGTCACTACTGCTACTACTACAGTCTATTTGCATCCCACTGCTGGACACTGGCCTCTTCTCATCACGAGAGGGCTTGGGCTATAGTCCCCACGCAGGCCTAGTGCGGATTGAGGACTTCACACACATCTTTCAATTACTTCGCAGATGCGTGCAGGTTTTCCACGCGATGTTTTCCTTCACCGAAATAAATTTGTTTTCACAGATATGAGACCGAGGTAGATCCATTTGTCGCCCCCGTAAACCCCCCTATTGTAAATTTTGTTGAAATCGTTAGACCCGTTTATGAGATAGTTCTGTACACATAAATAAACATAGACGGTCGTCTAGCACGCCTATAGTAGGTATCAGAATTCCGAAAGTGTAAAAAAAATCATCATTAATAATAATGTTTTAAGGTACATTCATCAAACGCACACCAAACGTAACATCACCATCATTTCATTCACTCACCAAACGTAAATGTACAGAAGGAAAAATACCTTATTTTTACCTTAACAAGTTTCCGGCTGAACATTTCAGACCCTCCGGCGGAATTAGCCCTGATTGAGCCCCTAGGGAGTTTCGGGGCAAATAAAATTGTTTTGACAATCACAATACCTACAGGTGAGTAAGTAATTAAATCTTTTCCTTTGACTTGAGAGTTATGATTGACAGTGATTTAAATTATTCTTGTTTTGGTGTTGAATGAGGTGAGCATGGATTTCATTGAATTTAAAATTAGACGAATTGATATTGTGGATTACCTTTCTATTTTCGTTGTGAATTAAATGTGATATTGCTGGTTTCGTAGTCCCGGTGAGACGGAAATATCTGCGGATCATTTCAAAGATGTATAGGAAGTCAAAGTGAAAGTCGAAGTTAAAAACTACTAATATAGCTAGCGTTTTGTGAAATTCAATTTGAATTTACCACTGATTAATAAGTTTAGTAACTCAAAGATGTGTGTGAAGCCCCCAATCCGCACTGGGCCCGCGTGGGGACTATAGCCCAAACCCTCTCGTGATGAGAGGAGGCCTGTACCCAGCTGTGGGACGCAAATAGGCTGAAGTAGTAGTAGTAGCTAGCGTTTCCGGGGTAGACCCCATTTTTACCTGTTTGTCTGTCTGTTACCTCTTAACGTTTAACTTCTCTACCGATTTAAACGAAATTTAGTAGGTGTGGAGATAGTTGGAGGAAGGATTTAGGCTACTTTTAATCCCGGAAAACTTTTAGCTCTCGCGGGAACGCTCTCGAACTCGTTGACAGAGGCTAGTATTATATATATTTGATACAAAAAACACTTGTTGTCCAGGAATAAAATACAAAGTGTAAACAAGTCCCCAGGCGAGTTTTCGAACGGTAGCTCAGGTCCCCGGGGCATCTGATCTGTCTTTATTTGTTTCGCGTTACGATACAGAACAGTTCTAATTGTAATATTTCAATTGCTATTAATAATTAAGGGATTTTCGGCGTGATTCGAGCGCGTCAGAATAAGATATATCTATGGGAGATTCCTGGAATCCCTTAAGAGGGTTTTTCCCGAAAGTTGGCAGCATCGCATATAGCTGTCAAATGTTTCGCTGTTTTTATTAATTTCTCAATATTGCTGAATTAAAATGGAAGATAGCATTCTATGGTTGAATGACGCGTCTCGTTTTATATGTTGGTTAGGCATTCAAATGATAAGACTACATTAAAATGCATGGAAATTGCGATGGAAAGTTTTCAAAAGATATTACTTTCATAATACTAAAAATTTCGTGTTCCTATGATAACTATTGCAATCCATACTTAATATTTTATTCAACCATAGAGCGATAATTCATGTTTTCATTCAGTAATATTCAGAAATTAATGAAAACAGTAAAATATTTGACAGCTATTTGCGACGTTCCCGAGTGAACCGAGCGTGCAGTTTCTAAACGCTGTCACAAGCCGGCGTCTGCTCTCCGAATTGTTAGTTTAAGAAATGGTAGTTTCTTTAGAAGTATAAATATCTGACTCGAGTATATTTTTTCCTCCTTCAGGCATACCCCTATGTACTACATGTACCAACATAATTTCAACAGGCAGATTAGCATATTTCCATGACACAACAGGCGCGCTTTAGTATGTCCATGTAACTTTTTTTGCCTTCGAAAGCTTCTATAATCAACTACTACTACTACTACAGCCTATTTGCGTCCCACTGCTGGGCACAGGCCTCCTCTCATCACGAGAGGGTTTGGGCTATAGTCTCCACGCGGGCCCAGTGCGGATTGGGGACTTCACACACATCTTTGAAATACTTCGCAGATGTGTGCAGGTTTTCTCGCGATGTTTTCCTTCACCGAGAAGCTCAGTGGTAAATTCAAATTGAATTTCGCACATAAGTAAACTTAGAGGTGCGAGCCGGGATCGAACCCCCGACCCTCGGCATGAGAGGCGGTAGGTCGAACCACTAAGCCACCACGGCAATTATCAAATCAAAATAAAATCAATCATTTATTCAGCAAATTGACCACATTGGGGCACTTTAATACGTCAAAAAATAATTTACCAGCGCTTCCCAGACCCATTGCTTGAGAAGAAGCGCTACAATAAACACAGACAGAGCAGAGGTAGAGCTTAAGGCTGTTCCCTGACCCAGCATCGTCAAATTGCTCATTTAAGATCATACTCGTACCTTACTAAGAAATGTTAAAAG
Source organism: Aethes cnicana (assembly GCA_963971205.1). Classification (NCBI taxonomy): domain Eukaryota; kingdom Metazoa; phylum Arthropoda; class Insecta; order Lepidoptera; family Tortricidae; genus Aethes; species Aethes cnicana. The sequence goes on from OZ020297.1 coordinate 2,312,921, forward strand.
TTAAAAATATGAAAAAAACATATGTTATATTTGATTATATTATCCTTACATTGACAGCTTTCGTTACACGTTTCACGAAACTTCGCTCGATACAATTTAATTCCAAAGTAACTTCTAACTCGGACATTTAATCCAACTTTACTCCAGTTTATTATATCAAACAGTGTAAAACTAAATATAACAGAAAAAATATCCATATTATATTCATACATTGGCAGCTTTATAAATGCCATGTTTTTAGACGGTATTTTTATAGAAATTAAAACGAGTTAAATACTAACAAAATCAGGCGTTCTGTGCGTAGCGCGTTCTCTTTCACTCGTCCCACGAGTGACAGTGACGGCTGAGCTGGGTATAGGAACGGCCTTAAACCCACCGATGAACTATTTCCTTTATATCCTTTTTTCTTTCTATAATTAAGATATATTCCAAGTTCAATATGCACCCATTCTTGATGCTTGTGTAACTAGTAACTACTCACTCTTTGCATCCGCGGCCCCCGATATCGATAGCCTTTCCATTTACCTAATAACTCGGGACTCATTCATTATTCCCGTCATCCCGGAGGAAGCAGGTCAAGGTCGGAGCGATACGGATTAGGTTAATCATATTCAGGCTGAGTGTACTAAATAAATGATGATGGCTAATGGACATCTAAAGATTTCATTAAGGACTTTATCTGCACTCATATCATAAACCCTCTATGATGCGTTCAAAAAATGAAATGAAATGAAATGAAATTCTTTTATTTGCATTAAGTGTGGTTCACAAAGGTCTTGGTTATATATATATATATATAACCAAGACCTACCGCAAATTATGACCGGCTTTATGCGTTAAACTAGATAGAACAGATTTCTTATCTGTGACCATCAAATTCGATGGTCTAATAGCATTCAAATTTCGAACATCTTCGAACAGCAATGCCCGCCTATATTCTTTTACATCACCCTTGGCCGTAAAGTGAGATTTTCTTCCCGCTACGCGGAGAGAAAATCTCACTTCTTGGCCAAGGTAAGACGTAAAACTTTTGACAAACCACGGGCGGTAATTCGTAAAGCCCCAGATCGCATATTTATGGCCACGATCTGGGACATTTACGAATTCACCACCCTAGGTCTGTAATGTACTATTAATTCTTCAGACAGAGCGAAAGTTTGTTCCAAATTCAAATTTCAGCTCTATTTCGTCTATGTTTTTTGAAAATCGAATGGGAGACACTAACGTAGGTAATCGAATTGCCGCCATTGTGGACAGATTTTGAACATCTTAGAGGATTTACAAAATGAGTGTAGATAAAGTTGTTTATGCACCTGTTCAAAATTAGGCCTTAAACACTCGTGTGATATTATTATGAAACTCGCCTGGCCGCTCGTTTCATAAAACCGCACGCACCGCACGTATTTTAAGGACCTTTATTATGTAGCAGTGATAAATTAGTAGTTATAAACTACCTACTAATTTATCATTGTGTAGTTGGAACGTACAAGTCAAGTTGTGTGAAATCTCGACTCGTTTTGACAAGTCCATTGTTGATAGATATAGGTCCCCATTGTTGAGAGACCTATATGCCCAACTGTGGGACGTAGGGCTGTCGTTTCTTTGTCGTCGCTTGAGTTTTTTATCCAAACTAATATTATAAATTAGAAAGTAACTCTGTCTGTCTGCTGCCTCTTCATGCTTCAACCGCTGGACCGATTTAGATAGAATTTGGTTTGGAGATAATTTGAGTCGCGAGAAAGAACTTTGGCTATATATAGGACTTATAACGAAAAAAAAAACTACAAAAAAATCTCCAAAAACTCATTGAAAACGGAAAAGAAGAGCCCATTCGAATACATTTAAATATCCTCTTTAGATATTACTATTCGCTATGTCTTTGCAAAAATCTAGTAGAAATTGTAATGTTTTTCCCGCAGGAATAAACAAAGCCGAACAAAAGGGGAATTCCGAGCCATAAATAGTGGGGTAAGCGTCCCAGTAGTGGACGCCGCGGATTCTCTCGCGTTATTTAGGCCCCGCGATACAGGCCGTGGTCCAAGGGAAAGGCGTACTTATTTAAGAAAATTAAATTTGGCTGACCGTTTGGTAGTCCGTGTGCTCATTTATCAATCAAAACCCTAAAAAAGAATCAGATATCGTCTTAATATAACGCGACTACGCGATCACCGCAAGTTCGCGCGAATTTTACTAGAGCGAACGCGCTATCATACATATTGAACTAGAATAGGTGTCCTAATTGACATTCGCGTAATCGCTACCACGCGATAGTCGCATCGCTTACTCGCGCGATAATCGCGTAGTCGCGTTGTATTAGGACGATTGATCCTAGAACATTCGTCTTACAGATCATGTTTATACTACTTTTTACATGGAATTAAACGATCACACAAGTCACCTGATGGTAGGTGCTCACTTCATCCCAAATAAGTTATTTGACCATAAGATTTCAACGTCTCTCTTAACTAGTAAGCAAGTAAATAACACCTTATTGTACAGAATAAAAACATATAAATCCAATTTTCAATACAGAGAAGAGACACATGTACAAAGGTGAGCTCATCCCTAGAAGGAATTTCTTCCAGCTAACCTTTGAGTAGTGGAGAGGAAACAAAAAAATATCCCTTTACCGAAACTTAACAGTGCGAGCACTGCTATTTGGCGTCAGTATACTCTCCGCTCGTGATGATATGAGAGGAGTCCAGTTGCCAGCATTGGGACATATATAGGCCGTTGTGGTTTGTTAGATACTCTCCGCTGGCTCTCGTCACTTCTCCCACCTCTTCGGACTTGCACAAATCGCCTTAGCAGAGTGGACGTGCAACCTCGCATTCTGCCGACGCAGCATCTTTGGAAAACACATTGTTAACTTTATCGGACTCGTGCAGGTTTCGGCCTGAGTCCAGAATCTGAATTTTCAATAAAGGAAAGACAATTTGAATTTACCGCTGAGATTATCGGTGAAGGAAAACGTAAAAAATTAAAAAAGGTGCACGCACCGTGTGACACATTCAAGGATGTGTCACACGGCCTATAAAATACCAACACCACAGAATAAGTAATAGTACTAACGTACAGAAGGCCGACTGCTAACAAAAAACCGGTTTTGTTGCACCGTACGCTCCCAAAGTGGCCATCTCTTTCTATCACATGCAGCGCGCTCTTTCGGAGGCCACGCCCTAGCGCTAGGGCTGGCGCACTCGAGAACATATTAAATTATGCGTCTGGTATTAGTACATAGATTAGGTAGAATAGTGTTATTTACAAAATATATATTTAAGTTAGTTATTTTTTTATTATTAAAAGTACTCGTATACACAGATGCTACAACGTAATTTATAACATACTTTATCCGTCAATTTATGAATCTGCTAAATTCAAAGTTAAGACACACAACTGCATTATCATAATATAGCCGTCGTCTCGAGAACATAGAATTTGCATACCCGATACTATACTGAACTATACTATACTGTACATGCATAGTTATATACATGGTTATTATTCTTATTAAAAAAAATAAGAATTTGGGTTGTCTGGAACTACCTACATACCAAATTTCATCATTTTACTTTTTACCAAATCATTTTACTGTTGTTATCACTACAACTCTCTGCTATACAATATATTTTTGACATAATTCAAATTTCATAGCACATTTGACGACGACGAGTACGCGGCAACCACTAATCATCACGCCACGGTGCGAAGCCGGCGGGTACTTTTATCGAGCGCGAAGAAATCAAAGAGTGCGCCGCGCCTGCCAACACCAATGAACAATAGTGTATTTAATTATAGAATTCTGCGTTTAAAATATAAACTTATAGAACCGTTTAAGTAGGATTAGAAGACGTAACTTACCGGTTTCATGAAATCCTTTTTACGAAATAGCAAGTTTTTGAAGTAGGTATGTAGTGAATAGTAACATATATTTTACTCGCCTAACAAAATCAAATAGTTTTCGTTTAAATACTGTTTAAATGAAAGGCTCAAATTAGAATTACTCCAGTTATGTAACTTTTTCTTCCATTAACCACTTAAGAAAGAATCATATTTCCAAGAGATCCTAGAAGCTTCTATATTTTCGTGGTATTTTTGTAAGCTGACAAAACTTTTTGTAAGTGGACAGACGTGTAACTCAAATTGATAATACATAAATGGCACTGGACTTATTTTGTTCTTGGTAATTTCTTGTTTTTTGGTTATGACTCGTTAAGCTCAAGTAATGGAATGTAAGTGAAGTTTAATATGAGAAAATCATTTGAATGAAGTATGAATTACCTATCAATAGTTAGTGAAGTTTTTTATATCGCAAAGATGAAGAGCTTATTTTCCCTGAATGTAATTTACTTACAATTGTATAAGTGTTTGTTTTTGGGTGTGATGATGTATAGAGGTGTTTACGTATGGATTTTGATGATACCTATTTGTTATCTCCAATCCGCACTGGGGCTGCGTGGGGACCACAACCCAAACTCTCTCGTGATGAGAGGAGGCCTGTGCCCAGTAGTGGAACGTGAATAGGCTATTTTGGTAATCAGCAGGCGAGCCGCAGTATATTTATTTATGTATTTTTCTATTTAAAAAGAAGTTATCAATAAAGTTATAAAATAGAAGTTATAAATAAATATAGCTTCTATTTCAGGAGAGTAGGTGTAAATCGTACCTAAAGCGTCGTCTAAAAAAAGGCCATCTTTAACAAATAAAATCGTCTTATAAACTACAAGTCATTTCTATTTTCCGCAACACAATGATGTTGAAAAAGTTACTTAGTGTCTCAAAGTCTAAGTTTGGCATATAATAGTGAACTCGGGAACTTAAACCCTGAAGTTACCTAGATAAGCGGTAACTTAGAACATCCAGGTGTTTGTTTATTTACAAGATAATACTGCGGTGTAGTCGAGGTGGGAAATTTTTGAATTTAACTAGGAACTAGTTGTTCTAGTCTTCACGACAGTGCGACTGCACTCAGAATAAAATATGAAATTTGTAAATTTTGCCGGTAGCAGGATCTGATGCTGTCCCTTCGGATTCTACCAGCTGACCTGCCGCTAAACAGCAACGCACTGGTGTTGTCCGGTAAGGGGGTATATGATGCCGGTGAAATTAGAGATCTTCTACTATCTAAAGTCCCGCGCCTTCACGTTTCAAAACGCTTCTATTATTTAATTATTATTTAAAAAGCACCACCAACACTCTCAACGCATAGTTGATGGTTGTCTCAGCACGCACACATGTGTTGAGAGTGTTGGTGGTGCTTTTTAAATACATTAAAGCGTTTTGAAATGTGAAGGCGCGGGACTTTAGATAGTAGAAGATCTCTACCAGCACAGAGGCTTTGAATTTTAGCGTTACCTACTACTACTACTACTACTACAGCCTATTTGCGTCCCACTGCTGGGCACAGGCCTCCTCTCATCACGAGAGGGTTTGGGCTATAGTCCCCACGCGGGCCCAGCGTTACCTACACGGTAACGCATTTGTTATATATTCGGGAAATCCTCTCTTCGTTCCCATATGCTCTCAAAGCAACCTACACGCCAAGCTGACTAATAAATTGTCCAAAAGAATTTTTCCAAAATAAGGAGCGCCAAAATCAAAAATTCAGAAAAAAATGACTTTTTTACTATTTTGGCCTTTAATTTTTCGTTTTTAACTTTCTCGAATAATTCTTTTTTCACCTTACAGCTCTTGTAAATACGCGTCCTTTGAGCTTTTTCTGAATATCATATCTTCACACACAACTCTCTGAGATATAAGGGGATCGCACTTTCTCGTGAAATCGGAGCCTGTACTGGAGCGAACGAAAAGACATTTCCAATGTCAAAAGTATGGCCCGGTATGGGATTCAGGTATCGCTCACACCATCATTCCCTAAACCTGAATGATACTGAGGGTAAAATATCATCACAATTTTTTGCTTGACCCTATATTGATTGATGATTATTTATGTACATGGTAAGCAGAGACCAATTGCCGTGGACAGACCTGTGTGCTCGAACGAGACAATACCATAAAAAATGTTTTTGACTATAAGACAGTGAGACTACTCCTGAAATGAAATGTGTACCTACTTTATAGGTAATTTCTGTTCAAAAAGTTCCTCATCGCCATTTATATGTTTGCGTTGTTTCATTAGTTTGTACTGAATGTATTGGTGTAGAAGCCGTGGTGACCTAGTGGTTCCACCTACCGCCTCTCATGCAGAGGGTCAGGGGTTCGATTCCGGCTCGCACCTCTAAGTCAACTTATGTGCGAAATTCAATTTGAATTAACCACTGTGCTTTTCGGTGAAGGAAAACATCGTGAGGAAACCTGCACGCATCTGCGAAATTCAAAGATGTCTGTGAAGTCCCAAACCCGCATTGGGCCCGCGTGGGGACTATAGCCCAAACCCTCTCGTGATGAGAGGAGGCCTGTGCCCAGCAGTGGGACGCAAATAGGCTGTGGTAGTAGAATGTATTGGTTTACCATCCATCTTAGAAGTGAAAACAAGTAATTCCTTCATTGCAGCTCCTAGAATGTTAAAACGGAATGATCCGCTCAAATAAGGGGAAAAAGGGAACCATTACATCAGAGTGATTTAGTAACAAGAGAAAATACGAGGGGAACTTGGGGCAGATCTAGATCGAAACGATAATTGCTACGGACCTAATGATTCTTCTGGAACTATCTTAGAAATAGAGAATTAAATAATATCGGTATTCTGAATCAGGTTGGGAAATTAGCTTGTAGAAAACATTGAAAAATGCTAAGTAATTTATTTTTTGTAGCACGGTTTTTTTTTAAACTTAAACGAGGTCTTAAACTTAACTCTGCTACGTTACGTTCCAATAAATTCATTATGTATTTTTTTTAATAATGAACTTTTTGTTTCTTTCTCCTTCTGTCTGTTTGTTAGAGATTATCTCAGGACCGGAACCACTGAATGGGCATACGGATTTCTATTGGTTTGGGTTGTTTGATATAACTGAAGTTCCGAGAAAAAATTGTCGTATTTGTTCTATATTTGTTCCACGCGGACGAACGAAGTCGCAGGGCACAGCTAGTCATTAAAATTATTGTCTTCTTTATACCTTTTGACCGCCACAGTCTGCTAAAGCCGACAAAGCTTACAGCATAGAATAACCTTTAGGTCGATGCGAGTATAGTTCAAATAGGGATGACGACAGGGTGAAGAAATCGAAATTCTAGTCCGTCAGTCAGGTAGTAAAAAAATATTAGACACGTATTTTTTGTTTTATCAAATTAACAAAGAATGACTAAGTTAAAACGCATTAATGTTGGAGAGTGGGGGCTAACTACGTCACAGTTAGGTATAAATCGTACCTAACCGTGACGTCACGCGACATTTCAACTCAATACATCTCCGTATAAGTTTGATTACGGGAAAAAAGAAAAAATACGTGTCCAATACTTTTCAATAATCTTCCTGATAGAAGGAGAAAAAGTTGTCGTCATCCCTATTGGCGCAATCGGTTGATGAGTTTTATTATAACTTCTGAAGACGCGTGACTCCTTTTTAGTACAGTCAAACTGCTAAGCGGACTTGTCGAATAAAAATCTCCAACGTAAGCACAATAAAGGCATAAACTACAAGCGTAATGACAATAAAATACAGCCGACAGATGCGGACTTGGGTGGAAAAAAAATCGTTTTATTTAGATGTCGCATAAAAAAATTTATGGTAGAATATCTGAAACATAATTTACCGCGAAGTATTACAATTTGGCCGAAAACTACCACCCACTGCGTTACCGGTTAGGACTGGAATACGTTACCTATTTAATGAAATATAGACATAAGTAGAAGCCGTGGTAGCCTAGTGGTTCGACCGAATTGTTCCCAGTTCTACAGATTTCTTTTACAGAATACCATGTCTACAGATTTCTATTTCTACACATTCCCAAATGTACAGATTCCCAATTCTACATAATTTAAATTTTACAGAATATTGATTCTGCATATTCACAATTCCACAGATTCCCAATTCTACATAATTGGTATTCTACAAAATAATACAAGGAATGTAACTGGGTCGACGGGTCCCCGCTACGCGGGGCCCCTATTTCTAGGTAGTTTGCCCTTCGGGCGTATATAGATAACTAACGAACCTAACCTACATTCACACCTAACGGACTGAGTGGACCCTTACCGGTAAAATAGTAGTCAGATAAGAAACTGTGGAATAAAGAATATGTAGAATTGGGAACCTGTGTAATTGGTTATCTGTTAAATTGGGAACCTGTGTAATTGGTTATCTGTTAAATTGGGAATCCGTAGATTAGAGAATCTGTAGGATTGGGAATCTGTAGTCATGAGCCCCAGTCGTTCGACCTACCGCCTCTCAGCAAAAGCTTAGTGGTAAATTGAAATAGAATTCGGCACATAAGTAAACTTAGGGGTGCGAACCGGAATCGAACCCCCGACACCCTCTGAATGAGAGGCGCTAGGTGGAAATACGGCTTATTATTAGTAGGTCCGCGAACGGATAGACGAGCTGTCGGTAGGCCTCCAACAAGATGGAGTGACAACCTTGTAAAGGTCGCGGGAACGCAATGGATGCGAGTGGCACAAGACTGGTCTGAGTGGCGCGCCTTGGCGGAGGCCTATGTCCAGCAGTGGACGTCTATCGGCTGAAATGATGATTAATAAAACACAAAGGACTATACATCCCTTAAACGTAATTTGAGTACGTACCTAATGTATATTTTATACATGTAATGTAAATTTTGAAAAAAAGCCTTCTGCTTGAGTTTGTTGCAGCGCTTCTTCTCAAGCAATGGCTCTAGGAAGCGCTGGTAAATTATTTTTCTGACGTGCAAAAGTGCCCCTATGTGGCCAATTTGCTGAATAAATGATTGAATTTGAATTTGAACAATTTCCCAGCCCGTCTCTGACCCTAAAAGCTTCAATCGCACTCCGAGATATAATAATAAATTAAATAAAGACAAAACAAAAGATGCCCGGCCGCATTAACGTACGGCTCGGTTCCCGTTTAAATACAATATACGATCTCTTTATTTATTGCAACCAAGTTAATCGAAGATGGAACGAAGATAAATCTCGGGTTCTCTTGCTTTCGTTTGTATTGCAGATGTCCGAGAGAACTTACATCTAGATTGATAGTAAAACCTAGTATAGCTCTACACAACTTAGAAGGCCGGCAGTGAACCACTTAAGCCGTTGACGCAGAGTCTGTTATTGCTCAATCCGTGCGCCTTCTAAGTAGTGTCGTGCTATACTAAAATGCAAGGGACTTTCGAATAGACATACACTACTACTACTACAGCCTATTTGCGTCCCACTGCTGGGCACAGGCCTCCTCTCACCACGAGAGGGTTTGAGCTATAGTCCCCACGCGGGCCCAGTGCGGATTGGGGTATTTGGGGACTTCACACACATCTTTGAATTACTTCGCAGATGCGTGCAGGTTTCCTCACGATGTTTTCCTTCACCGAAAAGCTCAGTGGTAAATTCAAATTGAATTTCGCACACAAGTAAACTTAGAGGTGCGAGCCGGATTCGAACCCCCGACCCTCGGCATGAAAGGCGGTAGGTCGAACCACTAGGCCACCACGGCTTTGTGATTGATAGTAAAACGTAGTAAAAAAAACCTCTATAAGTTCATTCTACTCACAAAATACATGAAATCCTTTCTTCTGCTTCAATAGTACTTTCCTTGAAAGAAATCCTTTTAAAAAGTAATCCCTTTTAGCGCCGCAGATAAGGTCGAAACTCTAATTTGTTTCCACTCGGGGTATTAAGTTACCACCTTCTGTAAATGGGTCGTCGCTGAGCAACGGAACCCGCACGAAGTAGGTACCTAGCTGTCAAAAACAGCTGCGCAGATAAAAACACACCCGTCACTGTACAGCGATAACTATGGAGGGTTGAAGTAAAGGAGCGCAAACTTTATAGTTCCAAAGGTGGACACCAAATCGGGTAGGTTGGGGGCGCTGTGGTCGCCACTCCAGTCAAGCCACCTAGGCGGATAGCCTGCAGTAGCGCCTTCAGATGGCGCTGCTGAGGCGAAAACGTAGAGATAACGGTTGTGAGGAGAGTGTGTTTTGTTTTGTTGCTTATCAAATCCGCTGGACACGTTTTCAACTGTTTCGCCATATAAGATTGCGCTCCTTACCAAGACACATTCCACACTCCATATCGATAACGCTTGAACGCGCATGTCTATAAGTAATGTATTTGACATCGTGATCTAACTAATTAAAGCTAAAAAGTTTTTCCATGCGCTTTCGAATAGATTCGAATCCATACTAACCTGGGCCGATTTTGATGAATTTGGGATGGTGGTAATCCCGGAAAAACGCATTGTTCCCGCGGGAACGCGATAAACAAATTGCAATCGGGCGAAGTCCCTTGCAGAGGCTAGTTTAAACTTTTTTAAAGTGTGTTTCTATTGCTTTATTATTTAGTTGAGATATTCGAATATATATGTTAGTTTTGAGGGAAAGCGGGAGAGAAGATAATAATTTGGAGCTACTGTTGTACTACTGATAGAATGATTTCAAGATAGTTCCTGCTAAAAAACAGGTTAAAACCCACTCGTTTGTAAACTGTCTACTAATTTGATCCTTACGATATGAACATTTTAATACAAGACACATCATTCAAATTCCTTAACTGTAAATTATACTCATAGTGAATTTATTAATCACACATGAGCGAACATTTTAATTATACATGCTTAAGTGCTCCGTTTAATTATTTACTGAGTACTGAGCTAATGAGCTATTGTTGTCGCGTTTTCGCGGCGTTTTTTCACGCCAGTGCTCGCGCTGTTTTTGTGAGCTGTCTCAGAAACCCTTTGTAATTGTTGCTATTGCTAAAGACAGGGCGGTTTAAGGCGCCTGTAGCCGTCGATGACCTTGGGCGTTCGAGCTCGATCCTCTCAATAATAACCGCGCCAAATACGCTAACGTAAATTACAACGATACCAATGGTTAATTTCGCCCGCTGTCTTAAGTCTACCGTGGCCCAGCGGTCCAAATTCATCATGACGTACATGAGAGCGCCCTCTTGCGCGGGTTCAAATCACCGCTTAAAATATCTTTTTGTATATTTTTTTTATGAATTGAATACTTTTTTAATTAATTTACATGCTGAACATGGTACTAGTGATATTTAGATATTTTAAATGTTTTTTCGTATCAAAGTCGTAGTTTAAGAATATGCAATGCAATTAGGCATTATGCGTATGTAGGGTAAAACCCCGATTAATGACTACATACATTATAAAGTTCAAACAGCAGGAAAACTGGCCTGTCTGGAAAAAAAATCTTCATGGTTTTATTAATTATAATCATGATTTTTTAATGTCAAATATTCTTGAATAAAGTCATTGTTAAAATCCGATCATTCTGTACAATCTAAACATATATTCTGTACATCAAATATACATGGTGGGTCAGAAAATATGGCAAATACCTAATTAACCCATAGTATCGGCTATCGATTCTAAGTATACTGTATAGGTAAACATATTTTGAATAGGATTCAGGCGTCGCTCACACAACCAATCCCATATACATTTTTTTTTTACCAACTCGAAAAAAAATGAAAGACCTATACAATATACTTAGAATCGATAGCCGATATGGTGGGTTAATTATTTGCCATATTTTCTGACCCACCGTGTATAAAACTCAAAGGTGACTGACTGACATAGTGATCTATCAACGCACAGCCCAAACCACTGGACGGATCGGGCTGAAATTTGGCATGCAGGTTCCTTAGGGAACGTATGGGAGCGCTAAGAGAGAATTTCCCGAAATTCCCACGGGAACGGGAAAAACAGGATCTTTCATTTTAATATTTCTGCGCATACGAAGTTGCGGGGAAAAGCTAGTTATCTATAAAAACATCAATTCAGATTCCTTTTCTAAGTTGGTGGACGTGAATTGGGCCATCGTCCACCTGGACGCAATCTGGATTAAGTGGACGCAAACTTGGTAAATCGCCTAATATGCCTATTTGTGTCGTTTTTTTGAAAACCACCAGATGTTTTGACCAAAAATATAAGTTATATTGAAAAGGACTATATAATCAATACATTACGTTCCTTTTATAATCAAAATTTCAATTAGAACATTTTTATTTTCACCTTCAAACTTGCCAACTCCACTAAGTGGACGCAAACAGGCGAAGCGACCCTACTTTTCTGGTTGAGTTCGGGATACCTACCAAGCTGGCAACAGCGCGCGCGACCTCGAGGTAAACAACACGAGTGCCGAAACTCGCAACGTCGCCTTGTTCACATCCACAACTTTCTGTATAATGCAATGAAGTTATAGAAAAATAACACGACTTCAAATCCAATATAAAAGTCAAATTTTTGAAACGAACTTTTCTACTTCTAGCTTTAGTAATCATGATAGTTTAGATATTTTTAAATTAATAAATAAAAATATTTAAAAATATTAAAAACGCCGCATAATTCAACAAAGCGCCTACGTTAATAAGCGCAGCAAATGTGTGTTGTGATACTTGTGATTATACACTAAGTAAGACATAGGTTTTTCGTCTAAAAGCTATTTATCATAAAAGTTAAGAAGGTCAAGCCCTAGATAAAATTCTGAAAAGTACTTGCAAAAAATTTGGCAACGCAGATTTTTTCCTAAGCGGAAATAAATGGTTACATATAGGAGGATTAAGGATTTCTTAAATGACATCCATAGTACAAATCATTACATATAAGACGATATAAAATACCAGAAACACTAATTGACTATATTTGTGTTCCATATTCGTAAACTTTGCAGATGACTACTTGTTACAATTATAGAAAAATGGTTACAAAAACACCTCGATTTTGCATTTTTGCCTCACTACTCACCTTAAAGCGCTTGAGGCTAACGATGGCAACCTTGTGTTTCGAAGAAAAACTTTCTTTGAAAAAGTCTGGTAATTATGGAAGCTTAAAGGGTTGGACGTGGTTAATAAACCTTTGTAGGTACCCCTTTTGGAATTTATCCAACGGGTTATTTCTGGAAACCACGGTAGCCACTCTGACCTACCATCTATCATGAAGTTCATGAGTTTGGGGGTTCGAATCCAGCTCGCACCTCTTAAGTTTAATTAAGCGTGCGATTCGATTTTACTTTACCAATGAGCTGTTCGGCGAAGGAAAACATCGCGAGGAAACCTGCGCGCATCTACGAAGTATAATTATATAAAAATAAATGTATTAAAATATTTATATATTAAATGAAGTAATATAATAGTATTATAATTCAGGATTATGTGTGAAGTCGTAAATCCGCACTGGGCCCGCGTGGGGTAGGACCCAAAAAAACATTAGGGGTCCTATTCCCTTACCACACCGGCCGACAGGGCCTCGAACAGCAGGAGCAGGAGCAATTTCGAACACAATTCGAATGACGTGTCAATGTTTGCGTGCGGTGACGTCTGTGTGCGTGCGAGGACGTCTGTACACTTGTAAATGTGTGTGTACCACTACGCGGGCCAATTATTCACTCTCCATCTCCGGATGAAACAAATGACGGTAAGGGCGAGTTGGGCGCGAGTTGCGCGCCGGCTAGATTCAGGCGGGTGCCCGAACAGCTCGGGCACCCGTTTGGCCGTCGTTATAAAGAGGCGTTATTAGCATATCGGAACGTATTTTCTAATGTCAGTCTGCTCCGTATATTTTGATATATTCTGTTAGGCACTGTTCGTCCATATGTAATTACTTATTATAGGTCCATATTAATATTATAAATGCGAAAGTAACTCTGTCTGTTTGTTTATCTGTCTAATTGTCTGTCTGTCTGTTACCTCTTCACGCTTCAACCGCTGGACTGATTGAGATGAAATTTGGCATGGAGATAGTTGGGGTCCCGAGAAAGGACATAGGCTACTTTTTATCCCGGAAAAACGCATAGTTCCCGCGGGAACGCGATAACCGAATTCCACGCGGGCGAAGTCGCGGGCAGAAGCCAGTGTTTTATAACCGCAAACTTTAAAAACATAGTTGAAACAGTTATTTAATTCCGAAACGGAATGAGCGAGAGATATCGGTTGGAACCGAGCTCTAGTTTATTGAAAACAAATTTCCGTCCGCCATTGAGATAGTCTCGTTTAAAAATCACAATGAACCTCAAACCACATGTCGAAGCTTCGCAGTAAGGACAGGGTATAATTATTGTCAACCTTTTTCGTCGCGAAACGTTTTTAAAATTAGAATTACGCTAGTCATTTCACGTTGCAATGACAGTCGGTGGTTGACGAGTTGCTAATCAAATCCCCAATCCGCAATGGGCCCGCGTGGGGACTATAGCCCAAACCCTCTCGTGATGAGAGGAGGCCTGTGCCCAGCAGTGGGACGCAAATAGGCTGTAGTAGTAGTAGTAATCAAATCAAATCAATCATTTATTAAGCAAACTAGCCGTTTGCCCGCGACTTGGTCCCGCGTAGACTTAGAAGTTGCGTACCCGATGATACTATACATATAGACAGTTATAGTTATAGAAATATTGAAATATTGGTTTGACACGTAGAAAACCCCGTTCCCGTTGAAATACCGGGATAAATAGTATTCTACGTTATTGCCCGAGTCTCAAATTATCTCCATACCAAATTATATCCAAATCGGTCCACTAGTTGCGACGTGAAGGAAGGACAAACAAACACACTTTCACATTTATAATATTAGTATGAATTGGCCACATTGGGGCAATTTTACACGTCAGAAATGAATTTACTATGCTACTAATTAGCTATGTTACTAACTTTCTGATATGAGATGTTCTTATACAAAACTAGCTGACCCCGCGGACTTCGTACCGCCTTAAACCTCACGGAGCCCGAGACCTTTCCAACGAATGCAAAACCGTGGAAATCGGTTCGTGCGTTCTGGAGTTATAGCGTCAGGGAGGAAAACGCGACTTATTTTTATATAGTAGATAGTTTGTCTATCCTCTCTTTTTGAATGGAGACCCAGGACTGGTCGCAGAAATGTAGGCAGGCAAACCGCAAGATGGACAGATGATCTTGCCCAAGTTGCTTGCTGGAAAATATTGGACGCAAAAGCCCAAGGTCACAAGGGATGGAGTGCAATGGAGGAGACGTACACCCAGCATTGGGTGGATAGAAGTTGAAGGGAGAGATCCTAGTTTTTCAGTTCTACGTATTACCTATCTCCTTCACCCCAAGGTTAGTTGGAAAGAATCTCTTAAAGGGATAGCTCGCCTTTGTAAAATAATTTTCAAGTTTTATTAGTTTTTCATAAGTTTTTATACACAATAAAGAATTTACGAAAGTTCTGAAGTGGCGTCCGCGAACCGGTAGACGAGCTGTCGGTAGGCCTCCAACAAGATGGAGTGTCGACCTTGTAAAGCTCGCGAGAACGCGGTGGATGCGAGTGGCACAGGACCGGTCTGAGTGGTGCGCCTTGGGGGAGGCCTATGTCCAGCAGTGGACGTCTATCGGCTGAAATGATGATGATGATGATGAAATAATTTACATACATAAATATTAAAATAGTATAATTTCTATTTGATGTCATGTGTAGAAGAAAAATATCTCTTCTGTATTTACCTATATTAAGATGCGACTCAGCAATAAACGCGGCGAACGGGCGATTTATTTACCATCCGGGAAATTCGCCGTGTCCGGCAAACAAATAGAATAAACCGGTTTTAATACCGTATCATTTGATCTAAATGTTTGCTCTCTTCTTTGCGGGGAATACGCTTTTAATATGTTTTTTTTTTAAATGGAAATTGTTTGGCAAAACACCTTTTGTATTAGCATGTTATATCGAATGCGTGTAGAAAAGTGCACGCACACTCTTGCGTTGTATAGCACTCGTTCTTGTAAGACATGACACACCGCCTGCGCAATATTATAAATATGCGCAAGTAATTCTGTCTGTCTGTTACCTCTTAACGTTTAAACAGCCTGACCGATTTAGATGAAATTTGGTATAGAGATATTTAAAGTCCCAGGCTACTTTCATATCGGAAAAACGCATAGTTCCAGCGGGACCGCGATAACCGAATTCCACGCGGGCGAAGTCGCGGACAGAAGCTAGTACAAATTAAAACTAGAATCCAGTACAGAGAAATTTTAAATAATAGTTATTATACTCGTACTCTTGTACTTGGTAAAAATCAGAAGGAAACACATACAAAGTACAACATATTCTTATTTAGGTATTTGTGTATTCATTGGTGGTTATTTGTTAGGTACTCACTCACGCATTAACTAGGTACTGTGACGAGAAACAGGTACTTGAGGTTAATTAAAAAGATGGAGTTAAAATAATACTTCATATTTTTTTTATAGTGGGGCCTAAGCACAAGTAGAGATCTTCTACTATCTAAACTCCCGCGCCTTCACATTTCAAAACGCTTCAATGTATTTAAAAAGCACCACCAACACTCTCAACACATGTGTGCGAGCTGAGACAGCCATCAACTATGCGTTGGGTGAGTGGCGGTGCTTTTCAAATAATAATAAAAAAACTTGAAGCGTTTTGAAATGTGAAGGCGCGGGACTTTAGATAGTAGAAGATCTCTACACGTTACTACGACGAGCTTCAGACTACTCTAGACATTCCAGAACCGCTTTCTTCTTAATTTTTAAATGATTAGTAGTTCTAGAACGTTTTACAAAACTACAGCCCTAAAGAGTTCGTATAGCGAGGGCTATACCAACTCTACAGTACCTACTGAATCGATTTGGGAGAAGTCGACGACCAAATAGGTACTTATTTATGTAGGCTGTTTTTGATGAGGACAAAAACACTTACCTAGCAAATGTAATGTCGCAATTATATAAACTAATGCCTTGCCACACGGCGGACACGGCCTATAAAAGCACGATTTCGAACACAATTCGAATGAAGTGTCAATGTTTGCGTGCGAGGACGTCTGTACACTTGTAAATGTGTGTGTATCACTACCCGGGCCAACGATTCACTCTCCATCTCCGGATGAAACAAATGACGGTAAGGGCGAGTTGGGCGCGAGTTGTGCGCCGGCTAGATTCAGGCGGGTGATTCCGTGGCCATTCTGTATGTAGTACTATTAAATATTCTGTGGCCTGACTTAATAAAAGGGACATAACAAAACGTTCCAACGCCAAAAGCGTATTTAAACCTTTATCTATATATGTGATTTCACATACATGTGAGTAATTAAATATTTTCCTTACGACTGTTAAACTTGGTTATGGGGCTATTCGAAAATGGACTTTATTTCCTATTGTTAAGGTCGGATGGAGACAGGAACGTGTTCGCAAGCTGTTAAGACTTCTACCTTTGCGTTAAAGTCACCCCATCAAATGTTTAGTGCGGTAGTAAAAGAAGATACACAGATTGGTACAACGCAGATGAATCGGTGGAAAAAAAGGCAAGGAGTTTCAAGATGTCTCAAGAATATTTTGGAGTTTAACCCTTTACAGGGCAAGTTTTTTTTTAAAATTATATACCTACTTACTTTAATTCTTTTTGGATGGTGATAATAGTAACTATGTAAGGATTAGCGGTCGTTTTGGCGACCAATGCCCTATAGAGGGATAACATTTTGTTTGCGACTCGAAAGAACTATTTGGTATTCGATCGTCATATATGAACCATAAGAGTTTTGTACGAAAAAAAAAATTACAGGGACAATAGCAATAAATGTAGACGATAAAAGACTTCTCTGTGGCATACCCTACCCAGAGTATATTTCGACTAAAGTGTCAGTTATTTGAAAAAAAAAATTAAGGTATAGAAATTGCAATACCCCAATTCGGTGACCTTTTCAATTCTCAGAAGCTAAAATAGTCGAACACCGTGTTTTGAAGTTGAAAGAGAATACAAATTCAGCCACGATACGAATTCTAACAATATCCCCGGTCTTTATACCTATCGAACTTCATCTAAATCGCTCCAAAATTTCGTCTAAAGTAGATGAAGTATCTGTTTCTAATACGCTGTGCTAAATGTGTCTTCAGTAATTTTAACTTTATATTAACGGTACGAATCGTGTGATACCGGAAAGGAGATAAAGTTATATTTTCATTGTATTTTAACTATATTATGTGAAGATTCGAGATCTTAACTTAGAGTATTAATTTCATATACGTTGAAGAACTTATTTCATGAAACAATCCTCCACCATATTATGATATTTGCTGCTATATTTCTACAAAAGCGCCGCAGAAAATTCCCAACAATATACTACTACTACTACTACAGCCTATTTGCGTCCCACTGCTGGGCACAGGCCTCCTCTCACCACGAGAGGGTTTGGGCTACAGTCCCCACGCGGGCCCAGTGCGGATTGGGGACTTTACACACATCTTTGAATTACTTCTCAGATGCGTGCAGGTTTCCTTACGGTGTTTTCCAATTCAATTCAAATTGAATTTCGCACATACTAAACTTAGAGGTGCGAGCCGGAATCGAACCCCCGACCCTCTGCATGACAGGCGGTAGGTCGAACCACTAGGCCACCACGGCTTATAATAAAATAAAATAAAATAAAAATGGCGGCTCATCGATTCCCTGCCAAGCATTAAAATATTCAACGACGTCATTATCATATTACGTTACCAAGGCATATAATTGCGAAATTACCTCCCGAGCAATCGATTCATCGCTTCCGATCGAATCTTTTAATTTATTGCCCGAATCGTCGGTTTTTTTCCCGAACGCGATTTTGCGAGTCGTTAATCGATTTCTGATACGGCCGGCTCGAGATTAAGGAATCGAGAGGCAGGGTTGTTTGTTACACCGTAGCAAGCACACGGCGGACACGTAGAACACTTTGTTGAACGCCATACATTCAAGGAGCAATACATACAAAAAAGTAATTACGTTTTTGCGTAATTACTTTTAGGTATGGCATTAAGCAGGCGGTCTTATTGCTAAATAGCGATCTCTTCCTGGCAACCTTTGGATACTGGAGATGAAGAAAGCAAACTATGTTGGTAGGCTGAACTTTGCCATGAAAGTTGCTTGGGAAAATGTAGCGGAGGAGGGGAGGGCCAACGTCTCCAAATCTGAATGAACATTTAGACCACTAGCTATTTGGATAGACAGACAGAAAGAAAGAGATATAAAAAAATACCTTTTTATTATAGTATAACTAGCTTCTGCCCGCGACTTCGTCCGCGTGGAATTCGGTTATAGCATTCCCGCGGGAATTGAGCGTTAAACTATAACATATTATTTATACGAAAACCTTCCTCTTAAAACACTCTATCTATTAAAAAAAACTGCATCAAAATCCATTGCGTAGTTTTAAAGATTTAAGCATACATAGGGATATAAGGACAGAGAACAAATTATGTACGAAAACCTTCCCCTTGAAACACTCTATCTATTAAAAAAAACCGCATCAAAATCCGTTGCGTAGTTTTAAAGATTTAAGCATACATAGGATATAGGGACAGAGAAAGCGACTTTGTTTTATACGATGTAGTGATTATTATTATTTACAGGCACCAAAAGTGCGAATGACAGTAACCCGACTATAGGAGCCGTTGCGTTGTCATCGAAACTCTCATGACATGCATATCGGCTTCATTGGAACTAATTAATTGGATAGCCACTCGCCGTGTTTGACCCAAATACTAAAACCTGAAATGTGCCCCATTTATAGCGAGTAACGCGTGTTGATGGCTAATATTCTAATTCTAGCTGAATAGGATTCATATTTTAGAGCATGCAACGTGTGTTTGTCGATGGAAACTATTTCAAACGTGACCCTGTCGAGCCACTTACTTTAATCCATACTAATATTATAAATGCGAAAGTAACTCTGCCTGTCTGTCTACCTCTTCACGCTACACCCGCTGGACCGATTTCGATGAAATTTGGTATGGCGATAGTTGAAGTCCCCGTAAAGGACATAGAAAATAATAGTTTCCGGAGGAACGCGATAACCAAATTTCATGGGGGCAATTTTTTTTAGACTTACATGACCTGTTTCCATATGAATTAGAATAAACCATTTACCACAAGGACTCTGAAATATCTCTAATTTCTTCAACTTTATGTCGATTCCTCCATTCAAAATTCCAATCACACGAACTTTCGTCTTTTTTTTCCTATACTCTGTATTTTTTTCTTTTTAGCTTAGTTTAATGTCCCACTGCTGGGCAAAGGCCTCTCCCGTGACCTTCCAACTCCCCCTATCCTTGGCCATTGTAGGCCAGTTGTTGTTGAACGTGTCCAGGTCGTCCCGCCACCTCCGCCTGGGCCTGCTTTTATGATTAATATTTTATGATTAATGATTAATAATCATAATTATACGCAACAAACACGTTGTGTTTGTTGCGTATAAAAGTTTCTTCTTCAAAATAATAATAATAATAAAACGAATGTAACGGTGTGACGGTCGCTCGGGTATCAAACAAGGTATCGGGTTCAGCCTTTTTCACAATCTTACCCCAAGTTTTTTCGTAAAAATCGCTGATGGCCCGACTTGTTTACGGTCCCGTATACTTTACCAGTTTGCATATCTCTGTAGTTCTTCGCTTTTCTCGAATGTTCGGCTTGTTTACTTCGAACTTGAATAATATCCGATGACCGAAGCCTGGTCAGCTTTATATCGACCCCTTGGCTCTTGCTAGAGTGTAGTTTGGTCGTCACTTGGAAATAGGCTTCTTTTTTTAACCGACTTCAAAAAGAGGAGGTTCTTAATTCGTCTGTATGTTGTTTTTTTATTATGTTCCGCGATTACTCCGTCAATTGTGCACCGATTTCGATGGTTCTTTTTTTATCGAAAGGTGGTATCTCCGAATTTGTCCCATTTAAATTTGGTTCAGTTCTGATGATGGAATCCTTGAGAAAATGAGGGAACTCCTCAAAATTTGCTAGCACGTATATGATTTTGGCATCAATATCAAAGACTAGTAAGTGAGACTTACGTTCCATCGTACCCATGTTTGGAAACTGTAGCCGAAAAAACATTTTTAAAAATAAAACCCGACTTCAAACTCCGACTGCCTACAAAGTCGGTGTCAAGTGAACCGACTCAAAGTTGATGACAATCTTATAGTGAAATGGTCACTGACTTTGTAGGTTGTCAGAGTTTGAAGTTGGGTTTTATTTTTTTATTTATTTGGTGTTTTTCTTGATGTACTTTAGATTTTTTTGCCGTCGTGAAGTTAAAGTGATTTGTCTAGGTTTAATTACGTTATGACATTTGTAAATGAAAAATCGTAGATTTTTTGTAGGTATCGTTGTAAATACTTAACAACTACTACTACTACAGTCTATTTGCGTCCCACTGCTGGGCACAGGCCTCCTCTCATGTAAATACTAAAATACCGTTATTTTGTTACAGGTACACGCTGTTATAATCACTTATCAAGGATCACACACTGTTACATTAATTTTAAGGTAAATCCATAGAAAAAACTAACTATACCTTTGTGATTGCAGACTAGCTGGCATTAATGATATCTTTCATTACAGGGTTTTACATTTTGTTATTCTTTAAGTACATATAACAATTGTAATATGCAAATAAAGACCGACTTTGAAAGCTTGTTGTTTACGCATTTTCACTCTTTCCAAGTTAAAAGCTATTCTCTTTCAAGGTCTAAAACTATCTTCAATACCAAATTCTATTTAAATCCGTTCCACTGTTTAATCGTAAAAAGGTACCTACTAACACATTTATATTATTAGTATGGATTCCTAGATCTAACCCTTCCCCTGTACACCTGTATAATACTGTATACCTATACACAGACAGACAGGATGGTTAGTACGGTATAATATTACATAAGGCTTCGGTATTAGGGTAAGGTTACAAAGCTCAACATGCTCTTGACAGGTAAGGAATTGACAGTGTTATTACCTTATGTATATTGTGTTTGGTTCATGTTACAAATGCAGTATATGCATACATGAATAGCAATGATTTGATATACCAACAAAGCGCTCGAGCATGAAGAAAGAAAGACAAAAGAAAAAAAGAATCGATTTATTTATAACGAAATGCACAATAAAAGAAGAAATACATCCTACACATACAGTACAAAACATACACATACAACAGCCTATTTACGGCCCACTGCTGGGCACAGGCCTCCTCTCATCACGAGAGGAGGCCCGTGCGGTCCCCACGTGGGCCCAGTGCGGATTAGGGACTTCACACACATCCTTGAATTACTTCGCAGATGCGTGCAGGTTTCCTCACGATGTTGTAATTCACCAAAAAGCTCAGTGGTAAATTAAAATTGAATTTCGCACATAAATAATTTCAGAGGTGCGAGCCGGATTTGAACCCGCAACCCTCTGCATGAGAGGCGGTAGGTCAAACCACTAGGCCACCACGGCTTCAAAACAAAACATACAGTCGCTATAAAAAGGCCCCGGCTCAGCATGAGCTGACTACCAGTAATTAAATTGTAAATACAAATATTCCTTAAAGTACAAATATTCATTAGAAAATGTTAGTGACCACGAAGAAAGGATTTTTGATATTTAATCCCTTCAGAAGGTATTGAAGGAGGAATTCAGTATCACGGAAGCGAAGTATCTGGTAGAAAGAAGTAAGAAAATAAAGGAAAAGCGATTTTGTTTGTCACGTTTCCAGAAAATTCCACTCCACTCTGTGTAACACGTAACATAGGGGTAATTTTTTTCGGGATCTAAGTACTTCCTACTATCTGAAACTATACCATTTGGATAGCTTACTGATAAACGAAATGAAATCTAAATCAGTCAGAGAGCCTTAAAAAGTAAATGACTGAGATAATTTGATATTTGTAGGTGCTACGTATACATTTTCATAATGCCAAAGATATGTTTTGTACGTAGTAATGTCATAGAACCCCTATAATATTAAAGCCCGTCATAAACATAAAATTAATTGCACAAAGGAGAGTAACCCGAGCCGTATTAATGCAAGGACAGACATATTGACATCTGCTATTAGTTGAACATTGCGCTTGTTATGGTGAGCTTTAATTAACCCATTAGACGACCTTCTGTGATATTTATTTTCTAAATTTAGCTTGTTTAGTTTTCTAAGCTTGGAGCATTAAGCTAGAAGCGTATAAATCCCGACATACTCAATCCTTTGGGGTAAAGTTACGTACGTGTCTAATTTTCATGTTTGGCCAGATTTCCTAAAAAGCTGGTCCAGCGGTTGTTCCGAGAAAGGCCTTATTTTTTCTATATGTAAGATTTTTTAATAGGTAGTCTATTTTGGTTTGTACGCAAAACTGAAACTATTAACTTGTAGGAAGAACTGCTCTAAGAAGCCATATTCATGGATTTAGTGTTAAGAAAAACTGACTTCATCAAACATTGTCTTAGATCGATTTTTCTGTCTTTTATTACAAAGAGTTCCACATACTTACTCATATGAATGGTCCTCTCCTGTATAAGTAAGGGAGTATACATATATACATTTTAACCGCGAACCGGGAGACAAGCTGTTGTCGGTAAGGCTCCAACAAGATAGAGCGACGACCTCGTGAAGGTCGCGGGAAACCGGTAGAAGCAAGTAGCACAGGACCAATCTGAGTGGCGAGCCTTGGGGCAGGCCTATGTCCAGCACTGGACATCTTTCGGCTGAAATGATGATGATGATTATAGCCTATGCTGTATCCCACTGGTGGGCATAGGCTTCCCATCTCTTTCTCCATAATTCTCGATTCGCAGCTGTTTCCAGCCTGCTATGAATTTATCAAGGTCATCCCGCCAGCTCCTTTTTGGTCTTCCTCTGTTCCTATAGCCATCAGTCGAGGTCCAATCTGAAACATAATCATTTACATCTAAAGTATACAATAATTGTTAAGCCCGTTCCCTGACCCAGCATCGTCAAATTGCTTATGTAAGATCATACTTTTCTAAGAAATGATAAGATAAAAATTTGAAAAAAAATACGCATGTTATATTTGATTATATCACTCTTAAATTGACAGCTTTCGTTACACGTTTCACGAAACTTCGCTCGATACAATTTAATTCTAAAGTAACCTCTAACTCGGACCGCTAATCCAACTTTACTCCAGTTTATTATATCAAACAGTGTAAAACTAAATATAACAGAAAAATTATCCATATTATATGCATATATTGGAAAGCTTTATAAATGCCATGTTTTTAGACGGTATTTTTATAGAAATTAAAACACGTTAAATACTAAATCGGGCGTTCTATGCGTAGCGCTTTCTCGTTCACTCGTTGCACGTGTGACAGTGACGGCTGAGCTGGGTATAGGAACGGTCTTAAATACTACATAACCCTGCGTTTTCTCCAACTATAAGCTCCGCCTGTCACATTAGTCCGCAGTCATATTGCATCTATGATTTGTGTGGTGTTAACTCCGATACGTACCGTTGGAAGTCGCTAGCGCGTCGTGCCGCCTAATTTCGGTGTATGTTGACGACATGATGGTGGGGAATGATTAGTGTTGGTTGGAATAAACGGGCTTGTTCACTGGTATAGTTGTTGGGATTTAGTTTTGGCTTATCCGCATGAGTTTGTTATTTTCTGTATGTAATCTGTATGGCGACATTCCTTTTCAATCTTTGCATTCAATGTGTAGAAATATTTCGGCAGGGAATAGAAAAATACTCGTAGTGATTCTAAATCTAAATACATATGTATATTGATGACAAATACAATCTTGAAATTTGAAATGGCAAAACCTTGCCATTGTCCACACTCGGGCGGATTGCGGATTGGGGACTTCACACACATCCTTAATTAATTGATTACTACGCAGGTGCGCGCAGGTTTCCTCACGATCTTTTCGTTCACCGGAAAGCTCAATGGTAAATTAAAATTGAATTTCGCACAAAGTAAACTCAGAGGTGCGAGCCGGATTCGAATCCCCGACCCTCTGCATCGGAGGTCGTACCACTAGGCCACCACGGTTTCTTCCGTTGATTTCCGTTGTTATTCCTTTTTTTTATACCAAATGGTATAGGCAAACGAGCTCACAGCCCGCCTGATGGTAAGTGGTCACTACGGCCCATGGACACCGAAATCCCTCATTAAGAAACCATAAGATCTTTATCTTTCGATATTTCTCCCACTGAATCCAGAGGTAGTGGTGGAAGATTTAGGGCGTCTCTGGAGTATGCACTTCGAAGTGCGTTCAGAGTTGGTTGTCGCACTTTGTGACACATTGGTTACTATCCAAACATCGGAGCTGGTTGGACAGTTTGTTTAATATGTATTTGAAGGTAACTTTACTAGTGATTTTGAGTGTAATGTTGGATTTATTTTGAGTAAACACATTTTTCGACCAGTAATTTGAACTTCTGGGAGTTCATATTCGATTGAATTAAATTTTTACTATAGCAATTTCCGGTTTAAGCCATGGTGGCCTAGTGGTTCGACCTACCGCCTCTCATGCAGAGGGTCGGGGGTTCGATTCCGGCTCGCACCTCTAAGTTTACTTAATGTGCGAAATTCAATTTGAATTTACCACAGAGCTTTTCGGTGAAGGAAAACATCGTGAGGAAACCTGCACGCATCTGCGAAGTAATTCAAAGATGTGTGTGAAGTCCCCTATCCGCACTGGGCCAAACCCTCTCGTGATGAGAGGAGGACTGTGCCCAGCAGTGGGACGCAAATAGGCTGCAGTAGTACCTATAGCAATTTCGGTGTATCTAGGTGAACATCACACAACTCAAAAATTTTAGAAGTCTTCAATACCATCGAGGCTCGCGTGTAAAGTATGGTCCCAACCTGGTGTTACCTAAGTTAAGAGGTGGCCTTTGCCCAACAGTGGGATGCAAAAAGGCTGTTGTGGTTGCGATGGAAACAGGGTTCGAAATAGTTTACACTTGAATTACTTCGCAGATGCGTGCAGGTTTCCCTACAGTGGCAAATTCAAATTGAATTTCGCACTTTAGTAAACTCGAAGGTGTGAGCTGGGTTTTAACACCCCACCCTCTGCATGAGAAGCGGGAGGTCGAACCACTGGGCTACCACGGGTTCCTCAAAAGTGTAATTCAAGTTCAAATCTCACTTCTGGTGCTAAGGCCGTTCCTATACCCAGCTCAGCCGTCACTGTCACTCGTGCAACGAGTGAAAGAGAAAGCGCTGCGCACAGAACGCCCGATTTAGTTAGTATTTAACGCGTTTTAATTTCTATAAATACCGTCTAAAACATGGCATATATAAAGCTGTCAATCATCATCATCATCATCATTTCAGCCGAAAGACGTCCACTGCTGGACATAGGCCTCCCCCAAGGCTCGCCACTCAGACCGGTCCTGTGCTACTTGCTTCCACCGGTTTCCCGCAACCTTCACGAGGTCGTCGCTCCATCTTGTTGGAGGCCTACCGACAGCTCGTCTCCCGGTTCGCGGGCGCCACTCGAGAACTTTCCGGCCCCATCGGCCATCAGTCCTGCGAGCAATGTGCCCCGCCCACTGCCACTTAAGGCTCGCAATTCTTCGGGCTATATCGGTGACCCTAGTTCTACTGCGGATATCCTCATTTCTGATTCTATCACGCAGCGCAAAGCTGTCAATGTATGCATATAATATGGATAATATTTCTTTTATATTTAGTTTTACATTGTTTGATATAATAAACTGGAGTAAAGTTGGATTAAAGGTCCGAGTTAGAGGTTACTTTGGAAGTTTCGTGAATCGTGTACGGAAGCCGTCAATATAAGGATGATATCATCAAATATAACATGTTTTTATTCATATTTTTTACTTTTAACATTTCTTAGAAAAGTAGGTACTATCTTACATGAGCAATTTGACGATGCTGGGTCAGGGAACGGCCTTAATAAAAATATGTTAGTCATTCTTCATCTTAAGCCCCTGAACTTCGGAGCTGGGATGAAATTCATGCTCGCACTTTAAATCTCAGTGTTTCAGTTTTATCCGGAACGCTCGAGACCCGGGTATTTATTTATTACAACACTTACAAAAGCAGGATTACTGGTTATACTGGGGATATTTTGTTACTAGCTCTCACCCGCGATATGACCCGCATAGGTACCGTTCCTGTACGAATAAGTTTTGGGATTAAATAGGGATGAGGACAGGGTGAAGAAATCTATCTTTAGTTACTAGTCTAGTAAAAAATATTGGAGAAACAGGAATTATTAGAACTTGTAATTTAAACACTAGTAACTAATGACTAATAGACTATTAAACTAATACTTTTGAGAAATAGGCCCCAGGTAATAAAAAAATATTAGACACATATTTTTTGTTTTATCAAATTAACACAGAATGACTAAGTTAAAACGCATTAACGACAACTTTTTTTTCCATAGTCTATCAAGAAGATTATTGAAAAGTATTGGGCATGTATTTTTTCTTTTTCACGTAATCAAACTTATACGGAGATATATTGAGTTGAAATGTCGCGTGGCGTCACGGTTAGGTACGATTTATACCTAACGGTGACGTAGTTAGCCCCCACTCTCCAAATTTAATGCATTTTAACTTAGTCATTCTTTGTTAATCTGATAAAACAAAAAATACATGTCTAATGTTTTTTTATTACCTGACTGACGGACTAATTAGAATTTCGATTTCTTCACCCTGTCGTCATCCCTATTATTCCGTTCATCATCACACCATCTAATTTTCAAATTTTCATTTGTCATGTTTGATTTAAGCAGGTTTTGAACCGACTGTGCAAGAAGGACGGTTATGTTTTTCTAGTGTGGATATACAAATGTATGTATTAATTTATTGACTACCATTTTTTAGGGTTCCGAAGTCCACTAGGAACCCTTATAGTTTCGCCATGTCCGTCCGTCCGTCCTTCCGTCCGTCCGTCCGTCCGTCCGTCCGTCCGTCTGTCCGCACTATTGCTCGGAGATGCTTAGTTCTAGAAAGCTGTAATTTGGCATGAATATACATATTAGTTACGCTGATAAAGTGGTACAATAAAATTTTGAAATATATTTTTTTATAGGGTACCTCCCCTACTCGTAAAGTGGGGATGTATTTTTTTTTTCTTGCGTACCCCATGGTGCGGCATATCGTTGAATAGGTCTTAAAAAAATATTGTGGGTTTGTTAAAACCATTTTTTGATTAAGTGATGCGTTTGTGAAATATTAAGCTTTAAAGTGCTATTTTTTGTTAGAGTCACATGGCCCCCCCTCCCTGCCAGCTAAATGGTGGTATTTGGATGGCTGAAAAAAACACGGTTATGGCATATATAACGTAGTTGAAAGGAAAACTATCACAGCTAAGTAGGCTGTACAAACTTACGAGTCATAGTCGACCAACTTATGAAATGATTAAAAAACCAATGATTTTTCTCGAGCGGCAGGCGCGTCGGGCGGGCACGTCATACCACAGGCTAGCTAGATGCTAGTAAGTCTTAGAAAGGTACTGTGGGCATCGTCAACTTCGGAACCCTATAATTTGCGCGTGGCCCGACACGCACTTGGCCGGTTTTTTTCTTCATTACGATGTTACAGCCTGCAACACATGTTGGTGGTATGTGGACAAATTGAATTCGCAAGCTATCAATCACTGTCATCGACTTTGGCAGAGACTTTAAAATCTAATTTAGCCTTAATGGCTTCTGAAACTTATTGTTGTTGTTCAGTGTGCACAAAGATTTATAGGAAACTATAGCTTCTGCCCGCGACTTCGCCCGCGTGAATTTCAGTTTTCGCGATCCCGCGGGATCTACGCGTTTTCCCGGGATTTCAACTATCTCCATGCCAAATTTCATCTCTATCGGTCCAGCGGTTGAAGCGTGAAGAGGTAACAAACAGACAGAGTTACCTTCGTAATTTATTATATTAACTAGCTTCTGCTCGTGGCTTCGCCCGCGTGGAATTCGGTTACCGCGTCCCCGCGGGAACTACGCGTTTTTTCGGAATGAAAAGTATCCTATGTCCTTTCCCGGGAACCCAACTATCTCCATGCCAAATTTCATCTCAATCGGTCCAACGGTTGAAGTGTGAAGAGATAACAGACAGACAGAGTTCCTTTCGCATTTATAATATTAGTATGGATATGGATGTATTTATAAACACGCGAAAATTAAAAAAAAAAGAATTCTCGCAGCTTTGCCTTGCAGTGGTTTAAAATTCGATGTTGTTCGAGATCAAAGACAGGTGTTCGTACAATAACGTGTTTCCTACGAAGTAATCATATTACCCCGTATCACAGTTATTTACATATTTATCCACCTTTCCTCACATTACATATACTTATTTTTTTCCCCTTCAAAACGCTCGCGGAATCTCTTAGGTAGAGCGTGCTGAATTTAGGTACTTGTACCAGTGTACCAGTTAATATATGTGGCAGTTTTAAATAAGGCGCTCGAAGAACGCGGCGAGAAAAACGTAATAAAAAATCAGTCAAATGCGGAATCGCATATGTAGGGTTCCGTACAACTGAGCGTCTCTATGTGATCTATTCACAGTTGGTGAAAAAAAAAAAAAACAATTTAATCACAACACTAAGTACCTTATGACCCTATCAGGCAGGGTCGAAGCCGAACAAGATTTTATTGGAAGATAGGAGAAAATTCACATATCGGAATTGGGAAACATCGTCTGTAGGTATAGAATTTATTAATACATCATAATTATGTACTATTTTTTTATATCTAAACATACTTCTTTAGCTAGCGACATCGATGAGGCCATTAGAAAAATAACACTGGCAACATGGAACTATTTAGTCATATCATGGACTTGAATGAATATACAAAAAATATTCGAAATTTATAGCCGGGCGAAGTGAGGGACAAGGGAAACTCAACCTTATCACGAGAACTTTACTACACGGACGTTCTACACTACCGGGAACAATAAGTGCGCCACCGTACTGACAAAGTGAATCCCAGGTTAGGGTGGAAGTTCACTGCGGCAGCCACGGTATTGTCCGGATACTCGACACTAAAACATAGCAGAGGTGAAAGCTTATAGCGTGCTAAGTACTAGGTCCTAATCGGAACAAACATTTGCATATGACTGCAGGTCACTGTTTGGTGGCAACCAAATGATAGCGCGATGTAATCGACAGCTAGCGCCATCTAGCGAAGACCGCGGTAACCTTGACGTGCTACAAATTTGAATTAGATTTTTGTTCTATTCGCTCTAACTAGATACCTAATTTCGCCAGCTTAGTAAGTGCTATGGTGGTGTATTCGTGAGAGACGTGGAAACTCATTCAGGTGACCGCGGGTTCAAATCACACACAAAGTCTCCACACTTTTTTTCTTGTTTTTTATACTTATTGAGTTTTTTTTTTCAGTTTTTCTATTTTTTTATTGTTTTAGAGTCAGGAAATCACTTTGTTTAATATTCATAAAATGTTATTGTATTAATGTACGTAAAGAGCGACGTTCGAAAAAATACGTAACTTTCCTGTGTGAAAATCCGCATTGGGAATAAACTTATTGACTGTTTCAGTATTTGTTGTGATGGAGGCTTTTATAATGTGTATTTTGTGAAAATTTCAGGTGTCTAACAATAATGGTTCATTAGATAGAGCGCTTGAAATGAGACGAAGAAAAAAACAGTTACTTGTATGAAGACCCCAATTTATATAGATATATTTTTACTTTTTAGTATTTGTTGTGATAGCGGCCACAGAAACACGCATTCTGTGAAAATTTCAAATCTCTACTTATTTCCGTTGAAGAGATAGAGCCCTGTGACAGACAGACGGACGGACGGACGGACGGACGGACATCGGAGGCATATTAATAGGGTTCCGTTTTTCACCCCTAAAAATACCAAATACTAATAGGTACGTTTTTATCTATTATAAGTATTTTACTGCTATTTAGATGCAGTAAGTAGTTAAAGAATCAAAATAACTCTGGGCAAGGTGGTAAAGTATGACGTCTTTATCATTCAATCTATATTGCCTATCCCATAATGGTAATGTGGTAATTGTTAACATTCAGAATAAATCGCCAAAAACATCATTTTTGCTGATAAATCCGCTCGTTATCCGATTTATTATTTGTCCATGATTTCTCTGTCTAATATCAATTCTTACATTATCGAAAAAATAATATAACCGTTTCTGGTACATGTACCGAAAGCTAAAAAGTGGTACTTCCCTTCCCCGGTGTATCCTCCCTTAATACAGTCTTATATGCCCCGTAAAGGCTTACCCGGGATCAAAAGTTCCCGGATTGTGCGAATAACATATACAGTAGGGATATTAAAGCTTTTTTTGGGAATATCCTGGTCCTTAGAAGTATTACGATGGAAACCGTTTGCGAATATTAAAAATGTTGTGTGGGTGATTTTTTGTTGACTATTTTTGTAGGTTATGTTGATGTCCCGGAAGATTAGGTATATTGAGTTTAATATTTTACTGCATATTTCAAGAAATAATTTACTTTGCTTGTATAAAAATCTTGTTTAACTATTCGATCTCTATTTAGGCATATTTAAAATTTAAACATTGATAAAAAAGAAAGGAATCTTATTAGTCATAAGTAAAGATAAGTATTTTATCTTATATTATTAAACTCTTAAAACATAAGATGGCAATTTGTTTATTAAATTTAAAACATATAAAATAAGTTTAGCTTATTGTTGAATGCAAGAATGGAGCCCTGTGTTTTGATTTTTCCCCTTGATTTGCAATTTAAAGAAATTTATAGTCAAGTTTTTTTTTATTAACAACATAACTCCGTTACATGTTCAGTTATTATAAACCAACATAACGTCGATATTTTTGACACCTAATACCTACCGCAGTAACTCCACGGCTCAACCACGGATTCTCGAAGGTTAATCCACTCGAACTCGATCGCATCTGAGTGAGACTCGCTTCAGCCGATAATGCGCCGATTTACATGTGTTCGTACCACCGACTTGTTGGAGTTTAGGTAATCGAGTGCGGGGGAAAGTTTTAAAGCCCATTTGTTGTTTGTGGTTGTTTGAATTATAGATTTAGGTTACGTTGTATTGCATTTAATGTTATGGTTTAATTTAAATTGTTTGTTATTCCTTGACGCCTTCACTGCTAAACCAAAAGTATAAAATAAAAAGATAAATAAAAATGCTTTTAAATTACATGAGCTTTTTATTAAGGCTGTTCCTATACCCAGGTCAGCCGTCACTGTCACTCGTGCAACGAGTGAAAGAGAAAGCGCTACGCACAGAACGCCCGATTTCGTTAGTACGTAACGCGTTTTAATTTCTATAAAAATACCGGCTGTCGATGTATGCATATAATATGAATAAATTTTCTGTTATATTTAGTTTTACACTGTTTGATATAATAAACTGGAGTAAAGTTGGATTAAAGTCCCGAGTTAGAGGTTACTTTGGAATTAAATTGTATCGAGTGAAGTTTCGTAAAACGTGTAACGAAAGCTGTCAATGGAAGGATGATATAATCAAATATAACATATGTATTTTTCATATTTTTAACTTTAAACGTTTTTTAGAAAACTATGATCTTAAATGAGGAATTTGACGATGCTGGGTCAGGGAACGGCCTTAAAGGGTTTAAAGCTTTAATAAAAATTGTACTTTAGTGATACTACAATGCAACGTGAGAAATTTATTTTGATCTATTATTATCTACAATAATGGTATGTGTAATTTTTTTCGTGACGACAAATAGATTTTAATGGCTTTCAGAAGAAATATTTATAAATGACTTTCAAATATTGAATTTGTCAAACAGTTCGGAAATTAATCTCACTTACCTGACCTAATACTCCATTGACCTATAAGTAATATCATATGGACGAACAGTGCCTAACAGAATATTTCAAAATGTATGGAGCAAACTGATATTAGAAAATACGTTCCAATATGCTAATAACGCCTCTTTATAACGAAGGCCAGACGGGTGCCCGAGCTGTACGGGCACCCGTTTTGACGGGGCCATTTTTCTCCGGCTGATTGTGAATCCTTACTTATAATAGATCAATGTAATACTCACTTCTCGCTCACCTCGCCCCGTCTTCACTCTAGTACCAATGGTAGCTCGCCAAAAAAGTAATCTGATAGTTTACCTGTATACCTGCGAAATTTGATACTTCCAGGGAAATATTGGCATTGATCGGAACTTGCGTGAGGTAATGTCCGACCAATATTCCACGTAGGTAGTTGCCGAAACTATAACAACTTTTACCTTTCATGAACTTTACCTGGTTTGAGTAAGGTTGACTTTTGAACAAGGATTTCGAAGAAGATACCTGTATAGGATTTTCGTAAAATATTTCTATTGCGTTGAATATTGTGGCGTAAATGCCGTTTTTTCGCCTCGTGTGAAAATTACATAATAAAGGTACTTAGTTATCAATACGTTTGCGGCTATGTGAAGTTTTTTATGTGTGGATGGCTTTGTATCTTTTTTTTTATTACGAATAGGCTTGCGTTTGATAGGGTCAAACGCAAGCCTATTCGTAATAAAAAAAAAGATACACCCAATCACACCTGGTGGAAAGTAATGATAGGGTCTAAGCTGGGACACACTTACCCAGAAGAAGTATCGTAGGCAATGACGATGTTGAAGATGTCAGATCTATTAATTTAAAAACGTAATACTTAGTCGTACATTGAAGTCAATAAATTATCACCATTTATTGGAAGAGATTTTGCGAACAATAATATACAAAACTTGAGCCTTTTTACTAAGGGCTTAGGTTCAAAACTGTTTTTTTTCACTCGACTGTTCAAAGGCCAAGTCCGATAATAATTTACCGTCTGCAACCAGATACGGCGATCGCAACATTGTAAGAGTTATTCGCAGTTTATTTGAGTCAAGACAAGTTCTTTTGTGATTCTTTGATTTACATACAAAAACCTTTGCCCGATACAGGCATGATTAAATATTACAGGTGACACTGTACCTTTTTATGGTGTTGGTTGGCATACGAGTACCTACACGTACCACCCGTTGGTAAGTGGTCAATGTGATCCATGGACGTAACGAATTTCTAATGCGTTGCCAACCCGAGGACTGTGGTTGAATAACTCTATTTCACTCTCTCTCTGTCTCTCTCGACTCCTTACCGGAACACAACAGTGTGAGCACTGCAGATAGGCGGCAGGTTACCGGCTACCTAAGCTTGGAACAGAAACTTCATAACATCTATACTAATAATAAGTCTGTAGAAGAAGTCGCGTCTGTAACTTGAAAATTAAATTAACTATCAAGTCGAGGCACATTGCTCGCAGGACTGATGGCCGATGGGGCCAGAAAGTCTTGGAGTCCGCGAACCGGTAGACGAGCTGTCGGTAGGCCTCCAACAAGATGGAGTGACGACCTTGTAAAGGTCGCGGGAATGCGGTGGATGCGAGTGGCACAGGACCGCTCTGAGTGGCGCGCCTTGGGGGAAGCCTATGTTCAGCAGTGGACGTCTATCGGCTGAAATGATGATGATGATGATCAAGTCGAGGGGACTATAAAAATGATCTTCTTCTTCTCTCTTCTTCATCAGCGTGTATTCGCCCACCGTTGGGCATACGCCTCTCCAATCTCTCTCCATTTAGAGCGGTTGTCCGCTTCCCTCATCCAGACTAGTCCTGCTGTCGCTTTCAAGTCATCGGACCATCGGGCAGGTGGTCTGCCGACACTTCTCCTATCCAACCGGGGTCTCCACTCCAAAACGCGCTTGCTCCATCGTTCGTCGTGTCGCCTGCACACGTGGCCCGCCCAAGCCCACTTTAGCTTGGCGACTCTGTAACCCACGTCGACCACTTTGGTGCGTTGTCTGATGAGCTCGTTTCGGACTCGATCGCGCAGCGTTAACCCGAGCATGACTCGCTCCATGTTACGCTGTGTCATCTTAAGCTCGTGGATCATCCCAGCAGTTAGTGCCCATGTCTCACAAGCGTACGTCATAGCCGGTAATAAACACTTTGGTCTTTAGCGATTGGGGTATTTTGGACTTTAGCTCATAGCTCAACTTCCCGAAAGCTGCCCATCCCAATTGTTTCCGTCGCTTTATCTCTGCCATCATCGATATAAATGATACTGAACACAAAAAAAAAACGATTTTTAGAAAAATTGGCAGCATGTATGGTTTAACTCAAAAACTACTGCACGGATTTCAATAAAATTTGGTATGGAGATAGTTCATAACACTGGTCAACATATAGGCTACGGCTAGGCTATAGGCTACAACATACTATCCCGGAAAAACGCATAGTTCCCGCAGGAACG
Organism: Aethes cnicana; assembly: GCA_963971205.1. Lineage (NCBI taxonomy): Eukaryota > Metazoa > Arthropoda > Insecta > Lepidoptera > Tortricidae > Aethes > Aethes cnicana. Next base: position 2,347,998 of record OZ020297.1, read on the forward strand.
CTATTACAGAATGCCACGCGAACGAAGTCTCGGGCAGAAGCTAGTCCCTTCTAACTTGGAAGTAGGAAATATCTCAAGATCGAGCGATTAGGCGAGCAATGTGAGAGTCTTACGTCTAGCAGCGCACGTGATGATGAACTTGGCGGTGCCCACTCGCGTGCCCGTAGATATAAACGGTTTTTATTACAACTTCTTCATTTCTCGGAACTAAATTGGATGTTTGCCGTAGCGACATTCGATACCTCCGACATGATATTCGTTTTTTGGTTCGCTGGATATTTGCGATATATTTTTTTAGAGATACGAAGCCTAATACGAAGTATCTTTTATTATTATTATTTATTATTAATAAGCATACAACAATGCGATCATACATATAAAAATGACACAAGAACATCTATAATATATAAAATTCTCCGAAACGGTTCGACCGATTCTTATGAAATTTGGAGTCTAGAGTGGTTTGGGGTTGTTCAGTAGGTCTGAGAATAGGACGTAAGCTATTTTTCATACTTACTCAAAAAAACTAAGGCGGTACGAAGTCCGCGGGGTCAGCTAGTACTTAATAATAATAAGGTACATGAACATACAATTAACTCTGTCTACTTAGTTTTGACCCTTGGTGACTATACATCTTCAAGTAATTTCTGTAGCCCTTAAAACGTAATTTCTGTGAGCATGTCTATTGTGAAATTAATTTTAAAAAAGCTTTCTGCTGAGTTCGTTTGACGGTCTTGCTCTCAGCAATGGGCTAGCCAAGTGCTGGTAGATTCATTTCATTTTCTGATTTGTAAAAGTGCGTCCCTTATGCCAATTAGTTGAATAAATCATTGACCTATAATTACATATGGACGAACAGTGCCTAACAGAATATGTCAAAATATAGGAGCAAACTGACATCACAAAATACGTTCCAATATGCTAATAACGCCTCTTTATAATATGTGTCAAGATAAATATTTTATACAAAAGTAAACCTAACACTATAAGACTTAAGTGTCAAATTTACTGAGCGCCAAACGGGTGCCCAAGCTGTTCGGGCACCTGTTTTGACGGGCCATTTTCCTCCGTCTGATTGTAAATCCTTACTTATAATAGATTCAATGGAATAAATGCTTGAACTTGAATTACTGGCAATTTTTATTTAAATTAATAAACAGTTGGCAGCTAAGCTTATTGAATAGTCGAAGTGCTCAAAAAGCCCTAAGTACGCCCTATTTTGCGTAAACAAGTTGTTCCATTGCTCGCTGCTTACAAGAAAATGTTAACAAAACATATCCATATTAATATAATTTCCAGATTAATTACCAAATCTCAACGTTCTCATCATCCCGGCAATTGTTCACTTCCTCAGCCTTAATGACGTGTTCCGTTTCTTATCAGAAAATATCGGGGGCTCATTCTTAATGATTATACTTTGACCCTGTTCAGTTTTACCACAGTATAACAATAAGTGCAGTAGCGAAAATTAGGTACATTTCGTCGAGAAAAAGAAAGCTGCCTCGAGATCACAGATGCAGTACCTACATAGTATCCAACCTCCAGCTTAGAAGAATTAATAATTATTACAATACAATAAAACCATTAACATGTTCTAGAATCGAAAGACTAGTTATCTGGCTTAAAAGTCTCAAAGATTTGCTGCATTATCACGCTGTAATAGCCAGGGATATAGTTTGGACGACAAATGCACCCGACCGGGGGTCGCACCCTTTAACCTTTAATTTCTTTTCAACCTTTTTTAAAGGTCGCCAATCCTTCCTGCTACCCTATTCATGCACAGGAGTAGCCGTCACTATCGTGTGAGTTTTGGCTGTCTATGTCCAAGTTTTCCATTACGTACAATAATGACAATGTCACAGTGACATTTGAAGTTTCGGAGACCTCAGTGCTGCCAATTTAGCGTATAATATGGTAAATAATGTGTTAAATTGGCAACACTGGACCTCAAACGACACAAGCGCCTCTAGTGGGGAACTCGTACGCTATGGCTCATTCTCTTTTTCCAAAGACTTATTTGCAATATTTATTGAAAGGTACAATACCACACGGCGGACACGGCCTATAAAAGCACGATTTCGAACACAATTTGAATGGAGTGTCAATGTTTGCGTGAGAGGACGTGTGTGTGCGTGCGAAGACGTCTGTACACTTATGAATGTGTGTGTACTTAGGGCTTCCAATCCCGGGATCCCGGGATCCCGGGATCCCGCCTATTTTTTAGGGCTTTTTCAATCTCGGGATTTCTATTTCAATCCCGGGATCCCGGGATTGAGTTTTCTATCAAAATAATCGGTCTTCATCTATGATTGAAAGATAATTAACTGAGGTATTTGTTCATCATATCAGCCGCAAGACCAATCTTGTGCCATAGAAATCCGCGGGACCCTTCGGACCTTCACCTGGTCGTCACAACATCTTTTTGGAGGCTTTTGACATCTCTCCCGGTTTGCGGTTGTCATTTGAGAACTTTCTCAAATATTAGACTTACTACTGAAGTTTCGCAATTCTTCCGATTCTTCGGACTATGTCGGTGATCCTAGTTCTATTGAGGATATCATCCATAGATCATCATTTTTGATTGTATCAAATACAAATTAGCCCTCTATGTTGCCGTTTGAATGAACTTGAGTTTTTTTATGAGACACATCATTGGCGCCCACGTCTTATCCTTTAGTTAAATATCACTGACGACACACAGTAGCCAAAGACTTGAGAGTGAGAAAATGTGGACGAAAAAACCACTGCAATGCTTCCGGAACTCCCGATCGATGCTCAACCGAGTCAAAAAATCTTATGTTTCTCATTGAACTAACTAAACATACCTAATTGGACATTTTCTGCCAGGTGTACATAATCGTCCCCTTTCGACTTTCGAGCACAGAACCCGACTGTTACGGGAGTTGGTAGGTACCTACAACATGGACATTAGAGACAATTTTCGTCTTGTCCATGTTCATTTTCAGACCAAGTCGGTTGAAGACTCTTTTGAGATCAATAAATATAATACTGAGATCTTCCAAGTTCCAGGAATTCAGGATTACTATCATCGATAAGTCGAATATGAGTATGAGTACTAACTACCAATTCCTCGTGTAGATTATTGATGCCTCGTCCTTTTCAGTTCAGAACCATGATAGCATCCTCGACTGCAGCTTTAAACAGCTTTGTGTAATTCTCCGCATCAGAGGAAAAGGATTTGTGCTCTCCTGTGTCGAACGGGCAGTGGCGTTTTCATACAGAAACTTCAACACTACGAAATAGTGAGTGGTACAGTCAAAGAGCCAGAGGCTGGCGCGGGGAGATTGCAGCACAACCCTTGGGCTGTTGTGGATTACGATATCAATAGAGTCAAATGATTTCTCGTTATAGACGTAATCCACGAATGCCATGTAATGCGGGAGGTTTTATTTGCTTCGGTCTTATTCGGTATGACCGGCCGGCCGGTAAGTCCAAGTACAGTAGCCCTTTCTGAATTCGACTTTTTTGGTATTCAGGAAGTAGTCAAACCTGCGCGAAAGGCTGTGGGTGATACGATAACTCTCAAAAACAGCTTGTAATCATGAGACGGCAGTAGGATGGATAATCCTTCAGTAAGGTTATGGTTTTATGTAAGCCATCTTGTAAAACTTCTGCCTGAACTGTTTAAAACAATTTGCGATTTGATTTGTATTAAGATGGTTTGTTTATGGCTTAAATTTGGTATTTTTTTTTCGTTCGAAACTTCCTTCACATACAAGCAGTAGGTACCCAATCCCGGGATCCCGGGATCCCGGGATTGACTGCGGCAATCCCGATATGAATCCCGGGATTACGATAGTCCCGGGATTTGGAAGCCCTAGTGTGTACGAACCAACTACGCGGGCCAGTGATCCACTCTCCGGATGAAACAAATGACGGTAAGGGCGAATTGGGCGCGAGTTGCGCGCCGGCTAGATTCAGGCGGGTGATTACGTTGCCATTCTGTATGTAGTACTATTAAATATTCTGCGACATTACTGTACTATATTAGACTGTGGTTCTACATTAGTATTCAGTTCGCGCGAACCATCATTAGTTACATTCGTCAAATGATCCTCCATGACTAGGAAACTTGAATGTTTAGTATTTTTTGTTATTCCACGTTCTAAAAGTAGGTTACACTTGTAGCCTCTATCCCCTTTAATATGTATTAGGGTAATACAGTCAGAGAGTGTTTCTGAATTTCAATACGCTTGGAGTGACAGATATTGCGACTTGCAGTTATGGAGGGTTGAAGTAAAGGAGCGCAATCTTTATAGTTCCAAAAGTGGACACCAAATCGGGTAGATTGGGGGGCGCTGCGGTCGCCACTCCAGTCAAGCCACCTAGGCGGATAGCGCCTTCAGATGGCGCTGCTGAGGCGAAAACGGTTGGGAGGAGATTGTGTTTTGTTTTGTTGCTTATCAAATCCGCTGGACATGTTTTCAACTGTTTCGCCATGTAAGATTGCGCTCCTTACCACGACACATTCCACACTCCATACTTGCAGTATTTTCCTAACAATGATTTTATACTTCAGTGGACGTGATGTTTTTGAACGCATTTGACCAACTCAAGGTATATATTACAAATGCCCCTACTTTTAAGTTAAAAAGAGGCTCTGTCTCATTCAAAATGAGATCTCTCTTTTTATTATCTACGTTCATCTTTTCATCATATTTCAGACCACTTTGAGGAATCTCCTGCATCGATCACCGAACTACCTACCCTCATATTTCGGATGACGTCATAACATCTCACTCGCGAGTTATAAGCAGCCGGTTAGCGGCGTGCGTGCCGGGCGTCGGAATGTAGAGGCTTTAGCGATGGTGGCGAGAGTAGCGAACTTGGCGGTCGCACTTCCAATGATCCGTTTTGGTAAAGTTTAATCTTACTTATATAATAAAACTGAGTTTGTTTGTTTGGAATTTTAGATGTTTGGATGTTTGTTGCTCAATCACGCTAAAACGGCTCCACCAATTTGCATGAAATTTGGCAAATTTTGTAACCTGGATAGGCTACCTCACGGTTATCCCAGAAAAATCCTGGAAACTCATTAGAGCGACCCCGGAAGAGGACTTTGGATAGAAATACCGGGAATCCCACAAATTCCGTAATCCAGGAAAACCCGGAAAAGGTTTTAAAAGTATCCTAGAAAACAAACTTTGGAAATATAGTGTTGAATTCCCCGCAGATGAAGTCGCGGTTAAAAGCTCGCGACTGACAAATTTTCGTTGGTTATTAAATTTACTAACCCAGTAGTACCCTAACCCTACGTTCGCATATTACGTAGGCTTCATATTTTCGATTGGTATTAAATTTACTCGTGATTGTGTGTTAAATAAACAGTCCACTTTATCTATATGTACTAATAATAAGTCTGTAGAAGAAGTCGCGTGTGAAACTTGAAAATTAAAAGAAACTATCAAGTCGGGGGGACTATACACGGTGGGTCAGAAAATATGGCAAATAATTAACCCACAGTATCGGCTATCGATTCTAAGCATATTGTATAGGTTTTTAATTTTTTTTGAGTCGGTAAAAAAAAATTGTATATGGGATTGGTTGTGTGAGCGACGCTTGAATCCTATACAAAATATTTTTTTTTACCAACTCAAAAAAAATTAAAAACCTATACAATATGCTTAGAATCGATAGCCGATACTGTGGGTTAATTATTTGCCATATTTTTTGACCCACCATGTATAAACGATACTGAACACAAAATAACGATTTTTAGAAAAAAAATCTGTATCTATGTAATGTACGTATATACCTTATGTATGTATGTCCGGATTTAACTCGAAAACTACTAGACGGATTGCAACGAAATTTGGTATGGGGGTACCTAGTTTATAACACTGGTCAACATATAGGGTACTTTTTATCCATACATCCATAGTTCCCGCGCGAATGCTATTAACGAATTCCACGCGGACGAAGTCGCGGGCAGTAACTAGTTTTTACAAATATTATTTTTCTGCCAATATATATATATATATATAAAACAAGAAACTGACTGACTGACTGATCGATCAACGCAGAGCCGAAACTACTGGTCGAAGTGAGCTGAAATTTGGCATGCAGGTTCCTTAGGGACCGTAGGGGAGCACTAAGAGAGGATTTTGCGAAATTCCCACGGGAACGGGAAAATACAGGATTTTACATTTTAATATTTCTGCGCATGCGAAGTTGCGGGGAAAAGCTAGTTTTTAAATATATTCTTTGGTGCCAGGTTTTTTTTGCCTATGTAATCTTTTTATCTTTAACATTTGATAAAAAATGCTTTTCATCGACTAAAAAGTTGGGTGAAGGAAGGGTGAAGGTCGTTGCCAACTCGGATCCTCTGCTTAAAAGGCTTAAACCGAGGTTGGTAGAGATCTTCTACTATCTAAAGTCCCGCGCCTTCACATTTCAAAACGCTTCAATGTATTTAAAAAGCACCACCAACACTCTCAACACATGTGTGCGTGCTGAGACAGCCATCAACTATGCGTCGAGAGTGTTGGTGTTGCTTTTTAAATAATAAATAAAAAAATGAAGTGTTTTGAAATGTGAAGGCGCGGGACTTTAGATAGTAGAAGATCTCTAGCCATAAAGCCTGTTTTTTTCGTTTTGTCCGCTCCCGCTACCGCCTGCACTACGCTCTCACCCGAAGCGTACGCGCACGCCCCGAGCGTATGTCACCGTGCGCGAACTGACTCGCGAGATTTGTCAAACATGTCTGTGACTCTGTGTCGTTGAAATGTACTCTTGTAGTGTTTGCCCTTCAATTTGAATTTACCACTGAGCTTTTCGGTGAAGGAAAACACCGTGAGGAAACCTGCACGCATCTGCGAAGCAATTTAAAGATGTGTGTGAAGTCCCCAATCCGCACTGGGCCCGCGTGGGGACTATAGCCCAAACCCTCTCGTGATGAGAGGAGGCCTGTGCCCAGCAGTGCGACGCAAATAGGCTGTAGTAGTAGTTGTACGTGTTTTTCCTTATTGTCTTTCCAGTTTCACTGTTCGTTATGGGCAATCGATTCGAAAAGATGAATTGCCGTAATGAGTGTTAGTGGGGGTACAATGCCGCACATTGCTCGCAGGACATCAGTCCATCAGGCCGATGGCCAGAAAGTTCTTGAATGGCGCTCGCAGGACTGATGACCGATGGCCAGAAAGTTCTTGAATGGCGCTCGCAGGACTGATGGCCGATGGCCAGAAAGTTCTTGAATGGCGGTCGCAGGACTGATGAGCGATGGCCAGAAAGTTCTTGAATGGCGCTCGCAGGTCTGATAACCGATGGCCAGAAAGTTCTTGAATGGCGCTCGCAGGATTGATGGCCGATGGCCAGAAAGTTCTTGAATGGCGCTCGCAGGACTGATGACCGATGGCCAGAAAGTTCTTGAATGGCGCTCGCAGGACTGATGGCCGATGGCCAGAAAGTTCTTGAATGGCGCTCGCAGGACTGATGACCGATGGCCAGAAAGTTCTTGAATGGCGCTCGCAGGACTGATGACCGATGGCCAGAAAGTTCTTGAATGGCGCTCGGAGGACTGATGACCGATGGCCAGAAAGTTCTTGAATGGCGCTCGCAGGACTGATGGCCGATGGCCAGAAAGTTCTTGAATGGCGTTCGCAGGACTGATGGCCGATGGCCAGAAAGATCTTGAATGGCGCTCGCAGGACTGATGGCCGATGGCCAGAAAGTTCTTGAATGGCGTCCGCGTACCGGCGCGCTGTCGCGTGACGCGACAGCGCGCCGGTACGCGACTCGCGTCTCCAAGATTATAGAGCGACGGTTTGGTAAACGTAGCGGTATTCATAATTATTTCTTCACGTAGATAATTCAAATACACAATAATAATATGTATTAGTAATATATATATAATAATATGTATAATAGGGAAGACTACAACTTTTTTTTCTTAGTCTATCAGGAAGATTATTGAAAAGTATTGGACACGTATGTTTTCCTTTTTCACGTAATCAAACTTATACGGAGATATATTGAGTTGAAATGTCGCGTGACGTCACGGTTAGGTACGATTTATACTTAACGGTGACGTAGTTAGGCCCCACTCTCCAACTTTAATGCGTTTTAACTTGGTCATTCTTTGTTAATTTGATAAAACAAAAAATACGTGTCTAATATTTTTTTATTACCTGACTGACGGACTAATTAGAATTTCGATTTCTTCACCCTGTCGTCTTCCCTATGCTCCAAGAATTCCTGTGTCTACTAACATCGTCCTCGTGCAAGAGTTAAGTAACACTAAAAAGGGCTTTCCGTTAAATTGTTTCTGAATAGGCAGTTGATTGCGACGTGTGGGGTCCAAGGAAGAATGCCTTACGCCTACGTTACATCTTTCTGTAAGCAGGCGTTTAAAAAAAGACAGTTGTAATTATAAAGAAGCTATACTTAATTGAAGCCGTGGTGGCCTAGTGGTTCGACCTACCGCCTCTCATGCAGAGGGTCGGGGGTTCGATTCCGGCTCGCACCTTTAAGTTTACTTATGTGCGAAATTCATTGAATTCACCACTGAGCTTTTCGGTGAAGGAAAACATCGTGAGGAAACCTGCACGCCTCTGCGAAGTAATTCAAAGATGTGTGTGAAGTTCCCAATCCGCACTGGGCCCGCGTGGGGACTATTAGCCCAAGCCCTCTCGTGACGAGAGGAGGCCTGTGCCCAGCAGTGGGACGCGAATAGGCTGTAGTAGTAGTAGTAGTAGTAGTATACTTAATTCAGTAAGAAGAAGCGTAGTGATTTGACTTACCACCTCTTAGTATTAGTTGTACGAAATCCATGTTTTGTAGTATTGAGATATCACATGGATCCTACGCAAATCTGTAAAGTAATTGAAGGATTTGTGTGATATTCCTCATCTACATATAAACGTAACAAAGAAATTAAAAAGAGATTAGTCGACGTCACCAGGGACCGAAGAGCTGGCAGCTTCCTCACTCAATGTTTGAGCATCGCTATACAACGGGGAAATGCTGCCAGCATCTTCGGTACCACGCCGCGGGGGCCGTTTTTAGATTTTGTTTATTTTTTTTGTATTTATAAGTAATTTTAAGTATTTTTGTTATTTTTAAGTAGTTTTAATTCTTGTTTAGTATTATTACAATGCTAATTCAACGTAACAAAAATTTTAGATATCTCTTACAATTTAATTTTATATTGCAGACGTGTAAATGCGTCCAAATGTAACTTATTTGCTGAATAACTGAGCCCAGCAGTGGAACGCAGGCGACCTGTTGTATGATAGAGGTATTAAAAATCCGAAAAAAAAAAGTTATTGTTAAATGATCAAAATTTAAAAGCAACATGTCGAAAGCCGCATAATCCGGATGAGTAGGGGGTAATGTTAACTTTTAAATGTTAAAACGGAAAATCGAGAGTCTAGAGCTGTGCAAACTATAAAACTATTTTATTAAATATCATGCGATACGTCGAAATGGTAAAAACTGTCGGCACAAACAAACTATTTCATTTGCCTTCCTGTGAGAATACCTTTTGTCGGCAAAGCAATTATTCCACTTTTCAAAGCCCAGTGTAAAGTCGTATTCGACGAATTTTTCATTACGGTTTTCGGTGAAACAGAAATGGGACACAAAAATAACTACAAATTCCGTTCAGTTTTATAAATTGTCTCAATTATTTTCAGATTATGTCTATAAATATTTTAGCGAATTTAGCGATGCAAGAATAGAGAATAGAGTGATTTCTTCGAATAAGTTATTTTTATTTAAAAAGTCAAGAAATCTCCCGTGATGAGAGGCGGCTTGTGCCCAGCAGTGGGCCGTAATTACGCTGTAAGTAGGTGGCGGTAAGAAAGAAGACGAGCCTTTTAAATGTATATTGTGAAATTGTAATTTGTAATCTTGGAAAAAGCTTTTCGCTGAGTTTGTTTGGGCTAGCAAGCGCTGGTACACTCATTTAATTATTCGACGTGTAAAAGTGCCAGTTGGTATATGGCTAATTTTCTAAATAATACAATACAAATACGCTTTATTGAACACCAAAAAACAATTACACAAGTAAATACAATGATGATTGAATTTGAACGAAAAGTCGCGGGAATCCAAGAGAATGGTGGGAAGTTGACGGTCTGTGTGGCAAACCCTGGGGAGTGACTTTGCCCAAAAATGAACTTTTGGCTGGGGTGATGATAAAATTTCGGCCCTGCTTTGCAAATATATTTTGGTACTCACTATTTACGAGTGACCCGCTGAAGCAAAAAACAAACAAACAATCAGAGTTAATTGAAACTGCTACCAATCGCCTTTGAATAGTTTCAAGGGAAACTATACTGTTCATTTTTACCATTTGTGATGTTCAAATTTATTTTTTCTGTTTCGAAATACATCATTGTAATTTACTATTTTTGACCACTGATTCAAAAAGAAGGGTGTTATGAAATAAAGTGGTACCTTAGTCTGTAATATATATGTGGCAATACTACTATTACACCATATTTGCGTCCCACTGCTGGGCACAGGCCTCCCCTCATCATGAGAGGGTTTGGTTTCACACACATCTTTGAATTACTTCGCAGATGCGTGCAGGTTTCCTCACGATGTTTTCCTTCACCGAAAAGCTCATGGTAAATTCAAAATGAATTCCGCACGTAAGTAAACTTAGAGGTGCGAGCCGGAATCGAACCCCCGACCCTCGGCATGAGAGGCGGTAGGTCGAACCACTAGGCCACCGCGGCTTTTTTCATGTGGCAAATTGGCAATACAATACCTTTCTAATCAATTTTGAATTTTTTACTTTTGTACTATATGAACTAATAAAAATATGTTTGTTTCCAGGTACTTACATACTTCAAAAACTCATATCATATTTCATGGGTAAGTTTACCATCTGCATACTCATTCATAGGAATCAATAAAACTTCATATCAAGTTTCCGTCATAGGAATGTGAACCTTAGTAGTTTTTTAATACAGCGTAGAATAGTGTGACCCTTATTGAAAAAAATATTTGGCCCCTTTTTTAAACAATGACTAATCATTCGTACCCTTATCATAAATATGACGTTCAATGGATTTGGGGTTTTTTTCGGTTATAATGTCCATTGTACGGCGATTAGGCCAAAAATGGGGTCCGATGTTTGGTTTAGGAAAATCGATATGGATTACAACGAGAAGTTTAGTACAGTCGCCGTTAGATATATCTGAACAAACAAGGGTTTGACGGCCGGATTGGTCCAGTTGGTAGTGACCCTGCCTTCTGTTCCGATGGTCGCGGGTTCGAGTCCCGCTCGGGGCAAACTTTGTGTGATGAACACGAATGTTTGTACTCGAGTCATGGATGTTAGTAGTATATGTATGTATTTTTCTATATAAGTATTTATATCGTTGTCTAGCACCCATAGTACAAGCTTTGCTTAGTGTGGGACTAGGTCAATATGTGTGAAATCTCTCGTGATGAGAGGAGGCCTGTGCCCAGCAGTGGGACGCAAATAGGCTATAGTAGTAGTATTGCCACATATAGATTACAGACTAAGGTATCACTTAATTTCATAACACAATTGGCTATGGGTGAAAAATGTCAATGTGTTGGTTTATTTTTTTTAAGGATAGGAATAACCTTCCGTATCAAGAGAAAAAAATCTCAGAATTTTCCGTGGCGTAGATTCTGCGTACAAAATAAAATTGGTTTTGCGTTATGACGATTGAAATAAAGGTGTTTCCTTGGTCCAAGTATGCAGTACTACTTCTTGAAAAAATCAATAATGTCAATAGTGTCAACACTTTTTTTCAAATATATATTTCAAATATACAAAATAAAATAATAATCGAGCACATTGTCATTTTTCACCCATAGCCAATTGACCTATAATAAGTAACAGTGGGCCGTAAATGGGGACAAGCAAACTGGACCACAGTGGACTGTATGATGAGGAACCAGCTGTTCATCACAGCCCTGGACTTCCTTTTCCATCAAGCATTGGCTCACCATATGTGGCTCCACGCGTCTGCAAGCTAAACCTGATAAACAGCGTGTTCCATTTTGACGATAAGCTGAGCATGAATATTAAAGTGAACACCCCCTATCACACTGAAGCGTGACAAATCACACATCTCAATATTTGATCCGAACGTTCAAAATCACATACTTATTCAGCAAATAGGCCACATCTGGGCACTTTTACACGTCACTTTTAAATTAATTTAACAGAAATGAATTTACCAGTTCAGCGTTCACAGCGTTTAAAGATCTATTTCGGATGTTGTTTCGATTGAAAATCAAACAATTTAACGAGTCCACATTGTCGAGTACCTAAATAAGCCTTAAGTTGGTTTTATACTAATCTGGAAGCATAGAGTTCATTCATTACAGCAGGCGTTCGTGAATCACTTTAACACATAGACAGATGCCATTATTTAAAGGGAAGAAGAATCACTTTAAACGAGCGTACTTATATTTATTTATACAAGTGATCTCTGTAACGGCTGTAACTAGTAGGACGTAATTTTGAATACCAATCGATCTAGCTAGATTACGTATCTGGGAAAACTCATGCTATGCTTATGCAAAGCTCAGTCGCTCATAAGTACTAATAAGAAGTATTTATACTAGCAACCCGCTCCGGGTTCACACGGGTCGTAGAGCCACATCGTATACCAAAACCGTCTCCTAGAACCCCTCTATCTATTGGTGAAAACCGTATAAAAATCCGTTTCCCGATTTTTGAGTTTATCGCGATCAGACAGACAGACGCGGCGCTGTTCTTACGTCGCATTTTTAAACCCCATGACAGAACGTGCTCCGCAGCAGTTTGAATAGAAGTTAAAGATTCGCTAGCGCGTGTTACAAAAATTCTAGTAGGTTACGCGACGGTGTGAATGCGGCCGCGCACCGAATGCAGCCACTTTGTATATTTCGCGAGCTGTTTGACTAACGCCATTTTTTTGTTAACATCTCCCGATGATTAAATCCTAGTGACGGTTTAAAAGCATTAGAAAATTCGAGAATACGTTGCTTAAAGACAACATCACTAAACTTGAATTTTCAGTTACGGGATGTATAACATCATTATTCATTATACACGCTTGTATGGAGGGTTGAAGGAAAGGAGTGCAAACTTTATAGTTCCAAAAGTGGACACCAAATCGGGTAGACTGGGGGCGCTGCGGTCGCCACTCCAGTCAAGCCACCTAGGCGGATAGTCTGCAGTAGCGCCTTCAGATGGAGCTGCTGAGGCGAAAACGGTTGTGAGGAGAGTGTGTTTTGTTTTGTTGCTTATCAAGTCTGCTGGACACGTTTTCAACTGTTTCGCCATGTAAGATTGCGCTCCTTACCAAGACACATTTCTCACTACTTACACGCTTGTTTTCTCATTGGTTTCTAGAATTTTCATTTTGAGTTACGTAAAGGTAAAGGGCAATCGTTGTCTGTACGAGTAGGCAATGAAATCATAAAAAAAATCTTTGTTTTTGAACTAAATGTAACCAGAACAAATATCTAGGTTTGATTTCTAGAATTAACGTGCTGATTATGTGATTTTTATAATTAGCTTTTAAGGTATTTTAATTAATTTGAAGTAAGTTTCGTTATAGGTGCTTGATTTATCTATTATCATTATTACTAATAATAAGTCTGTAGAAGAAGTCGCGTCTGAAACTTCAAAATTAAAAGAAACTATCAAGTCGACTATATAAACGATACTGAAAACAAAATAAGGATTTTTAGAAAAACTGACTGCATGTATACGTATGTATGTATGTATGTGTGTATGTCCGGATTTAACTCGAAGACTACTGGACGGAAAGCAACAAAATTTGTTATGGGGGTAGTGTATAACACTGGTCAACATATAGGCTACTTTTTATCCCGGATAAACCACTGGGCCACCACGGCACCTCTTAATCAATTAACAGGTATTTAGATTAGGTACTTCCCTACTAACTTTGATATTAATCGTAATAATTGTACCTACCAGTTATTTACATGAACGGTTAAAAAGATTTTTCTCAAACATGCTCGTAAATGTTCGTGTTACTTTCAAAAAAAGAAGACGCGAGGCTGTCCATTGCCGGCCTTGGCCAGCAAAAACATTATTGTCGTGTGTGTTTTTTTTAATTCGCTTGCTATTTGAGACACCTCTAGAAACTGACAAATCCATGGAGGCAATAAGTACAACTTCCATGGCCAAATCATCCACGATCATGGAAGTAGTAAATACTGATGTGGGGTAGTAAGTGCGCCTAAATTTATTTCGCCCCTATGCCTTGTAAACAGCCAACTACTAGTTGAGTAATATTTATAGGTTTCGATATATTTATGTTAGGCGCACTTACCCCATCCTGGCGCACTTGCCCCGAAACTGACAAATCCATGGAGGTAATAAGTACAACTTCCATGGCCAAATCATCCACGATCATGGAAGTAGTAAATACTGATGTGGGGTAAGTGCGCCTAAATATATTTCGCCCCTATGCCTTGTAAACAGCCAACTACTAGTTGAGTAATATTTATAGGTTTCGATATATTTATGTTAGGCGCACTTACCCCATCCTGGCGCACTTGCCCCGACTGACCTTACGTATTTCCTCGGTGTTTGAGAAAAGCATTATATATACCTCGGCCGCAATTGCGATTGTCGGACTCGTACTAATAGAAGGCTTCGCTTCGCTCAGCCTTCTAACTGACTCGTCCGACAATGCGCTACTTGGCGGCCTCTGCAATAATGTACTATTAAAAACCTATTGGTTTTTAAAATCTGTGAATCTTTTGTATATTTTACTCGTTAATAAAACCGCCGCGAGCGTTTCATAAGAATCGGTCTACTGAAAAACCGGCCAAGTTCGAATCAGACCTGCGCATGAAAAAGTTCCGTAGAAAAATTGCAACAGTTTTTATCAATTTCGACGTAATCAATCGTTTTTTCCTTTGGGAAATCTTTGAAATCACGAATGTGTCTACAAATTAACTTATTTGTTGACCGACGTTTGTATATAAATTTCATATCAAATTTACTTATTCCATTGGTATATCTACCTACTTGAAATCTTCACTTTGACATTATTACATTTACTAAAAAATAGTTAATTTACATTATACATTAAATTAAATAGGTACTTACGGTAATTGATTTTCAGTTCGGCTTTTGTTGGATTTCCGTGTTTTCCCGATGGGAAAAAACATATGCACTGACTATATCTGAACTCCCACTGTTTGGAATGCCACTCTCATTTGGCTTGAGCAATCTCCACGAGGATTGGGATGTCACATCTTTGAATGGCTTATCCAATGTGAGTAGGTTTCCCCACGATGTTATACTTCACCGGAAAACTCAGCGAAGGTATCATAAGATGGAAGAGACGCCCTAAGGACCAAGATTGAACGCCACTATGGTGGTATACCGGCTTTCTAACCCTCTTACCGCAGCCGTGGTGGCCTAGTGGTGTGACCTACCGCCTCTCATGCAGAGGGTCGCGGGTTCAAATGCGGCTCGCACCTCTGAAATTATTTATGTGCGAAATTCAATTTGAATTTACCACTGAGCTTTTCAGTGAAAGAAAACATCTGCGAAGTAATTCAAGGATGTGTGTAAAGTCCCCAATGTGCACTGGGCCCGCGTGGGGACTATTAGCCCAACCCTCTCGTGATGGGAGGAGACCTGTGCCCAGCAGTGGGCCGTGAATAGGCTGTTGTAGTAACCCCCTTACCGGAACAGAACAGTGCGAGCGCAGGTTTTGGCGGCTGTTAGCGAGTAAAACCATGGTTACCATCCGAACGGGCCCTGCATTAGGTCTTAGTATCGAGTAAAGTTAGTTTTTCACACTTGGTTTTTGTAGTATATATACGGAACCCTATAATCGAAACAAAGCAAGGTTTTATTGAAATAACTCATTAAAATCATTCAGAGAATTACGAGTAATACATGGAAATTGTATTTGGTGATTTCACAAAGCGACTGCAGCAGTTCCTGCCGAATTGGACTTGATTATTTGTTAATTAGGCCAAATTAACTTGTTTTAGTGAATGTGGGCGAAATTGATTTTAGTGTACGTCCAAATTTAGCTGAGTCTTTGTTAAAATTATTAATTTATAACTAACGAGGTGGCTCGGCGGACTCCGTACCGCCTAACAGCCATGCGTGACGTGAGCTGTCAATTGCGGAAGATGGCGGAAGCGATTTTATAAAAAAAAAATTTAGGATAAGATAGGTATTTCCTAATACATATTACTTGGACTAATCTAAATATATAAAACTCAAAGGTGACTGACTGACTGACATAGTGATCTATCAACGCACAGCCCAAACCACTGAACGGATCGGGCTGAAATTTGGCATGCAGGTAGATGTTATGACGTAGGCATACGCTATAAAAGGATTTTGCGAAATTCCCACGGGAAAGGGAAAAATCGAGATTTTTCCTTTTTAATATTTCTGCGCATACGAAGTTGCGGGGAAAAGCTCGTCTAAATATATAAAACTCAAAGGTGACTGACTGACTGACGGACATAGTGATCTATCAACGCACAGCCCAAACCACTGGACGGATCGGCCTGAAATTTGGCATGCAGGTAGATGTTATGACGGAGGCATCCGCTAAGAAAGGATTTTGCAAAATTCCCACGGGAACGGGAAAAATCGGGATTTTACTTTTTAATATTTCTGCGAATACGCAGTTGCGGGGAAAGCTAGTCTAACATAATATTGCAAAGTGTGTTTCAATAAGTGTTGAGTGTAACTCTTCGCTAAGAAACTGCCCTGCAGTTTGGCGAAAATAAATATTTTGTAATTAAACTGTGTAAAATTGTTAGTAAATAAATAAATAAAAGATGTGCGAATCGACATTTAAAAACTCTGCACAAGTCAAACCACTTTGCTACGTCGGCATTTTTTAAACCATGGTACTATAACGAAAAAAACACGTTCTAACTCTTGTAACAGTATTAGGGCAGCCTTTTAAAAAGGAGTTAGTTTAAACACACATTATTACGGCGCTTAGATCGCTTACCGAGCTCAAAATAAAAGACCGACGTTGCGGTTGCATTCTTATTTTTAGGTAGAGCAGGGACGTGTCGATACTTTTATCGATGTTATCGGAATATATTGAGCGAAGAAGAGGAGGGGCGCTTTCTCTGAGTTCGTTTTTCGACTGTTTTTGATCGATTTGCGCTAATGATTTTTTCGGTAGATTTTAATAAAAATATACGGTTTATTTGCGTTATTCATTAGGTTTAACTTCGAGCGTGGAGCCTCCGATTATTATGGGAATTGGCACAATATGGACATTGGATATGATTTTCGAAAGGTAATAGGTAACTATTGCATCGTGGAATTCGTGGAATAATGTTATTATTTTGCATATTGCGTCTACAACCGCCACATAGTTTAGTTTAGCAAACATTTACCAAAGTTTATTTTAAAGCCTAGTCAGCTAACAGTTTCGCGTCAGCACTCAGCCTCCATAAGAACCTGCAAACACTAGCCCTGCAATAATAGGCAGCACAAACTCTAAACTCATCGCGTGCTCAAATATACAGAACAAATAGGAGTTGAACGTTTCGTGCCTCTCTATAATCTTGGAGATTAATGTCTTAATGTCTCCTAAGGTTAAATGGACTACTGAATGAGGTTATTTCTCATTTTCATGCGTTTATTATAGGTATAAAAAATTGGATCACTGGTTATTTATTAAATTTCGATTTTCAATCCTGATTTTCGAGACAGGTGATGGAAGGAAGGAGATGCCTCGGCCCATCAGTGGGATACCATAATCAGCTGATAAAAAATCTAAATTTTATCGAAATTTACATTTAATCGAAATCTAGAGCGTGTCCCATCCCTAAACAGCATCAAAGCGTGCGCATGACGCGGGATCGTTCAAGATTCTTTAGTGACTGCCCCTTTGTCTACCTTCGTGATCGATAATTTAAAATGCACTAAAGTGTACTCCTCGAAGCGTTGTGTACAGTGTCGTGCAAGAGAAATGCTTTGAAGTTTTAATGGGAATTTCAGTTTTAATTTATTCGGAATTAATGGTGGTCGATAAATTTGTGTGTCGTAACTGTTTTGGCTTGTTTAACTTGCGTTTTGTTTTTAGTTTACGAAACAGACTTACTTGAAAAGGAAATTCTTCTTTATCGCGTTCCCGCGGGAACTATGCTTTTCCGGGATAAAAAGTAGTCTATGGTCCCAACGGAAGACCAGCGCTGGCATTAATGCTAGCACATGCTGAGTTGGGAGTTTCGTGACAGATTACATTTTTTTTCTTTTCTTCTGTGTAAATGTTGTTCCTTTTGCCTTTTATGTGTGTATAGTGTGATGTCGCGAATATATGATTTCTTTTCTTTTTCTTCTTTCTATGTCCTTTCCCGGAACCTCAACAATCTCTGTATCAAATTTCATTCAAATCGGTTCAGTAGTTGAAGCGAGAAGAGGTAACAGACAGACAGACTTACTTTCGCATTTATAATAATAGTATGGATTTTATTTGTTTTGAACTCCGCGAGAGATGTAGGCCCCTTATAAGTTGATATCCTTTATTTTAAGATGATTTTCATCTATCTACCTTAATCTTCTTTGGATGCAACGCAGAGTGCATTAAAGGGTTCTAGTACAATAATCGACAGCGGGAGCAGTTTGGCCTAGTTTTCAAATTGTATCTGCGTTATACGAAACGTGTACAGCACAGCGTAGTTTGCAGATAATTCGGTGGTAAAAAAAACGCAGCGATCAAAAAAACGCAAGTACATTTCGTTCTGGGATATTATTTCCATAGATTGAGAAGGTAATTATTTGAATACTGGATTTATTATGCCATACACTAAAAATAAATAATAATTAGGATAACGTTTTTCCTTATTATTAACAAGTCAGGAAAACTACGATCGTTATGAAAATACAAAAAGTTGCAAAGTTGAAACTTAATGTATATCTCATTGAAAGTTATAAAAGTTTAGTTAGGTATTGTTTTCATATAAACATTATGAATGTTTCTTCTCGGCAAAGTTCTTTGTCCGAAGCGCTGCTAGAGGCCGAAGTGCTCCAAACGATTAAATTAGTTATGTACTACTACTACTGCTTCAGCCTATTTGGGTCCCACTGCTGGGCACAGGCCTCCTCTCATCGCGCGAGGATTTGGTCTAGATAATTAGTTGCGTGATAATTATTAATTCTGAATGCATGGATGATGAATAGGAGCACGGTGAAAATTAAAAAACCGGCCAAGAAAAGAGTTAAACTCGCGTGGAGAGGGTTCCGACCCTTGATTATTTTAAATGACGTCATTTTCAAACCATTTCACGGGATAAGCTCTTTTATATGATATATTTCAAATACCATGGTCTTCTGATCATGATCTTGAACAATTTTCCTGTAATCTATAGGTCAATAACTATCCTCCGTTTTTTTTCCAAAATTTTAGGTCCATTACTTTCGGAGATAAGGGGGGGGGGGGGGGGAATTTTTCGCCGATTTTCTTGTATAACTGGAAAAGAAAGAAAAAAATTGAGATCCTCATAAAAAGTACTTTCATTTGATATGTCACACGATATAGTTTGAAAACTTTCAGTAATATTTTTTCAGATTTAGCCACCAAAAATAGGGTCTATGTTTAAAATTCATTTATTTTCGTTACACGTCCCTCTTTGGGTCACAAACTTACATATACGTACCTTTCAACTTAATAGGTCCAGTAATTTCGCAGAAAATCGACTGTGACAGAGGACGGACAGACACACGAGTTCGGATTATAAGGGTTCCGTTTTTACCTCTTGGGGTTCGGAACCCTAAAAATTACACAAAAAAATCATATCTGCGTTTCAAAGCTAGTGTCTGAGTTGTTATAAGTTATTGCGGAAACTTAAACCACAAACACTCGATCTGTTCAAATGATGCTCCACGACCGTTCGATGGTTTCAATGATTTTCGTGATGTTCTGAGATGAAAATCCCCGAGTACTAACAATACCATCAAATGCCATCAATAGTTTGGGTTATTATTTATTAACAAGAATTTGCTTGAAACCTGCTCGAATTTCAACTAAATTGATCTAGCGGTTTCAGCATAAGGATCTGAACACTTATTATTATTATTATTAGTAGGGATGACATTAGATGAGTAGGTATTAGACTTTCTTTACTGGTTTGGCATGATATTTCAAAATGTACACAAATTATTAATAGATAGATTTTTTCCCCAAGTGCGTATGTTCTCTGTTTTAAATTAGCACATGTAACGATTTATTCGTAATTTCACATGCGCACGCGCACGCGCTCTAGTTTCTTAAAATAAAGGCCTCCCAGTTCTTCTATTTAAATAACTAGGTATTAACCGTAATACGGCTACTGCGAAGTAATTCAAAGATGTGTGTGAAGTCCCCAATCCGCAATTTTGTATTTTTTTGTAACTACTTCGTGCCTCCGTCTGGATTCGAACGCGCGACCCCAAATCACTATTACGGTTACTACTACTACTACTACAGCCTTTTTGCGTCCCACTGCTAGGCACAGGCCTCCTCTCATCACGAGAGGGTTTGGGCTATAGTCCCCACGCGGGCCCAGTGCGGATTGGGGACTACACACACACATCTTTGAATTGCGTCGCAGATGCGTGCAGGTTTCCTCACGATGTGTTCCTTCACCGAAAAGCTCAGTGGTAAATTCAAATTGAATTTCGCACATAGGTAAGTAAACTTAGAGGTGCGAGCCGGAATCGAACCCCCGACCCTCTGCATGAGAGGCGGTAGGTCGAACCACTAGGCCACCACGGCTTGGTTCCGATAAACTAAATAGAAAACACCTGGTTCCGATAAAACCACATCCGTTACATCCCTTAAGGCTTAAGTGCTTCGCCGCGCGCGTTCTAAGTTGTGTTCTGCTATACGTTTGTGTTGTTATGGAATACTGAGTACCTAACGTACGTCGAAAAACTATAGGTACAATCGAGTTCATTAATATGTGTACACTTTTGGACCTTATTACAACGTGGTAAGGTGCAAAAGTGTGTATATATTGGCGAACTCGACTGTACAAACATAAAAAAAACCTAGTATAAAAAATATACACGCCCCATATTTTAATGGAAAGCTCATAAGCTGTCAAGTCATAAACGAGTTGGAACCAGTTAATTCCGGCTGGCCGCTCCACGTGTTGTCACCCGAGCGTGAAAGTGACAACCATCTGTCATGCTCCCAGGACAAACCCCGCCGTTTAGAGCGCTGAAATTAGGGCCACCGTATCGTATTCCAGCTCACCAGTTGGCGCCACTATCGGAGAGGTGATGGCTGTTCTATTCTATATAAATTAATGGCGTCTGTCTTGGACACTTCACCAATATCAAAGTAAGGGCCACAGGCCTGCAAGTTGTTCGGTAATAAAGGTAAATGTACGGTGTAAATCATAGACGTAAATAATATAGACCCGTAGGTCTAGTGTATTTTTTACACCAAAAATGCAAAACGATGTCACGAAGTTATACGAGTAAACTATTCACGATCAGTTTTGTTTTAACACGCGAGTGTAAGCTTCAACTTCGGGCTCGGTTTGTTTTTACCTCTTCTCACATGAGTGTAAATCTTTATTTGCGCTAAACGCATCG
Organism: Aethes cnicana; assembly: GCA_963971205.1. Lineage (NCBI taxonomy): Eukaryota > Metazoa > Arthropoda > Insecta > Lepidoptera > Tortricidae > Aethes > Aethes cnicana. The sequence goes on from OZ020297.1 coordinate 2,369,551, forward strand.
AACGCGTTTTAGTTTATTCATCATTTTTGTATGAGAACACAAACAGCACCCCTAGCGGCAAAACATGGAGTCAATTCAGCGAGTGACATTTACTTTACGAAAACGGATGTGAATTCGTTTACACGTTTTCTGACTAACTGCGAGTGTAAGCTCGTATTTGACAGTTTGAAAAGTAAATTAAACGAAACGCAAGAAGTAAAGTTACTCACCCGACTTTATCACGTGAGAACGTGAGAACTTAGGTTTTCGAACCTGTCGAATCCAAATTTACTTCAAAATATTAGATTTTTTAAGTGAAATAAATGATATATGTATGTCGTCTATGTCTTAATATGCTTGTATTGTGTTCTTGAGATAATTTTTACTAAGTATGTTATTTATTTAAGCTTCTTCGCATACGTATAAGTGTCTTTCTTTTTTAATGTTGAGATACTCCACGTTTGTGACGAATATACCTATAACTATGTACTTCGATTTGGTTTAACAAAAAACTAAATTACATAAATTACTCCGGGTTGCCTAGAAATTTTAGAAAATGTAGGTAACTTGGCAACACTTATGGCCATTTTGACAATTTTGACAGAAAAAACCTGAAGAAACGCAAACGCGATCGAGACGTTTTAACTCACTGCCTTCCGTCACATATTTGACATTGTCATGATTGACGTTTACCAAGCCTCCTCAAATTTGATATTAATGATAATTTAAATGTTTATTATTGAATAATTGCCGGCCTGAGGCCAATATTTTGATAATGGCGAAGTGTCCAAGACAGAAACCATCAATTTTATAGTGTATAGCGGATGTCGCAAAGTGATGGTGACAATACATGGACGTGTGCGAGAATGGTGTTGACAAATGCACTCAAAGGTTAAAGATGAACGTTTTACGAATAGTTTACTCGAAGTATTTTGAGTTGAGAAGATGGACGTTGACGTTTGTTTCACCTCAGCCTCACCAAGTTTACTTGATTTATCTTTTATATCGTACATTAATTGTTTCCTCCATACAATGCTCGGCCCGTAGGCCATACTTGAGAGTGGCAAAATTGTCTTGCATATACTTAGAAAGAAGCCATTATATAAGAGAACAGAAGAGAAGAATTATATTTTAAGATCCATACTTTGAATTGAGCCAAATTTCTTGTAACGTAGAAAGAATTGGCGCAGCTCGTGTTACTTTTATCAAATACAAAGGAGAATGCGTGCATAGAAGCAAGAAACAGTAAGTATGAGACATAATAATAGTATTTATTTTTATTTGACATATGCAATACCCACTGCTGGGCACAGGCCTCCTCTCATCACCAGAGGGTTTGGGCCCTACACAGGCGCAGTTTGGATTGAGGACTCACACATGTACCTACATTCTTGAATTACTTCGCAAATGTGTGCATGTTTCTTTACGATTCACTATGTTTTCGTTCACCGAAAAGCCAAGTAGTAGGTAATTTTGCAAAAAAGTAACTCAGAGATGCGAGCCGGATTCGAACGCCCGCCGATCCTCTGCATGAAGAGTTCTATAGGTGATGGTATGGGTGAAATGGTTCCGAATGGAGGACCGATCACCCGACTGATCCAGGCAGTCGTCCCCTTTCATAAATAGGTGATGGTGGCCTAGTAGTTGGCCACCATCACGGCTTCAATTAAATACCTAATATACACTTACATTTTCTTTCAGTGTTCCTTCTGGCTCTGCCCCAGCAAGTCAAGTGGAACTGTGGCAACTTTAAGACCAGACCCCGTGGCTGAGCCAACTGCTGATTCCTACCAGAATTTCATCAAGTTTTAAGTAGTTTAAACACTAATAAATCATGCTATATATTCGATTGAGTTTATTATTGGTGTTATTTATTGTAAGTATGTATATTTCTTTAGCAAATGTCAGCAACTAGCAACTGATCGATCAAAGCACAACCGAAGCTACTAACCGCAGAAAGCTGAAATTTGGCATATAGGTTCCTTGGGGAATTGGGGGGTGTTACTAAGCATAATTCCCGTGGGAACGCTCCGAATTCCACGTGAATGAAGTCACCGTCGGAATAAGCTAGATTGATATAATGCTTTTAGGTATTCGCATCAGTCAAGAATGTTGGCCGCTCTATTTAGCTATAAGTACCTACTAAGCCACAATTTTGCATTTATAGTATTTCCCTTTACATGATTTCTTTAACGTTAATCTACCACATATGTAGCGGGAGTGGTGATGATGAGAACAAACTACTTTCTTGGTTAGTTTCAAGTTGATTTATTTCATAATAATTTAGAACGCTTAAATGGGTGAGGCTTACAAGAATGTGCCGTCACACACTGGAAATTCTTGTGAGCATCACCCAATATGTACTTATGTCTACCGAAACGATAATCCATGACACGGCCTATCTCTCTTCCGTGCCGTGCCTTGTGGACGATGCCGATGGTGCTGGCACAATCCTCCACGCCTGGAAAGACTATTCCTATATCGACTACGTCGCGATGTATGCCTCTTCATCGTTCAGCAAAAAGGCTGGTTTCAAGCGACCGATTGATTCGCACGTCGCTTTGCCTTCTCTATTAATCAGGTTCCCACGCTTTGTTCCTCCTCTCAACCACTATAAATGGGCCATCATAAGGCGGTGTTAGAGTAGGGCGGAGTATGACGCTTCTTACGCTTCTTGTGAACATTTCTGTAATTGGCCTTTCCCTTCTTGGACCGAGACAACATTAGCAATACTTAAGTATCTTCCCTTAAACATCTCTGTAAAACTATCGTAGAAACAGTTCCTCATTAAAAACATTGCTGCGGTAGGCTAATCGGTATTCCATATACTTTCCTCGCAGCGCTATATCCGGTTTCTTCCTGTAAACTATGCTTGTAAACAACTCCTAAGTCCCAACTATAATATGGTAGGAAACTCTTCAACCGAGTTCTCTCTTTCGCTTCTTGCCCTTGCCCTATACAGATAGCCATGTAGGCAATACCAGCAATTTTGTAAGGCACTGAAAAGTCCTGCATGCCGCGTGTCTTCTAAATTTTATCTCCATGTTTAGTATCTTCAAAAATGTTCAAACTATTAGCCTGACAGTGACCTTGACAGATCGAATTGCGTATACTACTGCGTTTCTGTCATACTAAAAGTCACTCGAAAACGTGAACGTTTTCGTTTACTCACTTACTCGCTCGTCACTCATTCGTATTAATCAAAATACACTCGCTAAACCTTGTTACAAAACGTACCGTTAGGGGCGCTGTTCAAGTTTTCATACAATCTTGATGTAAACGCAAACGCGGTCGAGAAGTATTTTCCAGGTCCGAAAAATACACTTGAGGTACCGGTCTAACGTACACGCCCCACTTCCACGGTGTCCAATCCAAAGTTCTGTCACCGAGCGTGCGTGACAATAAGCGTTTTTTTTAAACTTTTTGAAACTGTTTCTCAGTATCTAAAAACTCGTCTCGTTGTTGGAAAAATGTGACCCAGCTTAAGTGTCACGATACAAGTTTAACTTTGGATTGGACATCAAGGAAGTGGGGACACATGACATGTATCTACGTTAGGCCGGGTCCATATCAAGTATTATTTATGCCTATGGTGTTAATGATTAATAAAATAAAATTGGAGAGACTCAGTAAACGTCAACGTCCATCTTCGTGATGGCTGTTAAGGAACAGCCAATATTTGTCATTACAAAGATTGTCATAACATACAATAGTGTCAATGTCACTGTGGTTCCGAAACGTCAGACTAAGTTTCGGAGTTTGCAGTTTAGCGTTTAATATGGCTTACGAGGTTTTACATCAAAGTTATTTTTTTAAATCAAAGATGTATTTAAAGTCCCCAATCCGCACTGGCCCTGCGTGGGGACTGTAGTCCAAACCCTCTCGGGAGGCCTGTGCCCAGCAGTGGGACGAAAAATAGGCTGCAGTGGTGAAGTGACAGTGGAAAAAATATGTTCTTATTAAGTATTTGCTGTCAAAGGGATGCTAAAATCCTTTACTTCGGTACTTAAATAATAAACCCGTGTTGCCAAGTTCGGCGTCAATGATAATGATGATGATGGCTCTATAAAAAATAATATAATACATATCTGCAACTAGCTCCGCCAAAAACACGAAACGAAAAAAAAAATACACTGGAATATTTCTCTTTGAACCGAAATAGACATTCATAATACGTCGCCCGGAGTCGCCTTATTAAATGCGTTGACAGATTTATGGTAATGCAAGACTTATTGCTCGGTAATAACGTGTGATTTAGCTAAACGCGTTTCTGCGATTGTTTCCACAGAGTAATAGCGGCGAAGATTTATGGATCGAATAGATCATTGTAGCGTAAGACGTGATAATATGGATCTATTTATCGATTTATTGATAAATGACTTGCGGGAAAGTAAAACTGGTGATTAAGAACATACCTACCTATATAGTGAAAATAAAATGTACTTATTGTATTTAGAGGACATTACTTCTGTAGGTTTATTAACAGCAATAGAAATATCAAACCATACATCAAAACTCTTCGGCTACTGACTGAGTGACTGACAGATAACGTAAAGTCGAAACTAATAGCCATAGAAAGCTGATATTTGTCATGTAGGTTCCTTGGGAGTGTAGGGGGGACTAAGAAAGGATTTCCCGAAATTCCTACAGGAACGGGAAAAAAATAGTTTTACGCGGGTTTTTTGTCATAGAAATAGTTCCAATTATTAGTTATTATTGACATAGTAACAACCCACTAAGACAGCCATCTCACAGCGTGGGTGTCCTATAGAAGGCCATAAACTGAGGCGTTTATTGGCCAGAGGATGTTGTTGATGTCGTTAAAGGCCGCAAAACGTCATGGTTTCTCTAACGGCCGCAGATTATAGACGAATATGGTGTAGCGATAGATAATGCGATAGTGCGTTTAATCGGAAGGAAACACCGTACTTAACGCGGTATGTATACGTAAAAAAAGTCCAAGTGTATCCTTATTAATCGGATTACCTACTAGGTTTTTCACGCGACTTCGTCTGCGTGGAATTGCATACTAAACTTCAAAAGCTCTTTTGAACCCCGTATGAAATGATTTCCTGAGTAAAACTATCCTTGTCATTCCCCGGCACTCAAACCATCCATATCAAAATTTCACGTAAATCGGTTCAGCGGTTTAAGCGTCAAGAGGCAACTTTTGAATTTATAATGTTAGTATGGATAAAAAAATCTAGCACCTGACATCTTTTAATTCTATATTGTGTAATAGCTATAAAATACAATGCAGTTACAAAGTAACAAAAGAAGAATATTATTAATAATGTAAAATATGTAAATTTATTGACGGATTTTGGTATCTAAATCCGTCAACAAAAACAGTGAATTCATTCCATGCAACTTTATGCAACATGTAATACAAACTGCATTTATTTTTAACTGTGACTCAGTGCCTCTGCTGTTTATTCTAGTCTGTGGTGTTTATGACAAGATGTTAATTCAAAATAAACAGTAAAGTATTTTTGATATGAAACATGATTATGTTTTGGTTTTATTATTAAGTTATCGACCTCTTACATTGTTCATTCGGGGTCTTTAATAAATATGTGTACTGTACACATTCGACCGCAGCTAACTCTAGATGACACAAAAGTGGATACATATTTATGACCTAGCCATATAATCCATTTTCTATAATATAATAATCCAGATTACCTTAATTGATCTATGATTTGTGGTTAAAAGAACAATTTTATCAATGAAAAATGTTTTAACGCAACACGTTTCCTAGAAACAAAACTTTAAAATCAATATTAGAACATAATTTAAATTACGTACTAACTCTTAAAATTACTTAGAACATCATCAATTTCTTCACCGCAAAATATTAATAATAATTAAAAGGCCCGCGTACACTAGGAACAGTAGCAACCATTTGTCTGACGTCACTCACCTGTTGACATTGCTAATAACTTGAGGTGTAAACACGCCCTTTTAACCTTTTAGGTCGATAGGTATAAAGGTCATGCTATTTTAAGACTTGAGCTGGTTGGGTAAGGTGCCTTCTGCGGTGTTACCAAACAAGGAGCTTACTGAATTCTCGAAAACGAAAAAATCAAAGGCTATCGAGCTGTGGAAGTCTTTACCTGGACAACAAACACTCGAAAGCTCTGATCAAGGGCTATATGACAAAACTATCTAAAGAGCTAAAAAAGCAGCAGAAGTAGATAAGCTGTCCAGGTGTTCAAAATGACCTACACACGCCCTTAACGTCTTAAGAATAAGGTCGTGTGTAGGTCATTTTGAACACCTGGACAGCTTATCTGCTTCTGCTGCTGACTGTACAACTCAAATGATATAAAACGTGTGCAGTAACCAGAAGCCTGACTGGACACTGGAAACTGAACAAACGCTTAGCCCAAATGGGAATCAAAGAAAGCACAATGTGCAGATTCTGCCATGAAGCAGAGGAAACTCCCCTGCAGATCCTCTGTGAGTGTGGACCTTTCAGTTCAGTTCAAGTGACAACACCAGCCAGCAATTGCTGCAAGGACCCAAGGTCGGATCCTGAGGGCAATGGGGGGCCGTCTTAGTGATCAAGGGGGTGGCTGGGAGATCCATGCTATCACATGATAAAGGAAAGCATGTTTGCGCAAGCAAGCGTGGTGGAAGCAAGTAGCACAGGACCGGTCTGAGTGGCGAGCCTTGGGGGAGGCCTATGTCCAACAGTGGACGTCTTTCGGCTGAAATGATGATGATGATGATGACATGATGGTTATCTAGGCATGCATTCTCTGTGAGGGCGGTTCTTTCATAGATAAACGTTGTATCTACCTAGGTAGGCACATAGAAACCCAAAAGAGATACAAAATATCACCTCCCAAAGAATCTGGAAATTCCTGGACTCAAGGGCATTTCAGGTGAACGGCTTTTTCCCCGAGAACGCTCTAACCTAACCGAAGTCGCGGGGCAGAAACTAGTAAAAAATAAGTCACCGTCACCAAGTTGATATTGAATATTTTTCAACAAGAGACGTAAATAATATAGACCCGGTCTAACGTACACGTAATATGTCCCCACTTTCACGGTGTCCAATCCAAAGTTCTGTCACCGAGCGTGCGTAATAATAAGCGTTTTTTAAAAAAACTTTTTTCGAAACTGTTTCTCAGTATCTAAAAAATCGTCTCGTTGTTGAAAAAATGTGACCCAGCTTTAGTGTCACGATATACGTTTAACTTTGGATTGGACACCAATGAAGTGGGGAAACATGACATGTATCTACGTTAGGCCGGGTCCATACGAAGTATTATTTATGTCTATGTTTTCAACGGAATCAACGTTCGTTTTCATATGGGAAATAAAATGAACACGCTTCGATAAAATCTCCAATTTCATTTTACTTCGTAACTTTTATTTATGACGAATATTTTATTTTGCAACGTTTGTTTTTTAATTTCGGTTACAAACGCCGTCGCCAGTAATACATTAACGAAAAAAAAATATTCGCACTTTTACCACATTCAGAGATGAGAAATGGATGAAGCCGTGGTGGCCTAGTGCTTCGACCTACCGCCTCTCATGCAGAGGGTCGGGGGTTCGATTCCGGCTAGCACCTCTAACTTTACTTATGTGCGAAATTCAATTTGAATTCACCACTGAGCTTTTCGGTGAAGGAAAACATCGTGAGGAAACCTGCACTCTTCTGCGAAGTAATTCAAAGATGTCTGTGGAGGCCCCAATCCGCACCGGGCCCGCGTGGGGACTATAGCCCAAACCCTCTCGTGATGAGAGGAGGCCTGTGCCCAGCAGTGGGACGCAAATAGGCTGAAGTAGTAGTAGTAGTAGTAGTAGAGATGAGAAAGCATGTTTTCCCAAGCTAAAACAGAAACGCTTCGCTCGCTCAACCGACTTTACAGACATCCACTTTTTTTACCACGCATGTGTTATTTTTTCCTAGACTCGTCTCTGAATCTCATAATATCTCCAACAATATCCGAATTAAGATTAAAACTTAATTAAATATTATATACGAGTAATTATGTTATTTAAAAACAATTAATTAATAATAATAATAAATAAACTAATTATAATAAGACATATGATATGTAAATAATTAAAATTAAAGAAAACTATAGAAAAAACACCCCTTCCAAAAGTTCATTTTGCGGCATGGTGTCCATAACGCTGGCGGCGTTACCTCTCTGGATTGTTAAAGAAATCCTTTGCGAGAGGTAAGCGCTAGCCCTTGGGTCGCCGGTTTTGTCGATCAAGTGGGCCGACAACACCCTCATGTAAGCTAGATTCTCCACTAGGTATGTTTTAATAAACATCAGCATTCGAAAATTACTCGAATTCTCATACTAGTTCATAAGCTCATATGACGCACTGTTTCGATGCGGTTTTGGTATACATTTTTTAAAGGCAGCCATTTTGTGGTTTGGCTGCGTACTAACATTTCAATGCTCATATCCAGGCCGATATTGTAAAACTAGTCTGTTGGAGAATATTTAATAGTACTACATACAGAATGGCCACGGACGGAATCACCCGCCTGAATCTAGCCGGCGCGCAACTCGCCCTTACCGTCATTTGTTTCATCCGGAGATGGAGATTGAATCATTGGCCCGCGTAGTAGTACACAAACATTTACAAGTGTACAGACGTCCTCGCACGCAAACTTTGACACTTCGTATTGTGTTCGAAATCGTGCTTTTATATGCCGTGTCCGCCGTGTGGTACGAGTCATTATCATCATAATTTCAGCCGAAAGACGCCCACTGCTGGACATAGGCTTCTCCCAAGGCACGCCACTCAGACCGGTCCTGTGCTACTCGCTTCCACCGGATTCCCGCGTCCTTTACAAGGTCGTCGCTCCATCTTGTTGAAGGCCTACCGACAGCTCGTCTCCCGGTTCGCGGGCGCCACTCGAGAACTTTCTGCCCCCAACGGCCATCAGTGCTGCGACTCTGAGAGTAGTTCGTTGAATACTGTTTGACTGAGCGATTTACCTATCGAAATCCAATTTGAATTTACCGCTGAGCCTTTTGGTGAAAGAAAACATCGTGCGTGTGGAAACCTGCACGCCTCTGATTACTTCGCAGATGCGTGCAGGTTTCCTCACGATGTTTTTCTTCACCGAAAAGCTCAGTGGTAAATTTAAATTGAATTTCGCACATAAGTAAACTTAGATTCAGATACTTTATTTATAAAATTGTACAATTTTACATGACATTTAATTTCTATATGTTAAAGTAAATACGTATTAAAACTAGTTATAATTATTGGATAATGTCAATACAACAATCATTATTTACATAATTCTTTTTGATTTATATTTACACAGCATTACCTACTTAGAGGTGCGAGCCTGAATCGAACCCCCGACCTGCATGAGAGGCAGTCGAACCACTAGGCCACTACGGCTTCATAATTCTTCTAGTTGATATAATTAATACCGAATCACTCCAATCCGTCCGTCCATCACTAATTACCGAAGCGAATTAAACCCATCACCGTTCGTCGGTTCGATTCCGACCACAGCCATTTGATTGAAAGCTGAATAGTAGAGCTAATGCACCCACTTACTCAATACCCATACATACAGTCGAGTTCGGCCATACATGCACACTTTTGCAGCCAACTCCGTTGTGATTAAGGCCGTTCCTATACCCAGCTCAGCCGTCACTGTCACTCGTGCAACGAGGGAAAGAGAAAGCGCTACGCACAGAACGCCCGATTTAGTTAGTATTTTTTTTTAATTAGCCTGTTGGAGTGTCCCACTGCTGGGCAAAGGCCTCCCCTTTTTTCCGCCAGGTTTCCCTGTTCAGTGCAGCTGCACAGTTATGAAAATATGGCAATTATAAAGCTGTCAATGTATGCATATACTATAGATATTTTTTCTGTTATATTTAGTTTTACACTGTTTGATATAATAAACTGGAGTAAAGTTGGACTAAAGGTCCGAGTTAGAGGTTACTTTGGAATTAAATTGTATCGAGCGAAGTTTCGTGAAACGTGTAACGAAAGCTGTCAATGTAAGGATGATATAATCAAATATAACATATGGTTTTTTCATATTTTTAACTTTTAACGTTCCTTAGAAAAGTATGATCTTACATGAGCATTTTGACGATGCTGGGTCAGGGAACGGCCTTAAGGCTAGAGTGTACACATATAAATGATCTCGACTGCACTCATTTATACAGCTGTTCCTTGAATGACTAATCGAGTGACGTTTGTATGCACTTTGCTTTGGCTTTGATATAATGCAATTATAGAGGGTATTTAAAGATTTTTTTTTTCATTTACTATTTATGGTATTGCGCTTTGACCTACCGCCCAACCCATCACACTGCCTACTACTACAGCCTATTTGCGTCCTTTTGCTGGGCACAGGCCTCCTCTCACCACGAGAGGGTTTGGGCTATAGTCCCCACGCGGGCCCAGTGCGGATTGGGGACTTCACACACACATCGCACTGCCTACCACTACACTTACAATACAATAGGTTCTTTTCATATCATTGGTATAGGCAAACGAGCGCACAGCCCACCTGATAGTAAGTGGTCACTGCGGCCCATGGACACTGAAATCCTATGATCCCCATTAGGAAACCATAGGATCTCGAATGCATTGCCTACCCTGAGGCCCAAGATGGAATGCCTCTGTGTCAGAAATTTCACCGGCTGCCTTAACCCCCTACCGGAACACAACAGTGCGAGCACTGCTATTTGGCGGCAGGTTAAGACGGTGGTACCTCCCCGGACGGACCTAGTAGCAGGCCCTACCATTAGCTTATTCACGTCCCACTGCTTGGGGTGTAATACCCACGCGGGCCTAGTGTAGATTTGGGGACCTTCACACTATGTATTTTTTTTTATGTAGGTACTTACCTACCTACCTCACAGACGCATAATTATACATGATGTATTTCATTATTTATTGACATTTTGAAACTGTCGACATCTATGGAAATTTATTTAACAATGGAGGCCATCTCCATAATATTTTTTTTTCTGGACCCTTGGAGACTATACATCTCTAAGATCTTAGATTTAAGTTTAAGTTAGGGACTATACATCCCTTCAATGTAATTTTAGTACGTACCTTTATGTATATTTTATACATGTAATGTAAATTTTGTAAATTTTGAAAAAAGGCCTTCTGCTTGAGTTTGTTGCGGCGCTTCTTGTCAAGCAATGGGAATGGCTTCTAGGAAGCGCTGGTAAATTCTTTTTCTGACGTGTAAAAGTGCCCCTATGTGGCCAATTTGCTGAATAAATGTTTGAATTTGAATTTAATTTATTTCTTGAACGAAGTCGCAGACATTGCTAAGTTCACTATCATCAAGAAACCATAGATTGAAATTAAACTTGCAAGTCTAACTGATAAATAAAATCACTAACGAACGCGTAGGCAAAAATCTATAGTCCTAATTAAAAATTTCGAAAAAAGGAGAAGCCGCACACGTCACCAGTTCCAGACGGATAGACAGACGGACAGACGTCCTTGTCAATTAAACGTCTGAGTTATTATTCCGCTGCACGCGAGGTTCGATTCCCGGCCATGTATGTAAATGTTCGATGAATTATTCATTTTGTGAGTTTTTTATGTAGTTTGTTTTTGAGCTTGCGAGCTTCGGTTATTTTATTTATGGATACACTAGCTTTTTCTCGCAGCTTTACTTAAACGGTCTCGACAACTTATTACCCGACTGCGCCAGACGGAGGGTTATGTTTTTCGAGGGTGTGTATGATTTCTTGGTCACGCTCTGTAGCCTAGCTTATTGGATTTTAGCTTGCGAGGTGTCGTTAGAGTCGTTTTGATTGTGAGAGTTACACTGGGTATATCGAAATTTGGTCAAAATTCAAAATTCAATCATTTATTCAGCAAATTGGCCACATAGGGGCACTTTTACACGTCAGAAAAAAAAATTACTAGCGCTTCCTAGACCCATTGCTTGAGAAGAAGCGCCGCAACAAACTCAAGCAGAAGGCCTTTTTTTCAAAATTTACACATAGGTAGTTATAACATTTACATTACATGTATAAAATATACATATAGGTACGTACTACAATTACATTGAAGGGATGTATAGTCCCTAACTTAAACTTAAATCTAAGATCTTAGAGATTGTGGTGGTCAGGTAATCCATACTAATATTATAAATGCGAAAGTAACTCTGTCTGTTTGTCTGTTACCTCTTCACGCTTCAACCGCTGGACTGATTGAGATGACATTTGGCATGGAGATAGTTGGGGTCCTGGGAAAGGACATAGGCTACTTTTTATCCCGGAAAACGCATAGTTCCCGCGGGAACGCGATAACCGAATTCCACGCGGGCGAAGTCGCGGGCAGAAGCTAGTTTTTTTAATGTATTTTTTTATTCTGGTTTTTGATTTACTCAAATTAGGGGTATAATTTTGAAAAATATGTCCTTTTGTATGAAAGATAGTACAGGTTTACACAACTTAGAAGGCAATAATATTTAGAGTGCGTCAACGGCTTGAGTGCTTCGCCGCGCGCCTTCTTAGTTGTGTCGTGCTATACTCGGATATGTAGGTAAATTATAACCTAACCTAACCTTGGTATACTTACCAAAGCATATTTTTTATCCCGAAAATCATTCTTACATTTCTAATATCTATCACCCATATTTTGGGTCCGTGGAAGGAATAAAGTCATGAAAAAGGCATTCGCAAGCTTCCTCAATACTTTAAAAACATATTTAATGAGATCCTAAAAGTTCTATCTCGTGCTATACTTTTTAAGACTAAATCACAGAATATTTAATAGTTGTTATACGTACAGAATGGCCACGGAATCACTCGCCTGAATCTAGCCGGCGCGCATCTTGCGCCCAACTCGCCCTTACCGTCATTTGTTTCATCCAGAGATGGAGAGTTAATCGTTGGCCCGCGTACTGGTACTCACACATTTACAAGTGTACAGACGTCCTCGCACGCACACAGACGTCCTGGCACGCAACATTGACACTTCATTCGAATTGTGTTCGAAATCGAGCTTTTATAGGCCGTGTCCGCCGTGTGACTAAAGGTTTCGTGTAACAGAGTTCATAATGGTTTGTCAAATAAAGGTGGTTAAGACCATTTTGAATCAATAAACGTTTTCAACGAAATGATAAAGTACGGTCAGAACAATTAATGCTTTTGCGTTATCTGTCATGGATTTTATTTTAGTTTTATTTTATTTTTAGTGAAATTAATTGCAAGATATAAATAAATAAATAAAAGTTTAATGTACGACCTAACCTGCACGCATCTGCGAAGTAATTCAAAGATGCGTGTGAAGTCCCCAATTCGCACTGGGCTCGCGTGGGGACGACTCTCGCGGTGTGCCCACCAGTGAGACGTAAATAGGCGTGGACGTAACATGGTGGCCTAGTGGTTCGACCTACCGCCTCTCATGCAGAGGGTCGGGGGTTCGTTTCAGGCTGGCACCTCTAAGTTTACTTATGTGCGAAATTCAATTTGAATTTACTACTGAGCTTTTCTACTACTACAACAGCCTATTTATGGTCCACTGCTGGGCACAGGCCTCCTCTCATCACGAGGGCTATAGTCCCCACGCGGGCCCAGTGCGGATTAAGAACTAACACACATCATTGAATTACTTCGCAGATGCGTGCAGGTTTCCTCACGATGTTTGAACAGAAGCCGTGGTGGCCTTGTGGTTCGACCTACCGCCTCTCTTGGAGAGGGTTCGTTTCCGGCTCGCACCTCTAAGTATACTTATGTCCGAAATTCAATTTGAATTCACTACTGAGCTTTTCGGTGAAGGATAAATTATTACAAGTTTTCTTATTTCTAACCAGATCAATCAGTATGGGTATAACGGTCAAACAATGAAAAGGAATTTAACTAGGGTGCATGTAGGCAGATTATTTAGCTCTCTATTTCCCCATTGAGCTACCCAATGACGCTCACATGCAAACTAAGCTAAACGTACCTACAGTTTAATATAAACAATAATTTGCGTACGTTTCTTGCCAAATGCGGCTGGCGTCGCGCCAACTCGGCCGCGGTCGTCCAGCATTAGGGCTAACTTTATATCCTGTGGCATAATGGGGATTAGCGGTCGCTGGCCAGTACCTGAATTGTGTGCATTGATTCGAATTGCCGTTTAATAAAAAACAGTAACGGTCGTTCCTTTTATTCGAAAATCGAACGTGAGTCGAACTGTATAAGTGGCAACTTGGCCTTTTTCGTTTACGATATAGTGGTACAGTCGAGTTCGCCAATATATACACACTTTTGCACCTTACCACGTTACGATAAGGTCCATAAGTGTACACATATTAATTAACTCGACCCGGTTAGATTCAGGCGGGTGATTCCGTGGCCATTCCGTATATGTAGTAATTAAATATTCTGTGCTCAAACCATCGCCATACCAAAATCTTCCACAGTGGTTTAAGCGTGAAGAGATAAGTGATACTTTCACATTTATAATACCTATTAGTATGAATTTTAGACGCATTTTGAAGACTCTTTTTAATTTAACTCAATGTTTTTCGGGACTAGGTCAAAGTAAGTTGTAAAAACTGAACGTGCAAAACTCCGATTTTGCTTTATAACTTTCTTCAACTCGCTTATTTCCAATACCCTTATCATCAGGTCAGTCAGGTTTATCTCTAAACCGAGTTTACCCTTAAATTTAATTCAAACTGTTGCGATAAAATCTAAATGGGGGACGCGGACGAGATGAGCTCTGGAGCGAAGCCAAACGCAGGCGGCGACGGGTTGTGGACTTAGTTTCACGCCGGATCGTTTTGGAAAAGATTTTTCTGATGGCGACATTAGTGAACTACGGCCACCAATTTCAACAGCCAATTTACATTCCACTGCTGGGCACAGGCCTCTCATCACGCGAGGGTTTGAGCTATACATTTGGGTGTACACACCAATTGTATTGGGAATTCAACCTACATCTTTGACTTAGGTACATGGCTGATGCCTGCAGGTTTCCTCATGACGCTTCCTTTCGGCAAAAGTGGTTAATTTAAATAAATTCCGCATAGAAATACGAGTTTACTCGGTGACATTTAATCCCCGGTTACTGGAGAAATTCAAACTGCGAAACCACATGTGGGCTTAATTATACAAAACCGTATTTTTGTTAGTAGTAGGACCTGTAGGTCTAGTGTATTTTTTACACCAAAAATGCAAAACGATGTCACGAAGTTATTCGAGTAAACTATTCACGATCAGTTTTGTTTTAACACGCGAGTGTAAGCTTCAACTTCGGGCTCGGTTTGTTTTTACCTCTTCTCACATGAGTGTAAATCTTTATTTGCGCTAAACGCATCGAACGCGTTTTAGTTTATTCATCATTTTTGTATGAGAACACAAACAGCACCCCTAGCGGCAAAACATGGAGTCAATTCAGCGAGTGACATTTACTTTACGAAAACGAATGTGAATTCGTTTACACGTTTTCCGACTAACTGCGAGTGTAAGCTCGTATTTGACAGTTTGAAAAGTAAATTAAACGAAACGCAAGAAGTAAAGTTACTCACCCGACTTTATCACATGAGAACGTGAGAACTTAGGTTTTCGAACCTGTCCAATCCAAATTTACTTCAAAATTTTAGATTTTTTAAGTGAAATAATAGTACATTATTGCAGAGGCCGCCAAGTAGCGCATTGCCGGACGAGTCAGTTAGAAGGCTGAGCGAAGCGAAGCCTTCTATTAGTACGAGTCCGGCAATCGCAATTGCGGCCGAGGTATATATAATGCTTTTCTCAAACAGCGAGGAAATACGTAAGGTCAGTATTATTATTATTATTATTATAGGGGCGAAATAAATTTAGGCGCACTTACCCCACATCAGTATTTACTACTTCCATGATCGTGGATGATTTGGCCATGGAAATTGTACTTATTACCTCCATGGATTTGTCAGTTTCGGGGCAAGTGCACCAGGATGGGGTAAGTGCGCCCAACATAAATATATCGAAACCTATAAATATTACTCAAACTAGTAGTTGGCTGTTTACAAGGCATAGGGGCGAAATAAATTTAGGCGCGCTTACCCCATATCAGTATTTACTACCATGATCGTGGATGATTTGGCCATGGAAGTTGTACTTATTACCTCCATGGAATTGTCAGTTTCTAGAGGTGTCTCAAATAGCAAGCGAATTAAAAAAGACACACACGACAATAATGTTTTTGCTGGCCAAGGCCGGCAATGGACAGCCTCGCGTCTTCTTTTTTTGAAAGTAACACGAACATTTCCGAGCATGTTTGAGAAAATGATATATGTATGTCGTCTATGTCTTAATATGCTTGTATTGTGTTCTTGAGAAAATTTTTACTTAGTATGTTATTTATTTAAGCTTCTTCGCATACGTATAAGTGTGTCTTTCTTTTTTAATGTTGAGATACTCCACGTTTGTGGCGAATATACCTATAACTATGTACTTCGATTTGGTTTAACAAAAAACTAAATTAAGTAAATTACTCCGGGTTGCCTAGAAATTTTAGAAAATGTCGGTAACTTGGCAACACTTATGGCCATTTTGACAATTTTGACATAAAAAACCTGAAGAAACGCAAACGCGATCGAGACGTTTTAACTCACTGCCTTCCGTCACATATTTGACATTGTCGTGATTGACGTTTAACAAGCGTCCTCAAATTTGATATTAATGATAATTTAAATGTTTATTATTGAATAATTGCCGGCCTGAGGCCAATATTTTGATAATGGCGAAGTGTCCAAGACAGAAACCATCAATTTTATAGTGTATAGCGGATGTCGCAAAGTGATGATGACAATACATGAACGTGTGCGAGAATGGTGTTGACAAGTGCACTCAAAGGTTAAAGATGAACGTTTTACGAATAGTTTACTCGAAGTGTTTTGAGTTGAAGAGAAGAGAAGATGGCTGTTGACGTTTGTTTCACCTCAGCCTCACCAAGTTTACTTGATTTATCTTTTATATCGTACATTATTTGTTTCCTCCATACAATGCTCGGCCCGTAGGCCATACTTGAGAGTGGCAAAATTGTCTTGCATATACTTAGAAAGAAGCCATGATATAAGAGAATAGAAGAGAATAATTATATCTTAAGATCCATACTTTGAATTGAGCCAAATTTCTTGTAACGTAGAAAGAATTGGCGCAGCTCGTGTTACTTTTATCAAATACAAAGGAAAATGCGTGCATAGAAGCAAGAAACAGTAAGTATTAGACATAATAATAGTATTTATTTTTATTTGACATATGCAATACCCACTGCTGGGCACAAGCCTCCACTCATCATCAGAGGGTTTGGGCCCTACACAGGCGCAGTTTGGATTGGGGGCTCACACATGTACCTACATTCTTGAATTACTTCGCAAATGCGTGCATGTTTCTTTACGATTCACTATGTTTTCGTTCACCGAAAAGCCAATTAGTAGGTAATTTTGCACAAAAGTAACTCAGAGATGCGAGCCGGATTCGAACGCCCGCCGATCCTCTGCATGAAGAGTTCTATAGGTGATGGTATGGGTGAAATGGTTCTGAATGGAGGACCGATCACCCGACTGATCCAGGCAGTCGTCCCTTTTCATAAATAGGTGATGGTGGCCTAGTAGTTGGCCACCATCACGGCTTCAATTAATTACCTAATATACACTTACATTTTCTTTCAGTGTTCCTTCTGGCTCTGCCCCAGCAAGTCAAGTGGAACTGTGGCAACTTTAAGACCAGACCCCGTGGCTGAGCCAACTGCTGATTCCTACCAAAATTTCATCAAGTTTTAAGTAGTTTAAACACTAATAAATCATGCTATATATTCCATTGAGTTTATTATTGGTGTTATTTATTGTAAGTATGTATATTTCTTTAGCAAATGTCAGCAACTAGCAACTGATCGATCAAAGCACAACCGAAGCTACTAACCGCAGAAAGCTGAAATTTGGCATATAGGTTCCTTGGGGACTTGGGGGGTGTTAGTAAGCATAATTCCCGCGGGAACGCTCCGAATTCCACGTGAATGAAGTCACCGTCGGAATAAGCTAGATTGATATAATGCTTTTAGGTATTCGCATCAGTCAAGAATGTTGGCCACAATTTTGCATTTATAGTATTTCCCTTTACATGATTTATTTAACGTTAATCTACCACATATGTAGCGGGAGTGGTGATGATGAGAACAAACTACTTTCTTGGTTAGTTTCAAGTTGATTTATTTCATAATAATTTAGAACGCTTAAATGGGTAAGGCTCACAAGAATGTGCCGTCACACACTGGAAATTCTTGTGAGCATCACCCAATATGTACTTATGTCTACCGAAACGATAATCCATGACACGGCCTATCTCTCTTCCGTGCCGTGCCTTGTGGACGATGCCGATGGTGCTGGCACAATCCTCCACGCCTGGAAAGACTATTCCTATATCGACTACGTCGCGATGTACGCCTCTTCATCGTTCAGCAAAAAGGCTGGTTTCAAGCGACCGATTGATTCGCACGTCGCTTTGCCTTCTCTATTAATCAGGTTCCCACGCTTTGCTCCTCCTCTCAACCACTATAAATGGGCCATCATAAGGCGGCGTTAGAGTAGGGCGGAGTATGACGCTTCTTACGCTTCTTGTAAACATTTCTGTAATTGGCCTTTCCCTTCTTGGACCGAGACAACATTAGCAATACTTAAGTATCTTCCCTTAAACATCTCTGTAAAACTATCGTAGGAACAGTTCCTCATTAAAAAACATTCCTGCGGTAGTCTAATCGGTATTCCATATACTTTCCTCGCAGCGCTATATCCGGTTTCTTCCTGTAAACTATGCTTGTAAACAACTCCTAAGTCCCAACTATAATATGGTAGGAAACTCTTCAGCCGAGTTCTCTCTTTCGCTTCTTGCCCAAATACTAGCTATACAGATAGGCATGTAGGCAATTCCAGCAATTTTGTAAGGCACTGAAAAGCCCTGCATGCCGCGTGTCTTCTAAATTTTATCTCCATGTTTAGTATCTTCAAAAATGTTCAAACTATTAGCCTGACAGTGACCTTGACAGATCGAATTGCGTATACTACTGCGTTTCTGTACTAAATACTACATAATACTAAAAGTCACTCGAAAACGTGAACGTTTTCGTTTACTCACTTACTCGCTCGTCACTCATTCGTATTAATCAAAATACACTCGCTAAACCTGTTCAAGTTTTCATACAATCTTGAGGTAAACGCAAACGCGGTCGAGAAGTATTTTCCAGGTCCGAAAAATACACTTGAGGTACAGGTGCTGGGTCCGTCCGCGGTGGTACCGCCGTCTTTCCCCGCTAACCTGCCGCTAAGTAGCAGTGCTCGCACTGTTGTGTTCCGGTAGGGGGTTAAGGCAGCCGGTGAAATTTCTGGCACAGAGGCATTCCACATTAGGCCTCAGGGACGCATTCGAGATCTTATGGTTTCTTAACGGAGGGTCAAAGGATTTCGGTGTCCATGGGCCGCAGTGACCACTTACCATCAGGTGAGCTGTGCGCTTGTTAGCCTATACCATCGACATAAAAAAAAACTACGAGTTTGCTCGGTGACATGAAATGGAATTTTCGGTCAATGGGAGGCTTTAAACTGCGAAACCACATGTGGGCTTAATTATACAAAACCGTAAAATATATCTAGCAATAAGGATATACATACAGTCTTAACGGCACTGCGATCTTAATAGGAACCGTCGGTCTGTCAACGCTTGGCGCGGCGCCAACTGTACCAAGTGGAGCCAGGCCATTAGTACATGGTGTAGACTGTACTAGAATTACGAGTATGTCGTAAATGACTTAGGGTTTTAGTATTCATATGTGAAGTCAAACCCTGAATAGTATATTTTGATGCAAGTGCGAAAAGTTTGTCATTTTATATATATGAAAATGACAATTTCGCACCCTTATCAAACGACAGTTTTTTAATATATTTGGGGAAAAAAAGGAAAAAAAAACGAACAGGATGAAGCCCCAAAAAATATGTCAACTATCTCCATGCCAAGTTTCATCCTAATCGGTCCAGCGGTTTAAGCGTGAATAGGTAACAGACAGACAGACACACAGACAGACAGAGTTACTTTCGCATTTATAATATTAAATATGGATTTAGATTTACCTTAATTTTACAAACTTAAGTTGACTTGCCGTCTCTCACGGTACAGCACGAGTCGGTCCCATATTACGAGTTCCCGTGGGAATTTCGGGAAATCCTCTCTTAGTGCTCCCCTACACTCCCCAAGTAACCTAGCAATACATGCCAAATTTCAGCTTCCTACGATCTGTAAGAAATTGCGGCTGTGCGTTATCATCAGTCAGTAACGGAAAATGGAAGAGCTATATTGATTACCATTGATTATTATCATCCCGCTGATCTACAAAAATCTTTAAAAAGTAACTTGATAGGCGACGTTGTGAACACTCTAAGTCATAATTATAAGCTACTTACCTAAAAAAAAGCTTGCCTTGGCATTTTTTGCAAAATATTAACGAGCTGATTATCGTGTGACTTTACTAATTAACACAATCTCTATTTTGACGGAACACATACCTAAACTATACCGACGTTGATTGATCAAATCGTACCACTAAAGTATAATAATGCGTATGAACAGTATAGTACCTATACGAGATACGATCTAAGGAACATAATTCATATACTACTACTACATCCTATTTGCGTCCCATTGCTGGGCACAGGCCTCCTCTCATCACGAGATGGTTTGGGCTATATTCCCCACGCGGGCCCAGTCCTAATTAGGGACTTCACAGGAACATCTTTGAATTACTTCGCAGATGCGTGCAGGTTTCCTCACGATGTTTTCCTTCACCGAAAAGCACAGTGGTAAATTCAAATTGAATTTCGTACATAAGTAAACTTGGAGGTGCGAGCCGGAATCGAACCCCCGACCCTCTGCATGAGAGACGGTAGGTCGAACCACTAGGCTACCACGGCTTCACTACATCGCTCATCTGATATTTTAGGTAACCCAAGCTTAAATGATAGATATCAATAGAGACCATCTCCTAAACTTGTGTTGTATGATTTAATTTTATATACTGTGTACAACTACAAGATACTTAGTATACAGTCTCGAAACATTTGTGATTATTATTATTCTTTTTAGTTATACATATTTATTTAGATAAGTAACTACTGTCATTAATTAATATTTTTATAAATTTTTGTAACTAATGCAAGACTACATTTCTAAGATCTTAGATTTAAGTTTAAGTTAAGGACTTTTATATTACATCCTTTAACTGTAATTTTAGTACGTACCTATACATATACATATATGCATTTTAAACATATACTGTAAATATAATGTGAATTTGTAATTGGAATTTTTGAAAACAGGCCTTCTGCCGAGTTTGTTGCGGCGCTCCTTCTCAAGCAATGGATCTTGGAAGCGCTGGTAAATTCATTTCTGACGTGTAAAAGTGCCCAGATGTGGCCTACTTGCTAAATTAGTAATTTGATTTGATTGGAGAATCAGTATATCTTAGCTTTAGTTTTTTTTTTACTTCACCAATGAACTTTGTTGTAAATTCTTGAGGTGCAAGCTGGGATTCGAACCCCCAACTGCATGAGAGGCGGTAGGTCAATCCACCGATACCCACAATAAGTTAAATGGTAAACTGGATAGCAAGTTGGTAAGTTAACCTGCTTGAACTTCGGAACTATGCCCTGAGGTTCGCTGTTGATGCGCTTTTGTACCAGGTTTAAACTGTAATCTAGTTAGGTCAGAACTTCAGAAGTTGTTGGCTGTTTTGAGTAAGAGCACAATCAAGTTTGTAGAGATCTTCTACCATCTAAAGTCCCGCGCCTTCACATTTCAAAACGCTTCAATGTATTTAAAACGCACCACCAACACTCTCAACACATGTGTGCATGCTGAGACAGCCATCAACTATGCGTTGAGAGTGTTGGTGGTGCTTTTTAAATAATAATGAAAAAAATTAAGCGTTTTGAAATGTGAAGGCGCGGGACTTTAGATAGTAGAATCTCTAATGGCTACGGGATCTACCTAATATAACGCGACTACGCAATTATCGCGCGAGTATGCGATGCGACCATCGTTGTTGGCGCGTGGTGGCGAATGGCGATTACGCGTATGTCAATTCGGACACCTATTCTATTTCAATATTTTTGAACGCGCGTTCGCGCGAGTAAAATTCGCGCGAACTTCCTATAATCGCGCATAGTCGCAACACGAGTATTTTTTTTTATTTTTTTTTTATTTATTTAATATGGTTTGCCAGCAGGTACAATATATACCATAGCACATGCACATCACATGCAAATTCAATAATAAGTAATTTCAATTTTACGAAACTTAACTAAATGTACCTTAAAGTACATCCATAATTTGAAAAAGTGCAACCCTAGTTATGTAAACTGTCATCACGGAATATTTAATAGTACTACCTACCTACATATAGAATGGCCACGGAATGGTGAGTGAATCGTTGGCCGCGAACTGGTACACACACATTTACACGTGTACAGACGTCCTCGCAGGACATTGACACTCCATTCGAATTGTGTTCGAAATCGTGCCTTTATAGGTCGTGTCCGCCGTGTGCTGTCATGGACAGATCGCTTAGGAGTGTCAAATAGGATCTTGGTTTGTAATGGCGATCGATATTTGATTTTATATTTGACATAAATATTGTTAATCCTGGTTATCAACGCTTTTCATTTGTTACAATACATACCTACGTCATAACGCGAGCTCCCACCGCGTTCAACATAACTTCATAAATCGCTACATTAGATATAAGCCCGTATTGTCATCATATTGATATTAGGTCCTTACATATGAAATTGGCGTTTGGCGAACTGGCAACTTTGATTCAAAATATGTGGCGTTCGGCTAGGAATTCCAAATTCAAATTTATTTCAAATTTAAGACCATGTATTTCTGTGTTCGAATTACGAAATTTATTTGTTATCGCGTCATTTGTTTTTCTTTCACATCGTTCTGTTCACAATATGGAGAACTTAAAATATCGCTATATTTACGAATATGAGTTTCACCTCGGCACTAGTGCTGCAGAAACGGCTCGTAGGATTAACAATGCGTATGGGGAAGCTACTGCAAAAGAAAATACGGTACGTTATTGGTTCCAACGTTTCCGTTCTGGAAATTTTGACCTACAGAACAAGCCTCGTGGACGGCCGGAGACACAAGTTGATAACGAAGAATTAAAAGCAATTGTGGAAGCAGATCCATCGCAAACCACGTCAGAGTTAGCGGCAGGCTTCGGTGTGAGTGATAAAACCATTTTGATTCACTTGAAACAAATTGGAAAAGTGAAAAAACTTGAAAAATGGGTACCGCATGAATTGAGCGACGCAAACAAAGAAACACGCGTCGAGTGTTGCGTTTCACTTCTCAACCGGCACAATAATGAAGGCATTTTGAATCGTATCGTTACTTGTGATGAAAAATGGATCTTGTACGACAACCGGAAACGTTCTTCACAATGGTTGAACCCAGGTGAACCAGCCAAATTCTGCCCGAAACGAAAGTTGACTCAGAAAAAGGTACTGGTAAGTGTCTGGTGGACTAGTGCCGGTGTCATCCATTACAGTTTCTTAAGATCTGGGCAAACAATCACGGCTGATGTGTATTGTCAACAATTGCAAACGATGATGGAAAAGCTAGCCATTAAACAACCCAGACTGGTCAATCGATCTAGCCCACTGCTGCTTCAGGACAACGCTCGACCACATACGGCACGTTTGACGGCCGCAAAACTACGGGAGCTGCGACTGGAATGTCTTCGACACCCACCATACTCCCCGGACCTTGCTCCAACTGATTACCATTTTTTTCGGAATTTGGACAACTTCATGCAAGGAAAAAAATTCAATTCTCACGAGGCTGTCCAAACGGCCTTCAAAGATTTTATTGATTCTCGCTCACACACTTTTTTTAGTAAAGGAATCAATGAACTACCTTCGAGATGGCAAAAGTGCATAGATAGCCATGGTACATACTTTGACTAAATAAAAAAATAGTTTCATAAAAAAAAATCGTTTTCATTTCTGCCATATGAAACGCCAATTTCATATGTAAGGACCTAATATATCACTGTATCACTCGTCCGTCCGTCAGCTGTCGCGTCCCAAGACACTGAATCAAAATATGAAAACGTCCGAGTGTCACAGCTGGCTGATAAATATTCAGGAGGGCCGTCGTGACAATGTGGGACGAATTAATTATACTCACACAGAAATATGGTGTTTGCAAAGTCGGACGCGCAAGCTGGAAAGGTTTTTTTTAATACGGTGTTGTCATGTGCGAAGGAATTCGAAATTGAATTGCCATGTGGAAATTTTGTGGGCAGACAATTAAAAGAGGACTGGAATAAGGTGTAGTACAAGTACCAAGACTTGATTGACCTGGTAAAAAAATATATATATAAAAAAATAAAGCCGCCTTCAAACTGCGGCAGGCTGTAGAGTCGGTGTCAAATGACTTACCCTTTAAGAAGAAGAAGAAAAACATTTATTCATACCACATATGACACACAAAAATAAAATAAAGAAACAAAGGAACAAACATGTAAAAACAAAAAGGAAAAGAAATAATTTGTAACGACAACTTAAGTATACTGTGTGTCATTGCGGCAGTGAATCGGACACTGGCTCAGCATAATGCTGGGACGGTTGGGCCCCAGCGCTGATTTTCAGCCAGCACCGTCTGTGTGACTCACGGAGCGCCATGCAGAATATACCTTACAGATATATAAATAAATAAATTGCGTAAGTACATATAGGGTATATAAAATTTCAAATAAATATAGTATAATATATAGATAATTACAAGTACAAGTACTTATTATATATACAGCTTCAGTGGCAAAATTAGCCTGACAAGTAGGTACAAATTTATTTTAACGCTTTATGAGAACCTCATAATTAATTTTACATCAAGTTTGCTTTGTTAATAAAATATCGCTTACAGTTTCCAAAGGCAGGATTTAGGGTGGGGTCGTGGAGGCCATGACCCTCCCCCCCACTCCCCAAAACCGATCCGTCCCATTGAAAAAAATGCCATCTTACCAATTATGTGACCCCCCCCCCCAAACTTAACAATGACATGATTAAAATCTGACATTGTGCTATTTAAAATACATACTTTAATTTTTGAGTATACATGGTATTAATCATGAAAATTCAATTAAAACGATTAATCAGCGTAACATTCGTTATTTACTAAAACAGTAAGTGTCAAAGCATGTCTAATTACCATATACATTGTAAATTGCACCGATCGGACCCCACGCGCGAAGCCAAATTGCTTTTAGGTGTAAAATGCAGATTTTGTGTGTTCAGTTCAAACCTGACGCGTCTCATTATGGCTATTTGTGTTACAAGGGTGTAAACGTAATTAAATGTTTAGGGGACGACGCCATTGTTGATATTATTATCATAAATAGGGAACTTTCCAATCGGTAAATTAATTATTAGGTATTTTTATACCACCATAAGTGGAAACCGAACGTACGGCCTGGGCTCACCTATTAGGTGTTTTTAGTATGAATAATATATTTAATAAATGTATCGAAAGACAAAGTTCTGGCAAAGAAATAACGGTGTAAGTTTTAATACTTTTGTTTTAACAATTTCGCACGTGTATCAATATCAAACGACATTTTCTAATACATTTGCGAAAAAAAAGGATAAAGAAATAAACGAACAGGATGAATCTCAAAAAACTTTACGCACCAGTTAAAAACCACTTTAGGCACGCTCACTCGCTGTCAAAAAACAAAATACGCTCGTTCTTAAATGACAACCTTCTTGCACGCTAAACAGATTTCGAAATTAAATAGGTATAATGTATTCTTGCGCACTCTGTTCAAAGTTTCAAACTGGACAAATCTTGATAATATGTATTTATGTTTACACCTATTTAATGGTGCCAGATTATGATCCTCAAAACGGACAAAATGTTACATTGCCAAAGGAAAAAAATGAGAAATTTTTTCATTTTATTTTTATCGTGCGTAGGCAAAATTTAAACGCCTGTCATTTCACGTTACCTAGTTGATAAAATTGATTCGTTTACCTACAAAGCAACAAAAAACACAAATGTTTTGATTAAAAACTCCCAGCGAAGCTGTTTCCGAACAACCGCAAGCTTATAATTGGGTAATATTGCTAACTAGTCGAATTCGGAATTCAGTTACGCGAGTGTAGATTCATTAGTTCGGGGCACAGACGTGAACGGATGTAGAATATGTACTGGAAAGGAAACGGATAGATTAGGTACTTAGTTTCTTTAATTTAAAAAAGTAGGCGGCCAGGTTTTTCTCGGGTGAAAATAGCTAAAAATCAATTTTTGTACTCGTCAATTGAAATATGTGTATTAAGATTTCATAGAGAATACTGCAATGTCACTCTTTTCATCGTTAAATAGTCATACTTCCGAAACAACCGAAATAAGTTATTTCGATTCGCTCTAGACGATCGAAATACTTTTTCACGTTTCGGCATGGCCATCTAGATGCACGTCGTGACCAACTAGATTACAGGCCCTACCACGAAGAGCAAAATTCAAACGACATTTATTTTTCTTATATACTCGTACTAATGAGTTAAATTATTAATTTTAATGGACTCGTACAAAAAGTATTGTTCACAATAGTGCCATAATCAAGCTTTTCAATCTCGTACCTTACTTAGGCCACTCAGCAAGCTTCGTGGCCTAAACACGGTACTCGACTGAAAAGCTCTCTATTATGTCACGATTGCGAAAAATACTATTTCCCAGATTTGAGACCTAGGATCGTTTTTCGTATTCGTAAACCCCTACCTATACTATATTTTGCAAATTTTGTCCAGATCGTTAGAGCTGTTTATGAGATCGTTTGTATAACTAAATAAATACAAAATGGTAATTATCTCGGTCTGAGACCCCAAGATTCTTTTGACATTTCATACACATTGACCTGGAAACCATGATACAATAATATACTTCGCCAGGTATGACAGTCCGGTATTCTGTAGTAGTGTGGGTGTCACCCTAACGTCATTCGCAATGCGGTGTGTTTCAAGTGGTCTATTAAAATAATCCCCGACCCTATGTATCCTGTGTGTTTCGTTAAATTATTACGTTCATTTGTTTTTAACTTGACCCATTTTGTGTGCTTAAACAAGTAAATGACAATTGTAACGCGCAAATAATTTATTTTGCATTATAATGGCAGAAAATATTTCCTCCGTTTTTGTTTTATATAAAGTGGCAACTCGAGTTTGACGTGGTGACACGCCACCCGGATCGGCAGACCTTGTTTTCTTAGAGCATGCCTTTAAACTAAGTTTGTCTAGGAATTCAGCGGAGCATTCAATATCGAAACATCAAATCGGAACGTCAACATGACTAAATAAATAATCACTCAATTCATAACCCTAGTATAGATGACCCCAAAGTTGTTGCCACTTGGTTCTTGAGTAAACTACAATAAAAAAAACTCAATTTTAAGTCGCTTTAAATGCGACTGTATCAGGGCAACTAATAATAGTAAATAGCAGAAATACAACAATTTAAGTCCCTTACAAGGGCCCAAAAACTTGAAATTTCTATAGCACATCTAGGCCATACATATCTACGACAGTGTTATCTAATTTGTCTGTCGCAGTCTAGGTGGACCGGCTTTTAGGCTAGACTTTAAGGTAGGCTACCACAGATAAAGCAGCGGCTACTGGCTATTGCCACTGTTTTGACAGTTTCATCTTGTCTTGTTACTCATTAAATCGTTATGGAAGAACAGTGCCTAACAGAATATGTCAAAATGTATGGAGCAAACTGACATTAGAGAATACGTCCCAATATGCTAATAACGCCTCTTTAATATATGTCAAGATAAATATTTTATACAAAAGTAAACCTAACACTAGAACACTTAATTGTTTAATTTACTGAGCGCCGAACGAGTCGGGCACCCGTTTTCACGGGCCATTTTTCTTCGGCTGATTGTGAATCCTTACTTATAACTCAATGGATGACCTAAACTTATAGAATACCTACTATGTGATTGTTTCAATTTTTTTTTTTTTTTACCTGACTGACTGATCGATCAACGCAGAGCTGAAACTACTGGTCCTAGAGAGCTTAAATTTGGCCTGCAGGTTCCTTAAGGAATGTAGGGGAGCACTAAGAGGATTTCGCGAAATTCCCACGGGAACGGGAAAAAAAGGATTTAACATTTTAATATTTCTGCGCTACGAAGTTGCGGGGAAATCTAGTTATAAATAATGTTATTCAATGACGTAGTATTAGAGAAGGTGAGATCCTGGTCTATATAAATATTGCTTATTATGACATTTCTCGCTTGCACATATACGTTTCGTAAACTTGCACTAACATTAACTAAAAAGAAATAAGTACATATTAAATTAGATAATTGCCGTGGTAGCCTAGTGGTTCAACCTACCGCCTCTCAATGCAGAGGGTCGGGGGCTCGATTCCGGCTCGCACCCTCTCTAAGTTTACTTACGTGCGAAATTCAATTTGAATTTACCACTGAGCTTTTGCATCGTGAGGAAATCTGCACACATCTGCGAAGTAATTCAAAGATGTGTGTGAAGTAATTCAAAGAAGTCCCCAATCCGCACTGGGCCCACGTGGGGACTATAGCACACACCCTCTTGTGATTATTATTTATTTATTTATTACTAAAACATGAGATACAATTATAAAAGCAAAACATTGCTCCACAAAACTGCTTTCGCAGTTTGACTGCAGAGTCAAGTAGGTAATCTATTACTCAACTAATACTAGGTAAATACTCATAATGATGAGGAGGCCTGTGCCCATCTGTGGGACGCAAATAGGCTGTAGTAGTAGTAGTAGTGAAGTTTTTCGGTGAAGGAAAACATCGTGAGGAAACCTGCACGCATCTGCGAAGTAATTCAAAGATGTGTGTGAAGTTCCCAATCCGCACTGGGCCCGCGTGGGCACTATAGCCCAAACCCTCTCGTGATGAGAGGAGGCCTGTGCCCAGCAGTGGGACGCAAATAGGCTGCAGCAGTAGCAGTAGTAGTAGTAGTCATTACTTTATTTTTAAAATAGTGTTATCGCTATTCCGTTGACAGCTTAGCATTGAACCGTGTGTTCAAGCTTTGGACACAAATTAAGTGCATGTTTTGCAACGTTGTAGATGACAGGGTGAAAATAGGCTTGAAATGATGGGATGAAATGATATGCAGATTTACTTGTTATACAAAAGGATTTGGTAAGTTGGAGCAGCGTGCATCCAGCGCGTATTATTGTTTTTTAGCGTCCAATCGGCTGCCAGCGAGCTTCAATGTCCCCGCGCGCCCCTCCCCCCGTGCGCTCGAACGCATACTGCTCTCGCTTATCTTTCCGGCCTTTATTTAAAATTAACAAAACATTTGTTTCTAATTAATTACACAGTGCTTTATTTGCGTCGCCTACACTTGTTGTATGCTAGAAAATTAGTGGAGTCGTAGGTTTAGGAACTCGACGAACTTCTACAAATTTCCACGTCGTTTTTACGACTTCCGAGTAGTGGAAGCCGTGGTGGCCTAGTGGTTCGACCTACCGCCTCTCATGCAGAGGGTCGGGGGTTCGATTCCGGCTCGCACCTCTAAGTTTACTTATGTGCGAAATTCAAATTGAATTTAGCACTGAGCTTTTCGGTGACGGAAAACATCGTGAGGAAACCTGCACTCATCTCGGAAGTAATTCAAAGAAGTTCCCAATCCGCACTGGGCCCGCGTGGGGACTATAGCCCAACCCTCTAGTGATGAGACGAGGCCTGTGCCCAGCAGTGGGACGCAAATAGGCTGAAGTAGTAGTAGTAGAGTACTTTAGTGAAGCATACTTTGGAAATGCTCGTAAATGTACAAAAAAGTCGAAGAAAGTTAAAAAGTAAGTTGAATGACTATACTATTTCGAATATAAATGATGATCTGAGGGGTTGTATGAAAGTATGATACTCTTTGAGTTCTCTTACACATTGACAACTGAATGGATTGTGATGAAATTTTGTGCGAATTGATATTTATATCATCATCATCATCATTTCAGCCGAAAGACGTCCACTGCTGGACATAGGCCTCTCCCAAGGCGCGCCACTCAGACCGGTCCTGGGCTACTTGCTTATATTCGTATACATGGTGGGTCAAAAAATATGGCAAATAATTAACCCACCGTATCGGCTATCGATTCTAAGTATATTGTATAGGTCTTTAATATTTTTCGAGTTGGTAAAAAAAAAATGTATATGGGATTGGTTGTGTGAGCGACGCCTGAATCCTATACAAAATATTTTTTTTTACCAACTCAAAAAAAATTAAAGACCTATATATCTAATTAAAGCCTTGGGGGAGGCCTATGTCCAGCAGTGGACGTCTTTTGGCTGAAATGATGATGATGATGACAGTATACTTAGAATCGATAGCCGATACTGTGGGTTAATTATTTGCCATATTTTCTGACCCACCGTGTATATGCGTCAATGCTTTCATACGGCTGAAACCTAAATATCATTTTATTTAGGTACACATTTTTTCTCGCGGAGTCAGCTAATACCGTAATTGTAACTAATACCATTTTCTCTCTCAAAAGACTGGCAGAATAAATTCGAGCTTCGTGAAAAATACTCTAATTGCAAAGGCCTGAACACACGGTTACGTAAACTAAGTGTTCAAGCCGCGTTACGACGCACGTCTGTAACGGCTTTATAATTAAGCTGGAGCCGTTCCATGTGAAACTGTCGCATTTACTGTATGTTTGTCAACACCAGAACAGGGTCTTTACGTCCCACTGCTGGGCAAAGGCTATAGTCCCCACGTGGGCCCAGCGCGGATTGGGGGTCTTAACTCACATCCTGGAATCACTTCGCAGATGCGTGCAGGTTTCGTCACTATGTTTTCCTTTACCGAAAAGCTCAGTAATAAATATAAATTGAATTTCGAACATAAGTAAACTCTGAGGTGTAAACCGGATTCGAACCCCCCATGGCGTGCACGCGACGCTACACTAACGAACCTGGTTTTATAAACAAAAGTAATTAAACATGAGCGACATTGTCCAAGCTAGTTAAAACTCAGGTAAAGTATACAACAACTCTGTATAATCGGCATTGATCTATTATAAGTAAGGATTCACAATCAGCCGGAGAAAGGACTTGCAAGTACGTTTAAAAATAATCATCATCATCATTTGCTTGCCCTTTTCCCACGTTATGTAGGGTCGGCACAACATGTTTTCTTCTTCCATTCGCTTCTATTAGCAGTCATCTCTCTACTAACGTCTTTCATACACATATCATCCTTCACGCAATCCATCCACACCTTCCTAGGTCTACCTCTTCCTCTATATCCATCCACATCCATATCTAATACTCTTCTAGAAATATGGCTTTCATCCCTCCTCATCACATGCCCAAACCACATCAACCTTTTACTCCTCATCTTTTCTGTTATTGGCGCTACTTTCAAACTTCCCCTTATATACTCATTTCTAATCTTATCCATCCTAGTAACACCACACATCCATCTCAGCATTCGCATCTCAGCCACGTGCAATTTTTTTTCATCCGTCCCTTTCGTCGCCCAACATTCAGATCCATACATTACGACAGGTCTCACGACGGTCTTATAAATTTTCCCCTTAAGTTTTAAGGGCATTCGTGGGTCACAAATTGTCCCTGAGACCTGTCGCCACTTCAACCACCCTACATTTATTCTGTTCTTCACGTCCAGATCAATATTGCCGTCGTTTTGGAACAATGCACCGAACAATGCGTTTAAAAATAATCATTAGCTTTAATTTAAATATATTACTAAGTCAAACATTTTAAGCGAGAGACCTCATCATGTTCTTATTGATATGTATTAATGAACTCTCTTATACATGATGTATTTCATTATTTATTGACATTTTGAGACTGTCGACATCTATGGAATTTATATTTATTTGACAATGGAGGCCATCTCCATATATTTTTTTCTAGACCCTTGGAGACTATACATCCCTTCAATGTAATTTTAGTACGTACCTATATGTATATTTTATACTTGTAATGTAAATTTTGAAAAAAGGCCTCCTGCTTGAGTTTGTTGCGGCGCTTCTGCTCAAGCAATGGGTCTAGGAAGCGCTGGGAAATTGTTTTTCTGACGTGTAAAAGTGCCCCTATGTGGCCAATTTGCTGAATAAATGATTGAATTTGAATTTGATTGAAAAATGGCCCGTCAAAACGGGTGGCCGAACAACTCGGGCGCTCAGTAAATTTGACACTTAAGTCTTATAGTGTTAGGTTTTCTTTTGTATAAAATATTTATCTTGACACATATTATAAAGAGGCGTTATTAGCATTTTGGAACGTATTTTCTAATGTCAGTTTGCTCCATATATTTTGACATATTCTGTTATTATAGGTCAATGATAATCGGGAATGACAGCGGTAAGCTTACAACTATGTAACTTGGAGTTTTTCGAAGTTGACGCTGTGAAATATTGTTGCATGCCGCCGAGAGAACAAACCTTTTGTTTACAATTCAATTTATTTCTTGCAGCCATGGTTTACAAATTACAATAGATTTTAGAAATAATTTACAATATAGGTACCTAAGTAATATGAAGTCATGGACTCTGGCAATTTTTTACATTAAATCATTATTTACTTTTTTTTACTACAAATAATAGATATCATGTATGAAATTAATTAATATTCCATAAAATCCATAGGTACTTACTATAATATTAAAAAATGCCTGGCCGTCTGTAACCTCTTCACGATTTAAACGGGTGCGCCAATTTAGATCAAATTGGGTATGGAGGTGTTGGAGTCGCAAAAGCGCATAGTTTACGCTGGAACGAGATAACCGAATTCCTAGAGAGTCCCTCTTATTGTTAAGACGAATCTAACGATTAATTTAAGAATATCTACATAGATATTTTTGACGAAAGTCTAATTTGGTAAGTAAGTAAAAATGTCTGGGCTGCCAGCTTTAATAATAATAATGTAGTTTGAAAGTTTTCTGAGCTTTTCTTTTAGTGAATTTATTTATTAAGGTTGATTTCTTAAAAGGTTTGTCAAAGCTATTATTAAAGTATTGTTTGCGGGATTTTTTACAAATCCTTAAAAGGAAAACTGTGTTTTTTAAGGCGATTAGAATGCTTTTTTTTACGTCTTGAGTCAAAAATATTGTGAATTTTCTATGATGAATATTTTCAATTAACTAGAGTTACGTAGTCATACTTAAGTCTGTATTAATTTGTAATTACCTCTTTTATTCTTTCACCTCTCTGTCCTATGAGTTGATATATAATAACTATGTTTATTATTACTGTTTATTAATACTACCATTTTAACGTTAAAATTATAGTTTTACGCTTCTCCGAACGAAACAATGGCCCGTGTTTTTAATGACACATGATTTTATTAATAATTATTCCAAGAATACGAGAAATTCCAAGTTGCTGATTGATTCCGCCGTTTCTCTGCGAAGTAGGTAGAGTCATCTCAGATAGTTCGCGATTCCTTACAAACTTAACTTGGAAGCTGATTTATAAATTTTCTAGAAGAGTTTAAAGGCCGGTTTTCTTTTTAAAAGTGCATACTTAAGTTTGTATGGGACTACTACACGTGCTGGCCGGTAAGAAAAAAAGGGACGGCGCGCAGGTAGAAAATACAATACAAAGGATGCGTGCGTTCCGTTTCTCGTATATTTACCAATTTCATCTTTCCGTTGATAAACGAACTGATAATCTTTATGTTAACGGAATAAGATTGAAATCAGTTTAAATGCAGTTTACACAACGGCAAACATTCATTGAATTTCGAACGCCGCTTCTTTGGTGCATGAACGTTTATTGGCGGTCAAATTTTATGTTCCGAACGCAGCTTTTAGAATCTTTTAGGTTAGTTTCGTTTGGTTTCGCGCTAGGATACGATGCGTTCATGAATCACGTCTGTTTTTAAATGATTTTAGTTCATTAACGGTTTTTATCGCGTGTGCTTGTGTTCGAATGTGTACAGTGTTGTGTTTTGTATTTGGATTGCTTGTCGGAGCTTGGATGTGTTCTTTTTTTTGGTACGTATGGCGTTTTGTGTTAGTGGCCAGTGTTTACTTACAGGTTATGGCATCATGCTTTGAACGTTTTCAGATTATTTATCTCATGCCTTAAATAATAGATTACTTAGACATATTTAATAACGAACATATTTTGAACCTATGTGATATAATACTTGCAAAATAGAGTTCAATGCTTGAAGTAAAATGATGATGTCTCTGTATATTTAGAAAAGCTGATTGGTTATCATTGAAAAATGACATGTAGTTCATAGTTTTTTATTTATTTGGTGCATTTGATTTCATTTTTGTGCATACATAGGTAAGTTAAATAATTTAAGGTTAGCTACCTATTATTAAGAAATGAACACTTCCCGGTATTAGACCACCTACAACACAATGAAACCCGAATATGTTTACACATAGTAATACCTAAGTACGTAGATGGTACGATATTAATTTCTGGAACTAGCTGTCATTTGACTGTTTTCTGTCAACATTATCTTGAAGCTCGGGTATCGGGATATCGCGTTTTACTACCTAGTAGTTTTAAAACCTAAAAACGTAGTAAAC
Organism: Aethes cnicana; assembly: GCA_963971205.1. NCBI lineage: Eukaryota > Metazoa > Arthropoda > Insecta > Lepidoptera > Tortricidae > Aethes > Aethes cnicana. The sequence continues at coordinate 2,404,133 of OZ020297.1, forward strand.
GGCTGCTTTTGGTCATACGACACAACATGTAGACGATTTCAGAAATAACATTTATCTATCCACTAGCTTCTGCCCGCGACTTCGCCCGCGTGGAATTCGGTTATCGCGTTCCCGCGGGAACTATGCTTTTTTCCGGGATACAAATTAGCCTACGTCCTTTCCCGGGTCTCTAATTTACTCCAAACCAAATTTCATCCAAATCGGTCCAGCGGTTGAAGCGTAAAGCATTGCCAATTTGCCACAAAATGTGCTACCTATGGGGATAGATTGTACCGTAGTACAATACTAATGGGATAAGAAGTGTTATACTCTATTTTTGAGCGGAAGTTAAAGAAATAGAGTAAGTAATATTTACTTTTATATCACAGAAATAGTCAAAAAATAATCTTACAATTTCTCGAAAACACCTCACGTGAAAGTTAATCTTAACGTGAACAACATATGACCTATAATAACATATGGACGAACAGTGCCTAACAAAATATGTCAAAATATATGGAGCAAACTGACATTAGAAAATACGTTCCAATATGCTAATAACGCCTCTATATAATATGTGTTAAGATAAATATTTTATACAAAAGTAAACCTGAGCGTTTTGACTGACCATTTTTGTTCGGCTGATTGTGAATCCTTACTTATAATAGATCAATGGTAAACAAGAATTATAGTTATAATAAAAACCAATCCGAAACTGAACAAATAAGCTCATGAAAGTATTCAAAAAATCCTGTAAAGAAGCTTAAATTAGGCATTATTTCAACGTATTCTCAAAGCTAAATGGGATTACTAGGAATTACATATTCACTACGTGAAATATTAAGATCGCGGGAAACGGGCTTTTTTGCTTCTAATGAAATGATCTAGAAATTGCCCCTTTGAGCTGAAGTTCTTACGACTAGAGCCGCCATGAATGTGGAAAAGCCAGGACAAATTTATTTATTTAAACTTCATTGCACATACAAAATGTATACAATTGGCGGACTTAATGCCTAAAGGCATTCTCTACCAGTCAACCATAAGGCCAAACAGAAAGACAAATGTGTTTTTTTTATTTAAAAAAAATGGAACCTGATTTGTCTTACCGTTTTTCTCCACTCTCTCCAAATGTGTAAAGTCATGGTGGTCATGTATTGGCGTTCGAGCATTTCCAAAAAATTGACAGTGCTGAAGCCGTGGTGGCCTATTGGTTCCACCTACCGCCTTTCAAGCAGAGGATCGGGGGTTCGATTCCGGCTCGCACCTCTAAGTTTACTTATGTGCGAAATTCAATTTGAAGTTACCACTGAGCTTTTCGGTGAGGGAAAACATTATGAGGAAACCTGCACGCATCTGCGAAGTAATTCAAAGATCTGTGTGAAATCCCCATAGTCCCCAATCCGCACTGGGCCCGCATAGCCCAAGCCCTCTCGTGATGAGAGGAGGCCTGTGCCCAGCAGTGAGATGCAAATAGGCTGTGGTAGTAGTAGTAGTAGTGTCGGTGCACACGGTCATTGATTTTACCGTGAAATGTCCGTTTCCGCGACCCCGTCCTGACTATATGAGCCAAAGACACTAAAATCATGTTTGTAAAACCAATAGTTTTGCAGTTATTAAGGTACCAAAGAATAGACGAATTCACGACGACGACGGTTTTTTTTTTAATTGTATAGTCTCAAAATATTACGCTATCATGGCGACCCTAGTTGAACGAAGAACGGGATGCAATACTTTTAAAACAATGTTTAGTTAGCGAAAACGTTCGAGCTCGAGATTCCGCTCCACTGTATTATTGTTCCATTTTCTTACTTCATGTAGAGAACTGGGGTCACCGACATAGCCCGAAGAATTGCGAACCTTAAGTGGCAGTGGGCGGGGCACATTGCTCGCAGGACTGATGGCCGATGGGGCCGGAAAGTTCTCGAGTGGCGTCCGCGAACCGGGAGACGAGCTGTCGGTAGGCCTCCAACAAGATGGAGCGACGACCTCGTGAAGGTCGCGGGAAACCGGTGGAAGCAAGTAGCACAGGACCGGTCTGAGTGGCGAGCCTTGGGGGAGGCCTATGTCCAGCAGTGGACGTCTTTGGGCTGAAATGATGATGTAGAGAGAGATAACGTCCGTCCGTCCGTCCGTCTGTCCGCACTATTGCTCGGAGATGCTTAGTTCTAGAAAGCTGTAATTTGGCATGAACATACATATTAGTTACGCTGACAAAGTGGTACAATAAAATTTTGAAATATATTTTTTTATAGGGTACCTCCCCTACTCGTAAAGTGGGGATGTAATTTTTTTTTTTTGCATACCCCATGTTGCGGCATATCGTTGAATAGGTCTTAAAAAAATATTGTGGGTTTGTTAAAACCATTTTTTGATTAAGTGATGCGTTTGTGAAATATTAAGCTTTAAAGTGCTATTTTTTGTTAGAGTCACGTGTCCCCCCCCCCCTGCCAGCTAAATGGTGGTATTTGGATGGCTGAAAAAAATCACGGTTATGGCATATATAACGTAGTTGAAAGGAAAACTATCACAGCTAAGTAGGCTGTACAAACTTCCGAGTCACAGTCGACCAACTTATGAAATGATTAAAATACCAATGATTTTTCTCGAGCGGCAGGGGCGTCGGGCGGGCACGTCATACCACAGGCTAGCTAGATGCTAATAAGTCTTAGAAAGGTACTGTGGGCATCGTGAACTTCGGAACCCTATACTTTGCGCGTGGCCCGACACGCACTTGGCCGGTTTTTTAGTGTGAAGTCCCCAATCCGCACTGAGCCCGCGTGGGGACTATAGCCCAACCCTCTCGTGATGAGAGGAGGCCTGTGCCCAGCAGTGGGACGCAAATAGGCTGAAGTAGTATATGACCCTTATCCTTATACATTAGGGACTAAAATCATTCGTAGTCACTAGCCAGAGGTATTGTACCCTCGGTCCATTACTTTATTACTGAATTATAAATGAATTTCCTTTGTAAACAACTTTCCGGGTGAATATTAAACGTCCTTTGATGAATTTATCTCGATTTAATTATCTCTTATTTTTAGGCACGGCTCTTTAAACACGAAAGAAATGCTTTTGGCGAAAGGTTGGGCGCCTCTGCTTTAGAAAATAATGAAAAGTAATTTTCCTTCATAATTTTATGTTACCTTGTTATCAAACCTCTCAGATTAAAATAGGTATGTACCATTGACTTATAATAACATATGGACGAACAGTGCCTAACAGAATATGTCAAAATATATGGAGCAAACTGACTTTAGAAAATACGTTCCAATATGCTAATAACGCCTCTTTCTAGTATGTGTAAAGATAAATATTTTTATACAAAAGTAAACCTAACACTACCATACCTAAGACTTAAGTGTCAAATTTACTGAGCGCCAAACGGGTGCCCGCGTTGTTCGAGCACCCGTTTTGACGGGCCATTTTTCTCCGGCTGATTCTGAATGCTTACTTATAATAGATCAATAAGTGTGTCTATCAGTTTAATGTATATATGTACATACCTCGAACAAATCATGCGGATGACGTCAAACCACTCATAGGTGATTTCAAAAAGTATTTTCATAAACAATTACTACTTATCAAGAACATGTGAGAGACATATCTACACAAACCGAGCAATCGAGTAGTGCGATTGTCATTGATACAGCGAAATTGTTAGCCTAATTTTTTTTTCCCGGCAAGTGAGGAAGAAAAATTTATTAAAGCTTATTTTAAGTGTGTGACCACAATTATAGACTTGTTAGAAAAATAGTTGTGTACATAATGTCATGAAATTTTTTTTAGTAACATATTGACTTTTATTATCAATTATCGTACTTACGTAAACAAATCTCGCAACATTTATTTTATTCACTAAGTACATCACCTATCATTCAGATAATTCTGTATAGATTTCTTGAAATTATACGCGGTTAATCTGTTACTTCGTGCAATATGTCATACGGATGTTGCAATACAGACATCATCCTGTGTGCAAAATTAGGTACGTCATTTTTACGTCATCCGCATGATTTGTTCGAGGTATGTATGTAATGTTAGTCCATATAAGCAATACCCCCTTAAATCGTTTTTGTCACATTTCTTTGATAAGCCCTGTGTAATAAGCTGTGACAATATTTATTTTCCCATCAATATGTCGTATCACTAAATAAACACCAGTGCACATATTTATCATATTTATTGTTTGTTTTGTCTAGCGATAGGAATGTTGTTCTTTCTTATATATACCTATACATATATATTTATATACGTTTTGTCTTTGTTCAATAAAAATACATTGTTTGTTCTGATATAAGTAAATTGCTTTATTAACCACCACGACCAGGACAGCCTATTTACGTCCCACTGCTGGGAACAGCCCACCTTCTTGAAAAAAAGGACTTGTCCAGCGGTGGACGTCTTTCGGCTGAAATGATGATGATGAACAATAAATGTCATTTTTTACCTTATGTTATAATGAATTTCATTAATCGCTTACTTTGGCGCTCTATCCAGTTTCTTTGAAACGTCGTTTCCATGCCAAATATACTGGCTGTTCCAATGGATTCAATTAATTCTGAAATGGAATCTTTTCCTCTAATAATAACTGGAGTAATCAGAATTAAAATTAAAAAGAATGGGTGGTGCTGTGTCGGTGGTGGGAGTGGCTTTTACGGCCGTTGGTTTTCACGTGAAACGTCGGTTTCTACGACCCTGTGATACTAAATTAAGGCCATACCTCCGAGCTGACTATATGAGCTAAATAGTGATACTAAAATCATGTTTCTGAGCCTATTAGTTATATAGTTATTAACGTACAGTCGAGTTCATTAATATGTGTACACTTTTTGACCTTATTACAACGTGGTAAGGTGCAAAAGTGTGTATATATTGGCGAACTCGACTGTACGATCGGATAGACCAATACGTTACGAAATGTGACAATCTCCATACCAAATTTCATCCAAATCGGTCCACTCGTTGCGACGTGAAGGAAAGAAAACAAACAAACAAACAAATACACTTTCACATCTAAATATATAAAAGCAAAAACTGACTGACTGACTGACATATCAACGCAGAGCCGAAACTACTGGTCGTAGAGAGCTGAAATTTGGCATGCAGGTTCCTTGGGGAGCGTAAGGAAGCACTATGAAAGGATTTCCCGAAATTACTACGGGAACTGGAAAAAATGGGATTTTTACATTTTAATGTTTAGGCGCGTACGAAGTCGCGGGGAAAAGCTAGTTTATAATATTAGTATGGATTGCAAACTCGTTTCAAGTGCCAAAACTCACCTTCGTAGGGTTTCTATTGCTGCAAGAAACAAGTAACCAAAAATAACATGTTAAAGCAGTAAATTGAACAGATCTCGATAGTCAAAACATTGCAACAGAAATCTACGAGATTTACAAATAAAATCGACCTAATTGGCAAGAAATCGATGAACCGCAGAAAAAGTATTCCGGTAGAGAAAAACGTCTCATTAGTGTCATCGACCGAAATACACTCAACAGCAATGAATGCGGGCCACTTTCGGGTAGAGCATTTTCCATAGAAAGTGACCCGGATTCACTGCTGTTGAGTGTATCTTACAAAATGATATATTTTCTACATTTGTATTAATTGAAAGCGCAACCTTACGTTATGGTTAGTTAAGTTGCAAGTGGGATTAAAATGTGGTGAATAGATTAGGAGGTTGATAAAAAGGGTGTTTAAGAGTCCCCTGTACGCACGGCGTTTCTCAACTTTTCATACGAACGTAGTTTCGCTTTTATTTCCAAATTACTGAACGGATTGACTCGAAACTAAAATCATTATTGTGAGTGTCCGAAATTCAAAGTTCAAAGATTATTCCGCACATAGAAAGGAAAATAAAACGGTACCCTTATATGATCACTTGTGTGTTGTCTGTCTGTCACAGCCAATGTGCTCCGAAACGACTGGTTCACTTATCAACCGAATTATATTCAACTAGCTTCTGATCTGCCCGCGACTTCGCCCGCGTGGAATTCAGTTATCGCGCTCCCGCGAGAACAATGCGTTTTTCCGGGATAAAAAGTAGCCTATGTCCTTTCCCGGGACCCTAACTATCTCCATGCCAAATTTCATCTCAATCGGTCCAACGGTTGAAGCGTGAAGGGGTAACAGACAGACAGACAGACATACTTTTGCATTTATAATAATAATATGGATTCAAAATCTTAATTGCAATCATTTATTGTTATACAGATGGTCTTCTAATCTTCTAATTCAGTTTCCTTCTTCCACAGATGTCGCCGAACGTCCTAACATGAACCAGTAGGATAAGCATTGGCCAAACATTGGCCAATGTTGGCCGCGATGGGCAAACAGTCGGGCTGGAGAGTGCGAGTGTGTGCAGTGCAGTGTATTGTGGTGTTGGCAGTGTTGGCCCCCAGTGTGGGCGGGAAGCAGATGAGCGAAACGCTCCAGAGGGCCCTCTCCGCGGTCCGGGGGCCCAGCCCCGGGGCCAAGAAGCTGCTCAATATTCCGGAGGATGGAGGTAAGTTTTATTAAAACAAAAATAACAACAATATGAATAAACTTACTCACTACTTTCTTAATCTAAAAGGCCATGACTATAAATCATGGTACCCAAAATGCTGGCAGCATCGCCATTTTGACTGGCAATGCTCAATCTCAGCGACGAGACCAGCATTGTTAACGCATTCACTGCCACCAACGCATATATGCGTTTTGCTGACTTTCCCGCAGTGCCTTGAACGCACATGTGCGTTGCAATGTTCCCTTAATGACAGAATGTGGCACCTGGCGAAAGTTCGTAAAACAGAAGTGGCAGTGATTGTGTTAAGTAAGAGTTACACATTTAACTGTATAGATCTTCTACTATCTAAAGTCCCGCGCCTTCACATTTCAAAACGCTTTAATTTTGTTTTTATTATTTAAAAAGCACCACCAACACTCTCAACGCATAGTTGATGGCTGCCTCAGCACGCACACATGTGTTGAGAGTGTTGGTGGTGCTTTTTAAATACATTGAAGCGTTTTGAAATGTGAAGGCGCGGGACTTTAGATAGTAGAAGATCTCTACTTTGAAATATTTTAAAAACTAAGTAAAATCTGAATAACAAAAATCTTCAATGATTAGGTTCATTTTTATAGGCTTTTAATTTCTTCCTGGGCCTTTACATAGGTACATACATACCATACATGACTACATGTAAGTATACATACATATAATCACTCTCTGTGTTTGACCCAATTATGTTCTTTTTTTCAACTTGAGTTTTTTTTCATAAACATTATCTCGGTTTAGAATACTAACCCAGGTTAAATAACTCGAGGTTATATCAGTCAGCGTTGCTAAAAAACCGCCTAAGTTATATTTGAAGATACTTTATTTTGCGGCTCTGGAAAAAGATCTTAAAAAAAAAACTAATTACCCCAAAAAAAGGGGAGAAAATGTAAGAAACATAGAATCAAAACCCAAAGTAATTATGCGACATTTTTGACTGTCGTTACAAACTCCAAATCCGGCGAAACTTCGCGATAGATCAAGTCTTATTAATTAAAGAACTCCTTAATTATAGAGTTCAGGTGGCCCTTTGTCTTTCGTGAAACTTTTCAAGTTTTAAACCGGGACTTTTTGTTTTGACGTAACTGTTTAATTGTAGTCTATTTATTGTGTAAAAGAAAAAATCTAGACAAGGCTTGTCGAATTCATCTAAGGCCAAGAACAAAAAAAACCACGTAGGTAAACTGTAGTCTAAATCCAAATTTGGTTTATATTGAGAAAGCTTACAAACATTGCAGATCAGGGGATTCCTTTGAATTTAGTCGAGAAATACGAAATCTACTACATAGTATAAAACAAAGTCGCTTCCTGCTGTTTGTCCCTATGTATGCTTAGATCTTTAAAACTACGCAACGGATTTTGAAGCGGTTTTTTTTATATAGATAGAGGAAGGTTCGGTAATTCCCGCGGGAACGCTATAACCGAATTCCACGCGGACGAAGTCGCGGGCAGACTGAAGCTAGTTTAATACAAATCAGACATAATCATTGTTCCCCAGTTCCTATAATCTTGGTGTAAGTGAATAGGCATCTTCTGGGCAAGCGTGTTCCACCTTAGAACTATCATCACTTTCCATTAGGGGTGATCACTGTGATCAGGTCAATCACCCGCAAGCCCATTTGTAATAAAAAAAAAAATTAAAAATCAAGTAGATTTTAATGTTTTTCTTAGAGTATACTGATGTATTATTTGATAATTGTAATGAACTGATGTTCTCAACATTTGTTAGGCCAAAATTTATTCTGCTTTTTCAATGAATTCCTAGACTTTACCCTCGGCCCTTCGAGTACCCCAGCCCTGAGCCGACATTTTTTTCCGGAGACAGATTACCCCTATTAGTCAGCTCTTTCTGTCTGCAATTCACTAGCACGTTGATAAAACTTTGATTAAGGAAAGGAGGAATTTGTTAGGTTAAAAAATGAGAGTTTTTAGACATCCTCGGAGCGTTTGTATTAATTTAAAAAGTACGTTCTACTATCTACTACTACAGCCTATTTGCGTCCCACTGCTGGGCACAGGCCTCCTCTCAACACGAGAGGGTTTGAGCTATAGTCCCCACGCGGGCCCAGTGCGGATTGGGGATTTCATCCTTGAAAGACTTCGCAGAAGCGTGCAGGTTTCCTCACGATGTTTTCCTTCACCGAAAATCTCAGTGGTAAATCCAAATTGAATTTCGCACATAAGCAAACTTAGGGGTGCGAGGCGGAATCGAACTCCCGACCCTCTGCATGAGAGGCGGTAGGTCGAACCACTAGGCCACCACGGCTTCTTCTACCTTACCTCTTATGGTAGAATTGTGGCTTCAAACTCGGCTCATATGTCTTGAGTATTCTTATGTGTAAAATTGATTGAAATAGCTGCGCTTTTTGGTGAAAGGAAACATCGCAGGGTAATTCTGAAACGATCGGTGAAGTAATTCGAATATTGTATGAGGTCCCCATTCCACACGAGACGAGGGTCTCGTCGTGCAATTTATAGCCCGATTACAGTGTTAAAGGTTTTTTTCTTTGCCCAGCTTGCCAGGACCGTTGAGATTTAGTATAAATATATTTTTTCCTATCAGTATGTATACTGAGGGCATGGGGAGCAGTCTCAGAGATCTTTTCACAGGCAGAGCCTAGGGGCAACATGATATAGGTACTTTAGGTTAGCAGTTCGGCATCTGCTTGTCTAGGCAACCATCGAGTGATAGCACGCATCTTCCAGACACACCCTTGATCACATAGATGGCCCCCCACTTCCCACAGTAGGCGACCTTGGGTCCTTGCAGCAGAACTGCTGGCTGGTGTTGTCAATTGAACTGAACAGGATTAGTTTATCTTGTAGGCAAGGCAGTTGTCTCATCATCATCATCATACAGTGGACTTACGCCACAACCAATGTACGCCAAAGAGGTCGGTCCAAAGCGTTTCCAGTTGCTTATTACATTTTGATTCCACGAAAATTGGAGCTCAAAAAGCAACAACTAGCAACTCGATGCCCGCTGTATAAACACTTGCATACTTCATGTAAAATGCCGGCACTGAATTCATAATCCAACGAACCTCATGAAATTCAACGGGCACTTATTTATACCTACGTAAAATTTTGAAGAGAAATGGCGGTAGCTGAAACAACGTTAAGAGGGCTGTCGCATAATACCGTAGTTATTCAAAGTAGGCAACTATGCTGGTTGCAGCGACTCTGATGATGCTCAGGGAGAGTACCTAAAGCTGGCTATCAGTGTATTTATCCTCTTTTGAAATTATTTGTTATCTTCCTTGTATTTCTGAAGTTTCTTTCTGATATTGATGCACCTACTCATTTTTCTTTCTGTTTGGCCTTATGGTTAACTGGTAGAGAATGCCTTTAGGCATTAAGTCCGCCATTTGTATACATTTTGTATGTGCAATGAAGTTTAAATAAATAAATATACAGGGTCAAGCAAAACGTTGTAACGATATTTTACCCACAGAATCAGCTATCGGTTTTAGAACCGTTAATGCTTAGGCATTTTTTTTTTCTATTTTTTTTAAGCCTGTTTGGAATTGAGGTGTGAATCCCATTTAAATGTTTTTTGTACCAACGAAAAAAAAATCTAAAATGCTTAGATTCGATAGCTGATTCTGTGTCTATCATAACGTTTTGTTTTACCCTGTATACAAATAGATTTATGTTTAATATTACGTATGTAGGTTTTGGGTTTAATAAACTTGTAAATTATTTATTTTCACTTAAAGGATCCGGCTAATCTCATACTTTTAATGCGCCTTCTACCACCACCACAACGGCCTATTTACGGCCCACTGCTGGGCACAGGCCTCCTCTCATCCCCAGAGGGCTATCTACATATATATATACTTATCTATACATAAACCAAAAATAAACCGTGGTGGCCTAGTGGTTCGACCTACCGCCTCTCATGCAAAGGGTCGGGAGTTCGATTCTGGCTCGCACCTCTAAGTTTCCTTATGTGCGAAATTCAATTTGAATTTACCACTGAGCTTTTCGGTGAAGGAAAACACCGTGAGGTAACCTGCACGCATCTGAGAAGTAATTCAAAGATGTGTGTAAAGTCCCCAATCCGCACTGGGCCCGCGTGGGGACTATAGCCCAAACCCTGGGGACGCAAATAGTCTGTAGTAGTAGTATCTATACAAACGATCTCAGAAATACTATTTGGGCGAATTTTGGAATGTAGTCTGTTTTCGGGGAAGACACCGACCTAGTTAAGTTTTTTACCTGAGAAAACTCATTTTTACCTTTTTTCACCCGAGCAAAGCCCAGGTACTTATACTTATGATTCAAATAAACCCATCCATGTTTTATTCCCACGTCTCTTATGCTTACCAAATTTCATCCAAATCTGTTCAGCTAACCGGAAAAGAAATTAAATGCATAGATTAAATCATATGACGCAAAAGGTTTCTCGTAATGTAAGTACAAATCATTTAAGGACTTATAAAAAAAAACCGTACAAACAAACAAACCTGAGTTCTGGTTACAGTTGAACAGCGGAAGTCGTAAAAGGTTGTAAACAAACATAGTGATATACCGCGGCGTCGGGTGTTAACTAATTGGTAGTTTGTTAGGGATCTCTAGGCAGGTTATATTTTACTTTCATACCAATCTATATAAAGTAGACTAGTTTTTTTTTACAAATCCTTACTAATATTATAAATGTGAAAGTGTGTTTGTTTGTTTGTTTCTTTGTTTCTCCTTTTTTCACGTCGAAACAACTGGACCGACTTGGCAGAAATTTGGTATGGAGATAGTTTTAGACCCTGGGAATGACATAAGATACATTTTATCTCGATATTTCCACGAGAACGGTGGCCCGTTTTTCAATACAACTATAGTCATCTATGTAGAGATCTTCTACTATCTAAAGTCCCGCGCCTTCACATTTCAAAACGCTTATTTTTTTTAAATTATTATTTAAAAAGCACCACGCATAGTTGATGGCGGTCTCAGCAGACACACATGTGTTGGTGGTGTATAGTGTCATCGGGTACGCAAATTTATTTAATATTAGTTACTTAGTAAACAAACATGCAACTATTTCAGTCACTCTTGGCCAATTTTTGATGTAGTTCAATAGTGATTTTTGATAGACTACGCCAGACCCGTCTGCTGCTGTCACCTACTCATATCGCTATCCTCTTTTTACACCAAAGAGTAAAAAGGATAGCGATATGAGTAGTGCGGCAGCATCGCTACAAATGTCGCAGTGGGCAGGAGCCCTAACAAAATGTTTACAATAAACGTCACTTTTTCATCGTCGTTATGTACATTGAATTTGATATAGTTAGGATAACAGTTCTAATCTCTAGAATAACGGCTACTTGCTTCGTCAGCGAATTTCCTATATCTTGTACTTCATATCACAAGTTTATAAAAATCACACGTTCTTTATTACATTTTTCCTCCAAGTGGGCCCAATGTAGATAGGGAAAACAAGTGTTCTTAGTTACGGAACCCTGTTATCATAAAACCGTCGGAACTTATTTTTTTAATCTCTGTGCTTTGTCAGTTGTCGTAAACAAAGTTATTGGTTTGTTTATAAAAACCGTTACGCTTGAGGGTTGAGAGCTTTCTCAGTATTGGAAACAAACAGTGCGTCACTCACTGACGCTCAAGAATGTCTGGGGTATTGAAAAGAAATAATAATAATAAAATAATGCAGGAATATTAATTTTAAAATTGTTTAATAATGAGTTTTTTCTTATGTCTTATGTTTTTGTGTAATATGAAAAAAAAATGAAAAAATATGAAAAATAATTTATTCGTTTTCTTATGTACTAAGTTTACATGTTCTGGTGTCCTTTTTTAAGTAAAATATATACCTGTGCTAAGGGACACCGATCCTCCATTTGATGGCATCTATAATTAGTACTCACATTTCATGAAAGGTAAGTTTTTATTATAATTAAGGTAAGTAGTAATTTAATAAATATTAGGTGACTGAATGTGGTATACAATTTTTTTTATCTTTACTGTAGGGGAGGGCGGGGTTGAAAGTGCCGGGGGTAGGTAGTGCCAATGCGATTTACTCAGAGAAGAAAAAAGATAGATACATTATGTTATTGCGTCGAGAAATGCTTTACCCAGGCGCACAATCGGCGGCCAATTTAGTTGCGTCAGCGCCGCAGTAACGGTAGCTCCCTGCCACGTGCCGTGCCGATGTCACGTAAGTAAATATTTTCGTGGTTGTATTTTTTGGTCTATTTATTGTATTTTAAAGCTTTCGTATTGAGTGTTTTCAATAAAGTCTCGACAATTTATTGAAGAATCGTAAGGCTAATGTAATACAACGCTGTGTTAAATACTTTTTTAATAATTCATTTGAAGGTTATTACGTTACTAACGGGGTTAAAAGGGCCTCTAGCCGGGGGTTCATTGTGCCGCGGCAGAATGAACGCCGTCTAAGGCACTGCTATCCCCATGTATTTATAATTATTTTTTATATTGTTTTCAGGATGAGAGTTTACAAAGAATAGGAAAAGTGCCGTTTTTTGTCGTTTTTGTCTGTCACCAGGCTGTGTGTTTCATGAACCGTGATCGATAAATGAAAATTTCACAGATTATGTATTAATCTGTTGCCGCTGTAACAACCAATAATAAAAAAACAGAATGAAAAAAATATTTAAGGGGGCTTTCATAAAACAGACATGATTTTTTTGCTGTTTTTATAGTACGGAACCCTTATTACGTGAGTCCGACTCGCACTTGGCCTGTTTTTATAGATAATAGTACGGAACCCTTCGTGCGTGAGTCCCACTAGTACTTGGCCGGTGTTTTCAAGTTATAACTTTTAAAGTTTTGTCTTCATTGACAAGTTATTTTGTTGATCTTATTATGATGTACAAATGTGTAACATGTATAGGCTAATATTAGTCATAAACTGTTAACTTTTTGATAAAATATACTTTATTTGCTAAATAAAATCAGTTTTGTATTTTTAAATCACATCTGACTGGCTTTTACTTGTAGCAATACATTCGGCCCAACTTACCTCACCATCGGCACAACCCGCCCCTTGATGGGGTAAATTGTGCCACTCTGACTTTTTGTTTAATATAGCCTCTAAATTAATTAATCTTAGATACATCTTCAAAAAGCATACGGTTATAAAAACTACATTAAATTTTACATTAGATAAACTCCAAAGCATTATTAAAACTTTCACAGTGTATATCTTATTTAGCATCTTAGTAAAATCGGCACTTTGAACCCCGCCCTCCCCTACCCTAGGATTATACAAGATGAGATGTTAGTAAAACATAACACAAAAGGGGTTCTGGTACATGTCTGTATGAACCCGTGGAATTGTATGTGATGTGATGTGTGTGTGTGTGTGTGTGTGTGTGCGCGTGTGTGTGTGTGTGTGTGTGTTGCGTGTGTGTGTGTGTGTGTGTGTGTGTGTGTGAATGTGTGTGTGTGTGTGTGTGCAAAATATAACAAGTGTATGTATAGGATTAGGATATAAGTGTAGTCTTAGGTATTGCTCCGCCCTAGCAGGGTCCATGCCCGCACTACAAGGTCTTGTTCCATCTGTACCTACCTACTATGTAATACCATGGATGCTTCAATAAATGAATATGAATATGAATATAACGGAAAGTAGCTTTTGCCCGCAACTTCGTCCTGCTGAAATTATATGTTGTATAGGTACGTAACAATCCATACTAAAATTATAAATGCGGAAGTAACTATGTCTGTCGGGTTTTTGTCTATCTGTCTGTTACCTCTTCGCGTTCCACGCTGGACTGATTTAGCTGTAATTTGGTATCGAGATAGTTGGTGTCCCGGGAAAGGACGGCTACTTTTTACCCCCGAAAAAGCAGTTCTCGCGGGAGCATGTCGCATGAAGGTCGCGGGAAACCGGTGGAAGCAAGTAGCACTGGACCGGTCTGAGTGCCGAGCCTTGGGGGAGGCCTATGTCCAGCAGTGGACGTCTATCGGCTGAAATGATGATTAATAGGTAAAACACAAGGGACTATACATCCCTTCAATGTAATTTTAGTACGTACCTATATGTATATTTTATTCATGTAATGTAAATTTCGAAAAAAAGGCCATCTGCTTGAGTTTGTTGCGGCGCTTCTTCTCAAGCAATGGGTCTAGGATGCGCTGGTAAATTCTCTTTTGGCTGAAATGATGATGATGATGATGATCTCGCATGCAGAAGCTAGTTGGAAATAAAAGTAAAAACAAAAACATATCGCGTACAAAGAGAAATAACGTAGAAATAAATGGAACAGAGCAGAAATAGTTCCAGCTTGAAATAAAATTATTTCCAATATAACAACAAACATTGGTGGAGAAAGAGAGAGTCTTTCCCGCGGACTTTCGATTCGCTAGGACTTATTTGTATTGGTGCTGAGTTACAGCGAAACTACACCGGTTGCCATACAAACGTAAAACTGAAATTAGGACAAATTTTATTTTATTTTATTTATTTTATTTTATTTTATTCGGAAAGCTGACTGCCTTAAAGAAAACATGCACTTAAATTAGTCATCTACAAGCAAATTATAAGCTTCCACATATATAATGCGTATGTAAGATAAAAATGTCTCGATACATTAAAAGTAATTAAGTATTTCAGGCGAAAAAATACTAACTATACAGTATTTATACAGTTCACTAGTCTTCGATTTCGTATAAATGTTTAATAGAGAACGTAGCATTTATTTCGGCACAAACTACAATAAAAATAAAAATAAAAACTAGAACTAAAAATAACTTACAAATAAAAAAATTGGCACAGTGTCGCTCGGCAAGGTTCCCAAAAAGCTGGCAACATTGCCTTTGGTCACCAGAAGCCTCGATGCGGCGGGCGGACAAATCCTTAAAAAGGCGACGTGCGCTGGGCCCCCAAGGCCCCAAAGTTTCGACCAATGTTTAATTTTATTATAAATTCTAAAGAAAGTCAGAGGTTACATGTGTGGGTACATGTAACCTCCAAAGGTTGTCTGGTAGAGATTGCTATTTAGCGATAGGACCGCCTGTTGTATGCCAAACTCTTTGTATAATTACGTTTATGTATGTACTGTTCCTTGAATGTGTGGTGTTCAATAAAAATGTATTGTATTGTACAAAGGCGAGCTTACCTGTTTAAGGAATTTCTTCCAGCTAGCCTTTGTGCAGGTACTTAATGGAAACGTGTACATGATTAGACAGTACGTACAGAAAAACAGTTGTCAATCTCGCGAAGAAAAATCTCATTTAGATTAATAAAAAAGTAACTGCACTTGTTATTTCCCTTCATGTATCTATACTATTTAGACTATGACTAGTGTCATCACCTGTGGCTTCAATATCCGTCAATCAGTACATGTTTACACAACTTAGAAGGCGCGTGGATTAAGCAAAAATAGACTCTTCGCCAACGGCTTAAGTGCTTCACCGCGCGCCTTGTAAGTTGTGTCGTGCTACAGGAAAAAAAATCAAAAATGTTTGTACGGTACAACGGCATACCGACCGAGTATTTCTTAATCTTTTTGACGAGATATTTGTACCGTTGTAAATTAAAAATATGGGCGGTTCGCTGATCTGCTTCAATGGGCATCGCTAATCGCCTCGTTGCGACAGGGTTCTAACTGCAAATTGTTCTTTGTAGCCTTGCAATCAACAATTTGGTTGGGTACTGCAAGTTCTGGGTTAAGCTCAAGTTTTAATTAAGTGAAGAAAGTTAACTGTTCAAATAAAGTATTGGCTGTTTGGTAATAGATACCTCAATCAGTTGTGTTAAGTTTGATGAAACTTATTTAATGAATAGGTTGTATGTTTTCAGCGTCCATACATGTATAGATGTAGCGAGACTTTTTTATGTAATTGGTTAGCAAACGAGCACACAGACCACCTGATGGTAAGCGGTTACTGCGGCCCATGGACATCGAAATCGTATATATTCCTAAGAAATCATAATATATCGAATGCGTTGCCTACCCTGAGGCCTAAGGTGGAATGCCTCTGTGCCAGTAATTTCACCGGCTGCCTTAATCTCTCACCGGAACAATAAAGTGCGAGCACTGCTATTTGGCGGCAGGTTAGCGGTTAAGGTGGTGGTACCAACCCGGACGGACCTACCACCAGGCCCTACCACCTCGACCTAAAACAAGTTACAAAGAATCCGATCAGCTTAGACTACTCTGAACAAGTCGAATAAGGCTAATCTTGAAAGGCCTTTGTTCAACAGGTGTGACATCTTGTTTTCCATGTATTTATATTGGTAGGTGCACTTACCCTACTCTGGCGCACTTTCCCCGACTGACGAAAAATCTAGCTCGCATAGACTAGACGTAAAAAATATAGACCCGGTCTACGCCGTACACGTAATATGTCCCCACTTCCTTGGTGTCCAATCTAATGTTTTGTCACCGAGCGTTCGTGACAGAAAGCGTTTTTTAAGAAACTGTTTTTCGAAACTGTTTCTCAGTAGGTATCTAAACACTCATTTCGTTGTTGGAAAAATGTGCAATGATGCCTTAGTGTCACGATACACGTATAACTTTGGATTGGACACCAAGGAAGCGGGGACACATGACAGTTACGTTAGGCCGGGTCCATACGAAGTATTATTTATCTATGCTATAGCTCGTCGTTTATCAGTCTATCCAATTCCTAAATAGGCATTTCCATACCGACTACAATTTCGAAGTCGGAATCAACTTTCCGCGCGACTACGTCCCAGTTTTATATTGTAGTCTCAACAGAATGGTATCGCATTCAGGCCGTTAGCTTAAAGTTTTATTTTGTCCAGAGCTTTTTAGCTCTGAAACTTTTACTTTGGAATAGAGCTTCTATTCTTCGCTTGCAGCGTTATTATCGAATGCAAGTTTAGTTTCGAGTTAAGTAGGTTAAAATAATAATAATATATATTATTATTAATATTAGGAGCCTCTTTTGTCCCACTGCTGAGCAGAGGCCTCCCCCCATCCCTTCCACTGATCCCGATTCTCAGCAGCTCCCGGCCAGTTCGTCAAAAAGGAGTCCAACTCATCTCGCCACCGTCTTCGCGGTCTGCCTCGTGTCCGTCTGGAGTTGCTGGGCTCCCACACTGGTTGCTTTGGCCCACAACTCGCTCGGCATGCGGCAGACATGACCAGCCCAGTCCCACTTCAGATTGGCCGCCTTCTGAGCCACATCTGTTATTTGAGTGGTGGAGCGTAGGGTGGTGTTCCGGACACGGACAATTTCACACCCAAAATGCTACGCTCCATGGCTCGTTGGCAAATAATATATAAGTAAATAATAATATGTTAATATCCCTCCTCCTATCCAAGGGCGGCTTCCAAGTTCACCTTCAAGCGTAAGCTCAAAGGATACTTGTTGTCGCTCCAATAATCCTATTCCAGCGTTAAAATAAATTTGTACCTACTTGTCAGGCTAATTTGCCACTGAAGCTGTATATATAATAAGTACTTGTACTTGTAATTATCTATATATTATACTATATTTATTTGAAATTTTATATACCCTATATGTACTTACGCAATTTATTTATTTATATATATGTAAGGTATATTCTGCATGGCGCTCCGTGAGTCACACAGACGGTGCTGGCTGAAAATCAGCGCTGGGCCCAACCGTCCCAGCATTATGCTGAGCCAGTGTCCGATTCACTGCCGCAATGACGCACAGTATACTTAAGTTGTCTGTACAAATTATTTCTTTTCCTTTTTGTTTTTACATGTTTGTTGCTTTGTTTCTTTATTTTATTTTTGGTATGAATAAATGTTTTTCTTCTTCTTCTTCTTAATATCAATATAGTTCAGTGTTTCAATTGTAATACTATAACTTATAATATTACTAGCTTCTGACCGCGACTTCGCCCGCGTGTAATTCGGTTTTCTCGTTCCCGCGGGAACTATGCGTTTTTTCGGGATAAAAAGTAGCCTAGGTAACAGACAGACAGACATTTATAATATTAATATAAAGTAACTCTATCTGTCTGTTACCTACCTAAACAAACTGAATGCAAGCTAAATCCATTACTATTTTGCATACATATGCATTGTCCCACGAAAGGGCGTGCCAGGATAAGCTAAGTGATTCTGCCCCCGACGAATTTGGGCTTGTAATTTTTATGGTTGGTGTTACACCAGTAATTATTGTGCAAAATTTGAGCACCCTAAACATTATAGTTTTTGCACAAAAAAAAAAAAAGAAAAATCATTGTTCTTTGATAAATATAAATCTTTGAGAAAAAAATTAAAAAAGTTTAGTCAGCTTTTATTTATTTTTTTGCTATGACATAATGACAATATTATTATGTCATATAATTATCTTGACTCAATGTACAACATATGTGAATTATACTAAAATCGGTTATCTAGAAAAAAAGTTATCAAAGAACAATGTTTTTTTTTTTTTTTACAAAAACTATAATGTTTAGGGTGCTCAAATTTTGCACAATAATTACTGGTCTAGAGCCACACCAACCATAGAAATTACAAGCCCAAATTCGTCGGGGGCAGAATCACTTAGCTTATCCTGGCACGCCCTTTGGAATATAGAGATTTTCAGGGACGACAAATCGATCTCGTTAGGTCTCATAACTGGAAAATCTCATTTTTAGTTATTTTCACTCGGGAAAAGTGCGGTCGCTGGTACCTATAACCTATAATATAACGCGTTGGATCTTCTATCTAAAGTCCCGCGCCTTCACATTTCAAAACGCTTTAATGTATTTAAAAAGCACCACCAACACTCTCAACAAACGTGTGCGTGCTGAGACAGCCATCAACTATGCGTCGAGAGTGTTGGTGGTGCTTTTTAAATAATAATAAAAAAATGGAAGCATTTTGAAATGTGAAGGCGCGGGACTTTACATTAGTAGAAGATCTCTACCTAGTTAGAATTCTCCCCTTCTTATGCAACAGACAGGACTCGGCCAACGGGTGCCGGCCACTGAAAGTGTTAAATGCGTTAGGTCTCTAAACCCGTTGCGGTCCCCAAGACCCTCTGCCCCCACGTGTGGAGCCAGAATTGATGACCACCATGCGTCCACGTCACCCGGTAGGAAATACGTGTGTATAATTGCCATGTGAATTGCTATCACCGTCATCTTGGTAGTAAACGTAATTGCTGTTCCTTGTTCATGGCAATACTGGCCTACTTATGACAGTATTTCAATGTTATAAATAAATAAATATCTTGGGACATTTCACACAAATTGACCTAGCCCCAAATTAAGCAAAGCTTGTAACTACATATATAAATACTAAACAGCCATGACTCGAGTACAAACATTTGTGCTTATCACACAAAGCTTGCCCCGAGCGGGATTCGAACCCGCGACAGTCGGAACAGTGGGCAGGGTCACTACCAACTGAGCCAAACCTGTCGTCAAAAGTAGTAGGTATTCGCCGATTCTGGAACACGGGGTGGGCGGGTCCGTGGGGTGAAATTGGGCGGTAGGCGGACCACCATCCCCTAAAAAAAAAAAAAAAAAAAAGGCCCCCACTTGGAACGTTTGGGATAGGTCTCAGGACTCTCAGATAGCTCGGTTACGACTTACACGATGTGCTATATCTTCACTAAAAAATCCAAACCCCTTATCTAGACCACCGACCCTTTTCTATTGTCTATCCATGCTCGGTTGCTATTGTTTACCATTTCAATCCTTACCTGATCCGCGGACCCTTTTCTATTGTGTGTTCGTGCTCTCGGTTGCTATTGTTTGCCATTTCAAAGCGTACCTGACCCACCGATCCTTTTCTATTGTCTACTCGAGCTCACTTTTAATTGTCCTCTCAACAATTTGATGAATACCTAAACTATTTCTATACTACTGCCACTTTGGTTTTAATTGATCATAGTTCTAACCTAACCTAACCTATGCTACAGAAGTCTCTACAAATCGGAGGAGATTCCGTGTTTGGAACGTTGTCCTAATATCATGTAATTTAATAAATGCGCCAGTTTGGTTTTAATTGATCACAGTTCTAACCTAACCTAACCTATGCTACAGAACTCACTACAAATCTGAGGAGATTCCGTGTTTGGAACGTTGTTCTAATTATCGTGTAATTTAATAAATATCCAAGTAGTTATTGCCTAAATATATTTTATAACTTGTGTTAGCGTATGTGTTTATAGAACTATTCAGTTCTTTGTATAATTGGGTGGTCGTTTAACTTGTAACAACACGATGGTCGTTTAACTTGTAACAACACGAATAACACGATCCATTGGACTCTATCTATTGTTAAATAATAAAAAGGTTTAATGTTTTTATGATGGGCGTCTATTAACAAAGGGCCGAATGACTATTGTAATTTTATTATTTCGGTGTCGGTGAATGCAGCAAACGCGTTCCAACTAGTTAAGACGAGATTTTAACGGTAAACTATTGTTGCATCCTTATAAAAACCGAAGGATGGAAACGTTTTATATGTATTTCGACTCCAGTTGTGCTTGCTATCAGAGCTCTGTTAGTATACAGTAGTACAGTGTTGAATCGTGCTAAAGTGTTTTTGGTGTAGTGTTTATCGACTCCACATTATGGATGTAAGTATTTAAATTAACTGCTTTTTAATTTATGTGACCTAACCTAGCCTAACCCATGCTACATGACTCTTTTGATGATAGAACTCACTACAAATCTGAGGAGATTCCGTGTTTGGAACGTTGTCCTAATATCATGTAATTTAATAAATGTCCAAGTTTAACTTGTAACAACACGATCCATTGGACTCTATCTATTTTTCACTCGTGTTCATAGTTTTTGATAGTGCTTTAAATAGTTGTGTAATTGGTTTCAGTTTACCGACAATACTTTCAAGAATTATTACTACCTTGAGACTAATGGCGAAGCTAGCGATGAAGAAGGAACGGTTGGACACCAAGTAAAACAAGCTATCGCGAGAAAGCGTGCTGGAAACAGCATAGATGGATTTTTTGAAAGACCAAAAAAGAAACCTAAATCGGCGAAAAAGTCTTCAAGTGTTTCACAAAGCACTAATGACGGTGTGGCATACATATCATCGGGACAAGATGACGGCGTTTACTCATCCCATTTGATAAAAATAGAAATTTTTGATATTCAAAAAATCAAGAACATTGCACCAGGGGAGCAGTGGAAACACGCTGACGTCAGGTTGAAGTTTTATACGTCTTCAGAGGAAGACAAACAACTTGAAAGCACTCGTGATGTTATTTTTAACATCACAAAACAATTGGTGGAAAAGGACACCTGTGTTAAATATTTTATAGACAATA